>OY728122.1:1715111605-1716316979 GCA_963277665.1 Viscum album
ATTTTTCTAAAATAAATGAATTTAGATGAATAATGAAAATGTATCAACATTTCTAATAACCACACTATCATTGATTAAAAATATTTTAAACCATTTTATTATATACATATATTTAGTTATTTAAAATTTAAAATAAATAACTTTTAAATTTTTTTTCACTTTATAAAAATTGTGTTTAATGTTTTTGAAAATTAAGTAATGTTTCAATCTAAAAAATATTTTTATTCACTTACACTAAATATTATCTTTCCCCACTTATATATATTAAATCTAAAAAATAGATTTAATATTTTATATCAACATGATGATATTTTATAGTAAGGTTAAAAAAAATTTTATGCCTAAAATTATGATTACTAAGATTAAATTTAATGACCATGATAATGGTGAAAGGGTTATTTTCAATGATTTGTTTTTCTAATTATATGTAATTTTTATCTATTAATTTAAATTCAACAATTTTATATAATGAATTTTATATTATTTTTACACATATATATAAATATATCATCATTCATTAAATCGATATCATTCCTAAATGATATTAAGAACACTTAATGGATAAAACAACATTTTTCAATAAAAATATTTTTCTAAAAACTAATTGATATAATTTAAAAGTTAATTTAATATCATTTATAAATTTAATTATAATATATAGGCCCTTAACATATTTTTTTTATTTTTTACTTCTCTATTTTTAGTAAAATATAAACTACTAGGTTAAAAACTAGTTATGAATATAAAAACCAAAATGGTAAAATGTAAAAAAATTAAAGATTAAAAGGATTGAAACACATTTAAAACATTTGGTAAAATAAATCATGGGGGATTTATCAACTTTGTCTCACCCCAAACTCCATTAGATTTCACTTTTGGAACCATTTACCCTTGAATAGTGTCATTCCATTTTTGAAAAATAACCTTTGTTCAAAAAAGTACCATTTTCTTCACTTATAAAAGGGGATAACTTCCAACCTATCTGAGTTGAAAATTACCAAAGTAATTTTCTTTAAAACCTACCCAATTTTACTCACGTAGATTCTTCTTGTACATAATAAATCTCATGGTCACCATATTTTATCCTAATCCCTTCATTTTTAAGGAGTATTTGAAGAGAAAGTTCAAGATACCAAAGTGATTATTACTTAATCGTTATCCCTTTTTTCTTAATAATTATCATAAAAAATACCCTAGATATCATAATATAATGAAAAAAATATATTTATTATATTAAATTAGTATTATATTAAAGCAAAAACTCAGACTTATTTCATTCTATCCATTTATAAAAAAATTTTAACTGTGTATTGTGCTGACCACCTCCTCAGGGTTACATTTTTTGTATTTAATCTTGATTTTCATTTTTTATCAAATAAAATATAATATTATTCAAAAAAATTAAATATATTACCATTATTATTCTTTTATAATGATATTATACACTTCCCTAACCATTGTCAAACATCAAGATATTGTGAGTTTATGTTTAGGTTGGTTTAACCACCTACTTGAAAAATATTATAAGACTATATCATGGATAACTATGGGAAAATAAATAATAATTATATTATATTAAAATATTAAAATAATGTTCAGTTAATTATTATATAATTATTATATAATTTTTTTAGCTTCTTACTCGAATATCATATTTAACCTCTAAAAATTCTGAAATAAGATAATATTGATTTGATTTTCATACAAATAATGTAAAAATGATATAACAAATAAAAAGAATATATTATTAAATGGTTTATATTAAATAAAATAAATATTAATATGGTTTCTATAAGTTATATAAAAAAATTATTTTTATTATCCAGGAATTTAGGTGCATTCGCAGAATGAATCGGGAACATGCTAGGGGTTTCTTATCGAAACCTTTTACCCCTTAAGTCATATTTCTAATTTTACACAATGTTTTATTTATAGTTTTGTATCTACTTACCCTTTAATATTTTTTATAATTATGCTATCATTATTCATAATATTTAATTTTTCATTTGATATCATATCCTTTAAGGGGTGTTGAATTGACAGTTTCTAAGATTATAACGGCTTTTTAGTCTCAAATTTTATTCCATGGGGAATTTTTGACATTGAAAACCATTATTTATTTTATAGGGTGTATTAATTACTTTTTTTATTTAAATTATGAAATATATCCCATCTTATGTGATTTTAATGTCCATCTAATGATCTTAAAACCAAGATCATTTATGTATTAAGTTACCCATGCCATGAGGGATTTCATCACCAATATCACTCTCAAATAGAGATGTCATTTGAAATATAATCCATATGGGAAATTTTTATACTTTTTCCTCTAAAATTTATATCATTTTATTTTCTTTTGGAAATTATTTTTTTACTTATCTTCTCCCCGTTTTAATTTTTCTCTTGGATATTTATATAATCATTGTAAAGAAAATGAATACCTTTTCTTTTTAGTTAGGTACCATTATTTTTCTATGTACACATTCATTTGATTATTTTTTAAAGCCCCTTATCCATGAAACAATAATTTATTAAGCTCATTTTCTACTACTTGACCTACTTTAAAAGAATTTTAAAAAATATTTACGTATTCTGTATGGGTCATTTTCATCAATGATTGAAAATCATCTATTTTTATAATTTTTCATGTAAAAAAATCTTATTATAACCTTTATAATTTGTATAAAACATTATCTATAGGTATGAATTGTTTCTCAATGATATTAAATTTCTATATGTTTATAATGTTGTACCTCTCAAACCCCTCGTGGTTTAATTTTCATTATCACAATCACTCTCTTATTTTACTAATCTTGTTTTAAGTGTTTTTGGATAATAGGCATGATTTCAGGTGGCCAAGGAATTGGGCCAGGAAAGCAAGAAGCCAAAGTGGACTGATTTTCAGTCCACCAGCCAACCGATGGAAGACCACCAGCCAGCCGATGGAGGACTGGACATGAGGCATTCCTCTGTCCAGACCACCGGCCAACCGGTGTCACACCAGCGGCCAGCCGGTGGCACCCAGACAGAAGGCTGAGCCACTACCTCAGCACCGGCCAACCGGTGGCCTCAGCACCGGCCAGCCGGTGGCACCCAGACAGAACAGTGTTTGCTACTGCCTCAGCACCGGCCAACTGGTGGCCTCCTCACCGGCCAGCCGGTGGAGCCTGAGCCCGAGCCCTCCTCCATTTTGCACACACCGGCCAACTGGTGGCTCTGTACCGGTCAGCCGGTGGAGCCAGTCAAACTAGCCGTTGGGCCTTTGACCAGGCTGGTCCACTTGCCTCCCAACGGCTCCGAAGCCTTCTCCAACGGCTCCGAAGAACTCCAAAGGCCATTTGAGGGTTCCCCCTCTATAAATAAAGGTATAGGAACACCCGGAAGCCCCGGAATATAGTCGGAACAATTGTGAAGCCAACGGACACATTTTCCATCATTTGGCTAACCTCCGGCGGATTCTTCCAAGGAACCCCCAATTGCTCCAACACACTTCCACATCCAAGGAGCACCACCAAAGAAGCTTGGGAGCGCCCTTCATCAGCTCCATCAATCCATTGGCGCCCAATACTTCCCCATTACGGTTTTTATTGCTTTATTTATTTTGAGCATCATTTTGGGTTTGTGCCTACAAACCCCACCTCTTTCTCTCATCCTTTCATTTGGGTTCTCACACCACCTTCAAGGTGTGAAGAGGTTAGTCAAGCCTTACCTTTCAAAAGTCTTGAATCAAAGGTGAGCTAGCCTTCACCTATAAGAAGGCTAGTGGGTTCTTGCTCAACCATTAAAAGCAATTGGGTTCTTGCATAACCAACAAAAGCAAGCTGTAATAGGTTCTAGACTAACCTTAAAGTCTAGTGGGTTTCTTGCTAAAACCATTAAAAAGCAAGCGGTAGTAAATCTCTCAACGGTTGAGTTGGGAGCGGAGACGTAGGCTTGGGTTTAAGCCGAACTCCGTTATCAAGTTTTGTGTTTTGCCTCCTTTATTTCCGCTTCACTTTCTCTTTGATTTTTATTTTGTTAATCAATTTTTTAAAAGGCAATTCACCCCCCCTCTTTCCATCACTCTCCGACCAACAATTGGTATCAGAGGGAAATTTGAGTAATACCCTAACCGGTTTCAAAATTCAATATCCATTGTGATGGCTTCAACTTCTTTCGCCCCCGAAGGCTATTCTTTGGGTCATGCTCCATTTTTTGATGGAACTGACTATAACTATTGGAAAACCCGCATGACCACTTTTCTTAGAAGTATAGGTTATCCTATTTATAAAATTGTCATGCAAGGTTACACTCTTTCTTCTCCCGCTGAATCCAAATGGACTCAAGCCGACATTAAAAATTTCGATCTTGATGGAAAAGCCATGAACGCTCTTTATTGCGGCCTTGATCGTAATGAGTTCAATCGAGTTTCCACATGCACCTCATCACATGAAATCTGGAAACTTTTGGAGGTTACCAATGAGGGGACCAACAAAGTCAAGGATACTCGATTGGACATGTACCGTCAAGATTTTGAATCTTTTACCATGCATCCATCTGAAAATATTACTAAAATGTTTACACATTTTACTGATGTGTGCAATGGGAGAAATTCCATTGGTGATGATGTGTCTGCAGAAACAATGGTAAAGAAGATCCTATGGATCCTACCAAGCTCATGGGCACCAAAGGTTACGGCAATTCAAGAAGCAAAGGACATCAAAAACATGCCGGTCGAAGAGCTCATCGGATCCTTAATGACTTATGAGATCACTATGAGGAGTCAAGCTGAAAAGGAAGGAAAACCGATCAAAACTCCAAAGAACATCGCCTTCAAAGCTCAAAAAGAAGAAAGCTCCTCCTCCTCATCGTCTTCCTCTTCAAGCGGCGATTCCGAAATGGAGAATCTTGCCCGCAAGATGCAAAAATTTATGAAGAAGCACAAGAAGAAGAAATCCCGCAAGGCTCGAAAGGAAAAACATGACGAAAAATCCGAGCCTGAGGTAACATGCTATGGGTGTGGCAAGAAAGGCCATTACAAGCCTGATTGCCCACTCAACAAGAAAAAGGCCAAGCAAAAGGAGAAGAAGAAGGCATTCAAGGCCACATGGAGTGATAGCTCCTCCTCCTCCTCCTCCTCAAGTGACAACGGTAACAAATGCCTAATGACATTTCATGAGGTAACATCTTCTGACTCCTCTTCCTCTTGTTCTTCAAATTCTATTAATCATTTATCCTACGAGGATCTCCAACATGCTAGAGATCAATTGGAGGAAGGTTTTCACGAACTTTCTTCCAAATTCGTTTCTTTAAAAAATAATTTCAAAAAAATCTCTTCCGAAAAAGAACAACTTCTCAAAGAGAAGGAAGAGTTGACCCTCAAAATCCAAAATCTTCCCGATATTGATTCCATGGAATCAACTATCAAAGATTTAAGGGAATCCTTAGATAAGTTCACCCAAGGGGAACAAAATTTGAATAATTTTCTTGGTTCCCAATGCATATCTAGAACCACTGAAGGGCTTGGCTATTGCAAGCAAGCTTCCTCTTCCCATGCTCCAACTATTTTTGTAAGGGGGATATCTCATTTTAAAATTTGCAATTATTGTAAAAAACCCGATCACTTAATTTATGAGTGCAATTGCAAAAATGCCCGGTATGGTAGGCCCAAAACCATTTCTTTTAATGATGAATTTTATAGGAGAAGACCCGCCACTAGACAAGTATGGATTGAAAAATCCCTCTTAGCGAGTCTCACCGGGCCAAAATTTGTTTCGGTTTCAAAAACCTCTCCCCGGTGATTTGTTGTTTTTATTTAGGGGGAGTTAGGATTGTTTAAGCCTTTTTTCTTTATTTTCAAAAATTTATCATTTCAAACTTTCAATTCAAACTGTTATTAAATTTTCATTTCAAACTTTCAATTCAAACTGTTATTCAATTTTCATTTCAAAACATTCAATTCAAACTGTTATTCAATTTTCATTCAAAACTTTCAATTCAAACTGTTATTCAATTTTCAAATTCTCAATTCAAAATTTTCAATTCAAAACTTTCAATTCAAATTTCAAAAATTTAAATTGGTTTAAATTCTATATCTTGTTTTTCATCTCTCTCCCTCAATCAAGTTTTATGCCCCGTGCTATTTTGATAATCACAAAGGGGGAGAAATTCTTGGTTGATTGGGGGAAAAATCTTTTAAAGAATGCCTCTCATTTTAGTATTTTACATTGTTTGTTTTGGTGATTGTGATCATCAAAATAGGGGGAGATTGTTGTACCTCTCGAACCCCTCGTGGTTTAATTTTAATGATCACAATCACTCTCTTATTTTACTAATCTTGTTTTAAGTGTTTTTGGATAATAGGCATGATTTCAGGTGGCCATGGAATTGGGCCAAGAAAGCAAGAAGCCAAAGTGGACTGATTTTCAGTCCACCGGCCAACCGATGGAAGACCACCGGCCAGCCGATGGAGGACTGGACAGGAGGCATTCCTCTGTCCAGACCACCGGCCAACCGGTGTCACACCAGCGGCCAGCCGGTGGCACCCAGACAGAAGGCTGAGCCACTACCTCAGCACCGGCCAACCGGTGGCCTCAGCACCGGCCAGCCGGTGGCACCCAGACAGAACAGTGTTTGCTACTGCCTCAGCACCGGCCAACCGGTGGCCTCCTCACCGGCCATCCGGTGGAGCCTGAGCCTGATCCCTTCTCCATTTTTCACACACCGGCCAACCGGTGGCTCTGTACCGGTCAGCCGGTGGAGTCAGTCAAACTAGCCGTTGGGCCTTTGACCAGGCTGGTCCACTTGCCTCCCAACGGCTCCGAAACCTTCTTCAACGGCTCCGAATCACCCCAAAGGCCATTTGAGGGTTCCCCCTCTATAAATAAAGGACTAGGAACACCCGGAAGCCCCGGAATATAGTCGGAACAATTGTGAAGCCAACGAACACATTTTCCATCATTTGGATAACCTCCGGCGGATTCTTCCAAGGAACCCCCAATTGCTCCAACACACTTCCACATCCAAGGAGTACCACCAAAGAAGCTTTGGAGCGCCCTTCATCAGCTCCATCAATCCATTGGTGCCCAAGACTTCCCCATTACGGTTTTTATTGCTTTATTTATTTTGAGTATCATTTTGGGTTTGTGCCTACAAACCCCACCTCTTTCTCTCATCCTTTCATTTGGGTTCTCACACCACCTTCAAGGTGTAAAGAGGTTAGTCAAGCCTTACCTTTCAAACGGCTTGAATCAAAGGTGAGCAAGCCTTCACCTGTAAGAAGGCTAGTGGGTTCTTTCTCAACCATTAAAAGCAAGTGGGTTCTTGCATAACCAACAAAAGCAAGCTGTAATAGGTTCTAGACTAACCTTAAAGTCTAGTGGGTTTCTTGCTAAAACCATTAAAAAGCAAGCGGTAGTAAATCTCTCAACGGTTGAGTTGGGAGAGGAGACGTAGGCTTGGGTTTAAGCCGAACTCCGTTATCATGTTTTGTGTTTTGCCTCCTTTATTTCTGCTGCACTTTCTCTTTGATTTTTATTTTGTTAATCAGTTTTTTAAAAGGCAATTCACCCCCCCTCTTGCCATCACTCTCCGACCAACATATAAAATATTTCATTAAAAATTATTTCAATATATCATGGATATTTCTTATTTCCCATGTGGTTTTCTAAAACTCCTAAATAATATTTTTCAACTAAGACATTTTTCTTTGACATATCTTATACTTGATCAAGTACATTCAATAAATGATGCCATGAAGATTATTTCTATGTAATACTTATATTATTCCTTCCCTTTTGGTTGATTGATCAATCACTACCTTGGTCTAGCCTGATAATATTATCTGTATAACAATAATTATTATTCCAATATAGTTCCACTTTGAATATTATTTTGGACAAAAATAATGCACCTGAAAATAGATTATAGGGGTTTGAGTTTTTTTAAATCTCTAAATTCATATGGAATATATTATAATGGTCTCCTATGAGTTTTATCTTAGAGATAGAAACACCCAATGGTTCTAAAATATATGATTCAAGGACCTTGTTTCCAAAGACAGGTGCTCATTGGATGATTTTTCCAATGAAACATAAGAACTCACATTGGTCCAAAGGATAAGAACCTGAACTCAAGACACCATTTTGGGGGTAAATATTTCCTATTCCAATTGTCTCTTATAGATTTAAGTCATGTTCATATGTTCATGAAGCCTTGGTTCATTCCCAAGAATGCGCTTATAGATTACCCCTAAGTAAGGTCACCAAAAAATATGCATGGGTTCAGAATTAGATATATGTATCCGAGGTTATCCCTGAATAAATATATTTGTATGTATTCGATGTTCTTCACCAATGTTACCCTTTATTTATAGATCATGAATTTCTTAATCATTTACTGAGACAATTATAGTTCAAGTCATTTGATGAGGTGCTCTGGAGATTAATGTCATCCAGGGGAATGTTAATTGTTTCAACATTGGGATTGAACCCGTAATATGGGTTTCCTAAATATCCTATTTGGAGGAATTAGAACCAACATTGTTCGGTGCCACATAACATGATACATCATCTTTTAAGGTCATGTGATGCAGACCCATCCATGCAGTTTAACATCATGCGAACATGAAATCTAGATGAACAATTCCTAGTAAAATTTTAACATGGTACATATGATGAGGCTGCCCAGGGAACCCAAAAAGAGATGTGGTATCCTTGGGTGGATTCGACCATAATTAGAATATGGATCGAAGAACATTAAGTTAGATTTTGGATCTGGGTTTGGACCTTGGAGAGACTTCCTATGTATCCTGGTTAATTTGGAATCAAAGCCCATGTAGTTCGATAGCCCATATATTTTAATGTCATGTAACCAAGAAGAGGGTGAGCCGATGTGAAGGTGATGGTGTTTGGCATGAACCTCTGGGAGGATTCCTATGTATCCCAGTTAATTGGGAATCAACGTCCACATTGTTATGAAATATGGGGATTATGCATTGAAGGTTCCAATTAAGGTGGGCATGATTTGTTCTTACACTATGTAAGAGTCCCATTTGGATATGGTTAGGGATTACACCATGTAGGAGGCCAACGATAAAGGATTATATCTCTAGATAAGGTCCATTCGATGTTTGGGGTCAGGTGGATGTCATTTTTTCCAGTAACCTCTATAACCATGTGGGTCATGCTAAGTGTGAGAAACCAGATAAAGAAGTAAATCTAATGATTGTTCAACCCTCCCCATCTTCTGTTGGATGGTTCTAGAGCCCAAAGTGGGAGAGAGAGTGGATTTGTGTGTGACCATTTCATCTCCTATCTTCATATCTAGGAAAATATTTCCTAGAGATCTATTTGGATACATCCTAGGATGAGTTGAAGAGAAGCAGGGGTACCACCTCTTGTAAGAAAATATTGGGAATAACCTAAGTGGGGGTGCCCTAAAATTGGATATGGGAAATAGAAGGAGCATCATATCTTGTCAAACGGAAACAAAAGTGTGATATCATTTTCTTAATATCAACCTTTGTCAAAGGGAAAGGACATAAACTCCCCTTAATCCCTAGAATGGGGAGCTTCAGGTCAAAATCCCTAGGGTTGGACCTAGGTTACCATGGAAATGTAAACTTAGGGACATTTCGAGGGTTCTCCATATTGCAGGGACTACCCATGTGATTCCTCTTACAATTGTTATTTAAACTTAAAATGGTGCACTATTAATCTTGAATATTTCATTATACATGTCCAGTGGATTTAGTAGAGGATTTGGAATAATTCTATTGGAGGGTAGAACTCCTTAATACACCCCATTCCATATAGTATATCCTTATGCAGGATGGGGATTCCCCCAAATAACATATTTCTATATGGGTCAGGGGAATTTTCAAATACCATGGTGATATGAAAACCTTGGTTTGATCTGCGTAACACTTTTCTACATAGGGCAATCTTTCATCTGCTTAGAATGATGCTATATAAGGCTGAGTTTGATCTACATAGAACTTTTCTACATAGGAAAGGTTTCCACTCGCATAGCTCTTTACTATGAAGGATGTTTGATTTCCAATAGGGAATTTATTCCTTGCCTCATGAGAAATATATCCACAATGAATGTGGGGTTTGTGGTTTTCCAATTATTTTATTTTCTCCTTCTTAATGCTATACATCGGGTTTTACCGATAGGGAATCATCAAAGGACTCCTTATTTTGCGGTGATCTATTCTTATGTGCCTTAATTGATTAATCAATCTCCCAAAAGTCCTCCCCTCCCATCTCTCTATCTGTACTCTATTTATAGAGAATCATATAACTGGATACCATTATAGTGGGTTGACTGTGATGAGGTCATGATCCCTCTTTTAAAAAAGCCCGTGGAAGAAAACTTCCCGCAGATGACTTCGTTAGTGGGGGTTTAGGGTCGTCATTGATAAGGGTGAAAATAACCGCTTCAGTCCTATGAATTACTTAGTTTCTTTTTTGGGAAGCTATCTGTTTTCCCTACATATGAACCGTTACATTTCGTGGGGGATATCACGTGAAGGGGAGATATTTCTGCCTCCACCCCATAGAAAATTTCATTTTTGGGGGAATGGTGTCACCGTTTTCCTCTGGATAACTATTTAGTTTGTGGGTGTATAATGACGTAGAATACCATGCAGAATGATAGTCCATGAATAATTTATACTCTGTGACCCGACCATTATCCTTTTCCATTTTCACTCAATTAAACTTTCTTCCTTTGACTCTCTTTATGTTTTCTTCATTTATCAACCAAATCCAAGGTATGATATTAATTTCTCTTGAAACTTTTTTAGGACCAAAAAAATTCCCCCACTAGAATGGGTTTAGATTTAGATGATGAGGAGGATATTTAGATGTAGAAAGAATTCCTGAAATTAATTGGTTTGCAGTATCTGGGTGGAACTATATGGGGGCACATCAATATATTGGGGGCTCAGTTCATTTTTACTTTATCTTATTTCTCAGTGAACTCAGTGTTCCTATGGATTCTCTTATATTCCTTTATTCCACGAACAACCTCCCTTTGCAGACGTCTTCACCCACGAATTGAAATTTGAATTTGAGAACTAACAAATTTTTCTATGAATGGTGTGTTTGGCCTTCTATATAGAGGGGGTTTGGTGCACCTTTCCCTTGTTCCATGAATTATTCGTAGGAAAATATTTTTTGGGATATCACTTCATGGGATTCTGCAAACTATTAGTTCATGGATGGATTTTTTTCATGAACGATTAGTTCACGGGATGCTTCCCTTTTTCAATTTTTATGAGACTAACTCTTTTTTACATGGAAATTTGATGGAGATCGAGATGGACCCTTCACAGGGAACTTCGGCCTCTCCTGCTTCCATTTTAGATGGCATTGAAAAGACAAAGTACATGATAGAATGCATCGACAACTAGATCCATGTTGTCTACTTTCATCAATATTTAGTTATCATACTTAGTGTAGGTTAAAAAAATATGAATTTCAGATAGTTTTCCTTTTCTTGGATTTGGTCTACCATCTGATGCGGTGATTCTAGCATGACGTTATTCCAACTAACTTGTAACCTCAATAATTGATAACATCATTATTCACTGGGATCTTATTTCAGAAAAGGGATGATCAATACTGGAAGACCCCGATGCTGGATCTCTACTGAACTATACGCCTCTTTCAATAAAGGATATACTATGAGGACCAGATGAAAATGCTCATTTTTACCATAGAATTCCCTAGAAGGAGACAATGAATGAACCACATTGTTGGTCATCAAAATGGGACCTTCATTTTGGAGGCTCATTTGGTCTAAACTATGGCTGGATTTTCTATTTTCGCTAGAGTTTTAAGGAATTTAGGAATGAATTGATGGATGTGGGGCTATATAAAGCAGTTTGGGTACCCCAAACCTAACCTCAGCGAAACCACTCTCTTGTTCCATAATATCTTAGAAGATGAATCCCAGAAACGAACACCTTTCACGTGGTTCATGGGGAGGTCAGTATAAGCCTCTAGGATATATGAATGATTTGGAGAGTTACCATTGTTAGAGACATGCATGAAAAATATCTTCCACCTCCTTCATGGGATAACGAGGAGAGGACTCCTCCTCTTACTCAGAAACTTATGAACAAGGAGAAAGCCCTTTTAAATGATACTAACCCTCTTCTTAAGCAATACATCCACTTTTCTAATTAGATTAATGTCTATGCCATGAAATGTGGCCAATAGCCCCATGAAAAAACACCAAGGACCTTCCCAACCATTTAAACTAGAAAAAACTGGTTCCTACTATCATATCTTAGAGGAGGTTTAGTTCCACGATTGTGGATGGGAACTTATCCCTTATGATGTCTGGATTTTTTGATTGGCCACCTTGTTGTCCATGTTTCTATGTGGTTGTATTTTATCGGTGAGTGATTATGGCAATGGGGTAATAGTAGAAACCATCATCATGGCATCTCAACTATCCATTGAAAGATGCATCAACTTATCCATTTCAATATTAGAAAAAATATACCACTTGTTGGGCCAGATCAGTGAAGGGAAACCACCTCACTAGATATTTGGTTCTTTTATAAATCCTCTACGATTGGATAGAATCTCATACAGGTGGCAATAAATTTACCAATCCTCATCCGAATCTAGGTGCTAGTATCCGAATCGACCTCCAAACCATAATCAGTGTCATTCTAATGGAATGGGTCATGCAGGATAAGCGGGATGAAAGAGATGAGCGAGATGTCTAAAATGAATGGGAATTGATATCATAAATCAATTTTCATGACCTATTTACTTATAATAATTACTCTTCCCCCATAGGAGTTTTGGTGAATGATAAATCAAATAAATTTTTAAACTAGGCTAATTATTTTCCTTTAGATAGGTAGTCTTGGTTTCTCGAGTAGACATGGATCTTATTTCTAAGGGATATATTCCTTGAAGATTCAAACGTCAATTCTAGTCTGTACATATGATTCACCATCCATATCTCAATAGTTCACACTAGTAGAAAAACCTCATGATATACTAGAAACATTTTTTAATGTTTACTTCAAAAAATACCCAGGGTAGGATTAAGATTCTAGATTATGTGGGATTCGCACCTTCCTTCAGAATAGGTTATGCCAATATGTGGATTCAATCATACCCTAGTGGTTAACTAGAAAATAAAATTCCCATTTTCATGGCCCCTAAAGAATTTGGAACTAAATAGAAGAAAAATAAATCTATTTGGAACTATATACATGAGAAAATTCTATGGAAAAAACATGTTACTCAAGCCCCATGGAAGGTTTGAGGGCTTGGGGTTCAACCTCTTAGACTTCCAGTGCCTCTATTGAAAGCCAAGCATCCAACCCTTCTGATTCAATATTTATTGTGTCCTTGAGTAAATGGTAATATTTAAGGGGTATTCAATCCTACAATTCTCAATTCCATCACCATATAGGGGTTCCTTATTCAATAGAAAGAGGTTTCTCTCACTGGGTTCACCTATGTGTCATCACCCGCTAACAATTATTATGATAAGGACCTTAAAACGGTAAATCTCTATCTTTAGGATCTTGAAACCCTAATTCATGATTAATGAGATCATTGTAAATATTATTTTTGATAATTGGAAATGGTGAGGTCTGAGGTCAATGAATAAGATGATGATGATGATGGTCACACCTTAGGGGGTGACGATACTACCAATTTTCCCATTTTAGTTGGAGTAGGAAAAATTCCTCGCCTGCATTTGGAACCCCACAAGCATCTACACCCTGAGGGTTATTTGGAGGAAGAGGAACCTAGGAAGAGTTTATGGTTAATGGGTACTGCATCACTTTCCTGAATAGATCCTCCAGTGTTATCTATTCCCATTATGGCTCCATTACCAAAGGAATGGAATGTCTGGGATAACTTAAGGGAAAATGATTCTAATGAAGATATTTTGTAGATGGTTCAATAATATCCCTTTCATCTTACAAGATTTTGAGCATCCATTTCCCCCATTTGGATTTCTTCTGATGAACATCTATACAAAGTAGGTATATATCTAGATGAGATCGATACCTTCCTCCATTCTTCCAAGGGAAGACCTTATTGCTCTGACCAAGTACCATATATGGTAGTTGTCCTAGAGCCGAATGATAATGAAAGAGAGTTAATTATATTTTTTTGAAACCAACCTCACTTTACCTTGTTTTTAGGATACTAAACCTCTATTCCTTACTCTTTAAGGGATCTGAGGAGGCTCAGAAGATGATTTTATCTCTTATATACAACCTCATGGGTACTGTATCTAGGGAACATGTTTATTCAAACATGGGGGTCACTACGGAGGGCTCTCATGGAGATAAAGAGAATATGGAAGAAGTTCTTGTGGATCATACTAAATCATTTTCACTTATAGTACTTCCATTTGTTTCTACCAGAGGGTTATCTTTATAGAATACCATGAAACATTGATAAGAGTCACATGTGACGATATGTATAAAACTAAGTATTACAGTAACATGTGTATTTTTTTATTTGGTTTTAATACTAAATGTTTCCATTTTTTGACCAATCATCATTTACATGTGTTGATGTAGGTCTTATAAGTAACAAAGTGGAAACCATCTAGGCATTCATGGTGCCTACTCCTTTTGAGGTGCAAGAGATTCTACTAACAGTTGAAACTGAACATGCCAGGGAATCCAGGCCAACCGAGGATGTTGAGGGCATCCCTAGTCTATGGAGGGAATTTTCTCAGGATAAAATGGACATTTTCCCAATATTGAGGGAGTCTCTAGAAGTCGAAACATGAACTGATCATATTTGTCCTGCACTCGTAGAGATAGATGTGGAAACTTTAACATCGGAAACTGATCCAGATGGGGAGGCCCAATTATCAGATAACATCGGGGGGATTCCGAGCCCTGAGAGATCAAAACATCCAAACCAAATGACTTACATCCCCACTGAGGGAGAAACTTTGGGATTCAATGTCCCTATTGGTAATACTGATCCCAATCCTCTTGAAGATACAATCACTGTGGAGGGGGTGATTCCAGCTCATGGAGGATTAGAAATGGACATAATTTCTATTTCCAGGATGGTTATTCCTACAGGTGCCATTTCTTTAAGTGATCATTTGGAATCTTCCATCTTGGTTGAGCATGGTCCTAAGCCACATGTGCCTTTGGGAAACCCTACAGTTCAGTCACAGGTTGAAGATGAAACACAAAACTTTCAGCGTGGTGGTGACTTAATGGAGGTCAGAGACATTGATGCTTTTGGAAGTGGATGTTAGTTTTCCACCCCTACCACCACCTATTTTAATTTCAGGATTTAAAGGCTCAACTATTTAACTATTTTGATTTCAAGATCACATATAAAAGCACTTGTGGTTGCAGTTTTTTCTTCAACCCTTCCATTGATGGATACCATAAAATAAATGTCTGCTTTTGATGGATCCTCTGTAGATTTTGTGGTGTTTCAACTTTTGAGGTACTGATGCGAGACGTCTGTTGCTCTGGGCAACAACCAGTGCCATTGGTTTCGACGATGCTTGGAGAGGATGAAAACAATGATGAGTACGATGGTTATTGAATGATGTAACTGGTGATAAAATTATGGAACCGACACTTAGGATTAGACTATGACCTGTTAGGTAGTCCTCGATCCATATGGTGTTCTTGCGGCCATTTAGGAGCTAATTTGGTGGGAATTGAGGAGTGTTTCATTTATTTTGTTTTGATTTTTTGAATCATGTTTGGTTATACATTTGAATTTTGAACCTGTAACATTGAAATTGGGATGTATATTGGTTCTTGTGTGGTTACCAATGACCCAAAAATTGGATTTTAGAATATATAAAAAAGAGACTTTTGAGGTGAAGTGTGTGATAAGGAGTCGGGCCACAACACTATTATTGAATCAAGACCTTCCATGGTGAAATTAATTCTTGAATACATTCTTCCCTCTAAGAGTGATTCTAAAATAGACCTTGAGGGCATGGTTAACCTTCTCCCTTTTTTCAAAAATGTGTGGAGAAAAATTTGGAAGGTGAATTTTCATACCCCTATTGTAAAAATTAAAATGATGATACTAAAATTACATTTCATATTTTTAGTTCCAGGGTATAGAGGGTTCAATTTTCATGGTATTAATGACCTAGTGAAGCTGGTTGTTTCTTATAGAGAAAGAAATAACATGATTTATTTTCTCCTTTCTGTCGCAGATTCTATATCTCATATTGATGTAGCTATTCATATCCTTCTTGATGAAGCCATCGAACATGTTGGGATGGAAAGAAGCGACTGGGTGGACTGACTTTGCAAAGAGATTCATTGGAATATCTTTGTAAAGAAATAGAATGGTTGAATTCTAAACTAGACTAGATTAAGTAATAAGTGACCCACTTTGAGGTGATGATTGATGAAGGGAAGCAGTTGCTGGAGGAGGGGGAGAATGATAGATTTGATGCGACTGAGAAAGCAGAGGAGTTGCTGGTGGGTGAATCTTCTGAAATTACAACCTTATCTGAAAATTGGTGAGACAAGGATGACTTGAGTAAGGTGATAATATAGATATGTGAATTTACTAAGTAAAACATATAGCTTTCATGTCCCGTTCATATAGAGAGGCTCTTGGCTGTGGATTTTCCTCCATCTTTAATTTTATGGATTGAAAACATTTTATATCTCCACTACTTCTCTATCTTTTCCTGTATTTCCAATAAATTATAATTGATCACTCTTTGAATGATAAACTTTAGTAGGTTCTGATTTGAATCATGATTTAGGATAATTAAATTGGAATAATCAAATTAATCTATAACTTTATTCTAAATAGAGGGATCCAGAAATCATAGGTTGACTATTTCAATGGTTATATGGGAAACCCTACTAACTTTATGTATTATTTTATTAATACCCTAATATTTTCCTAAACCTAGTTTAGTATGGGCTTAGTGAGTGTAACATGGATTTTTCTTAGGCCTCCCTTGGTGGGTTTTTGACCTAACAACATTTTATACCTCTTTTATTTCTCAAATTACTTGATGTTTTTCCTAAAATATGTGAATCATTAGTTTAGCAAGATTATACTTTAATTATACCTAGGGTTCCCTTTGAATGGTTTCATCTTGAAGAGTTGTGTGTATCTTTTCATGGGCGATTTAGCGTATTGAGAACTAAAATAACATTACTGAGGTTTTAGTTTGAAAAACATTGACCATCAATTATGGGGAAAGGGCCCAAATAGGGTTTATTAACATGGAATGTCCCAATGTTTTTCAAAAATGCACAGGGGGTTTTTCTTGACCCAAAAATTGTATTTATGGATGCAAGACATGATAGGTGTCATGGGTTCCATTGGGAATATAGAGTTAGGAAAAGACTCTATCGGGGATGAATCTTCCTTCGGTTGAAGAGCCCCTTTTTTGTGGGAAAGTTATGTAGAGCCACCAGGGCATATTGTGCATAGATAACTAATGGAGTCCTCATAACACTAACCTTCCACTCCCAATGTCTAGGTAATTTGATGGAAATTTGAATTTTTTAAAAATCACCAGGGGTGTCATTTCCAAGGAGTAGTTTCTAAAAATATTTAGAGAATTCATATCCATTATGATCATAAATTAGAGACTACTCATACACATATTTAGAATTTGTAAGGGAGGGTTGAAGCATGGTGCAATTTAACATCATGAAACTATGAAATTTGAGACTTATGATTTATAGTCATTTTTTCTCTAACCAATGGGTTAAAAAATTAATTGTTTTCATGGTAGTATGACTAGGAATGTTCTATCATATTTAGTCATGGAAGGGGAGAAGTGATGTAAAATAACATATGGGGGGGTTTTGAAACTAGGGAGTGTGGTGGGGTATAAACATCATAGGGTTGTACATATGTAGAAAAAGCCTCTCATGAGGAAGCAATTTCCTTTAGTTAACATGATTTTTGTGGGAAACTTATGTAGATCCACCAAGGCATATTGTGCATAAACAGCCAAAGGTGTCCTAAGGACATTGACCATCCATTTTTATGGCTAGGAATGTTTGTAGGGAATTAGTACTTTACATTCACAAAGTATGGTTTGGGAAAAGGGAATTCCTAAAAATGAAAAGTGCATTACAAGATTAAATTTCCTAGGAATAGGTATATAAGTTCTCCCTATATAGCTATGAGGGGGATTTTTATGAAGGTCTGACCCATGCCCAAGAAATAAGGGTACAATTGTGTTTCATGGATATACCTATGTTATAAAATTCATGCATCACTAAATATTTTATAAAAATAGGAATAAATATGGACATAGTTCTTCTAAGGTTTATCCATATGTGGATTTACTTCACACATAAGAATGAGGAATTTTTGTTTAGTATACACGCTCACCAAGGATGCGGGGCTCATATTGGACTGTCTAGTGTGGATATATTTCATGCATAGGAACATGGGGGGAAATCCATTATTATATCAGGAAATATCCCACATAGGTCTGATCCATACATTGGGAAGTGGTATTGGAAATCTCTGTTGCGGGTGTTCCCAAAGATAAACATTAGGTCTTAACCAAGATTCTATTTTGATGTCTTGTGAATGAGACATTGAAATAGACGTCCTGATTAGTTGGAGTATAAATGAGCACAAATGTCTTGACATTCAAGAGACATGGAGGGGAAGGAGAGTGTAGACCATTGTTTCAGGGATTCTTAGAATAAGAGAAATTACATTGGTCATGGAATCCATTATGGCGTATAGAGGTAGGAAAATCATCTCCTAATGAAACATTTTCATTTGGTTAAAATACCTTTTTTATGGACCACTTATGGAGATCCATGAGGGAATATTGTGTATATCCAACCAAAGATATTCTCCGGACACTGATCATCCATTTCTAATGGTCGTGAGGGTTTATGGAGATCTAAAATTTCCCAACGCATAGATTTTGATAAATGGAATGGATGTTTTTGGAAATATTATAAAAATTAAGGCCATGATTACCCATGGATTTGGGAATTCCCTACATAGATCTGACTCATTTGTAGGGGCATTTTGATTTTTTTGTTATAGTTGGACTCAGGTTTGATGATCCGGGTGTTACTATGCATCCTAAAGTAACATGAAT
Organism: Viscum album; assembly: GCA_963277665.1. Taxonomy (NCBI): domain Eukaryota; kingdom Viridiplantae; phylum Streptophyta; class Magnoliopsida; order Santalales; family Viscaceae; genus Viscum; species Viscum album. Next base: position 1,715,130,689 of record OY728122.1, read on the forward strand.
AAAGTCATATGTTATTATTTAAGGGTATATTTTCCGAGTAGTTATAACCCATACACAGAGGAAAGGAGGAATTTTTAACCATTCATTTTTTTCATTTTTGGGTTGGATAGACCAAGATGTTCAATATATTAATTTCTACGTATCCTATGTAGATGAGAATCATTCCATATGTAGTTCTTGAAGCACGAAATGGTAGGTGAAAGATGCTGGAGGAAATTTTCTCTCAAGTGAGAACCCTGTTATGCTATGTAGTTTCTACATCGTACAACAAGGACATTTTATCATGCATTTTAATGTCATATTATTATGATCATTTCCATATTGTTTAGCATCATGTAGGATTGATTCAGATTACATTAAGTTTATCATCACTTGGGGAGGATGTTGATAACTTGACATGAATGAGGGGGAATGTGCTTATTATTGAAATGGTCCTGAAAGTAAGGACTATTTGGGATCCCCCTACTTTAACATAGCATGCATGATAAGGATGGAATATTTTTATGTTTTTATGGATATTTCCATGTCATTGGACTCAAATGTAACTATATATCCCATGGGATGGGAATCCAGCAACTTGTAGTTCTTATGGTTCCATGTGAAGGTCTGACCCACACACAATAGAGGTTCATTTTTGTCTTATTGGGGGAGGTGGATGGACCCAGATGAAAATATGACTATCATTGCATATCCTACCTGGGTAGGAATCAATACAAATGTAGTTCTATGACCGAACATGGTAGGTGACTAATACCAGAAACAATATCCTCTTTGGTTAGAACACTATTATGGTATGTAGTTTAATGTCATGAAATAAGGATAGTTTGGTAATTCTGTTTAATGTCATGCAGTGAGGAAATTGGAGGAACAGTTTAATGTCTTTTTTTGGAGAAAATTTTTCATAGAAACCATGAATGAATAATGGCTAGTCATGCTGGGATATTATGGTGCAATATGGATGTGAAGGGGGAAGAAAATGTAAACCATGGTTCCCTGAATTCTTATATCGAGGTAAATGATATGGGGCTTGGAAGCCATTGAGCATACAAAGTTTGGAAAATCCTCTCATGAGGACAAATTTTTCTTTTGTTAACATGCCGTTTTTGTGGGAAATTAATGTAGAGCCATCGGGGAATATTGTACATAGTCAAAATAAGGTGTCCTTAGGATATTGACCTTCCATTTATGATAGCTCGGGAGGTTTATGAATATCTGAAATTACCCAAATCACAGAGTTTGATCAATGGTAATGATGTCTCCATAGATGCAAGAAATATTCACACAATGATTAGTTGTAAAGTATGGGTGGAGTATGGACATCCCCTAAATATATATGACTTGTATTTAAGGGTAAATGATTATTATAAAGATCTTTTTTTTGGGATCTAGGGTTTTGAATATCCTACATAGATTTTCATTTATGGGAAAAATGGTGGCATTTGTATTTTCATAGATGGACCTAACCACAATGTTTGTGTGTCACTATGTATCCAGTTATACTAAAAATCAAGCCACAGCTAGTTCCTGACTTACCATGTAGTTTTACATCATACAGTAAGGATTTAGGTTGCCTATTATGAATGTGAAATAACTGAGGTTCCCTTTTTAGTTCTTACTACCAGGAGAATGGAAACCCTGATGTGGATCGATACGCTCTAACCATTTAGGGAATCCCCTTGCCAAAGATCCTAATCCCATGTAATATGTCCTTGGTATGAGAAAAAAATTGATGAAAAATGATTTATTTTCCATATGGGGATGATGATTCCATTGATGGGGGAATTTTACTTTATATCTTTTGTTGCATATGGGATTGGGTTTGGAGATCTAGGTGGTACAATGTCTCTTACTAGGACGAGAATCAATCTAGACACAATCCCATGAATTTCACTACATAAGTCTAACCCATTCAAAGGGAGGGGGATTTCATTTTTTTGGGGGGTTTTTGGGCCATGATGTATAATTTTATCATCACTAAAAATCTAGTGTGGATAGGAATCAAGTCACACATAGTTCTATAAATGTGTTCCCTATACCAATTTAACCCATACAGAGGGAGGGGTATTTCTAACAATTATTTTTGGATGGTGGACGTGTCATGTACCTTTTACTATTTTTTCATTTGGGGAAACTCGCACTACAGTTGCTAATTTCACTTGAATTACACTTAGTTTGATAATAAAGTAATAACAAGGGTTTCTATCACAATATAGAGGTAGTTGAAGGTACATAAGAGGTTTTTTTATCATCATGTGGTGGGTTAACCAAGATATAGGGTCAAGGTGTCTCTACATATCTCACTAGAAATGAAAATTAATCCATAAATAGTTATGTGAATATATATCCTCGCATCTGTATGGTCTATATGTAAGGAGTGGGGTATTTTTGGATGGTGGCTGCTGAGATAGGACATAGAATCTGGGCCTCACTATATATCATATGTGGAAAGAAATCAAGACACATGTAGTTCTAGAGAAATAAGACTCCCATGTGGATATTAATATCACACAATAATAGGAAAATATAATCCTTCTCTCACACAGATCTGACTAATGTGTGAAGAATCATTAATTAGAACAATGATCTCTGTATAGTTTAACATCGTGTGGTTAGGTAGAAATCAAAGTTTAATGTCATAGAGTGTGGACTATATGTGTTGTTTATAGTCATGCAATGAGGAAATTGACAAAAAAAATTTAAAATCATGTTGTGAGGATGGATTCTATATAGTTTAACATCATTTTGTATGAACATAAATTCAATATAGTTTAATGTTGTACACCAAAGATGTTTTGGACATGTAGTTTAACATCATGTCGTGAGAAATAATTCCTGCTATATAGTTTCATGTCATATAGTGGGGATGTGTTATCCTATAGTTTGATGTCTTGTGATCATGTTTTGTTTTAGCTACATGAAATATTTCTTCAAGAAACATGCATTTGTAGGAGCTGTAATAAGCCGTGTATCCCTTTAAATTAAAGAATATGGTCCATTAGAGATGACCTCATGTATAAAATATGATCACTCCCATTTTATCCCCAATTTTGGAAGTATCTTTCTTATTATCATTATATTTATGGGGACCAACACCAATTCTCCTTATAAGAAAGACAGAAGGAGAACCTCTTTGTTGAAGGCACATGAAATCATGTTTTGGTAAATCTAGAAATGGTGCATGGTATAAAATCATTTCTCATCCAATTTCTCCAACACATTGAGTTTTTTTGGGATTTCTCTTCTTTGAATAGATGATAATAGATGGCAGTGTGGAGAGAGGGTAATTGTAAGTTTATGAGTAGAGCATCTTCTACCATATACAATAATGAGTATGATGTTTCTTGAGTGGCAGTGCTGGTTGTGGTATGGTTATCCAACAGATTTTCGAGGATCTTTTCTTACCATGTTTTTGTTTCCTTGTCTACCATATTCTAGAGTATATTAGATAGGGTCTTGTTGAAGGCCACTATATATCCATTGGCTATCACATGGTAGTAGGATGAAAGGGTTTTCTTGATACAATACTCTTGATACAATTTATCCAACTAAGCATAACAGAAATCAGTTTCATTGTCCATCAGTATTGTTTGGGGGACACCAAATCTGGTGATGATGTCAGATTTCACAAATCTAAAAATGCTTCTTTCCCAGACCTATTTTTCGGGGTACATCTTATATCCATTTGGAAAAGAAGTTTGTTTCTATGAGAATATAATTCAATTTTTTTACCATAGCGGGGGGATATGGTCCCACGACCTCCATTCCCTATATGGGAAACAATTAGGTGTACTTTCTTCTGTTAAATAACACTCAGGATTGGTGGATTAAATTGGCATGAACATGACAAGAATGGAACTTTGTTGTGAAGTTTTCTTAGTCCAACCTCATTGTGGGCCAATAGTATCAAAGCCTTCAAATTTTTTGGGAAAGATAGGGTCCTAATTGTTGTGCCCCACAAGCTCTAACACGAACATCCTTTATGAAAACAACATCCTCTTCTCAATCAATAAACATGAGTGTAAACTCATCAAGGTCTCACTTACAGAGGTCCTTTTGCTGATTTGTTCCATCAAACAAAACAATGTTGACTACTCATCTCTAAATTTTCTCCACTGAATCCCTATATGGTTGGAGTTCTCCCTTTTGAAGGTAATGTACAATGGAAGTCATCTAGCTAGTGGTAGGACTATAAAAATTAGGGAAAATACTAATCTCATTGATTTCTTCATTATTGGATTGAATGAATGCTAAGACCGTACGATGGTGGGAAATGCTGAAGACTATTTCATCCTAGTTTGGATCTTCCAGAGATATCGTTGCATTTCTAATGGCTCATCCTGTGCATTTTGTGACCAAGGAACATGGGTTAACCTGGGATCTGAAGGTAATTCCTCGATTAACCATTAGATGTTTTCAAACAAGGGGATTAAATCTTTCTTTTTTTAACATAGTTTCCATTGACTTTCTTGATGACCAGTTTTGAATAACCTTTTATCTACAAATGTTTTACTTGAACTTGTAATGTGAGATCTAGTATTTCAATGAGATCATAATACTCTGTTTCATTTCTTATGCACCCCTCTGACAATAGGAATGAGTAATGCATGTCTTTCTTTTATGGAGATATGAGTATAACTCCCAGCCCTAATTTTTTGATCTTGGAGGTTTGCATCTTTTATCATATCATGCTTCTAGATGCAGCATCAAAATGTTTCTCCAATGTTTGGGAGTCTTCTTGAATAGAGAAAACCTCTTCATCAGACATTTCAACATCTAATAGAGTCATTTATGCTAAGGGTTGTTATGCCAGAAAATATAATAACACATGGATTTTGATGGATTTCCATGGTATGAATTGTATATTGAACTTCTATAGGATGACAACCCACCTTGAAAGACATCCAGTTAGCATTGCGCGATTGAGAATATACTTGTAGGGGTTTTTATGAGAGACCAAATGGATCTCATGTTGGTGTAGGAAGTGTCACAATTTCTAGACTATGAAGATCAATACCAGATACGTCTTCTTGATATTTTAATAATGAGTCTTAACATTAATAATAGTCCAAATGAGATAATAAAATATGTTTTCAATATCATCATCATTCTTATATCAAAGGAAGGATCATAGAGAAAACTATAAAGTTGTCACAAATAATATTAGTGGTCTTCCATAAACATGTGGTATTAACATTAGTAGGATTAAAATATACTTTTATGATAGCAAAACACATCCTAACAGTCATGATCCCATTGATACAAAACGCCTTTTTTCATCAGCCTCGTAAAGGGAAATTATTTTCTTGTATGTTTAGATATGAATCACCAAATTTAGGTGAGGTTTCGTTGATGTAATCTCAACTATGTGAGGTTTCGAGGAGGTAAAATTCCAAGGATGGACTTTTTCTTCTTAGGGTTTACGTAAATGATGTGATGGAGTACAATGAAGCTAATGAATTTCCCTAAAGGGATTCCAAAATCACATTTTAAGCGGTTCATTTTCAAACTGTGATATTGTAGCTTGCTGAAAAAGACTTCATGATCTGACAGGTGATCTGAAAATTATCATGATTTACCCAAAATCTCATCAATATATAACTAAAAAAAATTCCTAGGAATTTAATGGAGATGTTATTCATGGTACACTGATATGTGATGCCAACATTTTTCAAACCGAAGGGAATTAACTTGTAGAAAAATACTACAAGGAGAGACCTGAAGGTGGTAGATTCTTCATGTTCCTAGGACATTCATATTTTTTTGTATCCCGAATATATATCCATGATACATAGATCATGATATCTAATAGTTACATCGATCAATAATTCTGTGATTGGGATCGGGAAGTCATCTTTTAGGAAGTACTGATTGAGATCCCAAAAATAGATAAAAAATATGATTTCTATATTCATATTTTGGAAAAGGAATATATTTTCCATCCAAATGGGATATTTTACCTCCCAAATAATATTTTTTTGGACGATCTTGTTAACTTCAGCCTCTATTTTGGTGGTATGCATCATATGTGTCCTTCTGGCGGTGTGCTTGTAGCCATGATGATCTCTTGACAGGCCCATGTGGTGAGTGGAAACTTCAAGATCAATACCTAGAATTTATGTATAGTTATAGGTGAAAACATATCGATTATTCCTAGAGAAGGAGGTGTATACCTCATGATATTTAGATGAAATGACCACCCTAATCAAAGTGGGATGTGGTTCTTCATCAGTTCCTAAGTTTATTTCCCTAAGTTCATCAATGGTTGTAAAGACACCTTCCATTAATTGTGAAGGGTCATCCATAAGGTCCTCTTCCACTTACTCTTCCACATCCTCTTCACCTAATTCTTCTTCTAATGGGGTAATAATTATTAATATGATATCTCTATAGTATAATGGAGAGTTGCAATTTTAGAATTTGGAGGCCGAGGAGAATTATTTTTAGCTGAATGACAACAAAGAATTTTCTTGGAGAGAACAGTGTGAGGGAATGAAAAGTGTCTTATTTCTATACTACCTTAGCAGCTAAGGATGGGATTATATGGACATTCGAATATGGATTGAGGCATTTCCATTCAATCATTCACCATTACCTTGAAGGTCAGTGGATTTTTCTGGACAGTTAGGCTCGGTGTCCATGACAGAAATATCGAGGACTGTTAAATACATGATTGAACAAGGAATCCCACAATCAACCTAATTAATGGATAGTATGTATTAATTTCTATGTTAATTTAATGGGTTATCAGGGACCACTAACATTCCTTTTATAGCAGTTTCCCAATCAATACAACTGACTAATGACTTATTCCCTTTCTTATCATAAAATCCAGTATCGATATAGTGTGACTTGAAATATTCGAATAGGGCCTTGTCAGTGTGAAATGTCTCATTCTAACCATTAATGAAATATTAGATGCACTGATAGAACGATGAGTGAATTACAGCATGCTGATGCAACTGGTGGTGATTCGGTACTTTTTGAATTTAACTGAGTAGGTCTAGCTACACACCATGGATGATTATAAATTTTCTTCAATTATGATTTATATTTAGAGAATATTTTACCAGGGGGGCTTCTGTAAGGGGAAGGGAAATTTTCATGTTCTTATTGGGTCCACTAAAGGGAGATTTCATGAGTTTCTACAACATTGTTGGTCTGAGTCAGGGCGAGGCCTGAAATTTGGTTCCTATCATCACTATGTCTTCCCAGGTATCCTCAGATCCTGTGTCCTCTTCCCTTGGTTACCCAATTGGATGTGGAAAACCTATGTTTGTAACCATAATCTTTATTTGAGAAAGTATATATTATGTAGAAGACATTAATGAAGTCAATGATCAATTCCTCATCTGATGATGGGTCCACCTGATCGACTACTTCAGATGGTTCCATTTGGTGGGTAGGTGCCAGTGCTTTCATATGTGATGGAATAAAATATGAGATTGTCAAGGATATGTTTTTTCTTTGCATGGTCTCATCTTATTTTACTTACTCTCTACCTTTTTTCCATTTGATTATTATATAGTCGACTCTTAGAGGATTGTGGGGTTGAGAATGTTGGTTATGTTTCATTAGGATCTGTTGGGAGAATAGTCAGTTTATTAAAATATTCTTGGAGTATTCCATGATATTAGTTGATTTTTTTGAGTCATCCAAATATCTAACTTCTACTCCCTTTTGGTAAGATCCTTTTTCCACTCCTCTCATTCATCCGGGTCAGTGGCGAAAACGTACACCACTTGTGTTTTCGGTGGTCCTAGATTGCCTTCTTCGGAATCCATCATTATTTTCAAGAGGTATTATATGATGAAGCATTCATGGATGGTATTTCCCAGTATCCAATGGAAGGGGACATAATATGGCTGGTCATAAAGACCTACTTCATCATCTCTCTTTGGCTTCGGTAGATGAAGAATGATTTAATTCCTATATGTTATAAGTTATCCATGAACTTGGTCATCTCAGAATAAGTAAATTTTATTTCTTCCTTACTTTAAGTAATTTTTCCTAGTTCCCCTCTACTCATATTGATGAGTTGGGGGTATTTATATATGTCTAAGTGTTCATGTAAGATTTATTGCATACTTGGGAGTAGGAGAGGGCATAGGGGTGGCTTAAGCATAACATAGGTCGCTTTATCTTTTCCCATACTTTTCTAGGGGCCAGTGGTGCTACCCAGGACTTGAGGTTAGTATTATTTAATAAGTATTCTATTATTTGGGAAATTTAAGAGAAATAATAAAACCCACATATATATTTCACTAGGATGAGTGGTGTTCACACTTCATTATGGAGGTTTTAGATACACATAACAAGCATCTCATCTTGGGGTAGTGAACAGTTTAAAGAGTTGGTGAGACCCTACCATCTAGCAATGAAGTCTTGGAATATTTCATTCCCCCAATTTTTTCAGTTCATGAGGTTGATAAATATTTTATTTTACAATGTTGATCTGAACTAAAAAAGGAACTGTCATTAGAGATCCTCCCATCCCTTTGTTGACTCATCTGTAAAACTGGTATACCATAAAATGGATAAACCTTATAATGTTCACATGAATCATCTAAGTTTAACTACTTCTTGTTTCTCTGGGTTTCCATCATAGGATCACAATAATATGAATAATGAATCATATTTTTTTCTAGGTCACCTCAGACATTGAATATTGGAAACATGAGCTTCACGAAATTTGGTGCTGGATGACTGTTACTCACCTTGTCTGGGTAAGGTTTTTGTTCCGATTGTATTAGATAATTCCACCCTTAAATGGATTCCAAGAGATATTCCAATGACTCATTGTTATTAATTATCCCTTAATGTGTGTCCTGGTCATGGGTGGGAATATCAGGGAGCATTATTGGATATGTCAGATCGGATGGTAATTGAGGTAGATACCCAACCGGGGCAAGCTTAGAAGATTTTCATGAACCTGTTCTTGTTGTTTAATTATTGGAGGGAAATCTTGAAATCCTTTCAGGATTGGATTTATGCAGATTAAGGGCCCCAACTCTGTCTTGGATGAGCATTCTGGCTTTCTTCATTTATTGTAATAATCCCTTGTGACTGAGGTACACCTAATGGAAGTTCACATTGAATATATTATTGAGGATCATATTCAATGGGATAAATTCCTTAGAGTTTTTTAGCATTGATTCACCTCAACTCTTTAATTTATTCCTCCTCCAAAGGGAATATCTCTTCAAGAACTAGGGATTTGTTATAATTTTTAGGAGGATTTGGATCGTATGTGACCTTGTTTTTACTATTTTGGTTGTTAGGGATTCATGTAGGAGGTAATGAGGTATTGGTCGAGTGATCTTCCAAATTTAGGGTGGCCATTTGATTTGAGGTATGCACACCTCCGAGTTTGGTGTGAATCATGTTCTAGGTGGAACCATATTCTCCCTATTTGTATACATTTTAATCAATTTATATGTGGTCTGTAGGATTTTCATCCACAACATTCAGTGATTCATAGCGCATTATGGGTGTTGTACTAGGTGCGGAATTGTAGCAGACATTCTTGTGTCATTTTTTGGTTTTTCTATTACCATTATAAAGTCAACTTCAAGTTTTTTTGTAAAGGTTAACTTAAGATGAAACATTATATGAACCATATGTATGCGTCCCTCATGTGCCAAATTAATCACAGTATGGGATGTAATGGGTGAACACTCTATGCATTGTCTTCCCCAGGCAGGAAAATAATGATGTCCTTTGTGGAAGTAGTTGAGGTAAAAATTCCCCTAGCCCTATTGGATGGGGTTTCTTCGGTTCCCTTTTTATTGAACCTCATCCATTTTTTTCTTATGGAGGATTTCTGTGTTAAAAAAATCCTCTATCCCTGTTGGATGGGGCTGATCCCATACTGTGACTGTTGCTTCTTTTATTGCTAGTTTCTCAATCTCAAACATTCCCATTCTGGTGTGGGATAGATATGGTTCTAGGTATTCATGTGAATAATTTTTTTATGAGTTCATGGGAAATTATTTCTAGTTAGATTTACTTCGGTGAGAATTCTTCTAAATGTTCTTGGATTCTTGGTTCAGTAGTTTTTCAACAGCTCACTATCGTCAGCCCTGATGCTTTTAAGACTTACTCATGGCCGATTCTTGTTGAGCATTCCACATTTCATGAACATGGATTTCATTGGATCTTATTCTTTGGATAATGATGTTATAGTATGTCATTTCTAGTGGGTTCTGATAGACCTGGCATGGGGTGATGTAAAAAGCTCAATGATCTCCCCATCCCCACATATGAACACTAGATGGGGCATCATCATTAAGGAAACAAAACATGTGCAACTCAGGGAGGAAAGTTATTTAAAGATATTTATTTCACCCCTCTAATCATGGATACAATTTACAAGGAAGGGATTCTAGGATAATTTTATAGTGATGCTCTCCCAATATTTTGAAGAAGTCTACAAACCCATCATAATGAAATATTTTTTCCTTCAATTGGAAAAAGGTTGTCTAGGGATTGAGATGAATGTTATGTATGCATTCCTGTGACAACTCCCTTGGTATATCAAAATAATAAGTGGCTGTGGTCCAGAAATAAACTGGTATGTCATCCCTGGATAATTGTATTCTTGTGAGAAACTTATCCTTCTTTTCTTCCACGAGAGATTCCTCTACTTGGTCTGCAAATTTGGATGATTTTTAGTGATTTTGTCTCATGTAGCGAGGCTAGTATGGGTATCATTGACATGTGAACAATGTAGGGATAAAGCAGAATATGGGCATAGCCCCATGAAATCTTCTAGATGAGAATGGATTTATCTTGTCATTGAAAGAGTATCCAACATGTATGAACCCATATTTACATGTGACTCTAAATATGATGGCTTTCTCATACTTGACATGGAGAGGGGAGGACCTTCATGTTGGTGTGATATTTGGTAGCGGGGAGGGCCTTTGTAACTGAGGTCGTGATAGAAAGGGCTACCATCCTGAATTGGTGTCCATTGGTAGGGATAATTTCTATGGTGTACATCCTAGAGAGGACCTTTAGGATATAATGCAACAAGGATAGAACCTTCTTGTTACTTTATGTCACTACAGGGAGATCTTCTGTGTCAACTCTTAGCATGTTGGGGACTACCATCATGGATTGATGTCTAACTAATGGGTGAATATATGCATCATATGATCTTGTGATGACTACCAGGGAAGAATACAACAAGGGGAGGACCTTCTTACTCTATGATCTTTAAGGCATGAGGAGGACTACCATAAAACTCAATAAGAGATAGGCTCTCATGATTGATCATTTCTTTCTCATGAAGTAAGCCTTCATTGGTGGGCTAAGGAGGATCTTCAGTGTAGCTGGTAACAAAATTATTGGTATGACCTTTTAAAATACTATTTCCACATATATAATTTGGTAATGAATTAATAGGATCCTAATCCTTTATTGGTATGTGTTTTATGGAATCATGAAACCCATCTTCTAGTAGTGAAGGGTCATGAAAATACTCTTCATTATCTCGTTTCCTTTAGCACAATTTATTTTTGGGTGCTCTCTTGTGGGAGAATAAGTTTGCCTGCTATGGGTAATGACCTTCATATACAGTTTCCAATTTGAGTGATTCCTATTATGATACCGAAATACAAAGATTATAATCTTGAGTTCAGGAAGTGATATATGTCTACCCTAGAGCGGCCATTATGGTGAACCGATGTCCCCCAGTTGGAAATGGTATTATTTCCAATTTGTTTTACCATTTATCACAAAATTTTTCCAATGAACCTCTAGGATTGTAGAAGGAATGAAGGTTTACTCTGGAGTGACCATATTATCTTGGGGATGAGTCCCCCTACATGGAGACACATGGTTATGGGGTCAACTAATTTCTATTTATAAAGAGATGATTTCGTCTTGACATGTCATGAGGATATGATTTGGAATTTATGTCTATTCCTTGAACATTTAAAGGATGTTTTGTGAGATGTCTTTGGCTGGAATAGGGATATATGCCCATTCTAATGTCAGATTAGGAATATGTTCCTACTCCGGTCCTCCATTCATTTCCAGTGGGTACTATCAATTCTCTTATATTGGGGGAGAGGAACAAGACTATACTAGATTTATAATTGTGATACACCAACTATTTTCTTAAGTTTCTATTGTAATTTGGATGTTGGGATTCATATTTGCGAGCTGATATTGGAGTCTTTTCATTTTCTGCTATATTTATTTGATGGGCTTGATATTAATATGTAGGAATTTGACAATGTTTATATTTTATATCCACTATACTTGACTGGTGGGATTAATATGTAGGATTAATAATTTGAATCTTACCATATTTTATTCCCATTATATTTGATTAGTGGGATTCACAATCCTTGATAGGGATATGTTCCAGCCAATAGTCTTCTGTCCTATTTGGACAATGGTCTTGGTATGCATCAACAAGAATTTTCATCTACTCATTACTAGTTGGTGCCCTATTTTTATGATAAGATTCGTGTGAAGTGGTAGGAATTTTAATCTAATTATAATTCACTACCCTATTTTCATAGAGGCCATGGTGAGAAATGGTGGGAATTTGAACTTTCTCATAATATTCCACAGAATTTTCATGGAGGTCTTTGGAAGAGGGAGAGTGAATGTATGTCTGCCTATAATATGTAACCATACATGCATAGTGGATCTCTTCTTCAAAAACTAGGGTGATGACCTATTCCTGATTATGGGTTCATCTCCCATGTTGGGAGTCCCAGGGAACCTATGTTTGTTGAGATTTAGTATGATCCCTCAGTGTGATATATTTATTAAAATGAGGATACATGGTTGTGTGGTGTGGGAGGCGACATATTCTAGCATGGGTACTTGATAGGAACCCATGTAAAGTATGTATGAAGTCATTGGTGATGAATTTATAGGACTCCCTAATATATAATAGATACTTTTTTTTCACATTTTGGCGATATTCACCTGAAATGATTAGAGATGGATAGTGGAGACGGCATGTCCTTGACCACTGGTCACTACTGAGTGGGCTAATGGTAGGATTTCATCAACTAGAGGGCATGTCTATCTACCTATAGTGTTGGGAGAGTAACATTCTCATGGTACACCAGGATTAGTTCATTTGAAACTCAGTATTGGAGATTTTGGGTGGGTGATGAAGTCTTCTACTTTTTGGAGGGATCATCTGGTGAAAATATTTACATGTGTGCCTACAAAAACATCTAGGGTTCCATTTTATTAAAGGTATCTCTGAGAAATTCTGGTAATATTTTTGGAATGTAGAGACAATAAAACCACATCAAAGTAACATCCTTGAACACTTTTATAATTTATGATATTTTTTGTCCCTCATCCCTTTTTGATGTGAAAGGGGCCTAAGTCGGAGCAATATTTCCACCTTGGTTAAGAATTCACGTCTTCCTGACAAATTTTTTTTATCAAGAAAGTGTTGCGCCAACAATCTATTAGATGAGGTTGAGTTTTTTGCAATCGATAATGTTAGATGCAATATCATTGAATGGTATCCAATGTGGTTTTCTATAGAGTTAGAAGCACCCAATGGTTCTCTCATCCAAGATTCATTAAACTGCTTTCCAAAGGTTGGTGCTCGTTAGATGATTTGGACAACAACACTTATGAAATAAAATTCGTCAAGAGGATGTGAAATCAGGATGATCACACCATTTTTGGGTGAACTATTAACTATTTCAGGAATTCTTTATAGATTTAATCCCTATTCATATCTTTTTGAATCCTTGGATTATTCCCAAGAATGTGTCCACAGATTAACCCTAATTAAAGTTGATCACAGATATGAAGGTGTTTAGAATTATCTATATGTATATAACGTTCTCTATTAAGGAAGATATTTTTATGTATCTAAGCTTCTTCACCAATGGTATCCTTTTATGGGTAAATTAATAATTCCTTAATCTTTCACTTAGACAATGCTAGTTTGATCCATGTGATGAGGTGCTCAAGAGTTTATCATTATCTATGGGGGATGAGAATTAATTCAATGTTTGGATAAAACCCATAAGATAGGATTCCTACATATCCTCGTGAGAATAATCAAAACCCATGTTGTTTGGGGACACTTAATTGGACAGATAACCTATCAAAGTCGTGTGACGAGGACCCATCCATGCAGTTTAACATCACTTGGTAATGACATTTAAGAGGACGATTCCCTATTAAATTGTAATGCCTGACTTACACTGAGATGGACAAGGGAACCCAAAAAGTGATTTTGTATCCTTGGGTGTATACGACTTTACATAAAATATGGTCTCGATATCATTAGATTGGATTTTGGAACTGGGTTTGGATCTCACAGAGGCTTCATACATATCCCAATTAGTTGGGAACCATAGACCATATAGTTTTATAGCTCATGTAGTTTAACATCATGCAGTGAAAATGATAGTGAACGAATGTGAGTATGAAAGTGTCAGGCTTGAAACTAAGTGAAGTTTTTTACACATCCAATTTAATTTGGGATTAGATTCCATGTATTTCTAAAATATGGGGCTTTTGTTCGGAATATTCCCATTAATATGGGCATTAATGGATCTTACACTGAGTAGGAGGCCCATTTGGATATAGTTTGAGATTAAACCAAGTAGGAGGCACATGGTCAGAGAAAACCAATTTTTAGAAGGTCCAATGGAATTTTAGGATCATGAAGATTTCCTGATTTACACTAATATCTAAATTCATATGAGTTATGATCAGTGTGAGAAATAATAGAAAATAGTAAATCTAATGATCACCCAACCCTCCCCATCAATTGACGGATGGTTCTAGAACACTACGGGGGAGAGAGGGGCATTGGGTGTGCCTATTTAATCTCTTTTTTTTTTCATATATAGGATAGTCTCAATTGTAAATATATGTAGATACATCTTAGGATATGGTGAAGAGAAGTAGGAGTTCCACCTCCTACTTGAAAATCTAAGGGCTTACCTATGAGGGAGTGCCCTAAAATTGGTTTTGGGAAAGGGGAGGATCATCATTACATGTTAAAGGGAAGCACAATCATGATATACTTTCCTTAATAATGATACTTTTAAAAGGGAAATGAAATTGATTCCCCTTAATCCCTAGAATGGGAAGGTTCACTTTAGCATCCCAAGGGTTGGATCCCGAGTTATCATGGGAATATAAACATATGGACATTATGGGGGTCCACCATATTGCAAGTATTACCCTCATGAATCAACTACCATTGGTATGTAAACCTAGAAGGGAATTTGGATGCATCTAATGGATTAATTATACATGTATAGTGGCTTTGAGATAGTCTTTCGACTAATTCCATTGGGCTGGTTTAGAAAGGGACTATGGATGATACGATGGAAATAGAAGGGAATGGCTGGCATTGGAGGGTAGAACTCTGAAGAAACCCCATTTTTCATATCATATTCTTACACAGGATGAGTATTCCTTCATATGGAGTATTTCTATGAGGGTAGGGGGACCTTATTTATAATATTTTGGTATGTGTACCTGGGTTCAATCCGTGTAGCGCTTCTCTACATGGGGAGAAGATCCATTTGTGAAGAAAGATGCTACATGGGGTTGAGTTCTATCTATGAAGAGATTTTCTATACAAGGCAAGGTTCCTCCCACATAGCTCTTTGCTATTCAGGACACATGATTCAAAAGTGGTAATTGATTTGGTGCCTCATAGGAAATATATTCACATGGGATGTGGGGTTTTCATTTTCCAATTATTTTAGTTTTTATTCCATAATGATATGCAGTTGGTTTTACTTATAAGAAATTGTCAAAGGAGTCTGTCTTTTGTGGTGATCTCTTATTTCGTGCCTTTGTCAATCAATCAGTTTTTCAAAACATTATAGTTCTTGAATTACGTCTTATATAATATTTCTATTTGGGAAGGGGAAATTATCACCACCTTGGTCTCATGAATGGCTTCATTTCATTCATCGGAATCTGTCAGTTTTTCACTTATCACCAACCATTTCCATTTTCAAGAGATGTTGTTTGAAGGGTAGATATTGCGTCCCCTTATCAAATACAATTTCATTTGAGGGGGAAAAGTGCCTTGGTATTCCTCCCACATTTTCTTAGTTCATGGGTGTCTCATGAAGCAGACTGTCATGAGGAGTGGTGGTCTGTGAAGTTCTTGTACTCTGCAGCCTGACATACCTCCTTTACCCTCTTATGTCCTTCAAACTTGAATCCTTCAACTCTTTCATTAAGTTGTTTTCTTTCATTTATCAAATCCATGGGTTGATTTAAATTTCCCTTTCATAGTTTTTAGGATCCAATAAATACCTTATTTCTGATACCATTGATAGAGGAGTGTTCACCTAGATATCATACATTGATTGATTATATAAATTATTATCCTAAACATATAACCTTTATCTCTATAGTGTAAATAAAATTTTATTTATTATCTTTTTTGAGTTGTATTTACAAAAAATTTTATTGAATATCATTGGATACATATTTATTTTCCATGGGTTTATCTTATTATTATTATTAATGATTTATTTGTGTGATTTAATTTGAGAAATATATGAAACCCATTTTCTTCACATTTTTTCATTAGTCTATAAAAATTAAATGTTTTTTGTTTTAATATTTTATGAAAATAATTTTATTTCCTTGAGTTCTCTATGATTTCATAAGTGAATGATTTTCAAGTAGCACTCATATTTTTGGAAGATGATGGGTGGGGTCATATATCACCCTTTAATATATTGGTATTTTTTTACATCTAATTAGATAAGTATTCACGAGTAAATTTTAGATACCCATAATCTTGGAAACTTGGGTTGTGAATCATTAAATTAATGTTCCCTATACCAATGTTTGTTCCACATTCACATTGAATCTTAATGGTTCACTCTCATGAATCATGTTTGTTGACCAAAGTTTATATTCTCTTTTTGATTCATGAATTTTGACTTATTCCATGATTTATAATCGATTAATTTTTGTGTATAACTTTCTTATGTATCATGATTATACCCATATGAACATCTTATAATCACTTATAAAATTTTATTGTTATGACCTATGTTTACCCTTATTGATAATTTGAGCCCACCCCTTTCTTAGGTTTTCTTTCCCCATGCTATGATGCAGTGTATAACCTATGGGAAATATGTAAGTGAGTCTAAGATGATTCAATTATAGAGAAATGTTCATAAATATTGTAAAAAAAGTTATATATATATAATTTGTCCTCAAATAAACTAAACCAATAGATTATATGAATTGTGTGATATTAATTTGAGATTTAATAGTAATTTAATTTTTTTCAAGTTTTTATTTTATATTGTCACTTAGTATCAATGTTAATTTATAAAATTTTTTGTTTTAGAACCTGAATTGCTTGTAAAGGTTTGGGGTGCCTCATATGGTATCAAAGGAGGGTTTATTTATTTGTTCGTAATTAATTTAGTTTTTTTATTAGGATTAGAAACATTTAGTGAAAATAACCAAGGATAATACTAAGGGATTACTCTATATATATGTTAAAATTCTACAGTTTCCGTAAAATTGATATTGTGTATAAAAAAATAGATCCTGAACTTCTAGATCCTATGATAAAATCTATATATTGACATTCACAAACTTTATTTCAATAATTACTACCCAAATTTTTCCATGAAAACATTAAAATATCAAAAATGAAAACATGGATTAGACACATTATAGAGGACCTTTTAGGTTTAGAGTTTTAGATAATTAAGAAATAATCCTATATAAACTATTAAAAAGATTACAAATGAATATTTCTACCATTTAACCAATATTATCTTTTTTCACATTAGGTTATCAGAACTATCCTTGTGAAAACATTTATAGACATAACTCATTCATTTCAATTATTTAAAACCCTTGGAAATTGAAACATAAGATTGGTGAGGTTAGATGATCAATAATGGTAAATATAAAATTAACAATTGAATATAACCAAGGATAATAATAGTGAGTAAATGTGTGATGGAATAATCAAATTGAATGTGATAATCACAAAATAACTCATACACTTCGATACCTGGATCCTAAAATATGAAAACATGGAAAATTAAAGATTTATTATAAAAAAATCATGAGCCATGTGATATCAATATCAATAATTAAAAACATTATAATCCCATATAAAACATAATGAAAACATGTATGTACTTGGGAAATAAATTTCATTTCACTCTTACAATTACCCTTACAAATGGGATTACTAAAAAATCAACTTCCATACCTAATGAATTGGAGGAATATCACAGACCAACCCATCATAGGTTTATCAAGTAACCACCAATAATTAGTTTACGTAGAACCACACATTATTGGTTTATCATGTAACCACCAATAATTGGTTACTTATATATCCGTATTTCATATTCCAAGTATAATTACAAATTAAAAAACACATAAAATATTTCCTTCGATCATAAATTCATAGTTACAACCATTATTCCTATTATAACATGATCAACCCATGTAAAAGTAAAGGGTTTCTTACCAATCCCTTTGAAACATGATTAACCCATGGAAAATAAATGGTTTTCATAACAATTTCCTTGAAACATGATTAACCCATGAAAGAAAAATGGTTTCCATAAATATCTCATTGAAACATTATTAACCCACGAAAAAGAAATGGGTTTCATAAAAAACTACTTAAAACATGATTAACCTATAGAAATGAAATGGTTCTATAAAAAACTCTTTGAATCATGATTAACCCATGGAAAATAAATGGGTTCAACAAAAACTCTTTAAAACATTATTAACCCGTTTAAAATAAATGGGTTCTATAACAAACACTTTGAAACATGATTATCCCATGGAAAATAAATGGGTTCTATAATAGACTCTTTGAAAATTGATTAACCCATGGAAAATAAATGGGTTCCATGAAATTATCATTAAAACATGTTTAACCAATTTAAAATAAATTGGTTCAATAAAAAATATTTTAAAACATTATTAACCCATGTAAAAGAAATGGGTTATATAATAATCTCTTAAAATCATGATTATCCCACGGAAAAGAAATGGACTCCATAACAATCTCATTGAAACATGAATAACCCATGGAAAATAAATTGGTTCCATGAAAAAATATTAGAAACATGATTAAACCATGTAAATGAAATGGGTTCCATAACAATCTCTTTGAAACATGATTAAACCATTAAAAGGAAATAGGATCTATAACAATCTCTTTGAAGGAGGATCGACTTGTGGAAAAGAAATACATTCCTTAATAATATCTTTTAAAAAATCATTATACATAGATTTAATTAATAAATTTGGTATCAATAAAAAATACACCTAATGGAGGATAATTTGAAATATGTTTTCTTATGTTGATGAATGAAAATTATATTAAAATTCCAGTAAAAACATTCCGGGGGAAAATAATATTTAAACATTCAGAGGTGTCCCGTACCATCTTGAAACATTTGAATCTTAAAACCCATTAAAGAATAAAATTTAATAAAAATTATATAAAATTATAAAAAATAAATTAATTATATGATATGTAAAAGTGGATGTATATAAACCTCATTACATAATATAGATGAATAACATAATAAAATGCCTCAATGAAATGAAATTAAGATGAAGTCCCTTACCACTCTGGTAACATTGAAACCCGAAAACCCATGAAAGATAGATCCTAAAATATATATTAATAAATTATGTATAATAACTATAAAATACATTTATGGGTATTATATACACCATAAAACAAAAATAAGTGTTGAATATGGAATAAATCTCATAGAAATGAAAGTGAGGCTAGGAATCCCCTTACAACTATGGTAACATCAGAATTGGAAACCGGAAAAGTAAAATTCATCCAAACAAAATTTAAATACCATGAATATAAAATAATTAATTAAATAATATATCATAAGGTTATGTAGATACACCACAAAAAATAATTAAGTGGTTAATATAACATTTATTTCACAGATGAAAATCCCTTTACATGAGTCTGATCTGTCATCCTTGTCCTCAATATTCATGAATAATAAATATATTTTAATTATTTACCTAATTGAAAACATTTAAATTCTTATTATTTATTTTATTTCACTTATATTCAGGTTATATAAAATTATTTAATAAATAATGTTTAAGTCATATGTTTTGACCATATTCAGTTTGTGTGTCAAAATTGACATTGATACGCTGAAAATGATCAAAGTGGAAATTATTTAAAAATATCCATAATAATAAACATCAAATATTTATCACATTTTTAAATAATTTATACTTTTGAAATTATATGGAAAGTATGATTATGAAAAATGAACCAATGTTACGAACTTGGAGATGGTAGGTCATTCGCACACATGAGTAATGTTTACATTTTTCAATGATCATTATAGAAATAAGGTAAGTAAAATTTACCATTATATAATGACCATTATATCTTAAAAATATTATATAATTATATATTATTATATATATCAGTCTTGTGATGTGGTGATGAAAAATGAAGAATCACATCGTTTTTTGGAGGTGGTAGTCCACACACCCATGAATGACATTATCACTTTTTCATCGTGTAAAGAAGAAAAAATAAAATGATATGTAAAATGAATATATATATATATATAATTATTTAATGAGTATAATAAATATATAATTTATATAATAAATTTTTTTAAAATCCGTTTTTAATACATTCCATGTAATGTGTGAACATATCACATCGATTTGAGGAGGCGGCAGTCCACATGTCCACAAACGATGTTGTCCTATTCTCAAAAAATGGAAAGCATGAAGGTATGTGTTAAATAATAATTAAATAATTATTGTTAAATTATAAAAATCACATATATATATCATATAAAACACTTTTTCCATATTAATTACCAACCATAAGAGGTGATAAATAAAAAATGAATGACATTGTTTCGTGATGCGGTAGTTCACCAAACACATGAACGGTGATTTCATTGACCATTTGATGGGTGTGATTGTAGGTATAGGTCAAAAAAATAATTTAAAAATATCATTATATATAATACAATTATTTTATTATGTAATCATGGAATAATAAGAATTTAAGGTGTAATGAAAGAAATAAAATAAATGTTTTCATTGAATAATGTTACCTCTTCTTCGGGTT
This sequence comes from Viscum album, assembly GCA_963277665.1. Taxonomy (NCBI): domain Eukaryota; kingdom Viridiplantae; phylum Streptophyta; class Magnoliopsida; order Santalales; family Viscaceae; genus Viscum; species Viscum album. Next base: position 1,715,151,810 of record OY728122.1, read on the forward strand.
TCCCTTTTTGGTTTTCACCAAAGGTCCTCCTAGGTTTGATTTATTCCAAATGTGATGATTTTAGGATAATAAGTGGTATTTTGGGAGTTTATATGGTTAGTAATTGATGATCCAAAAGTCTTGAGGGGTGTGAAGAGAGGGGGAGAGATGGTGGCCTTTTATAAGTGAGGGATACGACACAATTGGTATTATTAACAGTAGTTGTCCACTACCAATATTTTAAATGTACCGAATGGATAAAAATTAGACTATTATAGAAGCTTAGAGGTTTCAAGGTCGAAATATGTATAGAGAATAATTTTTATACAATTATAAGTTCAATTTTACACCTTATATTCTTTGTTTAACCCTTAAGCACGCTCGTTTTACCTTAATCACTATACTTATTTTTAATTAATTTCACAAATATTTTTGGTCAAAAACTAAGTTGAAAATAATTTAAATTATTAATTATGATTATTGAAAATATGGAATTCATTTTTTAAAAATTCAAATCACATATTTGAAAGAAATTAATTTAAAATTAATCCCCCAAAATGGGATGAGACAATGGATTTTTAAAAAGAAATGTTCCAAAGATTGAAATGTTTCTATATCCATTTTAGTTATGAAATTTATTACAATGAACTGAATTTAATTTATTGATGTAAACTGGAACTAATTATATATTGAAATCAATTTAATCTATAATTTATGAATATAAATAAATTATATGAAATTGTAGTTATCAATTAAAAGTTGGTGTCATTCATTATTCATCAAAATGTGAAAGATCTTAGAAAAATACAAAAAAATTTCCAAATGTAAATTTTGATATTATTTTTTCAAAAAAGAAGTTTATTTTACCAAATAACGGTAATAAAGGTTTCAGAAACATGGTTTAATAAAATTATGTCTTTAAAAGGTGGACATACTGCCTTTTAGAAAAATATAACTTTAATACTTAAATTTTCATTTATTCTTATTTAATTCCTATAAATTTTATTTGATGAATTGAAAAATATTTCATTGAATATATAAAATATAAATTTACTTAATATCATTCACTAAAATATATTATATTATTTTTTAAAGATTATATACCTCTATAGAAATAAAAAATAGTTTTTCATCAAACTTTTCCTTTATATTAATTTATTTTTATTTTCAATTCTAATTAAACATAAATAATTCATTTTACAAACATGTATAAACTATATTATAATTATTTAGTTACTTTAATTCATTCGAGACAATCCATTGGCTTGATGATAACTATATTATTAAATATTAATATTATATTGTTTTTCGGTAAGACTTGGGATTTTGTGTAACTTAAGTCATCAAAGGAACTCAATGTTGCGTTCAAAAAAAGATAAAATTTATGTTTTATGTGATTAAAGATAAAATATGTAATGTGTGTAATGTAATCTATGAGATAATTTAAATTAATTTTATTTTTTAAAAAATATATGAGGATATAACATCCTACCCCCTTAAAATGAAATTATCCCATGAAATTCTTCTTAGTTATCAAAGAATTAGATTTTTTGTATTAAATTATTGAAACCCATATCATAAAATTGTTGTAAATAAAAAATACATTAAAAAAGGAAAATTTGGAAACATAAAGGTCACCTGATGTAACACATATCATGGATTCAAATAGGGAGAACCTTGGTGGAAATTAAAATATGGATTTGGAAGGAAAATCTAATTTCCATTTACTAAAATAGAACATGGTCAGTATGATGTGAATGTGAAAAATAGAACAAGCCAAATAGGTTTGGGAAAAATAAATGAAATTATCATAAAATATTGTAAGAGGAAAATATTTTTTTTCAAGATCCCTTTCCTAGAGTTAAGGAACTCTTTTACCCTCTGGATCGAGAGAATATAAAAATAAACCTACATGATGAGAATAATTTCATCCAATAATAAATTTCCACCAAAATATCATACTTTATCCAAATGATGAGTATTCAAGATAACACTTTCATGAATGAATCAAAAAAATAAAATTTTAATGTCCACGTAACTATAATAGAATAATATGAAATTTCTCCTGTCCTTAAACATTAACCAAAACCAAAATGGTTTTCACATAGTAAAATAATTACAAAAATTATTAAACCTTCATTTTATACACTTATCTTAAAATTTTTAAGGTAATACCCAAAGGTCGAACTAAATTATTCCATAAATAAATATCATTACAATTATTTAAACATTTCCTGACTAAGTTTAAAACCCAATGGTTATAAGGATTGGATCATATATCATTATAAGATAAATCAACCACTATTACTCATATAAAATCTCATATGTTTCTAAAATATACATAATATTTACCAATAAAAAAATATCATACTAACCAGGACATTTTATAGGAAAAGGGTACTGAGCGAGACCCTTATAATCTTTCTGTCATGGGTTCAAGCCCCACCGCCTAACTGGATGTGATGAGTTGTCACCCAAAATATAGATTTCCACCCATTTTTACTTTACTATAGAAAAATAAATCATCTCCAAAAATAATTCATGTTGATCCTAGGGCTTAAAAATACATCAACCCCAAAAAGATGTCACAACCCAACCCATGCTGGGGATTGAGCTAAAACTACCCCAAGCCCACCTCAAAAGGCCAAGGGTTTGTGAGAAGTGATGAAGGAATAAGTAACACAGGGAGGACCTTTTCTATTTACTTGTATGCACATACACAATCATCTCAATGCACAAGTTCAAAGGATGCTAAATTAATAGAAAAACATTCTAGGGGAACAACCATGCATGTAAAAGATATAGATAGTATAAGGGTATGGTATCGTAAACTGAAAATTAAATGAGAAAAATAAATTCCCACCTAGAAAGTCATCCAAACCAAACAAAACTATAATATAAAACACCGATAGAGCTTAACTCTAAAATCCCCAATTGAGACCACTATGTACGGTCCAACCACCCAGTATCCCTAATCTCTCCTGTAGTCATGGTAAACCTTCCAATAATCATCATAAGTCATGATACATGAGGGAAATTCCCATGAAGGGATGAGTATAAACATACCTATTAGGACATCCCGAAAGATGAATGGGGAAGTAAGAAATATAATATAATGGAAAAACATTAGATAACATAAGGTACAATGAAAGAGTACAACTAGTCCCAAAAAGTGTGAAGGTAACCTCCACCAAACCCAAGGGGAACAACCCGATGAGTAGATAATATACTCATAAAGGCTTTTCTACCTTTATTAAGAGAGTAGAATCATCCAATCACAGGAATCTATACATTAAAATCATGTGGAATACCCCCCATGTCTTCTCCTCTCCTAGAAGGAGTGTCAACAACCAAGTTATATACACAATAGAATATATATATATATATATATCCTCAGTCAAAGAAGCCCAAAAAATAGTGTAACGGGATATCCATCTCATAGCTCATTCCAAGAATAAGAGTAGATAATAGTTCCAAAATTCCATCAATGATGATCAAAATCCTGCAAGTCTGCCCATAAGTAATAATCTATGTCAAACCATTCCTCGTCACTATGATGCACAGTCAAGGGGGAACAAACTCTATGTCAAGGATCCGTGTACTCATTCAATAGGATGGTTCCACTATTATGTTTTCTAGGACTCACTACCCATCTCAATTGGAGGGAACCACTCAGAAGACATTGATGATTCTACTACCCAACCCAGTTAGAGGGTACCACTTGGTAAATGTCAAGGGACACCTTCCCATACAAACTGGAGGGTACCACTTGTAGACATCAAGGACCCACTTCCCAGCCATGATTCATGCCTAGAAAATTTAATGTCATATCACTATATCCACAAATAGAGGTGACCATCACATTCTACATGAAAAAACACCCAGGATAGGCCAATCGTGGGCCAGAATTCAAGTCCAAATAAAGAAGATTCAGAAGGTCAAAGATTCATAAAGGAGTATATGATAGGTAAGGGACCCACACGAGGTTTGGACCTTCTCTTTTTTCATTTTTTGTCTTTATAAAACATGAGTTTCTGACCATTTAGTTCTGAATAGTGTGTAAGGGTACTACATGACATGTCTCGACCAAAATCCTGGCTAGACAAACACACGAGGCCCATAATCAGTCCAAGGAAAAAATTTAATTCCACTAATATTCCCTTAGTAACATCCATATATGGAAAAATAGACCAATACATTATGATAACCATGAAAAAACACTTGATATAGACTATTCACTTTCCCAAATCTGACACCGGTTGAAAAAGTCGCATTTCACTACATCATACTCGAAATGCATTTCATGGTCTCGAGCTACGAGTCCAAATTATATACCCAAAATTGGAATTGGAATGTTTTCCATACTTTTAAGGTCACAACTTCATAAGCATTTTGTCATTATGACACCGTATGAGGGAGATATACTAGATACAAGATTCTATAATAATAATAATTTTATTATTCTTGGGTGTTTCTTTAGTCGAAGCACGTGTCTGAAGAAGGTACCGAACATTATACTTAAAATGATGCCCTCGATTTGAGGGTCATGTTACCGCAAAAGACACATTAATATAAGGTTTTAATAAGAATTTATGATTGGATTTAGGTTTTAAAACCAACATAATGATAATAATATTTTATTATTATTATATTTTTTTATAAAAAAATCAAATGATATTCCTTGTGGCTTATCCCATTATCCATTCACGTTGTACACACCCCACCAAGATTTTATTTCCCTTTTTTATTTGCCTTTTTAATTTTCATCATATTATATTATTATTAATATATATAAACATAAAAATAAAAATACTAATATTAATAATAATAATAAATAAGGAGTCACCCTCCTTAATTTACCACAACTAGGCACGCCACCTGTGGGCATGAACCTCCCCCATGGGATATCATTTAATATTGTTTTAATTTATTTAGAAATTATTTTTATTATTATTATCAAATTTATTGATAATAAATATCACCAATCAAGGTGTTGTAAGATAATCATTCACAATTTACCTCCCCTACTCTACTCAATCTCTTCAAGTTGTTCACTAAAAATTTATTCAATTCCATAAATTATTAATATTATGAATAATATTAATAATAATATAACTCTCCTAAAACGAAATATATTTAATTTTTTTATACAAAAACATTTTTGTGCAACTATTATTATTTTTATTTCATATAATTACAATAAAGAATTCTCATTTAATTTTCTAAAATTATCACCATCATCATTATTACAAAAAATAATAATATTTACCCCTACCACATTGACAATGTTTGAAAAAATCATTAGAGTTCTAGGTTTGATCACCACCACATCAATGCTAAGTATCCTCCTCTATGAGACTCTTCATATAACATTTACTTGGAATTAATCTTGTTACACCGCATATCATCACCAAAGGCCAATTGAGAAAATGAGGATCACAGATCCAATATCGAACCACCACTGGTCATAAATCCCACACTAGTGATACCAAAATGATCTATTCACTAAATTTCATCCCTCTTGTTTATCAATATGTCCCCAAATGGTAAATCTCTATGTTTTTTGTGCCATCTTAATGAATCTAGTGGTTTGATCTCACTCTAAACTGCCACGACCAAGTTGAATCATGACCCTGTTGTCTAAAAATAAAGAATAGGAAGAACAGTGGAGGAAAATCACCAATAACAAAGTGATAAATATCATTATAAAAGAGTAATTGACCAATAATTTCATAGCATGGAGACCAGGGTGAGAAAACATGTCATAGGAAAGAAATAAATTAAAAGAATAATTAATTTTGATTACATGGGAACATGAAAAGGCCCTAATTAATGCAAATTAATGACTGGGAATTGATCATGATCAATCATTTTAATTATAAATTTTGTAAACAAAATATAATGAGTCCTACCTCATTTATGGATTGATCTTTGGTGATGAAACAATCCACTAGCAATGAAGGTGATCTGATGCATCTGTCTTCTATCAATTCACATCGATCTAATCATCGTTCATTGTCTGGTCTCAATCCACCAACCAGGAAGGGGTGGAAGATAATCTCAATGATCCTAGGGTTATGCGGCTAACCATAGAGATTTCCCATAATAACTTAGTTATATAGGAAATTGGGTTAGTCCATTTAACTAAACATAAATTAAGATATAATTTATTTTAATTAGACACACCCACCAACCATTGCCTCTATTAGACGTCCTCGACTGATCAAATTTAGATCTCAAATAGTGTAAACACTGAATTAAAAACACAATGGTGGTCCAAATTTCCCATTCGAGTCTTCACATGTGAGTTATTTAGGTTGTGGTTATTAAATGAATTAATTTTTCCAATGCACCAATCAATAACTGCCTTATCCAAATGTACCATGTCGACCAACATTAGGTCACACCTTGAGTAAAACACCACATTCCAGATTCAACTTGGGTATCTGATTTCAAATTCTCGACTCCATTTATGAGATATTCCAATTTTTCAAGAAAACTATTGGCACCCATTAAAATATATTTAAAATATTTATAAAATTAATTTCGGGATCACAGTGCCTCAGAATCACATGCCATCTCAGTGCTTGGCTCTGGAGAAATTCTTATAAATATTTCAAAGTCTTACACAGAAAATACAAAGTCTTCAAATTATTCCCTTATTCAATTATTTTAGTCTCTGAAAAGCACAAACTATAGAAAAAGTAGGGCTATTGAGTCAAAAAATGGATTTTCCATACATCTTCCCTAAACCGGGATGTACAACCAAAGGATAATTGTGAAACTCCTTCATCATATCCTATCATAACATGAAATAAATCACCATTCATTCCTTAAAATGTATGGAATGATTCCCTTCATCAAAAAATAAATCAGGTGAAACTCCTAAGCATATATGGTCACACAAGATCTCTTAGTTTATGTTCCATAAAAGGTAGTACTTCCATATCCCCAAGTTGAAGAATATCACTTCTAGTATTAGGTAGTGATCTATGTATTTTTTTAGGGGGTATCAACTGCCACAACCCATATATGATAACTTCCTTGTACTACATTAAGGTTGACTCCAAGAACACATGGGAAACAGAAAAAATGGTAGGTGTGTAAAACCATTCAACCATTAGAATATAGACATAGAAACCATGTGGCATACCCAACATGTCTTCACCTATCTTGGAAGGAGAGTAACCCCAAACCAAAAAACTCTTCCACACACACTATTGAAATCCCATATGAAAATGGCCATGTAGAAAAAATCCACCAAAAAAATACAGGACATTCTCCTACACACTATCTCACAACCTCAATTTGAACACACTAGTTTAAGAAAAATATTAGCCACACCTCGATACTATCAAATTTGGTTGGCACTAACTCAGCCAGACAATTTTTGTCACATCAAAAAACACATCTTGGTGGGGAAAGTGTCCCTCTTTCTCGTGAGTACAATGTTAGGTCAAACTGCATCTCAAAGTTCCCAAGGGTACTAATAATCAATAAAGGGATGGAAAAACTGTCAAATAGGTCTTATTGGGACCTCAGTTTAACACATCACCCGACCCCAAACACACAAGTTAGAAAGAATAATTTACCACACTTTGACACTATCTGCTTTGGGTGGTACTAAATTTCACTAATGGGTTTTCTCTCATCTAAAAAACACATCTCAGTAGAGGAAGGAACCATATTTATCATGCATTTGAAGATACATTGAACAACACTGAAAAATGGCTACACTGATTCCCTGCATCACCCTTGAGAAGTATCACTTTGTAGACAACCATTGAAAGGGGTCCCATCCGATAATGATATCCAAACAACTGAATCGGGATTGACCTTAACCAATTGAAAAGGTATTATTTATAAACACAATATCTAGGTGGTATATGTTTCTAAAAACTATAATTTGAACTCAGTATAGGTGAATCATCTACCCATACCACATAAACCAACTACTTCTCTATAAAGAGAACTATTTTCATGTGAAACCATCAGATCAGTCAGGATCTAGAAATTTATGAAAACGTGTATAACTGAATCAATCCAATCCTCTAATAACTGGGGAACTGGTTGATCACAGAATTTCCGTAAACTTTAGTTTAGGAACTTGCAGAGTGAGCTAATCATGTGGGCATCCTCAGCCTTCTTGGCTCGTACTAACCGCTTCTGGACAAAGGGGTGCTACTACATACCCATTTTGTGTAAACTTTCTTATGGTATGAACCCTAAACTATGGCCTCATCACACATCAGATCGTCATTATGATCTATAAGTCAATAACATGCTTGGTTGTCTTTGATGATTCATATCAAAAGTGATCAAGATGTGTAACAATCAAATGAGCTTATATATATAACAATAATGGAAATTTGAATAAATAAGGAATGTCGAAGGCAAAATCCTATATGATGCATGTACCATTGATCCCTGCAACAAATGTATCATTACGTCGAGTCAACAAGTAAGTAGTCAATGTCTTAGTGAAAGGATAAGTTGGACACCCACACCATCTCTAGTTTCCCTTGTATGAGATCAACACTCGAGAGATTATGATATTGTTACCCTAAACCCAACTAAATCCTATTAAGTGGATACGTCCGAACAATATCCCAAGAAAAGAACATTCACTAATACCAACCTGTCATGACCCAAACCAAGATGGGGTTCGAACTGAAACTACCCCATGCCTCCCTCTATTGTTCAAGGGGTGGTGGTAGGTTCTAAAAGAATAACTAAAATGGGGAGGCCTTTGACTAAGTACATATATGTAAACACACCACCATACAATGTAGAAGGGAAAAGGATCTAAAGGTAAAATAAACAAAAATTCTTAGGGAATAACCATGCATGTAAAACATCTAGATAGTATAGTGGTACGATTGTGTAAAATGAAAATTAAAGGAGAAAAATAAATTACTAACTAGAAATATGCCCCAACTTAAAAAATAGGAATGTAAAATGCTGAGAGATCCTAACTCATGAATCCCAATCTACGACCATCATAAGCGGACCAAGAACTTAATATCCCTATGTTCCTCTATAGGAATGATCATGTTTTCCTTCATTTTCATAAGACACAATATGTGATGCAAAATCCCATGCAGGGGTGAGTATAAACATACATTGTGGGATGCCCTGAAAGCTGAAGGGGGATCAATAAGAGACACAATAGAATATAACATATAGTAGATAGAACATGGTGAAATGAAGGAGTATAGCTCAAACCAAAGAGAGAGTAAATATAACCTCATCCAAAAACTTGGGGATCAACATTGGGAGTTTATGAAATTCTCATCAATTCATCTCTACTTATAGTAGGATAATATAATTATCCATCCACGAGATACTAAATAGGGAAATCAGGTGACATACCCTGCCTGTCTTTGGATCTTTTGGAAAGAGTGTCTCTAAATACAAGGTGTGGATAAAGAAGAAATTATATATATGCTCAACCAAAGAAGGCCAAGCAAGAGAGTAATTAGATCTCCATCTCACAACTTATCCCATGAAGAAAAAAAGAAAACAGTTCCTACTGTCCATCAATGATGCTCATCATCCCACGTGTCTGCCCAAAATCAATCGTCTAAGTTAAACCATGTCTCTATACTATGACCTACACTCTTGGGGAAAAAACATGAAGTCAAGGACCCAAGAACTATTACAATAAGAGGGATCCAATCATAAGGTGTTAAGGACCCACTACCAATCCTAGGTGAAGGGTACCACATGAAAGGCATTGAGGACCCATTGCCTAGCCTAGATAGAGGGTACAGGTCAGAATATGTCGAGGAACCCCTTAGTATCCTAGTGGAATGGTACCACCTAGAAAACATCAAGGAATCTCTTATTAGGAACGACAGAGGGTATAACTTTGTTGATGATTAGGACCCACTACCCAGTTCTACTGGTGGTTACCATTGAGTAGATGTTGTAGGCCCACTACTTATCCCACCAAGAGGAAACCACTTGAATGACATCTAAGACCCGCCCACAAGTCCAATTGAGGGTTACCAATAGGTATATGTCGAGGACCCACTACCCATCCCAACTGAAGGGTAAAAATAAGAAAGTTATCTGGTGATCCATCGTTATCATTTCCATCGTCAGGGGCTTCATAGTCGGGCATCATTCCTGGACAATTTCACATTATATCTAAAAATCCACAATGGAGGACAACATCATGTTCTACATAGAAAAACAATTAGGATATTCTACTCGCATTCTAGAATCTAAGTCTAAATAAAGGAGATATAGAAAGTCATAGATTCCTAAAAGAGTACATGTCTTGTAAGGGACCCATACAATGTATGGTCCCAATATTTTTTTCCATCTGTTTCATTTAAAAAACATGAAATTTGGACCATATATCACAAAAAGGTGTTTTAAGGTACTACATGACATGCCTCAACCAAAACACTGACTAATGCCCAAGTTTCGTCATAAGTGTGAGGGAAAAATGTAATTCCACTTATATGCCTCTTCAAACATCCCAAAAGTTCTAATAAGATCACACCATTGTGAACCTCATGGAAAACTACTTGAGATTGTATATTCACATGCCCAAATTGGATAGTTGGTGAAAAAAACAAATTTTATAGAATCACGCTCGAATGATGTTTTGTGGGCCCATGCCACAATCCCAAATTAAATACCCAAAATTGGAAATGAAATGTAATCCATAATTTCAGGGATACAAAATCAGAGATAGTTTGTCATTCCAACACCTTATAAAGAAGTTATTTTGGATACAATATTCTATAACAATAATAATTATATTATTGTTTGGTGTTTCGTTGACCCAAGGCACAAGTCCGAAAAAGGTATCCAACTTCGGTCTTAAAATGACCATCTCAATTTTAGGGTCACACTATCACTGATGACATGTCAATCTGAGGTCGTACAATGAAGTTACAACCAGATTTAGGTTTGAATACCAAAATAATAATAATAATATAATAATAATATTATTATATATACATTTTTTATAAAAAAATTATACAAAGGATATTCAATGGGGTTTCTCCCATTCTTTATTCAAGTTGTATATGCCCCACCTAGACTTATTTTCCCTTTTTTCATTTCCATTTATTTTATATAAAAATAAAAATAAAAATAAAAATAAAAATAAAAAAAAAATAATAATAATAATAATAATAATAATTAAACATAAGGAGTCACTTTTCATAAATTACCTCACCAAGGCACACCACCTCCAGGCATGTCGCCTACCCCATGGGATTGTCATTTAATTTTTTTTAATTTATTAAAATATTATTATTACTATTATTATTATAATTATTGATAATAGATATCATCAATCAAGTAGTTGGGAAACAATAACGCACAACATAACTCCCCCACACCACTCAATCTCTTCAGGAGTTTCATTAAACATTTCTATAATTTAACAAATTATTAATATTATGAATAATAATAATAATAATAATACTAATAATAATAATAATAATAATAAAACTCCCATAAAAGTAAATCCATTTAATTTAATTTTCAAACAACAATGTTTATGAAACCATTTTTATTATTATTTAATGTAATAAAAATAAAAAATCCTCATTTAATTTTATTAACTAATACCCATTATTATTATTATTAACAGTAATAATTTTATTGCCCACCAAATAGAACATGTTTTACCACCTCATCAGAGTTCTATTTCTGGTCACAACCACATCAATGCTAAGAAGTCTCTACTATAAGACTCTACATGACCTCTGTAAGGAATCAATTATGTTACACAGTATGTCGCCACCCCGTGCCAACCAGGAAATAGGGATTTCCAATCTGATCCCGATCCACCTTCGATATCCAATCTCACACAAGTGTTAACAAACAAATCTATTCACCAAACACCATAATTCTCATTTATCAATCTGTCCCCAAACTGATGATCTATATGTCATTCGTGACACTGCAATGAATCCAGGGGTTTTATCATTATCAAACCCGCCCCGACAAAGTAAAATTGTGACCTCGTGGTCTAATGATGAAGTACGCAATGAAAATTGGGGGAAAAACCAATAAAATAGTGATAAAAATAATTGACAAAGAATTCATGAACAATGATTTCATAGTGGAAAAAATAGTGTGATAAAACATGTAAAAGACAATAAATAAATTGAAATAATAATTACTTTTGATTACACTGACTCCTGAGAAGGCTCAAATTAACAGAGATCCAAGATAGGGATTTCATCATGATCAATTCATTTAATTATAAGGTAAAACCCACATATAATGAGTCCTAACTCAATAATTAATCGATCGTTGGTGAGGAATGTATCTACTAGCGATGAAGGTGATTTATTACGTCTACTAATTTTTGATTCACCTCGAAGCAATCATAAGTTGTTTTCCAGTCATGATCTATCAATGAAGAATGGGTGAAATCTCTCTCAAGGATCCCTGCATAATGTAGTCAACCCTATAAATTTTCCATAGTTTTTTATATTTTAATGTGGTTTTGGAAATTTAATTCCAAATAAATAAATAAATTATTTATTTTAATTATATGAACCTGTCAAAAACTACCATTAACAAACAACCCGTTACAACAAAGTTTATATCACACCTAGGTCAAACACTACATTCCAAACACAAAAGTGTCCTAAGATTTCCTATATAAGTCTCCTTTTACGATTTTTTTGGGTTATGGTTATTAAAAAAATAATTTTATTTAATTAATTTTTCGAATACACCCACCAACAGTTGCTCCATTTGAACATCACACACTGATCAATGATTGGCCATTCAAAGGGTAAACTCCATGTTACGGATTTAACCATTACACCATATTTCTGATCTGAGACTTCATTTTTTGGGTCTTCCACTTTTTTAGGAAAATTGTGTGTGTGAAATAAAAATATTTTTATTATTTTTATAAAATCAATTCTAGGGTCACTAGGCCTTGAAATCAAATTCCATCTCAGCACTAGGCCATGAAAATATTATTAGAAATATTTCAATTACTTACATAGAAAAACCAGAGTCTCTATAATTTTTTTTAAAATATCATCAATAACCTTAAAATGTTTAAAAATTAAAAATATCAAATGGGGTGTCGTAAGACCAGTAACTTATGATCAAACTTAATATTAAAGTCCTATGATAGTATCCATAACTCTTAAGAAAACCTTACAAGAAAAAATCATAATCTACAAATTTATGTAAACCTGTATTTGATACCAACTATGACATCCCAGAACCCACACTCCTAGATCTTGTGCTGAAATCTATAACATTACATTCCTGACTTTGAAATTGATAATTGGGAACCAAATTTTTTCATCAAAACCTTACAACATCTAAATAAACATGAATTAATTACATTTTTTAGTAACTTTTAGGTTTATAATTTTATAGAATTATGAAAAACTCTTATATAAATAACTCAAAAGTAAAAAAATGAACATTTCTCCTATTTAACACATATTTTATTATTTCACATTAGTCCATCAATAACATCATCGTGAAATCAGTTATAGACATAACTCGTTCAACATAATTCTTTAAAACCCAAGCAAAATGAAACATAATAAGGGTGAGTTCAGATTATTAGTAATGGTATACATAATAATTAACAATTGAATGTTATCAAGGGGAATAAGAGTGCATTAGGGTTTGATGAAATAATAAAAGTTTAGGAGTGAAAATTAAAATAACTCATAAAAATTAATACCTAGATCATCATATATGAAAACATGGAAAAAGTAAGAGTTATTTGAATAAAAATCATGAGACATGTGATATTAATCTAAATCATCATATACATTATAAACCCATAGAAAGTATAAAGAAAACGTGTACACACTTGGGTCACCATTTTCATTTCACTCTTATAGTCACTCTTACAATTGGAATAATCATACTGTCGAATTCCATACCCAATGCATTTGAGGGAATTCACTGACCCACCCATCGTTGGTTTATAACTTTACCACCATCATTGGTTTATCATGGAACCTACCATCATTGTTTTATCACATAACCACCTATCATTGGTTTACCACGTAACCACCCTTAAAATGTATATGTAAATTTACTAAATTATAACAAATAAAATCATTTCTTTAATAATAAACACATAGTAAAAACCATTATTAATTTTATAACCAAATAAACCCATGGAAAAAAATATATTTCTTATCAATATCTATGAAACATGATTATCCCATGTTAAAGAAATGGTCTCCATAACAATCTCGTAAAAATATGATTAACCCATGGGAAGGCAATGAGTTCCATAAAAGTATGTTGGAAACACGATTAAATAATTAAAAAGAAATAGGATCTATAAAAAAGTATTTGAATAATGGTTAACCCCTAGAATAGAAATGAGTTCCATAAGAAACTCTTTGAAACATGATTAATACATGTAAAAGAAATGGGTTCTATAACAAACTATTTGAAACATGATTAACCCATATAAATTAAATGGGTATCATAACAAACTATTCGAAACAGGATTAACACATGGAAAAGAATTGGGTTCCATAAAAGACTATTTGATGCCAAATTAAACCATGGAAATGAAATGGGTTACACAAAAAAATATTTGAAACATGATTAACTCATGGAAAATAAATGGGTTCCATTAAAAACAATTTGAAACATTATTAACCCTTTTAAAATAAATGGGTTCTATAAAAATCTCTTTGAAACATGATAATACCATGGAAAAGAAATGGGTTCCTTGAAAAACAATTTCAAACATGATTATTCCCAAAAAAATAAATGGGTTCTAATAAAACTATTTTAAAAATTATTAACCCCTGGAAAGGAAATGGATTGAATAAGTATATCTTTAAAACAAGATTAATCCGTGAAAAAAACTTTCATTAACAATATATTTGAAAAAATAATAATATATAATAAGAAATTATTAGGATGAAATTAATAAAAAAATATCCCTAGTGGTGGATAAGTAACAAAAAGTGATATATATTTTTATGAATTTGAATTATTTTAAAATATTATTAAAAAAAATTTGTGGAAAATAATCATTAAACCTTCAAAAGTGTCACATACCATATTCGAACATTTGAATCATAAACCCCATGAATGAATAACATTTAAAAAACATTATATAAAATTATAATTAATAATTTAATGATAATATATGTCAAAGGGTCTGTATATACACATAATAAAATAATATAGGTCGATAACATCAAAAAAATGCCTCAATGAATGAAAATTGAGACGAAGTCCTTTACCACTTTGGTAACATTGAAACCATAAACCCCATGAATGATACATCCTCAAATGAATATTTAAAACACCTTAAATTTAATTATATGAATAAAAAATAAACTCAAGTGTAGTAAATACATCACAAAAATATATGTTGTGAATATGGCATAAGTCTCGAAGAAATAAAAGTGAGACTAGAAATCCCCTTACAAGTATGGTAACATAATAATTGGAAACCCGAAAAGTAATAATCATAAAATGAAAAATTCAAATACCATGGATAAAAATGAATTCATGTTATAATATATCAAATGGTTTAGTATATACACAACATAAAATAATTAAGTGGTAATAATGAAATTTATCTTACAAATGTAAAAAGTGAGATGAAAATATCATACCTTGAGTCTGATTTATCATGCTTGTCCTCTATATTCCTGAATAATAAACTTATGATAATTATTAATTTAATTATAAACATTTAAATTATTATAATTACTTTTATTTTACTTATAATCATTTTATATACAATTACATAATTAATAATGTTTATGTCGTATGTTTTGACCATATTTAGCTTATGTGTCAATACTAACATTGATAGGTCAACTATGGTCAATTTGGTCATTATTTAAACATATATAGAATAATAAACATTAAATAAATATCATATTTTTACTTAAATTATACTTTTATGATCATACCAGAAATATGATAATGAAAAATGAAGAAATAATATGATATTGGAGATGGTAGGTTGTACATAAGCAAGAGAAACATTCCCACTTTTCAATGATCAATATGGAAAAAAGGAAATTTGAGTTTATATTTAATAAAATATCATTATATGATAATTAAAAAATTATTTAATTATATATATACTTATATATGTCATTCTTGTGATGTTGTGATGAAAAAGGAAGAATCACATCGCTTTGAGGAGGTCATAGTCCACATGTCCATGAATGAGATTATCAAATATTTAGTGTGAGAAATATAAAGAAGAAAATGAAATTTTATATAAGAATATAGATAAATATGTCATGAATATCATAAGTATTTAATTTATGTAATATATTTATTTTAAAATCATACTTAATACATTCTACATAAAATGTGAACGTATCACATCTCTTTGAGGAGGCGGTAGCCCACACAGCCATAAACGACATTATCGTATTCCCACAAAATAAAAAGAATGAAGGTATTTATAATATAATAATTATATAATTATTAATATGTTTTTAATATCATATATAATTTAAAAATAGTATTTACATCATAATTATCAACCGTAAGAGGTTGTAAAGGAAAAAACGATGACATCATTTCTCGAGCTGGTAGTTCTCCAAACACATGAATAGTTATTTCATTACCCATTTGATGGATGTGTATGTATTTTTAAGTCATAAAAATAACCCAAAAGCATATAAGTATGTATAGGATAAATTTTTTTATATTATCCAAGAATATTAATAATTTAATGGGTGGATAAAGAAATAAAACAAAAGTGCTCGTTGAAGAATGTTACATATTCCTTGGGTAACTCCTTTTGGTTTACACCAAAGGACTTCCTTGGTTTACATTATACCCAAGGATATTCGTCATAAATTATATTAGGGATGTTGGGAGTTTATTGGTGTATGTATTGTATGATCCAAAAATATTGAGATTTTTTACGATAAGGGGAGAGTTAGTGGCCTTTTATAAGTGGGGAGAGGACATACTTGGTATTCTTGAAAAGCATTGTGTGATCCCCACATTTTACTAGTATCAGAAGGGTAAAAAGTGAACTATTATATAAACTTAGAGGATTAATGGTAAAAATATTTCTATAAACTAATTTTTATCCACGTTTAGAATCATGTTTACACCATATATTCTAAGTTTAATCATTAAGTAAGCTCATTTTTACTTTAATCACTATAATTAATTTTAATTTGGTTCACAAATATTTTTGGTAAAACAATATGTTAAAATTAAATAAAATTATAAATTATGTTTATTCCAAATATGGAATCCATTTTATAAATTCAAATCATAGAAGTGGTAAAAATTAATTTAAAATTAATCCCACAGAGAGGACGATTCATCAAGTTTATAAAGGGAAAAGTTGAAAGGATTAAAATATTTTTATATCAATATCAATGTGAAATTTATTTCAATTAAATAAATGTGATTTTTTTATTTATAATTGAACTAATTTTACCATAAAATTAATTTTAAATATTATTTTAATTTATAAATAAATGAGATGAAATTGCAGTATTCAAATAAAATTTGTGTTATCTACTATTCATCAAAATATAAAAGTTCTCAAGAAAAATATTTGAAATTCAAAAAAAGTAAATTTTAATATTACTAGTTCAAAAAAGAATATTATTTTTTCAAAAAATATTATAAAAATATTAACAATATAGTTTTAAAACATGTCTTCCATTAAAAGTTGATAAAACTGTCGTTTAGAAAAATATAACCTTTTATGCATAAAATTGGATGTATTATTATTTTATACCTATAAAACTTATTGAATGAATTGAAAAATATTTTATTCAATATAAAACATTTAAATTTATTTAATTTCATTCACTAATACTGATTATTTTATTTTATTAAGATAAATTTCTTTGTGGGCATTTAAAATATTTCATCCATGAAACTCATCCTTTATATTAAATATTTTTTTATTTTCATTTATAATTAATTATAAAGTATTCATTTTAAAAACATGTGTAAACTATACTCTCATAATGTATTTAATATCATTTATTCCCACCATTCCAATGGCTAGTTGATAACTATCATATTAAATATAAATATTATATTTTTGTTCGGTAAGACTCAGGATTGTGTGCAACATAAGTCATCAAAGGAACTCGATATTGTATGCAACGCCAGATAAACATGGATATATATGTGATATAGGATAAAATATATATTACGTGTAATGAAAAATATCAGAGTATTTAAATTAATTTGAAATAATATATTTCACAAAATCTCAAGATAATACATTATGTGGTTTTACTAAAAATAACATTTCTATCTAAATAATACAAGTGGACGTATTCTATAGAAAAAATTTAGTTAGGGGTAATAAACCTAAAAAGGTTGGACTGAGTATTAACTTCATAGTTACATGGTGCATGACCAAGAGACCAAACCATATACATAGTTTTAAACTCACGGGGGATAGACTATGGATAATTCTCATTATCTATTGTAAAACATTATGAAGGATTTGAGTATAATGTTAGTTAATTCAGTTAGTGAATCTAATAGGAAAAAGGACTTACAAAAATAAATATGAAACCAAGGAATTAAAATGTTCAACTGAATGTATCATATGTTAAATACAATGACATTATAGTGATAGAAATATTAATATCAGTGTTTTCATATATATATATATATATATATTTGATATTATTATGACCAATTTGGTTTTAGTATTTTATTGAAATAGTAACATGGAAATGGAAATAAAAAAGTTTCATATCTAGAAAACACTATTTCATATAACATAATAATGTAGTATACTTAAATGGTTGAGAATCTTAGTATATGTTTGTTATGATTGGAAAAGTAAGCTTCTGATTCACAACTATGTTAGTGAGGTTGATATATTAATGGAAATTAAATCATGAAATTCTATATAATTTTAATTATAGAATTATATTTATTGATAATATTGTGGTATTTTCCAAAATTTATGAGGATTATGTGACACTTCTATGGATTTTTCTTTAGTAGTTTTTCTTTAATGGTTTAGAATCATATATTAAATAGTATCAATAAAATTTATTTTTTTATAATAAGGTTATATTATTTGGGATAACTAAAAAAGAACACATTATTGATGGTTGGATAATCCACTAAAAAATAAATAGCTTTTTCCAACATGGGTATATCTGTGGGTAAAAGTGTATTTTCTATTAGTAAAACGTTTTACCAAAACAATTATCATATCGCTAAATTGTTGGTAAAAACTATGTTGCTAAATGTTATTGTGACAGATAAAATTGTTCTGTTGTAATTATACTAATACCAACAGATAATATATATGTTAGTCAAAATGTTTAACAATAGTTTAATATGAAAACCTTATCTGTTGATAATATTATTGTCATTTATAATTCCATTTTTTATAAGAAATATCAACGATTAATATTTATTTATAAATTATATATTGAATAAAATATTATATGTGTGTGTTCCAACATTTATTGCAAAAATTCTAAATTATATTTATTGATATAATTATATATATTATATATATTATATATTCATTATAAAATTAGATTATATGGACATTTTAAAACTTCAAATGAAGGTGTAAGAAACATGTTTCAAATATGTTTAAAAGTATTAGAAATCTAAGAAACTGTACATGAAACTCCACACTCTCAAACATCATTTGTCAATCCAAGGTTTACAATTGAGAAGGGTCTGTGCATGTAGTAATCATATACCTCTTCATCGTGTCATGATCCCCATGCCTCTTCCATGCCATGACAACCCCACCCATGAGTCTCCATCGCAACATCTTCTACTCATTTCTGTTCCATGCCACAACAGAACCCACCTCGACATGCTCCCTCCACATGTGTGTATTGATTCCACCATAGTAGAAAATTTTAAGGTGCAACATAATATTTTCCACTATGACAGGCTCTCCATGCCTCTTCCATACCGTGACAACCCCACCCATGATTCTCCACGGCAGCATCTTCCCCTCTTACCTGTTCCATGCCACAACACCACCACTATGACAAGATTTCCATGGATATATTGATGCTCCCATATTACAAGACAATATATTAAAAATGTGAAACATAATTGATTTATGTTATGAACATATGTGAGATACACATGGTGGGGAGGTAATTAATTTGTTAAAAGAAAAAAAACAGATCAATAATGAATATCAAAACCAAATCTTACCTCTCCAAAAAACTTTTGGGTGAGGTGATTAGTTCAGGAAAACCAAGTGTTGGGCTCATTCTACATCACAAGCCCTCTCAACATTTAGTACATGGCAAGGCCCAACAATGACCAATTAATCTTCAACCAATATACAGGCCTAGGATTAAAAATTGCAATATAAACTTTTCAATCTACCACTATACTGAGCAATTCAGGGAACTTCACTAATCCAAAATTCACTTCCTTTGACAATCCCTTCACACAACATCTCATAGTGAATCAATCATAAGAAGTGCAGAATTTACATAACGCTATGTTCGGTTCCAAGACTCAGGCATTCTTCTTGCGCATCTCGCTCACCTTAATTGTACTACAATCAGACTTGACAACAATGAAATCTATGGCAGTGGAATCTTTATTCATAAGAAAAACTTGGGTGGGAGAAAATCCAATGATTCCTAATCCATTATCATGTCGATAAACCTACTAGTCGTGTCCGTGATTGATGAAATATGGAGAAAAATACGCGGCGAAGTTGGACTCTACAACAGAGGGAGGAACATTAGGAAGGTAGCAGAGATCAAGCACTAGAAGATCCTTACAATGTTCCTCTAATTGGTTTGGATCTTCTTTCCCTTTCGCTTTTCACAAGGGACAGGCGACACAAGGAGTGATGACGGAGGAATCACCATTGACACCATTCATCACTGACCATTCAAGGTGACTGCGGCTTCTGCCAGGATGAAGGCTTTGTTCCTCAGTCATATACATGGGAAAATGTTCTAGAGATTCCCTCACCCACAGCTCTGCATGTCACATCCAACTGTCCGCTGGATGAATGCTACCACAATAGAAAATTTGAAGCTGCAATATAAGATTTTCCCTATCTTACATGAACAAACATGTACAAGGTTCAATTCCATTATCAATATATATTCCAGATAATTCATTCATATGCATGCAAGATGAGTTAATCATTATAAATAATCACCAATAGAAGAACATGCAACAAAATGAAAATAAGAAATATGCATAAGTAATTTATTTTTTCGACCAAATGGTTGTAAGAAATGAGAATAAAAATTTGTGAGTATCACAAATACAAATTGAAACTAAAAATACAAGAGAAAAAAAGGAAGAAAAAAAATATTACAGTTGAAGGTACAGAATCTAGAAATGTTTAACCCTTCACTCACCTAAATCATCATCAATTGTTCTTCTCAAACTATAAAATTTATTTTTTTGCAACTTGGAGACATGTAAAATGCCCATGCATGACCTATATGCACCACCATGAAGAAAAATATAATGGAATAATGATCAAAAGCATGTTAATTAATATATGATATGTATATGGATGAATTCAATGACATGGTGAAATCAAGACACTAAATAAAATGGAGTTAGAATGACCACAGTGAATTCAAATGAACATACCTAACTTGTTAATAAATTAATGTCATCCTTCATTGCATAGAAAGGATTCTTCCCTGTTAATCCCTCAAATTCACAATAAAAATTCATTTATTATGTATATCAACGTGGTAAATGGATAGAATATTTCACTATAATTATGAGGGAATTCTGTTTTGAAGAGAGCTAACTTATTCATCTAGAAAATTGCTGAGCAAAAAGATTCTATCTAAACTCACTATTGTGAAGCCTTATTACCAAGAACCTAAAATTTCAATCATGAATAAGGGTTCCTTTTACATCACAACAATTTTTTGAAATCATTCCATTGTATATGAATTTAACATATGAGACGGAAAGAAGATGATGGCATAGACAATAGGTGCATTATTTCTAAACAATAAAAATATACATTATTCAAAACAAACAACATGAGAGATATTTAATAGAAAGAAACTAAAATAAGTATAACTCAGTAAGTATTTTCAAGATCTTTTACTTTGTAACTTCAACACAACATGTGTAGATGAACAACAATATAAAAACCAATAAAATAACATCATAAGATCATTGCTTTTATAGAATGAAGCAGTGAATAGAGGGAGCAAACCAAAGAAAACAGTTGTCTAATAGTTACAAGGATGGTAAGCCTTCATGAAAGTTCCTCATCCTATTTAATAATGCAGTAAGAAATGGCTCGAATTTACCTTGACTAACAGCTTGAGTATACCTAGAATTAATATATGTTGACTTTTAGATTCCACTATTGTCATGTTGATAGTCTGTATTCAATTCATTTGATTTCAACTATAATTTGGTTCATAAGTCCAAGGCAGATTCACCTCTTAAACAAACAGTCCAATTCAACGACATACAAATTTGTCATTAACAACACAACCACCTATGTAAAACATCATCAGATTCAGTCCTCCAAACTTCAAGCTACAGTACGACCATTCAAACTTGAACACAAAGTGAATAATATCTCAAATATTCACCTTAGTCACTGTAGTAAACTTTCACTGAACCAAGGGATCTTCACATGGGCCTCCAAAAACAAATCATCGGGATAATCTTCTATTGATCATAGCACAAGAACATGAAATACTGGATCTACCTTGGCTCAAATGAAATTAACACATAAACACTACAAATATCCAGATTACCCAACTCCAGCATGTGATAAAAACTACAAATGACGGTGACCTGCAACATAAAATGAGAATATGAACCCCTATAAAGCTCAATTCTCTATTCTCAGCAGCCATATCTAAGGAACCACTAAGAACTTCTCAACTTGAACCTCCTTGAATGAAACCCCAAACCCCAAATATCTCATAGCCTCCAAGATCAACCATAGGAAAGCTCATGGGAACTAATTTGAACTTCCCAAGCTATAGCATATCCAAGCCCAAGCCCTATTTGAACTAGATCATTTCAATTACCAGTGGAAGATCACACGCAAAGGAAAGAGGACAGTATCATTGATCATTTAGAGGAAATTTGAGTTCATGACCAAAATGTATGACCAGCTCAACAAACATCCTTTCCTTCTCAACCCACGATTGTTTAACCATTCCATCCACTGCATGCTGCAATGCATTTGAATAAAGAAGGCATTGCTGGGAGTCTACTGCATTACAAATCTAAAATGCGTACCAATAGTCTCCCATGTCATATGCAAAAGGAAAAAACCTCGGGAAAGTATCCTTATCAAGTACATATTCATGTGATATTATCTCCTTGTACCACTTATTTGCTTCATAAATTCTCCCATCATCACAAAACCATGTCATCAAAGCATTATTGGTATAGAGGCTAGTCTTGACACCTTTGTGCTTCAGTTCTTCAAATTCTGCCCTTGCATCAGACATTGTCTTCTGAGAAACCAATACTTTAATTTTGGCATGGTAATTTTATGTGGAAGGGGAAAGGCCCCACTTTCCCATCAGCTTCCAAGAATCCTTCACCTCTGAGAACCTTCCATTCCCTTATATGTAAAATCAAATCGAAGGTCTCATTTGTTCACTCCACTTCATTCTTCTCCATCTCCCCCAACATAAAAAACTCCAAAATCCAATGACCCTTTCTTTTGATGCCCCTCTAAAATAATGTTGTAGGATGAAAGATCCAATTTTATGGGAGTGGTTATTGAATACCTCGCAGAATATCTTCTGGACATCGTTGAAAATTTTCATCTCAAGAGAGAAAGGCAGGAGGGCATTGCAAAACTTCACTGTGTGCCAACACTTCATTTTGTCGAACATCTTGATAGCATGATCCACCATGCCTAACTTCTCATATACCTGCATCATTTTCACCAAGAACCTCTTGATGTATACACTCGTGTATTTCTTATGCTCCTCGACGATCTCCTCTATCAAAGGGAACTGGTCTGTGACGTCCAGCCGGCGGGCCGCTACAAAGATGTGTCGATGTGTGAGAAACCAGTGATACTTCAAATATTTCTTAAATTTTTCAACAAAGGCTATGAGGTTGGTTTCATTTTGGCATCGTTCAAAATAGTCTGACTATGAATTTTAAAATTGGATAGGTGCCTTAGGGGTGATGTTAGAAAAGTACGAGTTTACAAGAGCCATGCGTGGGTAGAAGATATGGATCGGAGAATCGAAAGGAGGGAAGAGTAGGGGAAGATGCCATGATGCCAGTGGTGGAGAATGTCGGTGCTGTCCACTCCCCAATTGATTTTTTTAGGGTTTGCGGGTATCAAATTGGAGGGGTTTTGGGAGGTAGTAAGAAGAAGCATCATATTTTTCTCATTGCCATGAAAAATTAATATAGACAATAAATAACTACTTATAATATAACAATATTTAATTTTAAACACACACACACATATATATTTATATCAATAATTCATATGGATCAATTTTTTTAAAAATATAATAAATTATGAGTTTGTATTGTAATTGAATAATTTATCAATAATTTTAGATTCTATATATTTACTTCATAAAACATTGTTAAATTATTAATATTATAATTCAATGTATAAACATGAGTTTTATATCAAAATAAATAAATGTTAGAATTAACTAAATAATAAGTATATATTAAATAATTACAAAATGATTTATTCTCATTGGATAATTTCATGCAACATAATTTACTAATGGTAAATGTTTTTTTCATAATAATAATTAATATAATAGATTTGTTTGTTGTTAAAACAATTATTGGTATTAATATGATAACACAACATATTTAACTATTAGTAAAATATTTGTTGGTATTGAATGATCATTAAAAATAGATATAGTTAATGGGAAAAATATTTTCCGGTACCTAATAATAATAATAACAACAACTCTCGATATCTGTTGGTAATATTCATTTTTATCAACAGATATGTTATCTCTCATTTCATTTCTGTTGGTATAGGTCATTTTTTATAGTGACCCTAAGGTTTAAAAGGATGACTAATTTTTAGGAAATTTTTTTATATAGTTTTGATAAACCAAGAATTGATAATTTACTTATTAAAAAATTTATAAAAGATATTTTAGTGACTTTTCCATCATTTTTTGTATTATGATACATATTGACTAGTGTATTTCCTTATGAACTAGTGGTAAATACAATTGGTGGGTTAAATATAGTTTAATTATTAGAATAATATAAGATTCTATTGTGGTTAATGACTTGGATATTCAATTTTTTTTAGAAAAGGTATATTTTGGTGAATGTATGATTATGATATATATATACTTGAGTATATGATTATATGAAAAATTAATGTTGGATGAGGAATGATAAGTAATTTCATATAGCCTAAGAGAGTAAGGTATACTTCAAATTAGAAGCTATATACCGAATGATTAATCTATTAAGAATACCCTCACCAAATTTCACTAGTATGTAATAATTAAAAATTGCTAGGAAACAATTTATTTGAGGGGGTAGAATGTAACGACTCTAGATTTTAGATCCTTTAAAAAAATAGTATTTTAAATAACTTGTGTCACTCTCAACACAGAACACACACAACATTTGACTAAAATGATCTGTGACATATTAGAGGATTATTATTATGAAAAATATTAGAACAATAAAAGCACTTGTAAATAAAAATATATTAACCAATTTTAGATTATTATATATATAAGATAATTAATTAATATTAAAAGGAATTTTTTTCAAATTACAATTTCTTTAAAATAATGTGAAATTTACCCAAATAAATTCAATTCACCACTTTTAGGTTCTTATTATAATAGTATATTGTATTTAATTATGTTAACTTTATTTAAAATATATATTGGTATGAAATAATATATAAAAACACATAATGTTTTAAAATGATATTTTCCAAGAAAGTATTTTTTTATTAATATTATTTATTTTATTTTTCAAAATAAATATATAAATCATATAAATTTAATTTGATAATAAAACTATTTCTTAAATTCATAATGTCAAAATTATCTTATTTTTAATTTTTTCATCTTTTTAAATAAAATTGACTTTCAAGTGAATAGTGAAAAAAATTATAATTATTCTAATGACACCTCTTTTATAGAATAAAAAAATTTGAGACCATATTTTATAAAAAAATATCTATAAATTAAAATCAATATTTTAAAAATACCTTGTTCAATTTACAAATCACAAATTTAATATTTTAGAAACTTATGTAATATTTTACTCTCTAAATTACATAAAAATATTAATTTTCATCACATATAAAAATTAAATAAATAGTGAATTTAGTATTATAGATCAAAATGATAACATTATTTAAAAATATAAATATCATTTTTAGGCAAAACATTATGAGTTTTATGACTAATGTTAATGACTATGATAATGGTGAAAGGGTTATTTTCAATGAATAGTTTTATTAATGTCATTTATTTTATATCTAATAAATTAAATTTATATATTTTTTATAATAAACTTTTTATTACTTTAAATAATATATAAAAATATGATATCAATATTTCAATTGATAATCAATACTAAATTATATTAATAACACTTCATCTTAAAACCAAAATTTTCTATAAAATAGTTTTTCTATATACTGAATTATTTAATTTAATAGTTATTTTTCTTTAATTTATGAATTTTATTAGAATATAGAAAGCCTAAATTTAGGTTTATTTCATAAAAAATTTGTTATAAGGATTAACTTAAATTTTTATATAAGACATGAACTACTAGAAAAAAGTTAGTTTCCAAGGTAAAAAAATAGAAAATTTAAAAAACAAGTTTTAAAAGGTGTGAAATGTGTTAAAAAATGCGTTATAATGGATTGATCAACCTTATATCAGCTTAAAATAAATTATTTCTCAGTTTTGGAAGAATTTACCATTTAATATTATCATTCAATTATTGAAAAATAATGGGTGTTCACAAAATATCCATTTCTTTCACATACAAAAGGACACCACTTCCACCCTCTCAAAGTTACACATTCCCTTCAAATGTTCCTTGAAAACCCACCATTTTTTCTTCAAATATAATTACATTACATGAACGAAAACCCATTCACCCAAAATTTTTTCCTAATACCATAATTTCCATGGATACTTTCAAAATAACGTGTAGGGTACCAAAGTGAGAATTACTTAGTCCTTATCCTTTTATTCATAATATTTCTCTTAAAATACTACCCTAGATATAGTAATATAATTTCCTCAGTATCATTGTTAACCAAAATTTTAATTATATTAATATAAAAACTATTAATTTTTCATTTGAATCCACTTATAATAACAAAATAAAAATAAGTGTACATTGTGCAGACTACCGACTCCATGAAGTAATATTTTTCATTCTTTTTCTTGATTCAAATAATTTTTGAAAAAAATTTAAATATGATTAAAAAAAATAAAATAAATTAAATCACCATTATTCTACTATAATGATGTCATTTTCCTTCTTAACAATACTCACTCTTCAAGATATAGTGTGTTCATGTTTAGGTTTGTTTAACCACCTACTTGAACAATATTGTAAAAATATATAATAGATGAATATGGGAATATAAATACTAATTTTATTATAAGATAATAATAAAATAAATATTTTTCTATTATTATATAAATTTTATATTAAATATTTATCTTATTTTTAAAATATCACATTCGATTGCTAAAATTACTGAAATAAGCTGACACTGATTCAATTTTCACAATAACATAAGAAAAAATTATAAAATAAATAAATAGAATACGATGAATAAAGGGTCTATATAAAAAATATAGATGAATAATTTTAGTGAGAAGGTTTTTAAAATACTTATTTTTATTATTCAGGATGTTAGGAACATGTGTAGAATGAATTGTGAACATAATAATGGTTTCTTGTCTCAAATTTTCTCCCCTTAAAAAATATTTCATATTTTATACGATGTTTTATTCGTAATAGAGAATATAATTCACTATTAATATTTTTTATCATAGTAAAATAATTTTTCAAGGTATTTAATTTTTAATTTTAAATCATATCCTACGTTTGATGTGAATTTTTCTTAGGTTGTAAGGGGTTAATTATCTCAAATTTTATTTCATGAGACATATTTGAAATTTAAAACCATTTTTTATTTTATATGGTGCATTCACTACCTAAATAACATAAATCATGAAATATCTTCCATTTCATGAGATTTTAATATACATTTCATGATCTTCCTCTCAAGATCCTTTGATTCTTATATTACACATTGCATGAGGGTTTTGTTTAAAATCTCGCTATAAAATAGAGACTAAAATTTTAAGATAATCCATATATATAATTTTTAGACCTTTTTACAAACCTCCTATAATTTTATTATCCAATTTTCATTCTTTGTGTTTCACATATCTACTTCTTATTACCTTTTTCTCTTGGTATTTCCCATTATAA
Source organism: Viscum album (assembly GCA_963277665.1). NCBI lineage: Eukaryota > Viridiplantae > Streptophyta > Magnoliopsida > Santalales > Viscaceae > Viscum > Viscum album. Next base: position 1,715,180,208 of record OY728122.1, read on the forward strand.
AAAACCCCCACCTTTTACTCTGAGTTGGGAACCTCCCTTTTCCATTTCCATACTCAATAGATGATTTTGTGAATTTTATTATCTATGACTAAATAATTTTTTGAGTTCATTTTTATAATTCTTTACCTTCTTTAAAAATTGTTGAATAATTTTTATTATTTTACGTCTTGGTCAATTTCATCAAAGTCTGAAAATCTTCCCTTTTTAATGCTTTCCATGTGAACACATATTTCCACCACATTATAATTTTATACGAAACATTGTATTTATGATTTCATAGTTTTTAAAAGAAATTATTTATACTATTTTTTTATAAAATATTTCATTATAAATATTTATTTAAAAATTCTTTCCAAATAACAGGGATATTTTCAATTCAAATGTGATTTTTCTATTATTATTAAAAAGTTTTTTTCCTTGCTTAAGTAATTTTTCTTTAACATATTAGATACTTGATCAAGGAAATTAAGAAAATGATAACATAAAAAATCTTACTTAGGATTACTTATTATATATATTTATCTTTTAGAGGAATGATCATTCACTTCTCTTCCCTATCCCAATCATATTTGGTTTATAACCATATTTTTCCTTCCAATGCATTTTCTATATGAATACCAAATTTTTGAATCATTTTACTGAAGGGTGTTCACTTAGATTCTATATATAAATTTATTAGGGGAATTATTACCTAAACAATATACCCGTTATCTATACAGAGAAAATAATATATGATTTACTAAATTGATTGAATGGAATTTATAGTGAATGTTCTGGAAAATCGTTAGATACCCATTTATTTTACATGGATTTATCTTGTTATGATTTTAAATTATTTATTTATATGATTTCATTTAAAAGGGATATGATTTTTATAGGGTTTATTTATGGTATATATAGTGAATTAATCTCATTTTAATGTTTTATTAAATCCATTTTTTCTATGAGTTCTTTGTGATGTGATAAGGGAATGATTTTCAAGTGGCACTCATATGTATGGATAATGATAGACATGGTACTATATTACCCTATAATGCATTGGTTTAAATTTTATATCTAGTGATATAAGTATTCATGACTATATTTTAGTGTCTCATTAGCATGGGCACAGATGGTTTGTCTCTCAAAATTAATGTTCCCTATACTAATTTTTTTTTCACATTTCTATGGTATCATGATGTTATGCTCTCATGTATCATATTTATTTACTAATTTTTACACAAAATTCTGATTCATGAGAATTCTATTATTTATGATCTATGATTTGTTGAGTATAAATTTATTAGGTATCATAACTATACCCATATTCTCAACTTATTCCCACTTATGATATTTGATTTTTATCACCTATGTTAACCCATAATAAGAATATGATCTTTACCCCTTATTTTGTTACATTTAACAAGGTTATAAAGATGAGTTTACCCTATGTGAAGTATAAAATGGATTATAGTATGGTTTGGTTATAGAGAAATGTTCACAAGTTTTTTAACATAAGTTTCCTATGTAACTTGTCCTAAAGGACACTAAAAAAAGGTTCTTTGAGTTGTGTAAAATTTCTTTGAGACATAATACAAACATGAAATTTCAGAAAGATTATATTGTTCCATCTCACGTAGTATAAATTTTAATTTTTAAATGTATTTATTTTTAACACTAGACATAAGAGTATGAGTTTGGGGTGCCTACGTATTGATATAGAAATGAGTAAAGTTTTTGTGGAGTTTATCCCCAAATGATGACAGATTTGTAATTTTCTAAAAGGTAGGGTGTAAGGACCAAAAATTAAACATTACATATTCTAGTGTCTTTATAATAGAATTTTCATTCTTTCATTCCTATGGATATTTTATGTTTTTGGAGTTTTAGGGAATTATGTCATAAACGATATATAAGAACTAATATATTATAATTTCGAAAATTCTAATTAGTATCCATTTTTCCAAAAATATAAAACTAAAAAAACACATTTAATCTTCATGAAAAATCATGAAGAATTTTCATGACATTAAACATTAATTATTATTTTGTTCTTACCCTTCTTTTAACCCCATGAAAAATGTCTTAAAATGTGGGATGAGCACTTAAAGCTCAGTAAGGGACATAAAATGAAGAAAGAAACCAGTTATTCTATTTAAAACCCATGATCATAAAAAATTATAAAAAACATACCTTTTTACGCTAAATTGTATAATATTTTTTTTAGGATAAAATATCATGAATATAGTTTTGAAATAAAATGATTTAATTGAAAACTAATAAGAAAACATAAAAAACCCATTTAGTTTCCTTATGAAATCATTTTTATTGAACCCTTAAAGAACCATTAAAAATTGGAATAATTATATGATTTACTTAAAATAAAATTATTTGGACAGAATAATCATTAACCAATAAATTCAAGAGCTATAATGGGGGTCATGTATCCTATATGTTTTATAGGGTTAACTCATTGATAATAAGTTATAATAGGGATCAACCCATCATATATGTTATATCTGGATCACCCATTATAAACAATTTACAAGGACAATATCACATATAAAACATTATATCTTTCACCCATCCCATCATAGAACCCTTGAAAAATATTTTGAACTCATATGAAAAAAACTTTTGAATATGAAAATAACGTTTCCTTTTTAAAAACTCATTTCAGTATAAAAATACCCTGAAAAAAAGGAAAGAGTGATTTTATTTGAATAAAACATGAAATATTATAAGTTAATAAAGACATAAAGTAAATTGAATTGTGGTGGGAAAGACCATTGATGCTATATATGTTAAAATGAAAAATCCTTTTACCTTTTCTAAATAATGTCACAAGATTTCATATAAAATTCATAAAAATGGTCCTTTTAAACAAATTTGAATGAAATAATAAGTGACATTAAAATTTGCATCATAATTATTTTATATCCATATAAATAAATTAATAAAATATTTTTAAAAAATATGGAATTAGAAGAAAAAGAGTTTGAATGAAAAATTTAATCCATTTTTTAAAAGAATGTCCCTTATAGAGTACCTTAAAATGATTCATTTTGAAAAAAATACTGTAAATAAATGTATATCTATTAAACACTTAAATTTATAATCCATTGAATCATACATAAAATTTTTCTTGTATCCTTTAAAATAAAATCATCATGGAAGAGAATGATCTAGAAAATAAATCATTAAAACCATTAAAAAAATGTTTTTAAAGTATAGTGTCCTTTATTGATTTTGATTAATCAATTACATCATTTATATTCATGAATAAAAAAATTATTTTAATTATTTAATTTATTAATAACCATTTATTGTTTATTATTCTATTCATTTAACATATTATTATTTTATATAAAATTAAATAATCTATTAAGTTCACATCGAATGGTTTGATGATATTTGGATCATATGTACAAAATGAATTCAGTAGGTTGAATATGGTAATATAGGTCATTATTCTATCATCTATAGAATAATAATCATAAAAAAATATTAATTATTTTACATGAATTATACTTTAAAAACTAACCATGTAGGATGGTTTGGAAAAATGAACTATATTACAATTATGGAGATGGTAGACCGTACATACACAAGAGTAACATTTATATTTTTTAAAAATCAATATATAAATAAGGTAAGTGTTATATTTATATTTAATTAATGATAATTATATAATAAATATCATATTATTTATTTAAATATACTTATATATATCATCTATGTGATGTGGTGATGAAAAATGAATCACAATGATTCGTGGAAGTGGTAGTCCGTATGTATATATGAACGAAGTTATCACATTTCAATGAATAAAAATGTAATGAAATATATGATACATTAATTTTTTAAAAAATTAAATATTTAATTAATAATATATATATATATATATATTAAATCCTTTATCATATACATCCATGAGAGGCAACGATGGAAAACAAATTGCATAAATTCGTGATGTAGTACTCCATCGTGCACACGAATGATGGTTTCATTTCCAATTTTATGGAAGATGAGATAGATATATGTTATAAAATTAATATAATAACATATAAGTATATATAGAATATTGGTGTTATTATTTCATCAGGGTTTAATAGTATTTTAGTCAGGTAGAAGCAAAAAAATGAAAACACGAGGTTAAGAACTATAATTATTCTTCGAAAAACCTCCTTTGATTTATAAATTAATCCCTCTAAGGGTGGAATGTTTCCAAAAATAATAAATCTATCACATTGGTTGTTTTGTTAATGAGTTATTTGGAGAGGTTTTGGATGAACTAAAATGTTTTTGATGTTTCAGGAAATGAGGAGAAGTGGTTCCCTTTTTTAAGTAATGAGAGGAGAACTTTTCGAATTTACTTAAATATTTAATTATTATAAATTAATTTCAAGAGGAAAAATAGCCCCCAAATGGACCATTATAGAATATTATATTACATATGGTCTAAAAATTCCTATTAATAGAATTTATACAATTTCATATTATTTTTCATACCATTATCTCTTCATTTAACCCTTTGAAACTTTCAACAATATTAACATTTTTACACTTTAAGGGTTAATAAAATCACTATAAAGGGATGAAAACCCAAAATATATTCATGGATGATATTTTAAACCATAAAAAATCCCTTGGATGAAGATATGTTTTTTTTGGAATTTTAAATCATTTAATAAAAAATATATATTATTAAATATCATTAATGTCAATTTTGACTCCATTCTTTAAATTTGACTTCATAAACATCAAGAAAAAGATTTAATTAATATTTATTACCTTAAAACATATATAAATATGTATATTTGGCTAAAAATTCATGTTTTACAATAATTCATTCAATTTATTTTACTTTTAATATTTTTAAATTCATTTATTTTATTTTTTGAATGATTAAATAATTACTATGTCAGCATTGCGTAATCTCTTAAGGTAATTATTTCATTATAAAAAATTAGAAATAAATTTACATGATAAAAATAATTTATCTTTAAAATTAATATTTATAACCAAACATATTTTGTTTTTATCCCTATCAAAAATTATTATAGATATTAAAATCAAGAAAGGTTTATTTTTGACATTATCTTTTACTTACTTTTTATAAAGCACAAAATCTAAGATATATTGAACCATGTGGAGATATATTTGATAAATTTAAGTAAAAAGAAAAAATTATACTCATCCAATAAGATAAATTTAAGTGTTAGGATCAACATTTAGTCCTTTCATAATATTATCTAACCTTAATTACCCAATTTACCCTTACCATAGTAATAAATATTTACTATAGATACCATTCATAATGACTAAACAATAAGATGAACGTATTAAAAAATATTTTATATAATTATTTAAAATATGTAATAAATTTGAAAAAATTAAATTAAAATAAATTTAAGGATTTAATTAAAAATTAACCCCTGAAACTCAATGAAAATAGGTTTTGAGAAAAATGTATTATATGTATAAAAATGTTTTTATACCAAATTGAAGCATTATATTCATTACATTAATTATAATTAGATTAATTTTAATAAAATGTAAATAAAAATATTTTTAAATTTATTAAAAATAAAACTCTAAATTTAAAAAAACTTAATTTAAAATACATTTTTCAATTAAAATCATTATCTATTGTTATTAAGTAAAAAATAAAAGTTTTCATAGAATTATAAAAAATTCACCTGAATCAAATTTTAATTCTATTATTTCAAAAAATAATTCCTTTTTTGAAAATAATTTTATGAATGTTTTAGAAATTAATTATAATATATTATCAAAAAATGCAATAAAAATCATTTTTGAAGAAAACATATTTTTTAATAATAAAATTACAATACTAAAAATTGATTGATTATTGGATAAAATTTATTCAATAAATTTATTTTGTATTGTATGTTCTTATATATTTCAAAAAATATTTATTCTTATTTATACCCACCAATTTAAAAGTTATATTTTAAAAATCATATTTTAAATAATAATATTTTATGGTAAGTTTATGATAGATGTTGTACACCTTGTACGCAACTGAGTATTTTATTATTTTAAATTCTTATAGAGTTAAATTAATACCCCATTTTATAAATATTCCCTAAAAATTGGAACTTGAACTTGGTAATCAAGGGTTTGACACTCTAAAATTTTATTGTGGAAACATACATCATAAAAAGAGTTAATAAAAGTTCCTCTTAAAAAGAGGGAAAGGTAAATTAAAAGTAAATCTATAATAACACATAAATAATTTTCAAAATAGGATAACATTGGAGATAATTGAAAACATTTATTTGGAAAGAAGATTCATTTAGGAGATAACACTATACTTGTTTTTGAGAAAAATAAGAGAACATAAATTTATAAAAAATTATTAACATTTTTATTTCTAGATCCTTTTCCCGATGTTGAGAAATTACATTACTATACAGACCAAGAATATATGTAAATATACTTACTTTAAAAGTATGATTTCATCCCTTAATAAATATCCACAAAAACCGCATCTTTTTTCCAATTGGACAATATTTAAGATGAATGTTTGTATTCATTGTTGATTCTCCAAAATCATCTTCTAATGGATCACACAAACCACAAAAGGATAATAATATATTCATCCCATATTTATAAATTAACTTTAACCAAAATTATTAGATGAAGATAAGGTAATTACTAAAAATAATAAAGCTTCATATGAAAAAAATTTAAAAGTAATCTCCAAATCCTAAAAATAGATTCCTAATTTAAAAATAGATCATTTGATAAATATAAATCCATAAAATTCTTTAAAATATTATTAAATAATATTGAAACCCAATGATTATTATGATTTTATCACATATTAATACAAGATAAATTTTACACTTATCTCTAAATAATATCAACAAATCTTAAAGTTTTATACAAAAAATTATATATATCACTATTATATAATCTAAAAGATATGAAAATAATTTACATAAAAAACCTATATAACAATAAACATATATTAAAATAAAATATTCATTCTAAATATAATTATACATTTTATACCTCAAATAAAACTCCATAATGTTATGTTTACTGTAATCATATATGGTTTAAAATAGAGAATCACCTATTAACAGAATCACTTTTCAATCCAATTGTTATCTTTATAAGAAAATATATGTTCCCAAAATCAACTTCAACTTTATCAATCACATAATTAAAAAAATAAATTTCATACTAATGAAGATATCACATAGTCTGGTGGTAGTAATTTCATCATTTTATCCCATTAGTTGTGGGTTCAAGACCTGTGACTATGCTAGATGAGTCATGTTTTAATTTATTCTAAAAATATTTTAATATAATTCTTATAAAATCCAAATATATTTAAAAAAAATCCTTAAAAATACCCTAAATAATAAATATCATATAAATACAAAAGGTGTTAATAACTTTAAAATTTTGAAACGATAATTCTTCAACAATTTGTTTCACATGATAAAATTATGCGTTACATATAACTCAAACATCTATTAAAACTTAGTATATTTCCCCTAAAGTATTACCATCCAATAAAAACTCAAAAGGGGTGCATAATACTATGTAATTGTTGTCATCCTTAAATCCACCACTATATCATAACTCTCAAATCTCTATATGTAGACACCTTAATAATTAAATGTTCTTCATAATCCATTAACCTTGATTTTCTACTGTATTACTTAATAATTCATTCTTAGAATAAAAATGAATCATGTGCTAATATTCAATAATATCAATACAAAATCAAAGATATAATATGTACCTTTTATATGTCATTTTCTGTTTTTTAATATTAAACAATAATGTAATTGGGTATTGAATACAATTACCATTATGGTATTGATGATATGGTTCATAATATTTCCCCCTAGGACATATATTTTTATAATTCCCATAATCCCATATTTAAAAACATTCAATTTATTCCTTGGGAGGAACATCATTCCTCCTCACATTGATAACTAAAAACATACATTTTTCCTTAGAATATTATTTCATTATTCCCTCCTTACGAACATATAAATCATCCTACCATTCTATTAAAAAATTTTCATGGTTATTTTTCAAACATTATTAACATATTTTCCAATTAATATTTTTACCTTTAGGACATTTATCACCCTAACATCCATGAATATTCATTTATATATTTCTGGATTCATTGGGAAACCCATCTTTGTTCAATTTATTAATCGTAACTTATGATAGTTAGTTAAGAATAACTGTAATATTTTTCAATAAAAATCCCATTTCATTTGGTTTGTCATTCATACTACCAAATTTTTTTCATTCACATCCATTATTAAATTCGTGCTTATCATATCCTACCATTGACTAAAATGAAAATGGTTAGTGTGGGTATATCAGTTAAATCATAATAAAGAATCCTTTTATGAGGATATACACTAAGACATATTTAACTATTTTATCTTCAAATCCTGTAATTTATTAAAAATAATTATAATTATACCTAACATACTAACCATTTTGGTAATATATTACATTTAATTATTTCTCAAATATGAGCAGATACTCTAAAGTTCTTTTAAACTCACCTATGATACCAACTTCCAGGACTTGAACACGAACCTTATATATTCTAGTGTTTTGGAGTTGAATTCACTTTATTCCTTTAAAAAGTATATTTTTAGGTTTATAGTTTTATATAACTAGTTCATAACTCATACATAACAACTCATATATTACAAATTGGAATGTTAAAATTAGTATCCATTTTTTACCACAATATAGTATTTTTAAAAAAGAAAAATATTTTATTTTCATGAAAAATCATGAAAAATATTCAAGAATTTAAAATTGAATAATATTTTTCTTACCCATCCTTAAACATTTTGAAAAAACTTATAAATGTGTAATGTACAAAAAAAAAATTTAGGGACATAAAAAAAAGAAATAAACACATTAGTCACTTTAAAAACCATAAGATCATAATTTTTTTTTCTTTAAAGCATAAATTTTTACCCATAAAATAGAATAATATTTAATTTAATACAAATTATAATTAACTTATATTTTGAAATAAAATTATTTACATGAAAAATCATAAGCTACATAGAAAAATCAAGTAGGTTCCTTGGGACATCATCTTCATAGAACCCTTTCAAAACCATTAAAATTTTGAATAACCAAATAGTTGACTTCCAATATAATTCTCTAGATAACATAATCATTTCCCAATGCACTGAAGAGATATAATGGGGATCACCAATTTTATAAGTTGAATTGGTCTCACACGTTCATCATGAGCTATAATGGGCCTCGCCCCATTGTATAAGATATATTAGTCACACCTACTGTAAACACTATCCAAGGACCAGACAATGAATTAAAAATTTTATATTGCATCATTTTCACTATAAAACTATTTAAAACTCATTTTAACCAATATTTAAAACAATTTCAAATATCAATATACCATTTCCTTTTTAAATACCCATTTTCAATACCAAAATACCAAAAAGAAAATATTAAGAGGGATTTACATTGAAAAGAACATGAATTATTATAAAGGAATCCAAACATAAAATAATTGATATGGAAGTGGTAATGACCTTTGGTTACATATATATTAAAATAGAATATTCATTTTTCCCATTATAATGAAAGTGAAAACATTCCATATAAAATTCATAAAAATATTCCTTTTGAAAACCATTGAAATAAAGTCAAAACATGCATAACAACCCCCATTTATAAATATTTTATGTCCATAAAAATACTTCAAGAAAATAGTTTTAAAAATATGAAAATGGAATAAAAATATTTAGAAGGGAAACATTAAAAGAAGTTTTTTTTAAAATGTTCCTTACATAAATCCAAAAGAGATTAATTTTTATAAATATTTTAAATAATGTAATACATGGTAAAAAATAAGCTTTATCATCCATTAAAGCTAAAAATAAAACATTTCTTGTAAAATTGAGATGAACAAGGACATTGAGGAGAATGATTTAGAAAATAAATCCTTAAAACCTTTAAAATGATGTTTTTAAATTAATGTTTCCCTTACACCGAGTCTCATTCATCACATACATTCTTTATCTTCCTAAATAATAAATTTATTTTAATTATTTTCTTTTTTGAGAAACGTTTTCAATTTTATTATTCCTTTAATTTCACATATTATGATGTTACATACAATTACATAATCAATCAATATCACTTCGAATGGTTTGACGTTATTAGGATCATACATTCAAAATAACTTCGGTAGGTTGAATATGGTCAAAGAGATAGTTATTACATCATATGTATAATATTAATCATGTCATAATTATCATTTTTATACATAAATTATATTTTTATAACCAACTGTGATATATGGTTATGAAAATTGAATTACATTACAATTATATAGATGGTCGGTCATACGTGTACATGAGTAATGTTTCTCTATTTCAATGATCATTATAGAAGGAAGGTAAGTATTATTTTATATTTATTGAATGATAATTATATAATAAATATTATATTATTTCTATAACTATACTTATATATATAATCCATGTGATGTGGTGATGAAAAATTAATCACATCACTTCATAGAGGTGGTAGTCCATATGTACACATGAACGACGTTATCATAATTCAATGAATAGAAAGGTAAGAAAATATATGATATATTATTTTTTCAGAATTATTAATATTTCATGAATATCATATCTATAATTATATTAAATCCATCATCATATATTTTCATGGGAGGATATGATAGTAAAAAAAATTACATCCGTTCGCGAGGCGGTAGTCCTCCACACACAGGAATGAAGTTTTCGTTCAATATTTCTTGGAAGAGTAGATAGATATAGGATATTAAAATAGCATAATGAAATCAATGTATTTTTAAGATAATATTTATATTATTTCATCATGGTTGAAGAATATTTTATGGAGGTATAAGAAGAAATAAAAAAATGGTTAGTTAAGATCTATACTTATCCATTGGAGAACTTTATTTTCATTATAAATTAATCCATATAACGTTTGAATTATACAAAAAATACGGACTCTAGAACATGGTTATAAATGTTGGGAAGTGATTTGGGTAGGTTATGTATAAAATAAGTTTAGTTATTCAAGATTGACCTATAAGGGTTTGGAATATTTCTAGGAATATTTCTAAAGCAAGGTGCTGCGTCAGCGTAGGATTATAGGGCCCAAAGATCCTCAATGAAGTGTTATTAAAAATATTAATTATACTCTATCACAGATGTGATGTTTCTTTGTCAACATGGACTGAATCTTTAGAGGATTATCATATCTGAAATCTAGGAAAACTACAAAATGTGGTTTTTACCCAAGGCATGACGTAAACATTTTCAGTGTTAGGTTCTTAGTCAGGGGTTTGTGATGACAAGGATTTAAATGGAGGTTATTGATTTAATAAAAATTAAATCATGAAACCTCAACCATTTTTTTCTATGGAATATAGGATCAACCCTAAACCCCTAGAGTGTTGTATGAACCAAGGGAAACCAATGAAAGGAGTTACTATCAATCTTCGATCATGACAACGACTACTCTCGGATCGTGGTGCAATGACTTCATATTATGGATCAGACCCCTAATATTTTGAATTTTTCCATGTTGTAAGAATATTTTTTTTTCTTGATCCTCCTTTTATGAATTTTAAGGGTTTAGATCTCTATTACGATAGTTATAGATCCCATGGGTGTAGATCTATAGGTTTTGAAGGAAACTAGGGTGTTTTAGTCGGCTCATAGGAAATTCCCAATCTGAATTTTTGATCACATGATGTGGAGTTCAGAGTCACATTCCATGTGTTATACCCCTTTTGTAAGATTAATTTTTGTGACTATATAGGCCATGTACTAGTGTTATATGATGTATAGTGATCCCAGGTCGTATGGCCAAGGTACATGACTAGGGATGTCATCTCAAGGGAGATGTCCATGCAGGAGTACACACCTAGAGACACAAATATGAGGCAATGTATACAGACATGGTATGAAGACATGAATAAGGGTTTGGTGAGTTGAGACACAATATTTACCCCATGTAGATGCCATGCATGCTCACTGGATAGCCAACCTATGAGGCAGAGAACACAAACAAGTGTTCAGGGACGGTCACACTCCATGTAGACCCCAATACATGTCATATACTGTTAATGAGATATTCCTCCAAGTGTATCCTTGTCTTCAGGGCATAGATTCAATACTATGAGTAGCCTATATAGAAATGTTTTAAACATAGTATGTGATTATAGCCTCCGTGGTGGATTTTGGGATATTGTGTGGTGATATTCGAGCATGACGCTACATTAGCAGGGCTTGATCAAGAATATTGATAAGGGTGGATCAATGGAGAGATTTTGGGGTTATTACCCTTCTATTTAATCATAGGATGAAGGTATTTATAGACTCTTTAAGTCCATGATAGATGATACCATACTTCCAATATGTGGTTCACCTACCCATAGTAGTGCTGTGATGTGAATCACGATGAGCATGACACTCCTCTCAGAGATTCCTAATCGATGTGGGAAATCAATTTGTTTTATAAGATAGATAATGAAGTTCTGGTACTCCGATTTAGAACCACGACATGTTTTCCCAATCCTCTCATATTGGTAGTGATGAAACTCCCCTAGAATGGGCCCATGTCCTCTACCCACAAATTAGATCTCCTAGGGATAAAACTGCCCTATCGAACCAGGGTGTGGGTCCCCCGTATCATTCATGTAGTTGGAGACAAATATCCTCCATCATATTAAGCTGTGGGCCATCAATACTCATTATACAGATAGATTAGGTACTCCCCTATTGTACCAGGGTTTGAGTCCTCTATCTATGGATTCAATACTCCCCTATCTACTAGGGTGAGATCCCTCTATATGTGATGTATACATAAATTTGTAAATCCCTTATTGTACCAGGGTACATGTCCTCTATATTTGGATTCATTTCCCCCATACTGTACCAAGGTGTTCATACTCTATATGTGATGTATAGATATAATGGTAACTCCCCTATCATACTAGGGTGTTTGTCCATTATCCCTGGAGATAGTACCCTATATCGTACCAGTGTGTGGCTCCTCTATAAATGATGTTCAAAAAGAGTTTGTAATCCCTTGTTATACTAGAGTGTGGGTTCTCTAGACAAGGGTCAGTATTCCCCTCTCAAGTCAGGGTGCGGGTCCCTCAATGTGATTATAATGGTAATGTAAAATCTCTATTTAACACAAGGTGAATATCCTCTTTTTATAGAGTGGTATTCCATCGTCTTTGAGTTGCAGTGGGGATCAGGTCTTTCATGGGAGTTGGAACTCCCTCAATATTGGAGAAAATTTATGAGGAGAGACCCCTTTTCTTTTTTATTAGTGATTTAAGGTTATGAGGTAGTGATCCATTGACATAGTGAGGTGCATGCCTATCTATGAGGATTTAATAGAGGTTTTGTAGGTTGGTTTGGATTTATTACTGCTTAGACTTATAAATATTAGCGAGGTAAGGTTTTCTTCTTACTCTCTCTCTAGAGAGGAATAATGTGGTGCTAGATCTAGAGTAGTGTTCCCTCAATTGTGTGTAGTGGTGAGGGTGGACCTCTCTACTTGGGTTTATATAAGAATGTGTGGGGTGTATGGTAGTGGTGATAGGACCTATGGTGCTAGGAATCAAAGTTGGACCCAGAGAGATATTCTTGATGGAGTGTATCTCTAAGAAATTTTCCATCAAGGATGGTATAGATTGAGGTGTGTGTTCTTATTGAATAGAATTAAATTTGAGAATCAATTAGAATCATTTGGATGACTATGTGGTTAGAACCTCATGATACTTGGAGTTTGATATGAGTATATCTGGATGATTGTGGGATTTCTTATTTTTTTCTCACATATCTTATTGGCAAAACATGTGGATTTTGGGGACTAGTTTTTTATAGTTGAGGAGTGGTTGAGATGAAGTTTCTATCTCATTTGGGTCCTCTATGAATTAGTTCTAGTGGAATCTGGACATTCAGTTTCTTCCTTTTGTTTTTGATATTTGGAGGGCATACTTATTATTGTTATAATCACTAATACATGGTAATTTCAAACACACATTGTGTCATTTATAGATGAGATAACTTTCGATGAAGTCTAAGGAGGACCTAGATAAGGAGGAGATTAGTGAACTTCACTGGCCGAGGTGTTAGATGATTCTTGGATGAGGATATCTATAAAAGTTTATTTTGAAAATAATCCCCTCCATCTGAATAGAATGGATGATTTTAATATTCTTGGAGGGATTTTATTTTTTGGTTTTTTTAATTTTTATTTTTCTTTGGTTATGGGATAGATATATTCATTACTTTTTTAGTTTTACTATCACTACACAATTTCATAGAGATGTATGTGGGTGTATTCATATAAGAACCATAGGATAAGGCCTCCCGAATGTGTGATAGGCCTTCTTAGAGATGGCTGGGAGCTCTTGGCCTATTGGAGGTGGGATAGGGGTGCCATGGATTGGGACTCACTGTAATGTGTCATGATATAGTGGTATCAAAGTGGGTTTCTCTTTGGTATTGAAGTTTAGAGGTTTTATAGATGTGATATTGGTTTTGGATTTATAGTGACAATGTTAAAGTGTTTCCAGTTCTTCTTTTAGACTAGGGAAACCCATGTTGGTGGAATGGTCCATGAATCCATTCACCAAGATTCTGATTACATTTTTCTGAATCAATTCATTAGTGAATTGGTCAATGGTAAATGTTGTTACATGCATTATATAGGATGGGGTTGTTTTTTCCACATCTTTTTTGAGTTAGTTTCACTGTTATACTCATTAACAGTGGTGTGTCTTGATTTTATTTCAGGATACCTATGCAATAAAATCATGGTAGGATTCCATGAAGAGATTATGATGAAGACAATCCTAGTGATGAGGCTTCAGTTCTGGGAACTGGGCCTAAGGAAGTACCTCAACATGGTCCACCAATTGAGCCACTACCCATTGATCAGCAGGTTATACCAATAGTGCAGGTTGAGGATGTGTGATGTTAGAGTTCACTACATGAGTTCCAGAGGTAGTGACCTATGAGGTATCGGGAGAAGGCATACCATTTGGTATATGACGTCTATCTTTAGGCATTCACTCACATTTAATGCCTTCTAAAAACACCTCATGATTAGATAGTGGTCCCAGCAACAAGCCTTCTCCATGGTTCATCTGGGAGACAGTGGAGTCTGGTGAAAGAAACCAATGATGTGGTAATTCTTACTAGGGTAGGGTTTGAGTGGATTTTTAGGTAAAAGTTTTATCTATACACATTGAGATCTATTCATATCCAGGAGATCCTATAGTTTCAATAAGGTATAACTTATATAGAGGATTACTCGGTGAGGTTCACCGACCATTCATGATACTCCTTGAATATTGTTTAAGATCTTTTTTTTAATAATGTACCTTTGATAAGAGAATCTACATGGATATCTTTTCATATGTGTCTTCACTATGTACTCCCTATTAAATGAGGGATTTAGAGTGAGCTATAATGCTAGAGAGCTTCCTAGTGGAGGGTTGGGAATATTTGGATGGTAGTGGTGATCAAGTGGTGGTGTCATCTGAAAAAGCTATCAGATTATAGTTCATACGATTAAAAATAGGATGCATACCCTTTCCAAGACTGAAAATCACAGGTCTTCAGAGAAGGATCCACACTGGGGACCCAATCAATCACTGTAGAGGAGGTGTTACACTTTTGATAGATGGGGACATCTTTCACAAGATTTTTCAATCCACTGTGTTAATGAGTGGGAGATAATTGATGGAATCATATTAAAGATGTAGAATTTTGAGCATGGTGTTATTCATGATAGAGAACATAGAAGAGGTGTGAGGATAGCTACAGGAGGATGTAGAGGAGTTTATATGTTTCCACTACCACCCCCAAGTAGTCTACTGTAGGCTCATGGAGCTGGAGGATGGGAGAAAGGATAGCTGAAGGTCGAAAAGGACTATGTCCTAGAGGCTTTGAGGATGATTAGAGATATTCTATGTTCCCTATATACATTTTTACTAGTATTGGTAGACACTATTTTTTTGTACTATATTCTTTCCACTTCTTTCTTAATCCTTATCCTAGGTGACTTTATTTTGGAGAAGTATGTATTGGTGTTGTTTGATGTAGCTTCAGAAGCACGACAAAGAGGGATGCTTCCCTCATTGGGACACGTTTTTGTGATGTGATTTAAACTATATGGGTGATCCAATTCTACCTAAAAATGATAGTTTTTAGGTTTGGTGGATGAGATCCATTAACTTGTGTTTTTGGGGAGGGGTTTCATGTTAGAGGTTTACTGATATAGGGATGAGTGAAACCCAATGTGTGCACATGTATGGACCTATATTTTTTATTGGTACCCTTGCATGTATGTTGTCCAAGTTTTATGGAAGAAACATGAGGATGGTATAGTGGATTTCATCTAGGGGTGGATAAGAACTTCCAGGTTTTGTTTGTATCTACTTCAGGTTAATGAGGTGCTGCACCACTAGAACCCATGACTATATATGGATGAAGTTCTTGTTGTTTCTCACATTATCAGCTAAGGAGACTTGTGCCCAATTTTGTTTTTATGATTTCAACTTGGTGTTAGCTGGTTGTTGGATGTGGTTTGGTCTTTACGGTTCCCCTGAGTGCATTCTTATAGGCATCATGGGATCCCCTTGGTGATCTCTCTGGAAAGGAGTCCTAGTGGATAGCTTAGTTTTGTTCCTTATTCATAATATTTTTTTGGGGAAACAATTCATTAAGGTTAGAAGGATGTATTGAATCAGGTTTTGACCTATAATAATTTTGAATATTTTTAGGAATTATTATGAAGTAAGGAATTAAATCGATAAGGAATTTCGAGGTCTGGAGAGCCTCAGTGTGATGATATTATAAATATTAAATATATTTTATCATGCATGAATATTTTTCTTGAAAAATTGTAATTAATCATGATAAGACTGTTGGATATGAAATATGATAACTCTATTAATTTCAGATTGTGGTGTTTACCATAGTCTTGACATAACATTATTAGGGTCAGGTGCTCTATCCAGGGTTTTTGATGGAATGGTATTAAATGGATGTTATTGATTTAATCTAGGTTAAATCAATTACCTTACCCCTTATGAATGCATGGTGGTTATGTGGAACCCCCCATGGATCAGTGAATTAAATAATAAGAAACCAAGGAGAGGAGGATCCACTGATCTTAGATCTTGATGGTGATTACTCCCAAATCAAGATACAATATCTTCAGATCTTGTGTTTGACCTTGATGCATAATTTTTTCACAACGAGGTAGGAAGATTATGTTTTGAATATATATACCCCATTGATTCATTATTTAAAGGTTTTAAGGACATATTATGACTACTAGAGATCCAATGGGGGTTGATGGGTATGTTTTAAAGGAAAATGGGGTGGTTTCAATGTCTAGTAGAGAAATATCATTTGAAATTATGGATCAAATGTCTTATAGTGAAGAGTCACAAGATATATGTTCTTCCCATTCTAGGAAGATGGATTTTAGAGAATAAAACCATGTAATATGGGTACACACAATGTAGTGATCCCAAGTCATGTGTCCAAGGGATGTGGCTAGGGATACCATTTCAAAGGACATGTCAACATGGGAGTGCATGGTTAGAGACATAGACACAATGTAAAGTACATGGGTAGAGGCTGGGTTCATGTCCAGGGTCTAGGTGAAGCAATACACTCCATGTACCCCATGTTCATACTGTGTATACTCACACGAACATCCAAGACAAATACCATAGAGAACATCCATGTGTTTAGGCAAGGTCACATTCCATGTGGACCCAAATGCATGTTGTGTAATATTATTGGGATCTTCTTCCTAGCTCATCTCTATGTTTGGGGATCTAATTCAATCCTCTGAGTAGCTAATCCTCAGCAATTTTCTATGTAGAACATGATGGTTTCCACTATAGTGGATTTTGAGATATGGTGTGGTAGGTTTCATGAACAATGTTGTTCTAGTGGTGTTTTAACGTGGATAATGATCATGGTAGATCACTGGAGAGATGTTAGAGCTGGTACTCTTCCCTTTTGTCTTAGTATGTGGTCCCCCAATACTCTATAGGATGATAAAGAGGTTCTCCCCTACTTACAGAGTGTTGGTCCCCAACCTGTGGAAGTATTATGATGCAAGGTGTGATGAGTGTCATGCCCCTCTCATTGATTCTTGAATGATGGAAGAGATCAGGTAGGTTTATCAGAGAGAGATTCTTGGATGGGTACTCCCCTGTAGCACTAGGACATGAGTTTCATTTACCTATCAGATTGGTTCATATAGAACTCCCCCATAGTTGGTGTAGGTCCTCTACCCATTGAGTGGTTCTCCTGGGTTTAGAACTCCCCAATCAAACCAGGGTGTGGGTCCCCCTTAACATTTGTGAAGTTAGAGACTGAGATCCCCTATTGCATCAGGGTGTAGGCCCTCTATACTCATTGTACAGATAGAGTAGGTACTCCCCTATCATACAAGGGTGCATTTACTCTTTCTGTGGAGTTGGTATTACCCTATCATAATAGGGTGCAGGGCCACCATATGTGATGTATAGATAGAGTGGGAACTCCTTTATCACTCGTGGGTATAAGTCCTATATCCAGGGATTCAGTACTCCTTTATTGTACCGGGGTGTGATTCCACCATATATGATGTATATATAGAGTGAAAACTCCCATATAATACTAGGGTGTGGGTCCTCTATCCATGAAGCTGGTACTCCCCTATTGAACCAACGTATGATTCCTCCATACGTGATGTTCAGGTAGGGTAAGCACCACCATGTTGTACCAAAGTGTGGGTCCTCCAGCTCGAGGTTTGTACTCCCCTATTATGTCTGGGTGAGGGTCTCCCATAGTGATAATATAAGTAGAGTTGGAAATCCACTTTACATAGGGAGAGAGTCATCTATATATAGTGTATTACTCCCTCATCTCTGAGAAGCGGTGAGGAGGTTGTCCTACAAAAAATTTGGATCTCCTTCGGCTTCAGAGCACAATTACGAGGAGTAGACCCCTCCACTTGTTATGTGTTATACCTGATTAGGATGTAGTGTTTCATCAATGTATTGAATTGTGGGCCTCTCTATGCGAATGTGAGAGAGGTTTCACGGGTTGGTTTGGAGTTAGTAATCCCTTAGTTGCAGGGCAATGGTGAGTCATAGGTCCCTCATTACTCTCTCTCTTTAGAGAGGATACATGTGGTGCATGATATGGAGCTCTGATCCCTTGAATGTTTGCAATGGTGAGGGGAGGGACTCCCCCCTTGGGTATCAATGAAGTTGTGTGGGGATCATAACATTGGTCATAGAACCTTTGGCATTTCAAATCAGAATTTGACCAAGAGATCTATTTCGGATGAAGCATATCTCTCAGATGAGTCAAATTTGAGAGATCAGATCAGGTGGTCTGTGTTCTACTAGACGAGGGTTAGTTTTAAACCTCAATTAAAATACTTTGTCAGGCTATGAGGTTGGAAACTCTTGAGACGTAGATTCTAAGATGAGTATATCTCAGTGATTATAGGATTACTTATAGTGTTTTCCCGTATCTTGGTTGACAGAACATGTGGATAGAGATGAATAGTCATTTAAATATAAGGATTGGTCAAGCTGGAGTTTCTCTCTAATTTGAGTTCCCTCTAGCTTGGTTCAAGAATACTATTACCTTTGAATTTCTCCATTTTATTTTGGGTATTTGAGGAACCTATTGGGTATTGTTATACTCAACCCTACATAGTATTCTCTCAAAAAATTTGTGTATTTTGTAGACAATAGTCCTTTACATAGTGTCATAGGAAGACCCCGATTAGTTAGAGATTAGTGAGCTAGACCGAATGAGGTGTTTTCTGGTTCTTGGTTAAGGATAATTCCGATAGTTTATTTTGAGAGTGATCCCATCCATCTAATCTAGTAAGACACTTTTACAATTTTTTGGTGGAATTTCATTATTCCCTTTTTGAACCTATATTATAATATAGTTGGGGGATAGATGTATGCATGAATTTTTGTTTTTAGTTTTATTATCACTACCCTATTTCATGGAGATGTATGTGTGTGCGTGCGTATAGGTACCTTAGGATAAGGATTCCCATGCACGCGATATGCCTTATCAGTGCTTGACACTAGACTGTGGACTATTGGAGGAGGGATTGGGGTTTCAAATATCATATCTCAGTGGGACACATCATGATAATAAATGGTTTTTTAATGTTTGATGAAATGAGGAGAGTTGGTACCATTTTTTAAGGGAACGGAGGGAACTTTTGGAATTTCATAAAATATAAAATTAATATAATTTAATTTCAATAGAAAAATTAGTACAAAATATACCATTATAGAATATTAGATGAAACAGGGTTTGAAAATATCCATCCAATATAATATATACAAGTTTATAATATGTTTCTTACCCTTATCTCGTTACTTTAACCATTATACAATTAAAATGATATTAATGTTTTTTACTCTTTAGAGGTTAAGAAAAATACTATAAAAGAAAAAACAACCCATATTTGAGCTATAATTGATATTTTAAACTATATCCCAACCAATTAGATGAAGATAATATTTTCAATATTTTTAAATCATTTAATAAAAAATTTATTTGTTGTAAAATATCATTAATTATTATTTGGTCACTATTCATTTAATTTGACATTATAGACATAAGAAACATGAAATTAGAATCAATTTTACAGAAAACCTCTATAAAATGTTATATTTATCTAAAAAATCATGGAAGACAATAATTACTTCAAATTATATTAATTTTTATTTTCTTAAAACCATTTATTTTTATTTTTTAATTAATTAAATAATTATCGTGTTAGCGTTGCGTAATATATTAAGTTAAGAAATTCACAAAATAAATAAAAATAAATTACCATGATAAAAACAAATTAATCCTTAAAATAAATATTTATAAATGAATATAATTTTTTTATCTCAATCATAGTGTATTATATATATTAAAAGAATGGAAGGTTCATTTTTTTCCTTTATCTTTTACTTAATTATAATAAAGGAAAAAAATCAAAGAGATATAGAATCATGTGGTAATATATTAGAAACAAGGAATTAAATTTAATAATTTAACTCATAAAATAAGATAAAATAAAGTGTTATGGCCAATTTTTAGTCCATTTAATATTATTTTGTAACATTAATTACCTGTTTTACTCTTACCAGGGTAATAAATATTTACTATAGTTACCACTCAAAATGAATAAAAACTAATTTTACCTTGTTAGAAAATCTTAATTATTACGATTCCAAATATTTAATCCATTTTATTAAATTGAATTCACATAAATGGAAGAATTTAGTAAAAAATTAAACCCGCAAACATGGTGAAAACAAGTGTTTTAGAAAAATGATCGTTATGTATAAAACATTTTATTTAAAAATTTCAATTATAAAATTACATATAAATACCATTATTGTATTAAGTTTAATAAAAAAGAACTAATGAAATTTTAAAACGATTCTAAAATATAATTTTAATTTCCAAATTATATAAAATAAAATACACTTTTCAACAAAAATGAGTATTTTTTCACTATTCATTAAAATATTAAATTTTCCAGTAAATTCTAAAAAGATCACAATAAGATAATTTTGATATGATCATTTCATAAGATAATTTCATTTTAGAAATTATATTTTATAAATGTTTTTGAAATTATTTATATTATTTTTTCTAAAAAAATAAAATTAATTTTTGAAGAAAACATATTTTTTGAATAATAAAATGGATTATCTAAAAATTGATTGATTATTTAATAATAATTTTTAAATAAATTTGTATTGAGTATGAAATTTATTTATATATTATAAACTAGTTAATTACATTAATACCCACCAATTTAACAACTATGTTATTATTGTCACATTTAAAATAATATTATTTCATTGTATGTTTAAGCTCATTGTTGTGTGTATTTTATGATATTGATCATAGGGTTTTTTTTAAAATATTAGGGTCTTATATGGGGAGACCTTGAGTGATTGGTCTTAGTCTATGGATGGAATCATCTTCTTTAGATGGTGGCTTGTGGTTCAACTAACCATGAGGATGGAGGTGATGCATGTGGGAAATTATTCTAACCGGGTCATCCACCTGGGGCATAATAATATTTTTCACACACTAAGTGGTCAATATTAGTGGCATCAAATCAGAATTCTAGTTAAAAATTTTTAATCCCATTGTTTTACTTCCCATAGGATTAAATCATAGCATAAGAGTTTATCCTAGTTTCTTCATCCTCTTCCAATTCCAGTGTGAAAGTGAGATGAGATCTACATAGACTTTGTGATTGGTCTACTTTTTATCTCTAGAGGGATATATTATGTTTTGGTGGAAGTATATTTATTAACTAAGTCAACCTAAATTATTCCTATTCAATAGTTGATGTACATAGGGGAACTCAAGAACTTGTATGCCCGAGAGATCATTAGGCTTCACGGTTCACCCTTAGAGATAGTTTTTTATAGGGAAAAATGTGTTACTTGTTTGTTGGTAGAGTGTCTAGGAATCAAATTGAACTTAGTTGAATTTTATAAAAAATTATCACTTATACATATATGGTCAAACTGAGTGGTCTGTACAGATTATTCAGGATATTCTTTGTGTATGTGTTTTTAAATTAAAGGGATTACAAGAAAGGTTCCAATAATTTTATTTATTTTCATGAAAAATTAAATAACAATCCTCAATAAATATGGTTCATTTTGATGTTATTTATGGGTATTCATTCCAGTCTCCATAATGAGGGGATGATCTAGTTGGTTGTTTTTTATTAGGATTGAGACTCATCCTAAAGATGATGGATATAGTGATGTTTATATGAAATAGTTTAATAACTACTCAGAGTCTTAAAAAATCATATGTAAGTAATCTTTATCACCTTCTAGAGTTTGATATTAGTGATCTATTGTTCTTCTGGGTATCCATTTGACTATGAAATCAACACTTTAGAAAATCGGGGAAGTTGGCACTATGTTAGGTTTTCCCATTTTATAATTTTGAGCATATGAAGAATGTATCCTATTAGTTATACT
This sequence comes from Viscum album, assembly GCA_963277665.1. Classification (NCBI taxonomy): domain Eukaryota; kingdom Viridiplantae; phylum Streptophyta; class Magnoliopsida; order Santalales; family Viscaceae; genus Viscum; species Viscum album. The sequence goes on from OY728122.1 coordinate 1,715,203,321, forward strand.
TTTATCCATTGATAAAAATTATCCATGATGTGTTCCACACATCCCAGTTGAAGAAGTACCATCCAAACCATATCATGGCATAGACTGGTAAGATTCTGAGTCATATCTTAACACCACCATTATGGAGAAACCTATTAAGATCATGGATAACCAGAATAAGATGATCTATGGTTATTAAATCATGTTAGTCTATGTACATTAGCTACATGGTGGAAATTATATGTTATATGGGAGTGGTAATTTTCAGTAAGGGAGTAGTGGTTTTTGATAATTTAATTCTTAATATCCTTACGGAATTTTTGGCAGAAGAATATGGCGTTTTGGGGGAATTGTGAATCCCTTTGGGTAACTGATATATTTTATTTTAATAAATATTTATTTTTATTTTATTTTTTAGAGTTAGAAGAAGACTACCTGAATATTTTAGATAAAAATACATAGATCACTATTGGATTTTTTATAGTGAAACAATTTGGCCAACTATATAAGAGGGGTGTTTGGGAGAATGTGTTATTTTTCAAGGGCTGAGAATAGATTTTTAGCCATATAAGTATCTATAGAAACTATTTAGTTTTTGTTTTCAGGAGAAATTTTCTCCCACATAGTTGACTCACGGTTTTTTGACCATTCGGTAAAATTTTGTGGTTTTCTAGAAAAAATGGGGTTTGAAAATTTTTCCCTTATGAAATTTTATGTATTTCTACTATATTCATTCCCCTATCTTGCATAAAATCTCCCCCAATTCTTTTATATTCTTACCATTTAATTTTTTGGATTCCCCTGTAATTCTTGTAGTTCTATATTGATGAAAACTTTTTTTCTTCATGATTTATCCTTCATTACCTTTTATTACTATTATTCTACCATTTATAGGATGCATGGAAACACATGCATAGAATTTGGCTGAACCTAGGGTTATTAATATTGTTTTTATGTTTTTTACATATGGATTTTTTTTGGGAGGATCTCTCCTAATAAAAATTTTGGTCACCATCAAATTAGAAAATATTTGGGAGAATATCAAGTTAGGTGTCACTATTTAAGGGTTCTTTTCTAGATATTCTTATTGAATCTTGATTCCATTTGAATTTTTATTAACTTTACCATAATCGTAGTTATTATTGATGGGGTTTCCATTATTTTTTTCTATTGGATTTGGTTTTCAATTGGATGGTTTAATGTGGCTTTTCATTGAGTGTTTGATTTGGTGCACTCCATGTGTTTGTTAAAATAGATCAAATAAGTTTTATGCTTTCATATGGTTCTTTGAAATTGGTTTTAAATAATTTTTTCATTATGTTAAATGATTAAATTGTTATTGGAATGATTTTTTTTTATGAAATTTGAATTTTAAGGGAGAATATAGACCTTGTTTTATTGGACACAAGTATGGGAAAGGGAACCTTATAGTTTAGTGTGCCTTCTTTATTATTGATGTTCATGGTCATTTTGGGATAGTGGAGATGAGGTCTCGTGATGTTTATCTCATATGGAGTGGTGTTGGAATTTTTATTATAGGTATATGTTGTATTAACCATTTTGGTATTATTCACTATTTTGACTTTGGACTATAGATATCATATGTACATGTCTTGTTTATAACTTATAATCTGATGATATTATGGTATCTTATTTTAGTCATTATTGTGTTTACTCAGTTGTATATTTATACTTGTTGATACTACATATTCTATTTGAGTGGTCATCACATTTATGGATTGTTACTTCTAGATTTTCATTGAAGAAACCATTCTAAAATTGTTATTTGTGATTCCCCGGTTATTGTCACCAACCTATGGCGATCAAGAAAACACTTCGCGCAATTTGGTATGGCTGGTTGGGTTGACCCAAGAAAATTAAATACAAGAATTTTTTATTTATACATGAAGTTACAAACTCTTTTTGTATCCATTTTGGATGAATATGTTTTCATTAATGAATTTCATGATAATACCATGTGTTTTATATTTGAAATTTTATGAGTTTAATATGATCATATAAGAACTATTTTCTTGTCGAATACAACCCAAAACAAAGGAACGTCTTCCTTAAAAAAAATTATTATGTGAATATTATTGAAAAACATGGTACTTAGAAAATGAGAGTTGTTATAATTTCATCTTCATGCTTAAATGGATTGTTCTTGAGGGAGATCATGAGGAGTAGTGAATGAGAAAACCCTACCCTTGAGGTGATACACTATCTAATTGATCCCCAATCTCATCATGAATATACCTAAAATATGAAGGGATTCTAGTACCTTCTCAAATATAATAAATGTTATTTTGAGAGTAATATAGTTTAGTAGAGTCTTATACACATCATACACCAATAAGATAGGATCATACTTGCTTATACACCTGAAGAATGAGATGACACATATTCAGAACGCATCATGTGCAGTTATGACTATTGGTGTACAATTAATTAAAAATTTCAATGAATTTAATAATAATACTTTAATCTATTCAGAATGGATTATAAATTATGAATAAACCATTCTATGGAAATAATATATATATATATAATTATATTATATTATATTCATGAATTACATGTGTGAAAAAATATAGGCATCATACACATTTATTAACTGCACAATATATATATATATATATAATATATCATAAGTTTTATGAATTTGTACAACAATATATTGTATTGATATTGTAGTGCACATAAAATAATCTCCCATGTCAAATAAAATCCCATAAAGACATTATAAAAAACTTCACAACTCATTATGAATCCATCCAAAAACTTTTAGATATGTTTTTTTCAATTAAATTTCTTCATTTTAAAATAAAATTGGTTAAAATTTTATCCTTATCAGAGGGACTAATAGGGTGACCTTAAAATCCTTACCATAACTAACAAAATTAAGGAAATCCATAGTTCATACAAGTAATAAAAGAGTGTACTTTAGAATAGTTTTAGTGCTACACAAGCTAATAAGGGGTCTGGTGTGATCTCCATTAAATATAATCATATCTCTATAAAAACATTCCACCATAATATGTATCATATAATTCATATTTATACCTACATAATCCTTTTTCCAAATAACGAATGTGGAAACTAGAAATGTAACATGTCAATCTAGTATTAGAATCTCATCATTTCTTGATTCTATGAAAAGGATAGAATAAATTGATGAATACATCCCTTCCATTCATCTATTAGATAAGTACGACACATGTAACTTATCAAGGAAGTTAAACTCGTAATATGTTAAAAAACTAAGCATGGGTATGCCTTTCCTTACTTCAATTAAAATGGGAGATAGATTTATTTAAATTTTCGTACAATTAGAAAAATATTATCTTGGTTTCGCACAAACTATTTACATGATCGACAACATACCCAACCACCCATGTATTAGATATATACAAATGTAGACTTACATTGGTAAAATATAAAAGTACTACATTTATTATGATAGGTATCTATCCATCCTTAGATAAAAATGTTTAATAATAATAATAAAACCATAGGTATATTAATGGATATACAACTTTCCCTAAGATATAATTTAGTGGATCAACCCTAGAAATAAGTCTGTACTTATCACATCATGAATCAATTATTAATACCTTGTAAATAACTCTTTTTAATGAATAAAATATTCTAATGTTTCTAACCTACACATATCCTTAAAAAACATAATACTCCCCAATGTTCATTAGTTAAGGAAGAAACAATGTAATACTTTAAAGGGAAATTATCATTTTAAAGATCAAGTAAAATAAAATTACAGTAGATATGAATGAATGATAATTTTAGATTTACATTATTATAATTACTTGATATATTTACTACCATGAAATGAAATCTATCATCTATCTAACACTAAGAGATTCTACATGAACTCGGGTTATTACTTCAGTGATGGTTTCATCGATAGATATTCTACATTCTCTTATGTATCCACCCACCTAATCTGTACATCACCCCTCTCATCAATATACAATATGAGATGGTATTTGTGGAGTATATGTTTAGTCCTTTAATGGGACCAGTGTTCCTTATCCTAAGAAAACATACTATTTTTTTCATAGTGATCCTAAATTTCTACATTGATCTAGGAACCACTCCATGTTCATAAATAAACTTATTGACAAAAATAGCTCCCTTTATATTATATAATACAATTATGTATTCTTCAACAATTATTGAGTTCAGTATGGTGGATTGTTTGGAAATCTTTAACTAATTTATAAACTATTTAGGAAAACCAAAAATCTAGTTTTAGATTATATATCATCTTTGTTGGATTGGAAAGAAGAATCTTTTTTACCCTTTACATAGAGCTCATCCTATCATCTAATGACTAAGAATATATACATAGTCCTTATCATGTACTTAAAGATGTTCTTAATAGAAATCTTGTGATTCTAAAAAATAATGAATATGTATTTACTTATTATGCTCAAATAATATGATACATTAGGTTAGGTATATCAAAAGGAATTATTGATCGATCATATTGTAGAAACACAAAGAATTATGTATATATTTTCTAACTCCTTAGAAGGATCCTGAATAATACTATGAATATTTCCACAAAACACTAGTAATGTACCCATCTTAGAGTTCTCCATGTTAAATAACATTAATGGTTTAACATTATATATGTTCTATCTTAATCCATTCAACCTATTAGATCTATCTCTATAGATCCTCATACCAATTATTCAAGCTTCTTCACCCAAGCCTTTTATTGAGAAACATTTACCAAGGTACATCTGCACAGAGTGAAGTTTGGGGATGTTATTTAGAATATACAATATTTTAACTAGATACATTATTATAAGTACTACTATAGTTCCTCTATGATACTTGTATACCTAGGAATCATCCATGTTCTTGATGAAACTGAACTCTTTTATTGCGTCATCAAGCTAGATGATCCAACTCCAAAAATCTTCATTTAGTTCATTAATGGACCTTTAAAATGTAAAAACATTAGATTCTCATTTTTAACATAAAAACACTTTGACTATATCATATAAACACCTTAAAATAAATTAATACTACGAAATGTTGTTCTAACATTCATTTGATTTATCTCATAATCATAAAGAGCTAACATGGATAGAAAAATATGAATAGAATATATCATCACATAAAGTGAACATGTCTTCCCAAAATCAATACCCTGAACATGTTGTAACCCATTCCCACCAGATGTTCTTTGTAGTTAGACACTCTACCATCTATGTCAGTTTTCATTTGGAAATACCACTTTCACCCTATGTTACTTAACTATTCATTCACATATACTATGTTACAATATTTGTAGTGTATATAGATTCCATCTCAGATTCAAATGATCTTAACTATTTATTAGAATCCTAACACTTAATAGACTCTTGGTATGAAGTAGGTTCATCTCATATAATCATTACAACATCATCATTAACCATTGTAAATCCGTATCTCTCAGGTTCTTGATGAATCCATCTACACCTTTATTATTCTTGTGTAACTTGGTTTGGTTCTTCATCCATAAATCTTTGTGAAACTAGGTCAACCTCCATCTTAATAAAACATTGAAATGTTGGTCTTGAATTTATCTAATTTTAAATTTCCCCTTAATGAGACCTTGAATCATGTGTTTCTTTATAATCTAATCACCCCATTGAGCAACAAAAACATTTTTTTAGTAGGATTATATATATAATATCCCATAGTTTTTGTGAGATAACCAAAAAATGAGAATTTATCTAATTTGGAGTATTGTTCTTTTATATATCCCTATACAAATGACTCAAAATCCTAAATCCATATAAAATACATTATGTGAAATTTCCAAATCCATATATCATATAGTGTCTTTTTGATAAAATTAGATAGAATGTGGTTATGAAAGAAAACATAAGCCTCCAGAGCATAACCCCATCATGAGATATGATGTTTAAATAAACACATCATTCATTAAACCATCTCTAAAAAGGTTTCATTCATAATTTAATAGACACCATTCCATTATGGTTTTCCAAGAGGAGTTAGTTGTGAAACAATTCCACAATCTCACATATGAGATATGATTTTTTCTCAAGTATTCACCTCCCCGATTCTATTAGAGGACATAATAAATTTTTCTAGATGATTCTATACTTAGTTATAAAATTATATAAAATATAGAGAAGTTTCATACTTCTGCTTCATCAGATACACATACACAAACCGAATAAATTCATTGGTACAAGTTACTACATACCTAAAACCGCGATTTTATTTTGTATTCATTGGTCCACATACATAAATAATTATGAGGTCCTATAATCTACTATCCTTATCATATTTTCTCATAAAAGGTGACTTTTTCATTTATGGAAATAAATAGTACTCACTTGTATCAAATGACTCACAATCAAGTGAGTATAATAATCCTTCTCTACAGAGTCCTTAAATTCTTTTCTCATTAATACGACCAAGGAGATAATGCCAAAAGTTGGTAGGATTAAAAGCAACATAGTTCTTTTGGGTCTAAATGCTATAAATAAAATTATTTATATCATAAATATGTGAACTATTAATTATATTCCCATTACCATAAAACATTTCATTATTCTATAGAAAACAGATATTTTCTTTAATAACGAATGAAAATATAATCTTGTCCAAACAAGATACATAAATCAATATCCTATTTATGATCATAATAAATATTTTTCAATTTTAAAATCAATCCACTTTAAAAAATCATATCATAATTTCTCAACTATAATGTATAAACATTTTCACTATTACTAATATTATGTTCTATATAAATCTTTATCTATTCCCTCCAATATCTAAGAATGTTTTTATCTACAAAAATCTGTTATGCAAACTCGATTCCTAATACCCATGACATTGAGTTGGAGAAATTTATTTCTATAAATTTCACAATTGGTTACTCTGGTTGTTTCTCCTTTATAACACTTCTCAATCCAAGACAAAAATATTCAAATATTTTATTGGTTATACCTCTTAAGGATCTCAATATTGTTAGTGTAAATGACTCTATAATCTGTAACAATGACATATCAGTAGGTTCCTATCAACTATTGTATATTTTTATTAAGATATTTAAATGAATGTTATCCCACTAAAACTGATGAACCCAGACATCATATCCATTTCATGATCCAATATCCATATTTCATACCAACTTACCCAAGTTTCCATGTAAGAAAACCAAGATTATTTATATAGGGAATTATCTCAATCACAACAGTTGTGATTCTTGGATCCTATGGTATCCTAACCATTAGGTTTTCCCAGCTAATGTAACCAAATAAAATTACAATAATAAGTCAACTAATTAAAATTAATGTATATTTATTCTGAGATCATCAATAACCAACATAAAAATATTGGGTTATAACTTGATTTACTTACATAATATAATATAGGGGCCCTCATTATTACATGGTAATAACTGATTGAATGATCGAGGAAATAAAAAGTATCACTTTGGATTTAATCTCACAATTAGTATTTGAGGGTTTTTCATTTATGGTCTAACCAATTTAATATACATCATATTAATATTAAATTCATAACTGTTATATTTTATATAATCGTTTTCTTACCATGTTTTATTTCTCTTTATGTATGTGGGATTCTAATTTATTTTTTGAAATGAATATTCCCATAATAAAATTGATGTATTCATACAACATTATCATGAAACTCTTTACATAACATACAAGTCTGTGTTAATCAACCAAAAATAGAAGTCATATATATTCATACATTTCCAAATGAATAATATGAATAAACTAAAAGAATGATTATAATTAAAGGAATACAAATATTTGGGATTAAGAAATACCTCATGAATTTTCCCAGAGAAATAGATATCAAACCCTATTCACTTTCATAAAAAAGAGAATCCACAAAGAAAATAGGTGTTCTAACCACAAGTTCCTTTACATGGGGAGTCATTACTCCAGATAGAATTGAATTTATGAAAAACTCAATCACATAATATTCAAAATTTATTCCCAAAACCTATTCTCAAGATGAAAACTAAAATTACAAACCATGGTCTAGATACATGAAAACAAGATTTTGGGATATAAAACCTAGAATAATATTCAAGGCTCTATCCTAGAAGAAATTTATTCTATAAATGGGAATAACCTATATTGAAATTTATTAAAAAAAATTATAAACATGAATATCAATGAAATTTTACAAATAAATAAACAATTTAATTATTTTCAAAATCATGAGACATTTATAAACTATTCACAAATAAATACTACTTATAAACATTTTTTAATTTTATTAATAATATAAGAATTTTATATTTATTTCAACATTACCCACTTTATATTTATATTAGATGGAATTTATATTATATTTCATGAATTAAAAACATTCTATAATTAAATATTTGTTATTTAAACATTTTATATAATCTAAATATCATATAAATTTTAATTTATAAACACATTATAAATCTTCTTTTTTAATTTCTAAATAAACCTTTTATTTTCAGATCATAAGGCAGGCTATTTAATTTTTTTCAATAGGAAATGTTAAATATTAATATTTAATATTTTTGAAATAATATTTAATAAATATTTATTTAATTAATTATAAAAAAATTATAAAAAAATTCTTTATTAAATTATTATAAATTAAAATGTCCCAAAATACATTATATTGCGATTTATAATCATTCTAAAATAAAAAAAAAATTAATATTAAAAAAAATTAAATATAGTTTCTTCTTACACTTACTCATAATCCCTTTGTCTCTTAAGGGTATCCTCCATTTATTCTTATGTAGGTTGTTTGAAATACTTTTTGTAAAGGTAAGTTACTCCTTATCTTTACACATATTATATTTAACTCACCATGTAATGGTAATACTATAGTTACCTTTACATTACCCATTTTATGTAAGGGTATATTGGGTAATACCGTTATGTGAACAATCACGTAAGGGTAGTAACCTATTTAACTTTATATGGAATTTCTACATATCGATACCTTTGTGAAACCCACTTTCATAAAGGTAATATAATGGTTACCCATATATATGCATTTTTTTGTAAGTGTAATACCTATATAAAACTTATTTTCTTAAAGGTAACAAAGTTGTTACCCTTACATAAACCGTCTGCATAAGGGTATGAACTTTATGTATCCAATCTATATATGGGTAAATCCAGTTTAACATTACATATATTAAAAATGTTCAATAATCCTACTCAAGTTTGGTGAATATGCCTTTTCCCTTTTTTATTTGAAAAAATAGTGATTCAAACATATATAAATCTTGAAGAACCTCTATATGATACCAATGAATGTTTTTTATGATCACATAATAACCATATGTAGAAGAAGAAAACCCAAAATACATATATATCTATCTTGAAGAAATTAATCATGTAAATATTATTTTAAAAAACATTACTTAGAAAACAAGAGTTGCAATAAATTATATCTTGATCTTTTGATAGAGTGTTCTTGAGGGAGATCATGAGGAGTAGTGAATGACTAAACCTTTCATCCAGTATGATCCATACACCAATGAATCCATGATCATTTCATTAGGATACTACAAATTCGAAGGGCTTCTAGTTCCATCTCAAATAAGATAAATAGTGTTTTGGGGGGAAGGAAGGTTAGCAGATCCTCATACATATCACACACCTATAGTAGAGGATATCATCCTATTATATATCTGAATCCTAATTAATCTCATATTCATAATTCATAGTATGTGTTTTTCAAAATAGGGGTATAATTCATAAAATATTTTCAATGAATTTATTAAAAATCTGTTAATCCCTTTACAATGGATTGTAACTAATGAATAAACCATTTAGAAGAAATAATAATATATATACATATCATATATTATTATATTCATGCATCATATGTATAAAAAAATAAATGAATCATATGAATTTATTAAATATATTCTATATAAAATATAATATATTATATATGAATCTCATATATGTTCATTTTTTTCACATTACACAAAAAAATTATTAATAGTAATGATAAATATAGGTGAATGATTCATAAATATTAACCTTAATAGTTTATTTTCCCTATATATTACAAGGTAATATCTCTTCTCAATTGTAATAAATAATATTACCATCATTAAATTTTGAATTTCCATGAAATAAAGATATCATTTTATATGATTTAATTATATCGTACACTATGATATATGCTAATATGTATCATATACGTACTTGGATTTAGGGTCTATCACATATAGTGAGTATATCTATTTAAAGGTTTTTGGGTCATTCAGGTATTTATTTAATAGAAAAAAAGGGTGAGATATAAATTTTAAAAATTCATGTTCCACAACTACTCCAGTTGATATAGGATAAGATTAAAATGATGTTGTAGTCAATGCTTACTGACAAGAAAAGATAGTTTCAGACTGTATATCTCACTCTTCCACCACCTCTATTTATTTAAATCTTATATTAATTAAACAATGAGGACAAAAAAATCATATTATATCATATGAGATTGTAAATTATATTGTGGAAAACATACATCACCAGTATATTGAGTCAGATACACTAATAGTGATGATACATGATAATATAGATGCATCAATAAGAGTGTCAGTTCCATATGATGAGGTGGATATAGTTGAAAATAATGTTAGATATTTCTAATTTAACCATGTATACTTGTACATAAGTTGCAAACTAATTAAAACATAGATTATATATTTTTTGGAATTTACACTAATATTTTCATATATATATATAGAAGTACATAATACATAATGATGCAATGCATCATTGGAAAAACATTAGGCTTATTACCCTTAAGTCATTAATTTTCATGTATCTGAAAGACATGCTATGTTATTAATATAAGAATTTATTTTGTCAGATTACAATCAACTATCAATAACTACTGACATTTATCAATGCAATTATCAACTAACAATAGTAAAGAATGATACTATGTATCTTGTAGTTGCTAATTTGTTAAACATTAGAGTGAGGAATCCTTTTTCATGAAATTCAATTATTATGTTTCCTTCCATTACATAAACCTTATTTAATTTATAAAATATGATTATTTTTTATGATGTTAGTATCTTCATAAAAGTTTCATCCAATATGATGAATCATTAATGAATGGATTTATTGAACCATAATTATTTTTTCTAGCAGTAATGGCTATAAATAATAAATAAAGAGTCAAATATGTTTTTGAAAGATATCATAATAATTAAATTATGGGTAATATGATCCATACATCAAGAGATATCAAAATATAATTAATAACACTATTATATTTCATGAAACTATCAACTATATAATCACACATGCTGGATTTTTTTTTGAATTTTAGTACCTATTAGATGTTGCATATTTTCCAGCCCCATAAAAACATTTTTTACTAGTTGTACATTAGACTAAGTGACAAATGGGATGAATTTATTGAAATATTGGAGAAGTAGGTTATATTAATTTAATTATAGTATATGATTATAACTTTTTATTCAATTTATAATTTTTATCATATTCAAATAGTCTATGGAAGAACTTCCATATTTTTTCAAAAATTAAGGTACATAAAAATCTAACATGTGTGAGCACAAATGAATTTTATTTTATAAATTTTCTTTGAATTTATGTAAAATTATATTGTTAATTTATAATTTTAATTCAAATTTTAGTTTCACCATCAATGTGAATTCATTTAATTTTAATATTATATGTTGGGATTTATCTATAAAATAATTACTACCAAAAAATTGAAACTTTTGAAAGAGATGGTTTTATAAAATGTTTAATTCTATATGTCATATCATTATTCTGATGTTATTTTTATATAGTTTCATTAAATTATAAATATTTTTTATGAAACATGATCATATAGTGAAAATGAGTTGAATTTTCTCTGAGGAATAGAAGCTGATTATTTTGTATGTTTATCTAATATTAAATTTATTTTTATATTTTTATTAATGTTTTGATACTCTAACTTTTAAGTTGTAATTTTTTTACATGTAATAATATTATAATAAAAAATGATAATATTTATTTTTTATTATTGATTTTACCATGTTTATATTCTTTAATTCTTTAATTTTCTTATCATATAGGTTTGAGTTTAGTATGTTTTAAAAAAATTATTAAAAATATATATATTTCATGTGCTTATTTTAAAAACCAATGGGAAAAAATGAAATTAGAAAATCAATCTATATTATTTTTTAAAAATATAATTTTGAATAAACTTCTATTTTTTCATTATATTTGGAATTTTATTATTGTTTTTATATATAACTAATATTTACCATCATATAAATCATCAAATTTTCATTATAATCTACATCATAAAGTCAATTAATTTATAAAATCAGATGTTAGAAAACATATTAGATGCATTTATTAAAAATTAAAATTTATATAATATTTTAATGTCAAATAATCTAACTATAATGAAAAATATATTTACTACATCACATGCAGTGATGATGCTTTGCAATAGATGTTAGAAAAAACTAACAATAAAAACCCTCTTCTATACTAGTGAAAATATAATTTTAGGTGAATGTTATCACCTATACGACATGAAATAAATTTCAATTTAAAAAAAATGTATAATTGAATATTAATTTTATTTTATCTTATACATGATATTAATATCATTTTTTTAAATATCAATTCTTTAGATTTGGCCTTTCCCAATACTCACAATGATTTTAACTGTGTTTTTTAGTTATAATAAATCTAAAACTGAGAAAACATATGAATTTTTTTGAGATGAAAAAATCATAAATTACATAGATATTTCATCATTATGCTTGGTTATTTATTGTGTCATAAAACACATAAATATTTAATTAAATTAAACATTTTTTTCAATATATCATAACGTAATCCATTTTCCAATGGAAGTGAATAACTAATCATGTAAAATTGATCAAAATTTTTAATATTTATAAAAATATAAATATTGTGGTGGGTTGTATGATTTTAATTCAAGTATTAAGAAAACATTAAAAAATGACATAATTAGTCAGGGAAATGGTGATCCAGCTGGGCGAGTGACCCTTGATTCTCAAATGTCATCGCTCTCAAGGAATGAGGGGTAGAAATTTTATTACATGATTTATAGCTCCTAGAATAATAATGGTATATGATTTATTAAGAGGTTAACAACTATTTTTTTTAAAAAAAATCGATATAGATTATTTGAGACCACATAGAATCAATGAATTCATGTTGATGTAAGATACATACTCATCAATGCACCAAATAAAAAATGTGATGTGATAAACTGAATCAGATCCTTTTTAATTTTATTATAATGAGTTTTTATAAGGTTAATACCAAATTTAGAACAATACCAAAATATTGTCTATCTACAAGCACTTAAAATAAAAAAAAAGAGTGTGTAATATAAGATCTATACTCCCCAAGTCATCAATCACTAATATTTTATGATGAATAGAATTAAATACTTATTTATATTATTATAATGACATAAATTTCCATATTAATGATTTTTTTCTCTTTAGTTTCATCAAAAAATAGAATCCATAAGGACATTTATAAAATACGAAAAGGGAAGAGAATAAAACAATTACTCAAGTCATAAAAAGATTCAATTTATGCATGACAACATGAAAATTGTTGTAAATACAATTTATATATTGGAATATCAATATAAAAAAAGAAAAAATGGGTAAAATTGATAGAAAATACAAAAAAATATTAAACAAAAAATTATCTTTTTAATAAGTACATGAAATGAACTTGATATAAAAATAAGAAAAATCAATAATATAGATCACTAAGAGTTTCGAAATACTTGGGTAATATGTGCAAGAAAATAACAAAAACCCACTAATTTTACTCTCTTTCATACCTAGTCATATAAATTTTCTCAATGAGGTAGTGGGTGAATTTTCAATGAATTTATATACAAGTTAGAATCAAGGAAATCCATGGTTCTTGGTGGGATGGTGAGGTGTACTCTTAAATATGTTTCTCCATATTTATTCACATTAAAAAATAACTCTATTAAAAAATATTGACTTTAGATTTTATAAGATTCTGGGTATTCAATATATATTTCAGAAAAATTCTAATTGTACCATTTAGAGTTTCCAATCCCATTATATATCCCAAACACTACAGGTTGGCCCAATTTAACTTACCCATATTTTTATCTCTTTTTTTGACACCATTTGATCTCATGAGTTCATATTATTGTTTAATCCTAGTGGTAGAAATTTTATTACATTTGAAAAATAATTCTATAAAAAATAAATTTTAATGTTTATATATATTAATCAAATTTTGTTATAGAAAAACTAAACTACTTTAAAATTGGGCCATTATATGACAAGATAAATATTTTTTAAACATTTTGTAAAAAAAATTTATTTGTTCAATAATAAAAAATGTGATGAGAAATATGAGTAAAAGTATGAATAAATTTCAGACATAAAATACCCTTACATATCAATATTTGGGTGTTTTCAAATGAACTATAGTTTTTAGTACATAGGTGTAGTATATTGGTTATCTTGGTCATTCTCTCAAGGAGAAAGCACTTAAAAAACTTATCATAGGTATTATGAAAACAAACTAAAATAAATAAAAATATTACAAATATATATTTTTTATATTTAGGTGAAGTATGCAACAAAAATCTCTTCTTTTTAAAAAATATTTTTAAAAGGTGTAATCAATATAAATAAACATTTTCACATAATTATTAATCAATATGGTTTAAATTAAAATCTCTTTATTTGTGATCCCCTAATTTTTTAACCATAAAATCCTATGGGAATTAACTCAACTAAAAAACTAAAAGGAATTAAACCTTAAGCTAACTCCAAAACATATGATCATATAAAACTATATTGATTTTTATTTAAAGGATAGATTACTATCAGGGGTTAATTAAGGATCACATATATATTGTAATTGAGTATGAATGAAGTATTGTGATTTATTTTAACTCCATAAAATAACAACAATTTGTTTGGTTTTGATAGTTATGTTTATGCTATTATGATTTTCACATTCTCAACAACATGTGTAAAATTATTATTTTTTGAGTTTATTTAAATTAAAAACCAAATTATTAGATTATATTATTATGAATTACAATAATATCATTAATTTAAAATACAAAATTAATATTTTTAGAATTAGATTAATTACTATGAAAATATGAAATTCCTTGGGTGGAGTAGTCACTATAGAAAAGAATTACATATATAATGGTTTATAAAATTTATAACCTAATAAAATTTTAGGTAATGGTCTATTCCTCCCTAGTCCATTAATTTTATAATTTTGGGTAATAGAGGTGTTTTGGATTAGTCTGGAGGAGGATCTTAATGTTTTCTATGGAGGATGGATATGCAACAGAGCTGCTACATGGAATAAAATCCATGCATTATTTACACAATGGGAAATAGTGGTTCATGGCTTGATTATTTGTATTGTTCACTTTTTTTCAATTAGAAGAGGCAGAGACTATGATACAGATTCACATCGTGTAAGTGGAACACACAACATGCTTTAAATAAATTCTGAGGTGGATTATTTTTTAGTGAAAGTTAAAAATTTTGGGGATCATTATTATTAAACACTTTATAATGGATATACAATGTGAATATGATGGGATTATATGTTTTAAGTTATTTTTGTGGATGAAATTTCATCCATTCAGCCAAAACCCACTCTCTCTAATTCTGGATGAACCCAAGGCACCCTGAGAGGATATTTTATCCCCCTTATCCTACTTTTATTCTTTTGTTATAGGGGTTTTTTGTTGAAAATTCATGGAAATTTCTTCTCCCCTTATGGTAGATTTCTCATGTTCTTCTTTTTCAAACCCACTGTGGTGGTTTTGTTTTGGTTTGGGGTGTGAGTTGGGATGTTTTGTGATGTATTATTGGTGTGTTGTAGGTTGATCTAGGTTTTTCTAATTGTGTGTTTGAGGTTTGAATGTATTTATTATTTACCCTATAATGTCCAGTGAGATCATAAAGCATCATTGTGGTAGGGGATCCTCATTCTTACTCTTTTACATGCTGTATTTCTGATATGCATGGTTTTTCTTACCATTGGTTGGATAGTAAGGGTCTTTATAATCATATTATTAATTATCATGTCTCAAATTGATGGTTATGGTGAATCATCACATGATTTACTACTTTGATATTTTTTTGAGATTTTTATTCATTCCTATTGAAAATTCATAAAATAATGGCTATTGGGAGCATTGTTTTCACAGTAGTTGTTAATCTATGTTGAACCTTTATATTTTATTGTTTGAAAACATTATAAATAAAAGGATATGTATCATATATTTGTATAATAATTTTTTACCCATGGATTTTGGTTTTCGTGATAATACCCATTTTAAATTAAGAAGATATGTGATACTTTCCTTAAATAAATTTGTAGTCAGGATCTGTTGCTACTATGTGCAGTTATTCTTGTTTTTATGTATTGTATGGTTTTTGTTGTTGTACGACTATGTTAGTGACAATTTAGGCTATTTTTTATGTGGGGTAAGTGGTGTAGTGGTTGGTTGGCATGGATGTTTCTTGGGGAGTTTTGGGATGTGATGTGCAGATGTTGTGGCATAATGGTTGTGGTTATGGCATAGTAATCAAGGTATGTGGATGTTTTGGATGTTTTGCGAATGAGATATGTGGATATAAGTTGTGATATGTAATGCTATATGTTCCATGACAATAATTAAGGATATGTGGTGTCATGGCGGTAGTTATGTGTATTGAGCTAGTTGTGTTTTTTGGTTGTGATAGTTTTATGGGATTCATTAGAATAAATTAAAATACTAAATAAAATGATAAAAATTAATGGGTTAATAATTGAATATAATGGGATGTATGTTGATGTGTGGAAAATGGTTTAAGAATAAATTTAGTGAAACATGTATGTTGAAAGTGGAAAATGTTGTGTGGATTTTGTGGTATTTGCATGGTGTTTTATATAGTGGTGGTGAAATTTATGATTATTGATGTTTGGTATGGTGGTGGTGGTGTGTTATGAGATAGTTTTTTTGATGTGAAACCTTAGCCTCTATATTGTGTGATATCTCTATATTATGTATGTTTATGTTATTTTATATTCATTAAACTTGAGTTGGATAACCATACCAGTGCTCATAAGTGATGAGTTACAAGTGTTTTCTCTAACATCTAGGTTGGTTGTGACATTTATGGCAATATACCCCCTCTCTCTTACTCTTCTTTCAGTATTTATGTGTGGACCATGTATCTCTGGGTGAGATGTGATGTATTGGACAAGGTTTATTCAGGTTAGATGGGATGCATTAGACCAGGTGTCTTTAGGTGAGATGTTATGTGATATAATGTGTTGGTCTAGGTGTAAATAAGTGACATGTGATGTGACATTGTGTGATATGATATATGGTGTGGTTCATGTTTTGGTAGGGAGAGAGAACATGGTTGATGCCCTTCACTTTCATCAAACTCTAATGCTCTAGTTCTAGTAGTGTTGTTGGGCCCAGGGGTTTGCTTTCTAGATGTGATGTGATGTGATGTCATATGTTACCCAAGATTCTGTGGGTGGGATGTGATGTGATGTGATAAATGTTAAAGGTATTGGATAATATGATGTTTTACTTTGGGGTGTGAGTGCAGAAAATTAGTAAAGAAGAGGAAGAATGAAACCATTATTTATTATGATATCAATGCAATATTGTTATATAGGATATGTGATTTAGTGAGGAATCTATAGTGAGACTGGGCACGGTTTTATGGTTTGTATAAAGTCATTTTGGTTTTTCTGTTTGTTCATTTGCTCATTATCATGATCTTTTCACCCGTGCACTTGAATCATTGGTTATATCCCTATTGGGTATACATATTATTCTAACCCTATGTACATAACCTATTTTTAGGTTTCTAGGAGGACTTTGGAGATAGATCTGGACATGACTAGATGGGTTGGAGTTGATGTTGAGTCAAAATTATGGACTTTTATTTTTGGTATTTAATTTGGATACTTTTATATGTATCAGTTTTATTTATTCATGCATTGTGGGATGGTTTTTAGTTTTCCTTTTATATATATTTTCAAGAGTTGTTTGGTGATTGTTTATCCAATATCCTGATCCTATTTTATTTATTGAGGGAAATTCCTCCCATATTAGGAGGTTCTTTTCCCTCCGTGATAGTTTCCAAACAGAGGTCTACTAGAGTCTGGAAACAGGGGTCATTATCTTTCTTCATTCATTGTTGTATCACTAGGGTAGGGGGTCATGAAAGAGTGGTATTAGAGGGAGGTTGATAGATTGAATAGGGTTTTTAGGTAGAAACAATGAGGGTTTTTCTGGTTGCTATGGTGGTAGTTATAGTTAAACATAGTGTGTGACATAATCTAGAGAGACCAGCTAGGAAAGGGGATTTTTGGGCCCCCATAATCCATTGAACAAGATGAGATCTTATTAAATGTACATTGAGGTGCATACATCATGATGCCTTTCGTTCATGTTTTAATTGTTTTTTTGGGAAAATAAAATGAATAAATTAAATATTATTTTATAAAATTACATGCAACCAGTCTTAGAATTTTATACTTGTTTTCAGGTATAGATACTTTTTTTGTACATGTGTTTCTCAGGAAGATGAGGTTTAGAAAGCCGATCTAGGTGATTGTTAGATATTTGACCTAAAAGATGAGGATGATGCATGACATTGGTATTTCCATGCCTTTCAACAGAATAGTTTGATTAAGTATGAGGGGACTATCTCATATATAGAGACAAAACTCTAGATAAAGGAGTTAGAGATTGCTTTTGGACTGATAAGAGAAAGTATAGAGTTTTGTGTACCATTAGTAGTTAGTTAGATATGGGGAGCTACACATTAATGGTTTATGCTATTTCTCAGTGACTATAAGGAGGTAAATGTGTTGTGACCCAACTTTTAGAGGGAGTTCTGGGTAGATTTTCTATCATAAATGATGAGGGAATCAAAGTTGCAGAAGTTTCTATCCCTTTAGTAGGAGAGTCTGAGCATTTTGAAGCTTAGGATAAAGATCAAGGACCTATTGCACTTTACTCTAAATGTTTTCCTAGATGATGAGCCTAAAGAGTGATGTCTACAGGAGGATTTACATCCAATAATCAAGTATGAGGTCACTCTTATTATGTTCCTGATGTTTCAATAGGCTAAAAAAGGAAGAAGTTATTCATCCCATTATTACCATGGGAGTTCGGCCTTAGTAGGGTGGCCAATAGGGTGCCTCACTGAGAAGGTATTTGGGTAATTGGTCATGGGTGTTCATAAAATTTGGTTTTCATTTAGTATGGAACCCGATAAGATCATTTTAGTCATGAACTTTAAGGGAAGGTGGTTTTTGAGTGCCTTTTAAGGCTTTTAAATTTTATTTCTATATATATGGTAGATATGGGAACCACGAAGATCAGTGTCCAACCACACATAGAGTCCATTTTCATATGGCTGGTCAGATTCATTTTTAGTAGACGTAGTTGCCTACGAGATAGTTCCAATGGAAGGGGCCGAAAGTTGTTGTTCAAAAACTAATATTAGATAGATTTGATAGAGGGAAGCCTCAGGATAGTCCCTATCCGTAGGGGCCGAGTATAGAGAAGTACCATAGAGGTTGGTAGTAGAGAAAAAGAAGATATGGTAGTGGTCAAACACATATTTTATAGGCAATAATGCCAATAGATTAGGGATTTTTTCAAGGTATGATCAGTTTACCTTATAAAATTATGTGTCCGTTGTTTTTTTCCTGATCCTCCCACTCCGTTTTCTCCTTATTCAGACCATATTTTGGGACTATATGTGAAGAGGATTTTAGTTCCACTGGTGTTATCTACGTTGTTGAGGCTAGGATTTCCTATTTAATGTGTACTAAGAATATAGACCTGTGATGGGGAAACAAAAATTAATTTGAGACTTATTCTTGTTTTAGATACAACAATACAATTTTATTCTTAGTATAGATTGAATTTATTCCATGAATATAGTAATCAATTAATTTCAGGGATGAGTATCATTTTTTGATTTAGAGGTACAATGAGTGACATTTTCTGGAGGGTGAGGTTATCAATCCTGTGGTAGGAAGGTATAAACTATTATTTTATAGTGGGGAGAGCTTTCAGTAGAATAACATTTTGGGGATACTCTTAGGGTTGCGGAGGATTTCTAGGATGTTTTCCAAGAGGAGTTTATAACACTACCACCTCAATGCAATGTTGAGTTTGGGAAAAAGTTTTATGAAGGTGAATCTCCTATTTAGATGGATCTCTATTATATGGGTCCCATGGAGTTTCTTGATTTGAGGTTTCATGTGGATGATATGATGCTGAGATATTTCTTCTAACAAAGTGAGTTTCCATGGGGTTCTCAAGAGTTTTTCACTAAGAAGGTGAATGGTATTATAAGGTTATTAATAGACTACTAGAGATTGAGTCAGGTACCAGTCAATAATATTTACCCTATTATGAGGATTGATGATATTTTTGTTGACCAGCTGAGAGGACCAAACAGGTTTTCGAAGATCAATTTGTTGAATGGACATCACCCTTTGAGCGCAAAATCTGAAGATATTCATAATATTTTTTTAGATAAAGCTATGTGAACTCTAAGTTTCTGGTCATTCCATTCGGTGTTATAAACTAAACCACTTTGTTTAGGGGACTTATGGAATCTGTGTTCTGTGAGTTCTTGGACTTGTTTTTAATTGTATTCATTGATGATATCATGGTCTAATCAATGTTAGAGAATGTGTATGCTCAGAATATCAGTGTTGTTTTTCAGGACCTTTAACACCATGATAGTTATGTTAATTTTTCCATGTGTGAGTTATGGATGTGAGTTGTGAATTTCCATGGACATATGGTATCTCAATAGGGTGTGGTAGTGGACCCATTTAAGTTTGAAGCCGTTATTTCTTGGAAAACACTCATGAATTCTGTATAGATTCGCATATTCTTTTGTCACATTTGATATTATAGGTGGTTTGTACCTGATTTATATCAATTTGCATCGCTATTGATATTTTGGACTAGAAAGGCCATGGATTTTGTGTATACATATCAGTATCAAGAAAGGTTTAGTTACCTAATGTAGAAATTGGTTAGTGATCTATGGCTTTAGTTTCCCTAATATGATGTTTTATTTGATTTTTTCTCGGACTCCTCCCATATTGGATTGGGATGAATGTTTATAAATTAGAGTATAGTGATATATTATGGGTATAAGAACTTATTTACCCATGAGTGTAACTATTCCACCAATTATCTGGAGTTGGGGAATGTTTTTTTGTGGTATAGTTGTGGTGGAATTACCTCTTCGACAAGTGTTTTGTGGTTTTCATAGACTTCAAGAGCATGAGATTTGTTTTCTCTCAAAGTGACCTAAATATATTATAGTGTAGATGAATGATGTTTCTTCAAGATCATGATTTTGAAATATCATAAACCCCATTGAAAAGAAATTTATTTTCTTATGAATTCATTCAGAATTCCTGGTAGGATGTCGCTTGGGAGTCTGTGGATGTTTGGAAGGGAATGGTGGAGCTTACAGTGATGCATCTTGAAATTAGTGAGAGTAGTGACTAGGTTCGTATTTATGAGATGATCATTGATTCATCTTTGAGGCCTCTGGTGGAGGATTATTTGTGGGTAGAATCAGAGGAATATTTGATATGTGATCATGTTGGTCATGGTGACACTCTTGAAGAATGGTCAAAGGATGGTTGAAATTGAGTTTTTCAAGAAAATTATGTTTGTATCATAGGTTATATGTGAGGGAGTTATATTTTATTTTAATACATCACATTAATATGTACATAATAGTGTGTAAAATAGGTATTATGGATTTATGATACTTATTTCCTGGATGGGTATGAAATAGTCAGTAGATAATTTTATGGAAAGATGTTTGGTTTTCCAGTAGGTGAAAGTGGAGAACTGAGTTTTGGGAGGTACTTTTTAGTCCTTGGAAGTACTGTATTCGAAATGGGATGAAATATTTATGGATTTCATCACAATGTTACATCAATATAATAGAGTTTGTGATGCAGTATGGGTGATAGTGGAACAACTGGTGAAATATGCTCATCTTTTGGAGATCCGTGGGTTGAGTACCATGGATATATTGTTACAACGGTACAAGGATGATGTTGTTATGATTCAAGGGGTAACAAGGAACATCATATCTGATCAAGATCTTAATTTTACCAGAAAACAAAGGAGGATATTGCAATATGATTTTGGCTCTGAATCTCACCTTAACACTTCTTTCCACCCTCAGAAAGATATCAAATAGAGAGAGCCATATAGATAATAGAGGATATATTGAGGGTATGCATCATAGAAATT
The DNA here is from genome assembly GCA_963277665.1 of Viscum album. Taxonomy (NCBI): domain Eukaryota; kingdom Viridiplantae; phylum Streptophyta; class Magnoliopsida; order Santalales; family Viscaceae; genus Viscum; species Viscum album. The sequence goes on from OY728122.1 coordinate 1,715,225,701, forward strand.
GGTGGATCTCAGTTATGTTAACTGAAAATTTTCAAACCTTCATAAAATAACATTTTTTACTCATCCATTGGTATGGATCCATTTGAGGAATTGTATGGGAATATATATCATTCTACGTTGTGCTTGGACAACGGTTAAAGAGTCGGCAACTCATGGTCTCAATGTGGTGCTGAGAATGATCCGAAAGATCTAGTTGTTTTGTGAGAGGATGAGGGTGGGGGTGGACCATTGGAAGGCCTCTGGTGATCATAGGAGTTGGTACCAAGAGTTATAGTTTAGAGAATAATTGTTTTTAGAGTCTCCCCTCCGTGTGGTAAGTAGAGGCATGGGAAGAGGATTACGAATTTTCCCATCTTTGTTGGGACATTTTTGGTGTTGGGGCGAGTTGGTGAGGTGGTTTATCAATTGGTATTGCCATCTTCTCTGGATAATTTCCATTACATATTCCATGTGTCCTAACTTCATCAATATCTTCATGATGAATCCCATGTTATTGATTGTGGATTGTTGGATATCGAGGAGGATGCCATATTTGCGGAGCATCCAATAGAGATCTAGGAGCATTGAGGTAAGGTCATGCATGGTTTGGAAATACCTTTGGTTCATTTTTTGTGTATGCATAGTGTCTTGGAGTATAGTACTTGGGAGTAAAATAAATAACTTTGTGCCCAGTACCAAGATATTTTTTTAGTTTTTACTTGTTATATTTTTCTTATGTTGTGATTTTTGGATCATGCTATGTTCTGAGATGTGTTATTCTCCTTGATGTTGGGTGTGTAATAAACCATCCGACATATTTAATGAGGATGAACTCATTAATAGTCAATATTAATTACCTATTATACAATTAAACCTATGCAGGAGAGTTAGTACCACTCATCACAGATAATATCTTGACACGGAGGATAGAACTCTCTAATTCATACATTTGAGGAAGTGAGGTTTTTTGGTTATGATGGTTGTTGGTTTGGGATATGTGGAGGTTGGATAGATGTGTAGGTGGTTGTGTTCTGTTTAGTGTCTTGTGTAATGTATCTTATGTTGAGGTGATGTGGTTGTGTAGTGATGTGTTTGTGTGATATATTCTGTGGTAGTTTAGTTTGTAATGTTTCGATAGTAGTGGTGTTGAGGAGTAACGAGATCCTTAAGAGGTATCACTTGGGTTTTTTATTGTAACCTCACAATATTTTATATTATGAATAAATTTTATTTCATGGATAGTTTACATTACACAAAATACCGAGCTTAAACAAACCCCCAAATATTATTATCTTAACATGACCATTATAAAGGTGGTGTTAAATTAGTGGGAAAAATATCATTAACCACATTATGAAATATATAATTATTAAATTAAATTTTAAAGTATTAATTATTTATTTTTCTAGAAGTACATAATTTTTAGTTATTTTATTTTGTTCTTCAAATATACATTTTCTTAAAAAATTTATTTTTATTACATTCTATTATAAAATAAATATAATTAATTTTTTGAATAATTTATAAAATTAATTTTATGAAATTAAAATCATTTTTGGATTCATAATGTAGACGTTTTCTTAAGATGATTTTTTTTATAATTTTATAAAAAGTTAAAATTCTCAGTGAATTATAAGAAAATAATGAATTTTATAAAACCTTAATTTTCATTATATTCAAAAGTAATTTTTTATTTTTAAATTAATCTCAAATTAGCATGAGTAATATTTTGTTATATATAATCTAAATAAATAAGTAGTAACAATATATATACCTTTTTTTGGCATGAGTACATTTTTAGGATTAAGAATACATTTTTCCAAAAAAAAAATGTTTTCATTGCATTTTGACTATTTAATATTAAATGTAATTTTTTTAACATATAGATTTTTACTTGTTTGAAATAGATTATATATTTTTAATAATTAGGTTCAAAATATTTAATAATTTTATTTTTATTTTTAGGTATAAAAAATTCACTTTGGTAAAAAAAGATTTACTGTATTATAGGTAAACTAATGTAGTAGGTTAAAGTTAAAAGGTAAAAGATTAAAATACCTAAAAATTAAATAATTAAATTGGTGTTTTATGTTTTTATTGAACTTAATTATTATTTACAACATTAATTATTATCCAAATTCGTTGTAATTAATTTCTCCAAACTGCGGCTGGCTTCAAATATAAAATAATCATTGTTTAATAACTTAAAACCACCCCTCCTCAAGTTAAAATACCACCCCATTTCTACTAAAAATACATTAAGATCCTAAAATATATACCAAAACATCTAATACCAACTATCCCACGTCCATGTTATTCTTCTATCACCCAAATAATAGTTCCACTTTCTTTAAGTGGCCCTTCAAGGAGGAGATATAAATGATTTAACTTTCTCAAACAATCTCTCTTAATTTATTTTCTTTTTTGTACCTTATGTTAACCACTTTAATCCATCATGGAATAATAAATACAGTATCATGTATATACTAAAATTGTATATTCCTAATGTAATATCTTATATCCATCCATTTTATTATCCCCTCTTATTCAAAGAAATGAAACTGTGGACCAAATTATGGCGGTTAACCGTCATCCTGGATAATGATTTTTCATTTTACAATTCCTCCGTCAAGGATAATCATAAAAATATTATTCTTGTTAAATAATATTTTAATATTTATATGATAACTTATTTCATTTTTTTAACTAATATATAGACATAATATTAAAATAAATAAAACAATTTTGTGATGGTTGAAAAAAATGCCAAAATAAACTAAACATTTATCATTAATATTTTATCAAATGAATCATCCTCATGATAGAAAGAAAAATGTTAAATGATAAAATTTAAATATATATCTAAATTAATAAAAATTTCATTTTATTTTTGTATTTTCATTTCCATTTGATTATAAAATCCATAATCATATACAAATGAACCGACCATGAAACCATGAAACAAATGCATCCAAAACAATGAAAACAATGAAAATAATGATTTATTATTAATCAATGAGTGATAATATGTTATAATAGTATAATGTAAGGTAATATAAATATGATTATATATCTTAATGAATTAATAAAATTTTTTAAACCTTAATAAAAGATCTTAAATTAATAAATACTAAAGTGAATCATGAGGTAAGGGTTTTACGTCTCACTTTAATTCAATGACATATATGCCTTATTCAATAATTATTTATTATGTGTGGCATATATAATACCCATAAATATATAATATAATTAATATAATATAATTAATGTTATTATAATTTGAAATTTTTAATTATTAATTTTATGGGGTATACGATTTGACTAATTACTAAGTGTAAAGGGAATTCATAACCCAATTTCAATTATTTGGGTTAAACTTCTATTTACTTTATTATGTCATACTAACCATATTTTTATATGATTTTTGAATAACTTATATATTATTACATCTTTTTCTATGTTCATTTAAATAAAATAAAATATTACATTCATTTTATTAATCTACACTTCAATGATATGATATTTATTAGGTACATTATTTTGAAAATAATATTTCTAAAATTTCCCTTAAAAATATATTTTTCTTACATGTCAATATTTTATAAAAAAATATCAAATAATGTTTCAAATTATTTTATGATTATTTAAAGTAATTTTGACACATTTTTAAAATTTTACCAAAATATTTTAAAGGACATTTTTCATTTTCTAAATGAGGATCTTTTTTACTTTTCCCAAAACAAATATGGAAGAAATATTTTTTAACTTTTATGGAATAACTGGATTTCCCACATTCATAAAAAATTAATGGATTGATATATCCCTTAAAATATGATGGATTTTTTTACAAAGAAATTTATTTCTTTTATAGTTATGGTAGGTTTAATTTTTTTCAAAACATAATGAATATTTTCCTCAAGAACTATTTCAAGTGATTTTCCAAATTTATTTTACATATAAGATAAAATTATTTTATATGAATTTTGATTTTATAGGGATATTATTAAAGAATAATATCCTTACCTTTTTTATGTTTTATTTGTGTTTTTGATGTAATCATATTTATGCAACCCATTTTTTATGGGTAATTCTATAATCAATTGTTTATGAAACCCATTTCTTTTCAGGGGTTATAATATGATGAATGATTTATGTTTTTATGTAACACATATGTATGGTTTTAATTATGTGATGGGTTTTATATATATCTTTATCAAATTAATTGGGTAATAATTAATATCTCATTAGATAGACAAGACTACAATGGGAAGTGAAACCGATTCATTATTTGACATTGTTTTATACAATTTTGTGGGGAGTGAACTTAATCCACTATGACAGTATTGGGAGTGAACCTTGGCTTCAATTATTGGTTGGGAAGTGAAACCATTCCACCCTGATAGTATTTTAAAATATCCTCTACTACTAATGAAATTATTTTCTATGTTTATGTGTATACCATAATTTCATGTCTTTTGATAATTTTAATCTCTCATGTTACTTTAAAATTCATGTCTAGGGAACTTTTATAATTTTTTCCATACCTCATGAATATTATATATTATTTTTAGGGTATTTTATTGAAATGTTATTTTCACGTTATTATTCCCTTATGATTATGTTAGGATTGATATCTCCCTTGTTACCCTTACTAAGCATCTGAGGTCACCCTATTCTTATGTTACTTTTCCAAAAGATACAAAGAAGGGTATTATGTATGATATGTCAAAAAGGGTTCTAATTATGAAGTAATAAGTAGTTGAATATTTATATGTTTTATGAACCAATTGTTATCATTTTCAGGTTTCTAAATACATTAAACCCATGTGGTTTTGGTGCATTTTTTTATTTCATGTAATTAATATTCATCTATTTGAATGTAATATATATGTATGAAAATTGATGGTAATTATACAGTCCCCTTTCCTTCTAGGATTTTTTTTAATCCTTGAGGGTTATAATCATTTTATAGGTATATGATGTAATGGTTTGTGCCTCCCTAGTCTGTTACTTTTACATTTTTGGATGTTAGAGGTGTTTTGATGGAGTCTTGAAGAGGGTCTAGAAGTTTTTGGTGGATGCTAGAGTTGAAATAAAGCCACTAAAGGGAATACACACAGTTTATTATTTACATGATGTGAAATTATGCCCCATATCTTTTCTAGTGGGATGGTTCGCAACTTGAAAATTGAAAGAGGGGTAAACCATGAGTTGGATTCATGTCATGTAAGTTTAATACTCAAAAGTTTTTAAATAAATGGTTAAGTGATTCACTTTTCATAGGAAGATATAAAATTTGGAAACTAGAGGATCAAACACCGTGTAAATGTTACGCAATATGAATCTGACGACATTATTTGGTTTAAGTTCTTATATTGGTTAAAGATTCATTAATTTTGTTGAAAAATATTCCCTCTCATTCTAGACGAATCCTAGAGTCCACAAATGGATTTTATATCCCCCTCTTCTTGCTTTTATCAGTTGGTTCTATTGGATTTTTATTAGCAACCCATGGTAATTTCTTCTCCCCTTCTTAGTGATTTTATCATGTAATTCCTTTTGAAACGCACTATGGTGGTGTGGTTTTGATTTATGTAGTGATTTGGATTCCGTATTTTTGAATATTTGATTTGGCATAGGTTGATATTCAGTTTCTCAGGGTGAGATTGTGGTTTGAAAGCGTTTATTCTTCTCCCTACAGTGCATAGTATGATTAGAAAGCTTCTTTGAGGAAGAAGATCATTATTATCACTCATTTACATTATATGTGTGTGATATTCAGGATTTTTATTATATTTGTATGGTCAATAAGGGTTATCATAATCATATAATTAATTGGCATGTCCAAAATTGATGGGTATGGAGAGTTATCTTCTGATTCACTACTTTGATTTTTTTTATATTTTTATGCATGCATGTTTCCAATTCTAAAAAAATTGTTGTTGGGTGCTATGTTTGTGTTATAGTTGTTATTATTTAATGACCCTTGCTGTGTTTTTCGGTGATCACACCCTAAATAAATGGATAAGGAATGTATATTATGTTAATAATTTGTTTCCGGGTGATAATACCCATGCTTAATTAAAAAGATATATGATAAATCTATTAAAAAAATGTGAATTCGGGATGTATTTCCATTGTGTGTGGTTGTTCTTGTTGTGATTATTTACATGGGTTTGGTTGTTCTATAGTTATGTCAGTGACCCGATGGGTTGTGTAGTATGCGAGGTAGTGGTTCAGTGGTTGATTGGCTTAGATGTGTTGTGGGAAGCTATGATATGTGTCGTGTAGTGGTTATGACACAAGGGTTGTGACATGTTGGTTGTGGGGAAGTGTTTGTGGGGAAGTGGTTTTGGTTTAGGGGTTGTGGTATAGTTGTTGTTGTGAAGTTGTTGCAACATAATGGTTGTGGTGTAATGTTTGTGGTATGTGTAGGTTGTGGTGTTGTGATGGATTTGAGGTGTGGTTTTTGTTTTATGATATGGATTGAGAGATGCGGAATGATGACGATGGTGGATGTGTGGTTTTTTGTCGGTGGTTATGTTTGTTGGGCCAATTTTGTTGGGGTGGTAATGTTAGTTTCCTGGGTAGTAGTGGACTAAATTACTATTCTAGATGAAATGAAAAAATTAATGGGTTTGTAATTTAATATAATGGAATGGTACTTGATGTTTGGTAAATAGTTTAATGAATAAATTTGGTGAAACTTGAATGTTGAAAGTGGAATATATTTTTTGGACTGTGTGGTAGTTGTGTGGTATTGCATATAGTGGTGGTAGAAGTTGTGATAACTAATGTACAATATAGTGGTGGTTGGGTGGTGTAAACTAGTGTAGTTGATTTGAAACCTTGGGTTGAGTATTGTGTGATATTTCTATATTATTATTTTTATGTTATTTTATATGGACCACACCTGAGTTGGATAACCTTACCAATGCTCATAGGTGCTTACTTCTTGGTTCTTTACCCAACATATAGCATGTTAGATATATATGGCTATCTAACCCTCTCGGTTCTCTTAAATCAACAACGAAGTGTGGTCTATGTGTCCTCGATCAAGATGTGATGCATTTTCCCATGGGTCTTTGTGTGAAATGTGACATGTTAGCCTATTTGTCTTTGGGTGATATGTGATGTGATGTGTCGTTTTGTTCTAGGAGTCTACATGATGGGTGTGATGTGATATGGTGTGATGTTATTTATCGGGGGGGGGGGGGGGGTCAAGCATGGTTGGAGGAGAGTATGAGGTTTATGTAATTCACATCCATGATTACCTATTACTATGGTTCTAGTTGTGTTGTGTGGCCCATGTGTATGTGAGAATCATGTGATGTGATGTGATGGGATATGTTCCCAAGGTCTTTTCATGTGGTACCTGATGTGATGTGATACATGTAGAAGTTATAGGAGCATAATATGTTCAATGCTGGGGAATGTGTGTGGAAAATCACCGGGGAAGAGGCATCGAGATTCCTTTCTATGTTATGATCTCAATCATATATTATTATATTGGATATGTGATTTGTTGAGTGAGACCTGGTGAGGATGGGTTTGTATATTCAACCTATAAGTCACCTATTAGTTATGCAATTTTTTCACAAGAACATTAGTGTGATCTTCTGACATGTTCACTTGAGGATTTGGTTATGTCTATTCTGAGTATACTTGTCATTCTTACCCTACATATAAAAACTATTTTGTGGGATTCATTAAGAATTTGGGGACTATGATAGACATTACTAGTTGGGTTAGAGTTTCTATTGAGTTTCTATTGTATACCTATGTTTTTTGTATTTACTATAGATACATTTATATGTATCGGTTTTATTTATTCATGTACTTGGGTATAGTTTTTAGTTGAACTTTATATTCCCTACAAGAGTTTTTAGTGATTATTTATCTTATCACATGATCCTATTTAATTTATAGTGGGTAGTTCCTCCCATATTATGGGATTTTTATATGGTTGGTTCTATTTTCCAACTCAGGGCCAATTAGTGGTGGGACTTATGGATTATTATCACTATCCATAATTATGGTATCATTAGTGGGAGTGGTCATGACATTTAAACTCTTGATTTCCATCCCAAATAAGTGAATTAATGTATAATAAATTTAAATAAAATACAAAATAAATAGGATAGAAAAAATTAATTAAGAGATAATAATTTGTAGCCTCCTTTGATATACTTTGTGGCCAAAATCCATGTTTCATTTATTTATGGAACAAAATTAAAAATGCTCAACCTCCATGAAGAGAGGATAGACCATCTCAATGGTAATAATATAATATTAAATACTTATGAGAGTCTTTTATACCGTACTATAATATTAACATGCATAATTTAATAAAATTATCTAATCTATTCTATTTAGAAACATAGATTTCTCCAAATAGGTGTTTAAATTCCTGATTTCAAAGTTTGAACAACAATTAGTTTGGGGGTGGTAAAGAGAATTTTTGTTTTATGTCACACCATACTTTTTAAGGAATTAATACCAAATTCCATTTGAAAAATTGTGAACCTAGGTCATAATTGGTTTCCCTTGGTATTCCAAATCGATTAAAAATCCAATCTCTGGAAAAAAACACAACAACATGAGAATCATCAATCCTGGTGTCCATAGAGTCGACCCATTTTATGCCATTATAAAAAGAAACTATAATTTAAAATAAACTAAATGATAAAGTAAAATTATACATAAAATCAATGAACACTAAATAAAAAATATTAGGGAATAATATAGGCTACTGATGTATATCATGTCTCGTATAAATATTTTGTGTGTGTTGGAATCATTTGTATGGAAAACGAAATAAATGGGGATAATATAACACGATATTTCAATATAATTAATAGACTAATAATTTTATAACTATCATTTGGGCCCCAAAGATTCCACCATAAGCATGTATATTTTAAAATTGAAAAATAAACCCAAACACAAGACCAGGAACACTCCCCCTTATAACTTGTTCACTACACATGAGACAATATTAGGGATCGTCCAACACATAAAACATAGAACCATTATTATTTTTTAAAACACATAATTTCATTTGATTTTTAAGTATTTCATAGGTGATAATTTTCATAACTAAATCCACATACTATGTATTTGTACCTAAGAGTGCAGAAATATGAACATCAAGAATAGTGTTCCAAAGTTGTACCTAGTCTAATGTTCCTTCCAATAGTGTTTCAGTGAACCTAATCATGTGGTGAGTGTTTTATAAGAATTATAATATTGAGGGTATTGGATAAGTCATTTCATAGTATTTATCTAAGCATTGTATGAGGGACATCTCTTAATGCAGGGATTTATTCTATGACTCATTCCTCTTCATCGTGTTGTATATGTTGTTTCTTCTTATAAAATTAATTATTTCTCATATATTTTTTTTATATTCGATTTTTTTATTCTTTAATTCATTTTATTGGAATAGAAATCATGAGTATGAATTTTATTGGTTTATTCCTTATATATTATTTTCATATGATTGTCGTCTCTATAAAGACTATTATTCCCATGTGAGAGTATATTTTCTTAGAAACCAATCCAAATATAACTTTAATTATTTATTTTTTTGAATAAATTATATTACTATAATTTATGATAATATTATCAATTAATTGACTTTTAAATTTAAAAGTACTCCAGATATAATTATTTTATACATGAGGCTAGGAATATACAAATCAAATGGGGAAAATATAATATTCAAAACCAAACCAAGATTTATTAATTTATAGAGTTAATATATAATTCATAAACTCAATTAATCCTAATTTAAAGTGTCTTTATGATACCTAATTAACCTCTGAAATTAATATATCATTGGAAAAATGATCAATACAGGTTTCTACAAATCAAAATTCAGTTTTTAGCTTATTTTTTAATTCCTTTAATATTTATGGTTGATTTAATTCTTATGGGGTTTGGGGGTTAAAAAATTAGATCATCATAAATAATTGAATATTAATTTAAATTATACTTATTAACATTTAATTTAAAAATTATATTTATATTTATCCCACCATCTAAAAATAATTATAAAAATATATTCTCATTGAATACTTCTTCTTGTCCCATAAATATTAAATCTCTCATCATTGCTAGACTTTTATATCATTTATTATGTTTTCATAATACTGAAGTTATATTGTATTAATTAGTTTCTCTTTTATATAAAGAACATTGTCAACAACTTTTCTTCCCTCTTTCAACTATGTACTAAACACTATAAATCATTTTGTAACACCCATGAAAATAATCTCGGTGCCATTATCGAGGAAGAAAGCTTGGACAAGTGGAAGTATGAATTGATAGTCCAAAAAAATAAAAAATGGGAAAGAAATATGAATAAAAATGGAACAAAATAAATAAATTAAATTAATTTTTTCTAAGTGGGTGAATAAAATACATTCATTCCCAATATGTATCTCTACTTGAATAATGTTATTGTGGGTTCAATCAAATTATAGATTGTTTTTCGTATATAGGTGAAAATAAGTGGATTATCATGGTTTTTCTCTCAAGGATATGGTACATGAAACAAATTATCATAGGTATTATAAAAACAAAACCAAATAATGAAAAGTATAGAAATAATTATTTTCATGATGTTTATGAAAAAATATGTGTTGAGAATATGTTTTTTAAAAGTGGATGCATGCCCCAATTAGAAAAGTGTGATCCATGGTAACTAACTATGCATTATGGTAAAATAAACCTATAAAATATATTGGGTCATATAAAATAAAAAACAACTCTATAGTAATTGGTTAATATTTCCTTTACCTACAACAATTTCAATACATAATAAACTATAATAATAATATAAACAAATACAAGAACTATAAAATAACCCATGATTTCAATACCCTAAACATCAAATACATAATAAAAACGTGGGTTTTGAGGAATATTATTCTTTAAAGACCTATTTATATTTAATTTATACCATAAACATGGATTAAAAAATTTATGAGAATCTATAAATAATGTGATCCAATAAAGAGTAGAGTTAAGGACATCCTATGGGGTTCTTTGAGGACATATGTAACCTATATATGAACTAGTGTATAAAAATGTGAGGATAGATATCAATTCATTGTTAGGTACTCATCATTGAATGAATTAATCACTAAATATTTTCTATAAATATGTTCCATAAAATTTTTTACACAAAGACTCGCTCTTAATCCTATACAGTTATTGTTTACTAGATATTATAGGTGCCTATTTTGCTGTCAAAAACTTCATGAAGTTAGAAAAACATAGTATGGTATCATCAACAATATAAAAATTATTATCCAGGAATGTTTATTGAATCATATAATTATGGGATGAATAAATCTCAAGTTCAATTGAAATATGGATAATGTGGTTGATAAATAATTTTTGTCATCCATGTTATCCCAAATTTCAAAATCATACATTTAAAGTATGATAATCCATTGAATAAAGTTTGTTTAATCGTTGAGAGTCCTCAAAATATTTTTAATTGTATAATGGTCAAAAAAATAAATCAGTTTATAACCAATAAGGTTAGTGAAAAATTTGTTTAAATAGATCTCTATGGAATGTAATTATCGTTTAGTTGTAGTGATGTTTTATTTTTTGGGTACATAGTGCATGATGCATGTATAATGACATGAGAGGTATGATATACCAACTATGAAATGACAACCCCAACTATATATTAAGAGGCATGACACATGATTTTAAAGGGTATATCCTAAAATTGTGGATGTATTATTAGTGGTGAAGTGAAACTCCTTTTTGATGCATCAAATATCATTTTACAATTTTCATTAAAAATAATGTTTACAACATTTTTCAAAATTTGGGATAATGGGGGTGTAATTTTACTAAAATAATTTATAAATTGATGATAAAAACCACCATATCCAAAAAATAAATGCACATACTAAACAAAATTATCACAGGGAAAAGAATAAATAATATCAATCTTTGACTTATATACCTAGAAACCCTCTCAAGAAACAAAATTAACCCAAAAAATCCCTTGTTCCACTATAAAATGACTTTTTTTAAAAAATTAAACATTTTTATTTTAAATGTATGGTGAATTTTTTTGAAGGATTGAACAAAAATTATCCCAAATAAGGATGGAAATTGGAAAATTCAAACCAATATTTACCATGTTATGAAAAATAAAACCGTATAATTATAAAAAGTAGAACATGTATATTTCACAGAAGATGGTCACTAATCTTGTTCATTAATCTGTCATTCTTAATAAAGATCATTGAGAGTTAACTGAAAGTCTCTTACTTGGGGTTGTATCCATGAATCAACTAAATAACCCAACACTTGGGGTCATATTCTCCTCATGACCATGATATGATAGTATCCTATAGTGTTAAAGGAAAGAGAAGGAAGAGAACTTAAAGGATGAGATTATTACTTGAGGAAGCATGGATGAGGATCATAAGAATTGACACACCCATCTCAATTACTTGTTTGTAATATATAGTCCTTTGGAACACTCAAATTATTCTTTTGAATTTACTCATACATTAAGAAATATATGAGTAAATTCCTTCAATAATAACTCTTTGTAACCCCTATCCATTCCATTCCCCCTAAGGTTCATCTTATGAAACATTTATTCAATGATGACTTATACAAATAAGGTATATTTGAATGCCAAAAATTAACATTCATATTCCATATTAATCATAATATGACACATAAATATTACATTATGATTATCACAAAATTACAAAACCTATATATCATGAAATATGATATGTGAATGTAGAAAGTATATGATATCTATTTATCAACACCAATGATACACCCTCAAGGCATAAAATATAACTTTTTTAGATTGATATTGTATAATATGTTCAATTTATATCATATAATAAGATAAAATAAAAATAAATAACATTAATATAGACTATAGGTTATATTTAGATCAATCTCCGATATGAACTAGTGTATCATAGACTAAGTGTCTTCCACCTGAAATTGTATCACATCCATAACTCTTGAAATAATATCCAAAAATAATTTTTGTATATTTTACATAACACTTTTTTAAAAGTATCATAAAATTAATTTTGAATTATATTTTATGAAATAATATGTGAATATCCCTTCAAAAATAACTTCAGATAAACTCTAAAAAATTTAGTGCATCTCTATGAGTTTAGTAAAACTCAATCCTCATTCATTCAACTAAGAAGTGCGACCGCATAGGCTTGGTAATTAAATTTTTTATTTAATTAAAGACTCTTTTTAAGGTTTTGTTTGAACCTCAAAAGGTAATATAACAGAATCTGTGTGTTTGGTTTCAAAAGACTCCATAAGATCATTTTATAATAATTTTGGAATCCTATATTCCTGCATCCTATGTAACCTTTATTTCTTGGAAATTTTTAGATTATCAGAGCTATAATTTATTATAGATTTAATGTAGATTATATTTTTCCCTAGGTTAGGATATACTATTCCATGAATAACTTCTTCACATTGAAACCATGAAGAAAAATCTGGTCTTGAATGATTATCCACTTTTCTTATCCCTAATTAATTTAGAATTGTATCACTATTTCATATATTCTACTGGAATATTGTTTTGGTACCAATATAGAAAAATTATCATTTTCCATATCTTTTTTAGAGTGAATTAATATTTCTAGATTACAAGATAGCCCGTTACCCATTTCCATAGTGAGCTTTCCCTTGAAGGGCTCACTTTGGATATCTTTGTCCAAGTCTTGGATAGTAAATTAATCTTCAAAAATATCTTTTGAATGTATATTCAAATAAGAAGAGATTTATTGAATAGTTATTACTATGACATACCTTATCTTAGATGCATAGTACACTAGCTGGACTTGATCATAAAAAAACTCTTAAGGGGTTTCCTAAATGTAGGAACTAGGCTGGGAATCCTCTGTAGAAACCTTCTTATGTAGGCCTTCCCATTTAATGGGTGATTTAGTTTGAGTCATCAAGGCATGGTATCTACCTCCACTAACCCATCTATATTCCCAACCACTATTAATAGAACCATCATCTTGACCTTCCGATTATAAAAAGGATCATTGATTTGCTAATCTTTTTTTTGGTGGCATAGGGAGTAAATATTAGTCCTTCCAAGTCCACAACCAGCTCCCTGACTTCATGAAACCTTTATAATACACAGAAACATTTTTTAATTTATTGGAATAAGACTATATAAAATCTTATGAATGATTATCCACCTTTTTTTAATATAAAATTCTCATAAGTAAATCCCTTTATCTGAGAAAATTTCATCCATTCTTCTTCCTTGAAGGTTTTTAACATCCAATATTGCATATTCATTATCCCAGATCTCATCTATGTTTTATGTACCATCACCTAATGATAAAAAAATATTCTATGTTTTGACTAAAAAAATATCCTCAAGTTGAATTCTCATTTTTCTGAACAAGTCCAATTCTTCTTTCCTTTTAAGACCAACTCTTCACTTCTTACCAATAAGTGAAACTTTTATAGAACATACTATTCTAGCCTCAATAATTTTTATTTTTCTATATAAACCATATGTTATTTAGGTGCATGACTAACTAAATTAGTGTAAGAAGGATATATTCCCTTACCATTTGTGGCCTCCTTACACCTACCAGAAACTATTATGTGTTCATTATCAACTTGTACAAAATTTGTAACATCTTAGTTACATGCATCCTACACCACATTGTCCATATGATTCCATATTAACTCATAGTAAATTGAACCTTCAACATTATTAAAAATTACCTTGGAATAATGAGGAAATGAAGACAAGTCATGGCTAAGATAATTGATGGGAGAACATAAATCAACCAATGATTCAAAATAGACCACACATAAATAAGTCTGGTCTTATTTTAATTACACTATTATAGAATCCTCAGGTGGTTTCAAGATACCCACTTCAACACAAATAAAAGGCCCAATTGGATGGCTAAGTACTCAATTCCAACTATCAGATCAAAAGAATCATCAAAATAGGCTTCTAATCATTTTGAGGATATAAAAACTCTAAAATTGTAGAGGTAAGATAAGAAAAAAATATAGACTTTTATTGTTGGGGGATTAAACCTCATGAAAAATCTTATGACTAGAAGAAGAGAAAAAAAATAAAATACATTGAAATTGTGGAAATCTATAGACCAACCAGTTATTAGGCCATCATTTCTTTCAAAATGAATGATAATGTGATGGAGAATAATAATAATAATAATCACATGATACATAAGTCCCCCATATTCAAAAACGTAAATGTCTAATGAATAAATTATTGGTTTATTACATAAAAATGATACAACAGATAATGATCAAGAAGTGATGAGGTTTCCATGAACTCTAATGAGAAGATTAAAAGATTGGGGATTTCATTATCTAGTGAGAATAATTTTGGGGAAACAAGGATACCTAGAAGTATAGGGATACAGTTTTAGTTAGTGAAGGGGGAAAAGGGGTGGTGTCGAGGCACTGTCAAGGAAGTGAGGCATCCCTCCACCTCTAACATAGGATGGATCCGAGTAGATTCCATCACTATTTGGTCATTGCAACGTGATTGAAGTAGCCTCCATCACCAAAAGTGTGAACCGATATTCATTTCTAGTATTGAAACCAAATATAAATTCATGAATTCATAAATTTATTTAAAAATGATTATTTAGAAAATAATTAGTGATAATTAAACTATGAAGAGATTTGGAAAGATCTCGATCAAACACATGTATATCTATAAATATGTTTACCAAAATTATAATATAAAATAATTAATATTTATATGGTCTCTTTTTCTAAGACATAATGTACCCATGGGACATAGAGTATGATAATATTTTATACATACTAATTTGTTTTAGATTATAAGAGTGTAGACTGACTAGGTCTATGGATATATCGCACCCCATTCATATTTATATATGATCACATCACATGACCCTCGTCTAATATATAATCACATCACATGTTTTATCTAGTTATAAATTTACACTCCATCAATCAATATTAATAGATGGACAAGATGTAATAATAATTATATGGGAGAAAAACTACAATATTATTTAATCTTCAACTAAAAGAATGATAGAAAACATACCCAACCAACTCATGATTATCCAATCCCTATGTATTGTATCAGAAACGTATCAATTTCTGTAGGTTGTCATGATAGGTATCTCTACAACCTCAGGTAATGGGGAAATCCAAACCTAAAACATGAATCCCTAGTATACCAAACATAAATCCATAGTATACCAAATAAATAGTCTATGGAACTCCATGTTGTATATATAGGGGGTCATAAATTAGAAAAACATGTTATGTTACACAAGAGTATATTTTATACCTGTATATGAAATATTAATCCCATGAACCTTAATATTACACAAAAACCTATAATACATCATGATGAACATTGATTCTGGATAACTCCAAGTTATACTTTAAGAGATTAATCATTATTTCAGTTCATGCAATTTTTGCAGAAAATAATAAATAATAATAGAGTGGATACTACCTTTTTTATCACATGATATATTTTATATGATTATGATCTTTTATGAACTCTAAAAAAACTATACATAAGATATTTTATAATCATATCACAAATGATAGATTTGCATATTATCCTTACATTGGTTTCACTTTTATGGTCTTATTAAACCCATTAAAACATTATATAATTTCAACTACATATTAATGTGACCAGTAGATTAAACCTCTCTCTAAACTCCGTTATTTTTTTAACATCAATGAATAAATATCGATTGAATAATGGTGATATTATGGAATCATATTCCAAATATTTAATTTTTTTAGTATAGTCTTCAAACTCCTTTACTTGAAAAAATTCAATGTTATGACTCTTTAATTTCTATTGTTTTCTTATAGATCATTATCTATTTAGCATCATAATATTTCTTAGAATCCCGTCTATCAAACATTTCTGTGAATTCTTTTGGTGAATATTAAAAATTTTTATATATTATTGACCAACATATTTTAAAATAGTTTAGGATATAAACTAGGATTCACGTTTTTGTGGTAACTAAATGTTTTTCTTATGATTTCTATTTACAAATATTCCCTATAATTTTTTGAATATTTATGTAAAATTCTTCTTTGAATTTTTATTGACATAATCAATTATTTTTTATCTTTTGAACTTCATTGAGTCCAAAAAATACTCCCAA
This sequence comes from Viscum album, assembly GCA_963277665.1. Lineage (NCBI taxonomy): Eukaryota > Viridiplantae > Streptophyta > Magnoliopsida > Santalales > Viscaceae > Viscum > Viscum album. Next base: position 1,715,242,899 of record OY728122.1, read on the forward strand.
TAGCATCATATTTTATATACTATCTCTCTATAATATCATGGTAGGGAACAAACTCCTTTGTGTTAAGAAATAAATATTATATATTTTGGTATAAATATTATAAAAAATATAATATTTTAACCTTATTTTATATAGTATTCTATGTGTTGGAAGAGGTATTCCAAAAAACATATTTTACACTTTTAAATATGAAACTAAATGGTGGAGGAATCACAATCCCCATAATTTTACAATCATTTGTATAAACTCTTTTATCCTCGATAAAATAATTTTATCCTTATCTATTTTCAGAACATTTTTTTAAATTTAATGAATAATAAACCTTTTTTAATAAATCCATCATCTTATATTGCTTATAATAAATCTGTTATAATAAACAATGTATATTATTATATTTGATAAATGAGAGAAAATTCAAAAAAAATAAGTAGATCAATAAAATAATGATATTTTTTGTATTAAAATCCATGATTTAGAAATCCTTTTCATCATCATGATTTAGAAAACATTTTCTAAATAATTATTCTCTATCCCTTTTCATTATTAAGATTCGATAAAACTTTTATACATCATGATTCAACAAACCTATGCATCATTAAAATAATTCAAACTAAAATATTTATCTAACATTTCCCTTATTTTTAACTAATTATTGTTTATAATATTTATAAAATATAAATTTGGTATTTCATACTAAAAAAATAAACAAATTGATTCTATAATACTAATAGCTGATATAGAATTTCCATTGAGTTTCATTAATTATTTCTTGTATCCCATACAAACCCATAACATATGGATTTACTACTTTCATGCAAATAACTATAGGTTTCATTGACCAATGATAACCATTGGATAAAGAAAATAGTATTTTTCTAGAATAAAATTTTACCCTTAAACACTATCAACATAGTAATAAATCATACACATCCCATTTCATTTTAATCTATCATCAATGCTTTGATAAAGGGGGTAAAAGTTTATTCAACTCATTCACATAGTCATAATATTTCTTATAATGATTATATAATGATTTCAATAGACATAACAAGCCATAATAGATAATTTCAATCTTACGAAGTCTTTGGCACAAATTAATTATATGAGAAGAGATTAAATTTTCTCTAGATATATGGTATCTAATGAATTTTAAACCTTTTATTAATTTATATTTAATTCTCATAAGCATCTAGATAAACTTTTTGAACAACATTAAAATTTTATTACTATGTAAGGTGTTACTACAACACATAGAACATTACTTCTTTCTAAAGAAAAATTATTAAGTTTCAATATCACTCTTGGAAATTACTTATATTAAGTTTTTATTTCTATAATAAAGTTCCCAATGTTAATCTTTAATATGATTTTGTTTCCATTATATCTAACACATTATATTTTACCATATGAGTATCATGTTTTTAATATTTTTTACATGGGATTATATTAGAAATTATCCCAAAAAATGATAAGCCCTTTTAAAATTTCATTATATATATTTATATATTAGTTGTCATGGATTCATATTTCACTAAGAAATGATTCCACTTTAATGTTAATCTCCCAAATTATATTTTTTGGCAGGCCATTATGTCAATGATATAATATTTGATTCTTGGATGGTTGAGTGAAAATCTATTTCACTAATCCACTATATAAAGAATAACAAAATTATTCCTTTGGTATCCTACATTATATGGTATCCCAAATAAGTGAAACATAATGTTAAAAACTAGATTTTGTTATCTAACTCTTTGGGTCAGACTTCTCCTCTACTTCATAAACAATATAATCAATGGGAAACCAACATTATCATGAAACTACCTGATTAGATGATATATGTTTTGACATGTGTTTGATATTGAAGAAATCTGACACATATTATTTTTAAAGAAGTTATAATATCACAATATTATATCATGTCATTCCCTTTTATTAATGCATGATTATGATGATTTATTTTAGAATAAATATTCCTTCCACCAAATTTATATGTTCACACTATATTGATGTGTTACTCTTTACACAACCCATTGATTTCATTACTAACCCAAATTAAAAACCAAATATATTCACACAAATTAATTTGAATCATATGAATATGTTATTTGAAAACATTTTAGGAAAAGGATAATAATCATATGGAATTAAAAATCCCCTCAAGTGTAATCTCAGAGTGATAGATATCAAATCACTAATTTTCTAGAAAAGGTATAAGCCTCTAGGGCAGTGAGTAGTCTGATCTAATGTCCCTCTACCCAAGGTTACATTACTCAATAGAGAAATTAATTGTATAAAAATTCTAAAAATTAATATGAATAAAGTATAACAAACCTTTAAATCAAATCTCATAACCTATTACATGATAACTTCATTGTAAAAGTAAACTAAATCAATTATCACAACTACTAGGTATTTCTTTATATGCATGTATGAAGATTTATACAAATATTTTAAAACCTTAAACCAAATATTAAAATCCTTAGTAATATAAAAATTATATTTTTGAATAATGTTATGAATAAATAAAATAAGTAATCAATTAAAAAATTTTGACATAAGATATACATTTATGAATAATTCATTAATAATGAAATTATAAACAATTTATTATATATCCATGAATTATGGACATTACAAAATAAATCTAATCACTTTATATTTATTCCAAAAAATGAAATCCTTTGAATTCTTCTTTATATAGAATTTACATAAAATATATGATATCTGAAATATAAATACTATATATATATACTATTTATATATTATGTAAATATTTTGAATATTGAAAATTTAATATTATATGAACTGTAATCATATCAATTATAAAAAATATTTTTCACATGGATTAAATAATTTCTCAAATAAGTCCTTTTAATTTGAACTTTTCAACTTAAATAATATGAATAATTCATAAAATTAAATATCAACCTATTTATATCATTGCCTTATTTTGTAATTTATAAACACTTTATAAATTAAAAATATAATTTCTATATAAACCATTTAAATCCAAATTATATGCCTCAACATATAAATCAATGGTATTAAATATAAAAAATTAATATTATGGAATATATTTTCGTAAATGATTTATTAAAATTTAATAACTAATTATAATAATTTTAAAATTTATTAAATAATAAATTTTTTAAAAGTTAATAAACATAACAAAATACATTTTTTTAATAATGTATAACCATTTTTTAAATCATAAAAATATATTTATAATTGAAAATTAATGAAAATCAAAAAATTCATGATGTAAAATGTGAAGATATATTCTGCACCACAAGAAGTTATTTATATCGTTATCTATCATTTTTGGGGTTCAATTATGCACGAATATGATATAACCTCAAACATTTTGGCATTTCATTGTTTATGATATGTGATATATAATATTTTTTATACAATGATCTATTTTAGCGTGTTGTGTATGATTAATACATAGCCATCATATCTTACAAAAATCATTATTTTACACTATGATATGTGAAAAATTGAAGGATTTCAACAAGATCACTACCTATGATATCATGTATCGTAAGGTGTGACCATATCAAAACATTTGAAAAAATATCTCATAAAACAAGCCACAGTAAAAATTTAAATATCATATCATCGTATTCCTTGTTTTAAGAGTTTCCCCAACATAAAATCCATATCATTTTTAATGATTTAAAATATGATATAAAAATGATATCCACTTCATATTTATTTTATACAAAATTTCATGAATCAAGAAGTGTGTCTAGATCTAATACCATTTAAGGTGAAATCAAATAAGTCATATGAAAACTTCTCATAAGAAAGCCATATAGACCTATAAAAATGACTTCATTACCCACAAAATCTCATCAGTATAGAGCCACACATAATCACCATTCACATGTGAAAGTTCCCAAAACCTGTTTTACTGTTTAACCATTTATCTAATAATCTTAATGAATTTATAAGGATTTTAAGAAACATTTTAAACATATAAAAATACATTAGAAAACTAAAAAATTATAAACCATTCTATAAAAACTGAAATCATATAATTATAAATTGAATAATTTATAATTTTCATCAAATATAGTGATTATTCATATAGTTGAATCCCACATTTTTGATAAATATCATCATAGAACTACCAAAAAAATATTATCTCTATGGTTTATCCTTGTATTGACTAAATAACCCAAATATTATATGTCATCCTTCTTATAAAAATGATATGATAGTATCTAAAAGTGTAAAAATTTGAGAATTGAAAGAGCTTCGAGAATGAAAGAATCAATAGAAAAAGAATGGGTGAGGATCACACAATTGAAAAACCCCATCTCAATTATTTGGAATTATTATAAATAAATTATGGATGATATTGAGTCGATATGTAATTTAATAATATTCCGTGAAATATAGAGTAAATGGATTCACTAAAAAAAATTAATAACCCTCAACTAATAAATTATTGCAATATTGTTTTCCTGAACCAACCAATATAGCCTAAAAAACAATAAGTGAATCAATCATCATAAGGACCAAAGGTAATTTCTGATTCCTATAGTCTAGAGACTAGCACCTAGGCATAAAAATAATAACGGGGAATTATTTCACAAAAATAAATAAAATAAAGATAACCAATATGAATCCATAAACAGTCAGTATACCAATATAGTGAATTGAGAAAACTAAAATAATATAGAAAGGTATTAAAAATGAAATGGTTGAACAGACTAAGAAATCCCATAAGTCAATATGACACCACCACTAATATCTCCACATAAAAAGTTGATCACACACTCCTTCTATCAAAAAAAAAATCCCAAGGTTTGACTATCAGGAACACCCACAACCTCCAAGTGGTAATTACCATTTTTCTATACCAGGAAAAAGAATGTATACATATACCCAAAGTTATTATCAGGGTGTGATCAACAGTAGACCAATATAATCCCACACTATAACCCATAATTATTCTATAGAAAAGAAACTAATAAATATAAATTTTAGATAAAATATGTCCTAGTAATAATTTTCCTAATCAATAATAAAACATTATTTTCAAATCTGTTTAATGGAACGTATAAAATATGTAAAAAAAATAATATCCATAAAATTGGGAATGAATAAGAATCCAAATCAATTAAGACATGTGTAATTAATTTTTTAAACATTGTCATGTAATAATTTATTTTAAGTCATAGCACCATAGTTATAAGACTCTATATTAGTGAGATCAAGGCTCAAATATCCTCACACGTCTCAATGAAATATTACTCCAGGAGGGAACACATCCCTAGATCCTATTCCTAGGGGGAATAATATTCCACCCCAATAAATGAAATCCTTACCCTTATTATAGTTTTTTTTAATTTTCATTATCAATCCATTTCTAGGTATAAGAAAGACATTCCTATAAATATTATCCTATACTACCCACCAAACTACATAGTATACCATATTATTCAACGAAATAAATCAACGTGGAAATAATTATTCTCAAATAAATTTCATTGATCATCATTCAGTAATCCACAAATCACATTTTCAACATTCCATTTAATTTCAAAAACATACATCAATTGTTTTTCCACAAAACTCATTCCTTACAAAACAATTAATTTCATTCAAAATCTATATAAAATCCCATAGTTTCATTTATTAAGAATCATCTTGATGTTTATCCATCTAATCACGCATTCGGATTAGAAATAATTTTCTATGAATTATTACTATTTATTTAAAATGAATTTCCAAATAGATTTTCATCACAAACCATTCCATTTGATAACATTTATCAAGGATATAAAATCATGCATTGGAAATAAATTTAAAATCTATTTCAACTCAATCAAGCAACAAAAATTTCAATTAATAGAGACTATATTATGAAACCAAAAATCCCACTTAATATATGAGTTATATTTTTTTCAATTAATGTCATGTTTTTTCGGTAGTTTTCAATGAAATAGGAATATTTCATTAATGTCAATATGTTAAAGAGGTTATAAAGAAGAATCTTATGGAATATTCAGATGATGTATCCAAGCATGGTTAAATATTTGATATATCTAAGAGAAATAGATAAAAAAAGTATGTTATTAAGTCTCAATATAATAAAGGGGAAATTTATTTGAATACATTGAGTTTAATTAAGATGATTTATGATCTATTATCAATGATTGAAACATGAGTTTGATTGTTAGAGAAGTAAATTTGTTATCAACATTACAAATATTCATTAAGGAAATTCCCTTAGAGTTTTGAAAATATAAATGAATGGAAAAGTGGGTGATGACATGATGAAGATAGAAAAAACATATAGACATAGGATAGTGTACCAAAATGATCTGATAAAGTCAATCAAACTATGGTGGTAAAGAATATTTGATCATACCAAGGTAATTGGATGATGATTTTCTAATTTTGCCACTAGATGGAGTGTCCAATGGAAATAATTTTTTTATGTATTAATTAAAATGTAATATCTATTTGAACAAACCTAATTTTAAATTCAAAATAGATAAATTAATGTTTTGAAGAGCATCAAAGTAACGTTTACTATGAAATCAGACTAATGGGAATAGACCGGGCTGATTAAATGACTGGTGTAAATAAATTCTTGAATGATTACATTCATAATTACATCAGACAAATAATGACTAGAAAAACTATATAAATAATTACTTACTTAAATTTACCATATTTTTTAAACATCTAAATTCCTTATTTCTTTAATTCAATCTAACATATAAAATAAGATAAAAGTATTTAAAAAAGAGTTCAATCATAAAAAAGTCAAAATGTGATATTGTGTAGCACCAACACAATGTTCAAGTGATTATGATATTAAAGTAGCAGTGGAACTCATTTTGAACTATGACCCTTTAACATTGTGAAGTGGTGATTGATGTTGAAAAATTATATGTATGAATTCTATTAGATGGACTTTTGAAAAGAACTAAATGTGATGTAAAAAATTTGTAACAAACTTAAGAAGAAAGTGGTTGTGAGGTTTCTTCTGATAAAATGAATTATAAAGTCTATAAAACATGGTGATTAATCCCATAGAACATACTAGATATATGATCTTGAATGATTAAACATAGACTTTATTATAATGAAAATAGTAAGAGGAAACATGTAATGATCGTCAAAGGATGAAATTTCTAAATGATCATATATGTGTTTCATAATCATCAGATAGAGAATATGTTTCTGATGTACATCCTAAAATTGAGGAATGAGTGTGAAGTTTGTAAATAAATGTTTTTAAATGATTAGAATTATTTTTCCTAATAATATATAAAGTAATTATAAGGAGATTATCTAAAATTGGTTGATGAGGTTTCTGAATAGTTAGATTAGATAAAAGTTATCATATAATGTTATCAGACTCGGGGTCCGAACTGATGTTTTTAAGACTAATGTTTTTCAGTAGTTTAATAAAAAAATAGTTTAAAAAAAATGAACAATGGATGTGAGTCTATTAAATGAATATATAAAAAATCAGAAGAAAATAGTCTTGAATTAAGTACACCCATTATAGGAATTCAAGACAATCCAAAATATAAATGTTGGAAATGAATGTCATTGATCATAAGAAGAATCATATGAAATATTATGTGATGTTACTATGAAGTTGTGATGGAACATTAGACAATGATCCACTACATGAAATATTTTCTATGAATTTGAACCAAATATAATGTTCAATGAACGTTATGAATATTTTTTAAAGTATTTAATTATTGTGATACTCAGCTAGAATTTCAACATTTCAGTCATCATGAAGTAGATATTCAGATTCAAGTAATGTTTCTAGAATGTTGATGAATTTAATTGATGTTGAGATATAATGAAGTTACCAATGAATATTTGAAGACTCATATAATTTAAAAATTATGAATTTAGTTAAACAAATGAAGATAAAAATGGTAGATTCAAATTGTGATGAAGGATATTACAATTTGAGTGGGTAGATTTCCCATAGATTATAGTGAAACCATGACTATATAATGTGGTTGGGGAATCAATAGGTTGTTTGTATTTATTGAATAATAGTAAAAGCCTTGATAAATTGAGGATAAAATAAAAATAATAGTATAATAATGTTTTATCCTGATGAATAAATAAATATCCCTAAATACGTTTTGACCATGAAGCCTGTGAGCTATCATCATCTGGGTTGTTATATTGATTGAAGAGGTACTGGATGAAGCAGGGGGTACCAGACAAAGAAAAATAATTGAAAAATAATTGAGTGAATCAGGTGATGGAAAAATAAGAATAAGCAATGGAACATATAGGTACCAAACATATAAGAACGTATCAAACAGAGTAGAAACAGCTAAAAATGTGTAATGAACAATCATGAAAAAGATTAAGGGATCATACAGAATCTAAAAAATTATGTTCTATCAATTAGAAACAATAAAAATAGGAATAAAAATAAGGGGTCATATGAAATCACATCTAATATACCTATAATGAATGAACATAATTTCATGAATAATACTAGATGAATAGGTACCACAAGAAATGGAGAAAAAGGGAACTAAAAAACTGTCACCAAATGAAACTGCATTGGATAAATAACAACTGATGCAAGAACTGGATGGAAAATATTTGGATGAATGATGAATGTAAATAATAAATAAATTTGTTCTCTCACTATTTTTCATGTAATATTGAATTAATAATGAAGAATAAAAATGAATCATTGTGACATCCACCAAATTTTCCATCTCGTGGAAGACATTCTTAGTTTTTCAAAGTAACTAATAAGATTGTAATGAATGTATTTAGTGGAATTATAATGAAACAATTAGGTTATCTATGTTATACAAGGTTATCTCCAGTCTAAGGAAGAATTATTGTTTATATATCCCCCTTTGAATGTTTATGGGATCACACATAGGCTAATGATTTTTTTTCTTTCCAAACCACTACTCTAGTTATCTCATTAGTGTGGAGAATCCATGTACTGGTCATCACTATATATGGAAATGACTCTTATTGAGTAGTTAACCTTATAAAAATATCATGTTCTATATTTTACCTGCTTCCATAAACATTTATATGATAAGGGAATTAGAATAGTATAATCAATATCCAAATAGGTCTAATAGGTAAAGGGGTAAAAATTTGTAATTGGATAAAAAGTTCAAAACTCGGATTCAACCCCTCTTTGTGTTGAGTATATCCTGATGTATTCATCTCAATTAGTATCATATTTTAGGTTCACCTATATTGGATTCTCTATGGTAATGTTATTCTATTTTGGTGATTTCAATTTCTTTCTTATATTAAAAATTATGTTCTTTTTAGTCAAATACTTCTCTAGGTATAATTTTATTTCTACCAAGATTGTGATGATCATGAAAGTGAAATAGAAAATAAATATAAAGAATATATCCTTCTTACCATAAGAATAAGAAGTTTAATTTTCTATTTTCCATGATAATAATGAATTCAAATATGGCTTTTAAAGTAAAAAGTGGAAAAATATTACACCAAGGAGAAAGGCAATATTCCTACCTATTGTGAATCAAGATGGTTAAGTGATCACGAGTTATGGGAAAATTATTTTATAAAATTTCCTCAAGAATAATATTTTATAATAAGTGGTTATGATGATATATCTATAATATCTCATCATATATCAGTTAGTATTTTTTAAAGATACTTTATATTTCATTCCAAAAGAAATTGTCTCTATTGTTGGTGTATTCAATCAATGTATAAATAAATATATCCCTAATATAAAAGAATAATAAGATAAAATGTACTGGGATTTTATTGAAAAATGAATAGAATATTCTAAGATATGAAAATAGGTTGGATCCTTCAAATACAAATGGCTTAAATAAATTTAATAGACAAACGAAATCAAGAAGATTCTTGATGTAAAGATCCATGCACATAAAATAAATTGTAAAAATGACATTGATGTCAAGGTTTTTCAATTTGAATTAAAATACAACAAGATCAAGGAACATTAATTTTAATTACAAAAAAATGAAAAGATGTATGAAAATGATGTTTGTAGAATGATGATGGTTTTTGAATAAATGGTTATTATTTTTAAATATAATAAAACTACACTCAATATGAAATGTCAATAATTGTAAGTAAAGATTTTAATCTTGAAAAAACATATATTAAGTCTTCACAAAATAAAGAGGAATATTTTACTAATACTAAATAATTATCTGTGGATTATAATGTTAAATGACCTCTAACATCAGACTATAATATCATGATTGCATTCAATGATCTATCTTAAATAGCTGTGAAGATAGAGTTACCATATCAACCACCTTTTAATAATGTTTCTAATTTTTTTTTTCATGAATTGTACAAATATAAATATAAAATATATACAGGTGTGGATGAAGAAAAGTGATAATAATCATATAACCGTGATTTGGGTGGATATGAAAAGAGTGTGGAAGCTTATTCCCCATGAAAAAGTCAAAAAGTTATGAATATGAACAAAAAATTTTATATAGAAGATATAAAAGGATGACAATTTTTTCTTTCAATAATGGAACTACATGAAATTTAATAATTGGGAACTATAATGTTGGTTTGATCTTAAAAATTATAATCACAATTGAAGACCATTCCAATTGAGAGAAATCTAAAGATGAAGAAGCAACATTCACAGGTAAATAAAAATCAATATACTTCAATTTTTTTGAAAAAAGGAAAGTATTTTTTTTATATAATAGTGGTGATAATAAGTTTAGTAAAATCTCATCTTTTAATGTATGAAAAATAATAATAAAAAGATATCATAGAATCTTATTAATAAAGGAGAAACATTCTTAGGGAATAAGTAGAAATATTTTTTATATAGAAACTCTCCTTGTATTATTTCAAGTAGAAAATGTGACAAGATCATGGATTCAAAATTCAAGTTGTTGAGGAAAAGTGCATCATAAAAAAAACAAATAAGAAATATGAAACTTATAGGAACCCATTTAGAAAATCCAAAAAAAAATTAATGTACCTAAGGATTTGTTAGTAATCTATCCTTATAATTTGGAGAGAATCAGGAAAATGGAAGATTCCAAACCAAAGTCTAGTTAAATGGGAAATGAAAAGGTTCCACCTACAGTTAATTATGTTTTTTTAAGAGATAAAATAATGATGGACATAGTGTAAAATGTTTTTTAACTATTATACCAAAATAATAAGCAGTACCTAAGATGATTATGAATGCATCATCCACAAATGTTGTTAAAAATAAAAGTTATTCACACAAAGAATAAGAGAATGTGAGATGTACCACACTAACAAAAACAAAATCAATTTCTAAAAATATATATGGAAGCACAAAGGGGAGAGTATGTGGAGAAACTTGGTTGAAAAAAACTATCTGATCCTTAATATTCACAATGAGAATCAAGAAAGTTTCTCCTTATTCACTTAAACCTTGTGTTTCTTAATTTATCTTAAAAATTTTGGAATTGAAGTTTTATAATGGTATTAGGAATAAATTATTTATTATGAAGTTTGTAATAAATTTCTCCTATAGAGGAGACAATCAGAGAATGGTGAATAAGATATCAAAATAATAATATTATGCATATATAATTATTCTAAAATGTTCATGATGGAATGTAATTGAAAAGTGATTTTTTTATAAATCTATCATTCTTGTTTAGTAATCTAAAAAATATTATAAAAAATTGGGAAAATTGAATCATCTTATGACATAATAAATTTTAATGTCTAAAAGAGTACCAAGAGCAGTTATCCTACTTGCTGCACATGAATTTTTTTAATCTGATTGTTGATGTGAGTGAAGGATTTTCTGAGTGATCTACATTAATATTATTTCATATGTCACATATTATCTTTATTTTGGGATAAAAGTGTAATACCCTAGAAAAATTATTATGATTTTTGATTCCATGAGGTATCATGTTTAGTTGGTAAAGAAAAAATTTGTTATCAAAACCAAATCCTCTTGTTCTCTACATCAAGAATGGATACAATATACTTAGAGAAAACTGATGGATGAAAAATTTCCTAAGAATGATCTAATAACCTTTTCCCATGATTTTTTTTCAATAACCGGTATATGAAGTGAAATGAATAATTTCAATAGTGATGGTTATTGATTTTTTGGAAATAAAGGGATGAAACAATTCATATATTGAAATAATTCATTTGGAACCAACATTAAATGAATAGTTAAAAATAAAATGGGATATATTGAAGTTCCCACTTTTTTTATGAGTTTTTTTTGCAATGGATAACTTTTTTAATGGGATTCAATGAAATAAAAAGATTTTGTTATTGTAAATGTGTTGAAGAAGTTATAAAGAAGAAGCTAATGGAAAGTTCTAATGATGTATCCATGTATTGAAACAAATTTAATGTAGCTTGGATAAACAGATAATGCTAAAAGGAATTTCTCAAGTCATATTCTGTTAAGGAATAAAGTTTTATATAGAATTTTATTTTACTTATAAATATTAATGAGATGCTATTTATGATTAAAAGATAAGTTTTATTTTTTGACAGGTACATTTTTATCAACACAATACTATTTACTGAAAGAGTTTCCTTAAAAAGTTTTAAAATAAAAATGGATGGATGAGTGGGTGAAAATAGATAGAGATATCACAAAAAAATGAACAAAGTCTAGTGTAACATAATGAATGGAAGGAGACAATAATTCTATGGTGATCAGAAGAAGACGATCAGACCAAGGTAATGAGATGAAGGATTTGGAATTATTCTACTTGATAGAGTGTACAGTTGATGAAATTTTATGAAATCTTCATTAAAGTGGAAACTCTAATCATATCTACCAAAATGTATTGTCTAAATTGATATTGAAATGTTTTGGGGACCACTAAATGAATGTTTGTAGTGACATTATACTCATGTGAATATACTGAGCTGATCAGATGATAGCTGGAAAGAAGTCCTTGACTGATGATATTCATAATTGCATCAGATGTATAACGATAAAACAAACTCTATATACATTTTCTTGGTGTTTTGTTATTTATTTATTAAACATAACAATTAATTATAGATGTGGTTCAAGATAAAGTATGTAAGAAGAGAAAATTATATGATGAAGAGTTAAATATTCTTAAGTCCAAATGGGAGATTATGGAAAATATGTGAAATGTTCAATTTATAATGTTTTTAAAGTAGTGTAATAACTCAATGGAACAATTAATATTAACATTATGATGTTTTTATGGAGGTGAATAAAGAGAATTATGAAGTCCATTGGAAGGACTTATACAAATATTGATATGTGAAGTGAGGATGTTTCAATGAAAGTAAGACATGAGTTTTGACAATGTTGTAGTTGGTGAAAATATGTATGAAGCCCATCCAACATAGTGAGTCATTGGAAAGAATCTATTAGATAAATGTTATCTAATGATCATACATAGGTTTCCTGACAAAGTAAACAGTTATAGGAAACATGTGATGATTATCAAATAATGAGATATATAAATGATTAGAAAAAGAGTTTACAAATCACCAGATAGAGAATAAGATTACAAAGAAGTCATCATACTAAATAATCAGAGTGAATTTGTAAAATAATGTCTTTTTAATGATCATATACATGTTTTATAAAAAAATTATAGGAGTTATATTGATATCATCAGACAGAGGTTCAGGAGGTTTTTGAATAGTTTGATCAGACACAAGTCACTGTAAGAAGTCATCAGATAGAGGTTCCTGACTAGTGTTCATAGACTAAAGTTTCCATATAGTTACATCAGGAAGATTATTTCAAATTAATAATAAATTATGTGAGTATATTGATTTAATTTATACATGTTAATTTGAAAACTAGTCTTGAATGAAGATCATTGGTTAGAGGTTTCTAATCCTTGGAAACAAACAATGTATTTCAAAACATGTCCTTGGTAAAAGGAAGAATGTTTTTAATGATTTATTGATGTTACTAGAATATTTTGAATGAACATTGGATGATTATTTACAAAAAAATATTCTAGGTAGTGGTAAAAGTTGTAATACTTTAATAACTATATGAATTTTTTCTAATCCATTTACTATGGTGATGTTAAGCGGTACTTTCAACATTTCAATAATCATGTAGGGAGTATTTTAGTTCAAAAATTATTTTTATAATGTTAAAGAAGATCATTGATGCTGATATATAAGGAATATCACTAAAAAATTGTTTAAAACATAACTTTTAGAAAGTATGAATCTGGTCAAAGAAAGGAAGAGATGAAAGGGAGATTGAATTTGGGAAGCATGATTTTAAAATTTGAGTGCACAAATTTCCATAAGTTTACAAAAAATCTTTGCCTATATAAATGTGTTTTGTGCATTGAGAGTTTTTATGGATTAATTAATATCATTCATAATCCTTAAAAAATAGAGGATTCAATTAGAAGAAGTGTATTATAGTTTTTCATTATGCTAATGAATCGAATCATTAAAGGAAGTGTTGAACATGAATCATTTGAGTTATTCTCACACCAGTCAAAGTATATATTGAAGAGGTACTGGACAGAATAGGGGGTTCCAAAACAAGGGTAATCACAAAATAAATCAATTAGTTCGTCGACTGAAGGAAAAAAGAAGTGATAAAAAATATAGGTATTATACTGACTGGAACATATTGGATATAGAAGAAACACTAGATTAATATGTACTAAAGAATCAATAAGTAAATGAATGGACCAACCAAATAACCAAAAATATTTCATATCAATTATCGATCAGATGAACCAAATGCATAGTAAGGAATATTATGAACTAACATAAGGTAACCATGCACCAAATGAACATTGTCAAAAGGAAGTACTAAAGGAAAAGGACCTACAAGAAGAGTAGAAAAAGGGAATGAATGAGTTGTCACTATATTAACCTATATATTATGGGAAATATTTTACATAATAATTTGATATAAAGTCTCTATATAATGGGAAAATTATTTGAAGAAGGAAATATGGTACTATGTCAGTAATATTGGAAGAATAAATAAGATGAACAATGAAAAACACTGAACACCAATAGAAGTCTCAATTAGTGGAATACTATCTTGGTGTTTCAAAGTACATTAAGAATAAGGTGAATACTATCATCAGTGGAAGTATAAAAAACTAGTAAAGTGCTTCAATTTGGGAAATTTCATCACCAGTGTAGGGAAGAAGGAAGGTTTTCTTAACCCCCCTAATGTGAAAATACTCACACTTAGAATATGGATAGTTTTCTAAAAAATAATTTAAAAGTTGTCAAATTATAGTTTATACTTTGTTTACAAATCATAACCAAAAGTGGTGGGGACTAGCTACCCTTATTGAGTAGGGAACCTTGTAAAAATAACATGTTCCATCCTTTATCCACTTTCATACACTTGCAAATGATAAGGAAAATAGAATATGAGAATCAAGATCCTAGTAGGTCTAATAGGTGAAGGGATAATAAGTTATAATTGGATAAAACTTTCCCAACACTAATTTATCCCCGCACCACATCAGTGTTGATTATATCATGAAGTTGTCATATTAGTAACCATTAATGTGATGAATAATTAAGAACTCAATGCCTCCAAGACTTATGATGAGAGAGGAAAAAATATTGTTCCCATGAGACAATATCCATAAATGGAAATCACAAGAAGAAAGGGGTAACCTTGAGCCTCTTCTAGGAGAATGATTAAGGCCCAAACCCCTTCTTAGAACACAATAAATCTGAAATATGATCTAGAGGTAGGAGATGATTTGGTTTAAATTAACTGAATTGATTCAATAGATGCATTAAAATCCCTCATTAAGGTGGAACATGACTAGATTAACCACCCCAGAAGATCAAGCCCAATTTGGGTGCTTGAAATTCTAAAACCACCATCACCATGGATTGTAATTTCCCACATGGCATGGTAGAATCACCCAAGAGATAGACCATAGGGACTGACCTTGTCCTAATTTGTAAGTCTAGGTAATTTGTTCCCACCATTCACTCTACCACCACATGGTGGTTTCCCTAATTGTCTTTGTGCATAAGGGGACTCCAGGTCCTCTATACCAAATACCACACTCAAAAAAGGGAATGGTTAATCTATCCATTTAACATAGTTCGATTAGAGATTCCCCACAACCTCCACCACAGTCATGGTCTTAATTATTTTTCATCAAAAAGTCAAAATAATTTTTTTGAGACTATGTTGCTCAAAAAAATTTTAAAAACACATAAGTCTCAAGGAAATCATACCAGTTACCTATAGAGCGTCACAATTGTACCCATTATAAAAATATTTTTACCCCTAGAAGCCTTTTCAAGAAGGCTGGTCCATAAAGAGATGAGGCTACTTCTCTCACATCATCATTTCTTCCTCCCATATTTCATGAACATATGGACCATGATTCTATAGAATCTAGACCAATGGTATGAACTCCGCATGGGGAATATTCATTTGAGAAAAAACAATATAACTATCTACTATACCATAGTCATATCAGGATCCATATTAAGGGCCACCAAATCAAAACATATTTCAGTTCCAGAAAATATTTCTTGAGCTGCAATATGTGAAACACAATATGGATCAAATTAATATGTTGAAGTTAGACAAAATGATATTCCAAATTTCAAATATGTTAAACAATGTCAAACAATCCCATGTATCATAGTGCTGACATCCCATTCTTTCAGAGTCGTTGAGAACCTAGCTGTTGTGATCCTATCATAAACACATGTTCACAAAACAAAAACTATAAAGGATATAAATGTTAATATATATATATATATATATATATATATGTGATTTATACTAACTCTATGTTGTTACTAATGTTTGATAAATCATATGAATATTAATATTCATCTCCAAGACCAAGATATGTCCCACTAGAGAAGCTTCATCAATCTCTATCCAGCAATGTGAAGATTTACAAGGAAAACCATACAATTCCTCAAAGAGTGACATTTTAATGGGAGATTGGTAGATATTATTTTTGGAAAACTCAAATAGCCCCAAATTTAAATCCCACACTCCTCAAAATCTAAGGATGCAAGAACAAATAATTTCTTCAAAAATCTGTATATCCTATTTTTTCTTTCCATCCATCTCAGTACTGTACACTATGATCGCCCAAACCTAGGATTCCATCACCTCCTATAAGTATTTTACAAACTGAGATGTGTACCATGGGCACCTTTCAGAAAAAAATGGTTATGGAACTCTATTTTAGACACATAGTTTTTTTCATGTTATATTTTGAAATAAGTCTATATATATTTATAGAGTTAGGAAACCAGACAATGTGCGACTACGAGGCCCAGTGTGTAAAAATTAATTTTATATAAAATACTAGATATATTTTATATTAAGAACACATTGATTCTTAGAAAACTGGGATGAAACTTAAAAAGAATCTCATATATGAAATCCTAGACCATGGTTGGGTCTGGAACATGATGTTTACCCAATGTCTGACCTAAATAGGTCGAAACATAGAATTCATATATCTATCCTATTTAGTGGTAAGTTCAATGGATTAATTAATTAATTAATTAATTAATTTGTTTTTATCATAAAATAAATTTTATAGGAATACATCAATAGAAAATCCTTCTAGGTTGGACATATAAACCCTAGGGAGATTCTAGAGCTTCTTCCCATCCTTCTATTGGTGAATCACCTCGAATGACGATGAAACGATAGATCAGAGTAGATTTTTGCAGAAAAAACACCATATAATTGTTCAATAATTACCGACTACATTATTAAATGATGAATGATCCAATATCCATGTATATATCATAATTATTTGGTTTATTCCCATTTTGACTAAATTTGATGAGCAGATCAATCACCTCTATTGATCTATGCAATTCATGGATCCTTGTCATGTTACTATGTACAAATTATATTGGTTATTATTGTTATTAAATACTAGATATCCTTATTATTTATTTTTTCCAATAAATATTGTCTATATATGGTTAAACAATTTTTCTGTGTGCTTTTATCCCTCTATTTCTTCACATTCTTCATTGGTATGACCCCAAAGTCCCTGTTCAATATTTCCAGGTGGTACTGAGGCCAATATAACCCTTGGAGTCATGATGAATTGATTCCGAAGGTATGGGTCAATTAATAAATGATCGAAATGGTATTTTTGGACCATGGAGGATTTTTTGGATGATCAGTAGCCATTTAATGGTTTATGGAAGAAGGAGTGGTGTGCGCGGAGTGATCCAATGCCTGAAGGACTTTGGGAAATTAGGTTTCTAAGATCTAGAGGGATGGAATATACAGTCTAATAATAGATCCATAGATTTTAGGAGAAAAAGTGGAATGAATTGACGGAAAAGATCGGATTTATTGTATGTGAAGAGGATTTGGAATTTTTCAAATAACTAGACAATACTCTATGTACAATGATGAACACATGATGTGTATCCCACAGTTATAGAAAGTCGGTTTATATAAATATATAAGGATATAAAGTCATGTAGTAAACCAAATTTCCATGTACCTCATCCCTGGGTTGATGAGGCGTGTGGCGGAACACCCATGTAGGACCCCGTGTTGGAGTACACTACCTGGTACTTGACTTTATACTGATATACACGAAAAAAAGGTAATGTATATGGATATAGGGTAGAGTACGTAGACATATATTCAGTACATGTAATTGACCAATAACATAGGTGGGGCCCTAATTGGAATGGTAATTCCTTGATTATCTCCCCACATATAGTGTACTCGTACATGGTTGGTGATTCATATTCCTCTAGGGATAAAACTAGGTGAAGGAGTCGGACCACACAACATGTGGGTCCCATCGCACAAAATTTACCCCTTTATTCCATTTTATTAAACACAAATATTTAGTATATACATTATTTGTACTCAAACATTAGCCCATGAGAAGCCTATCTTGACTATTTATCTGCATTAAACATAATGGTTCCCCTATTTGTAGATTCTTGGATACGATGTGGATATTCCAAGAATAAAACCTGGTTAGGTGATTCATGTTTATGGAAGAGATCATGCATGATCACAAGTGGTATCTATAGTGGAACCCTCCATCTAGGTTAGGTATGGGTCCTCTACCGACTCCCTAGTGTAACCCTCCAGTTGGGATGTGCATGGGTCCTCAATGACTTGAGTGGAAACCTTCTACTAACATAGGGCATGGGTACTATACGCAATCCTAAATTAGAACCCTCTAGTGGATCGGAGCATGGGTACTCTACCCAATCCTATAATGGAACCCTCCAATTGGGTTTAACATGGGTCCACTACCAGCTCTTGAGTGGTACCTTCCAGTAGGGCTGGGAATCAATCATTTAATACTGAGTGGAACCCTCATGTTGTGCCAGAGCATGATTCCTATACCTAGATATTATGGCCCCTTGACTATGGGGAACAATGACGAGGGATATATTGACATGGATGGTTACTTATGAGCATAAGCGTGAGTTTTTGGTCATCATTGATGAACATTTGTAACTATTGGTGACTTTTCTTCATGGTTCGAGCTATTATATTAAGATCCCCTTTCTCTCTCAGTAGGGTTCATTTTGAGTGAGAATTTGTGTCTGTGTGAGTACCTTTGGATATGGTTACTCTCTTGCCATGGGATTTTAAGACACATTGGTTATTCCATATACATTCTTTGTTTAGAATCACATGGTAGTATTATTTCACTATCCTTATATAGGTGGAAATGACTCGATGTGTGGTGCATCTAAAAAACATGTTGAGACCCTTGTTCTTGGATGAGGTTACTATTTTACATACTTTGGGTTGAGTTTTATCTTGTTCACTATTCTACGGTCTTTATATTTCATATTGTATCTCTTAATACTCCACCTTTCATCTTTTAGGAAATCCAATTGGGTATGTTTATACTCACCCATGCATGGGATTTCTCCTCACTTGTCATATCTTATACAGATGATGGGATGGTCGGCGGTGAATTTATATGAGATTAGGGATACTGTGTATTTTGGACCGCGTATGTTGGTCATAGCTTAGAGATCAAGAGCTAGAATCACTCAGTAGTTTATATTGATGTTTTTTTCAGTTTGGAATTTTTTTTTGTTTGGTGTGTATGTTCCAATTTAATTTTAATTTTTCATTATCATACTTTTGTATACCCTAAAGGGTTTTAATGCTTAGTTTAATTTCTAGTTGATGTATCTTTTTTACTTTTTTTCTCTACACTTCTACATTAATATTGTTGGGTTTTTGCATAAAGGTACTTAGTAAAAGGCCTCCCATTTAGTATATGACTTTTAGAACATGTTTCTACCCGTTATCCAAGAGTGGTGGGCTTGGGGAAGTTATGGATTGAGCCCCATCTTAGGTCAGGTCATGACAGATTTTTATCAGACCATTTCATTACACAGGCTATTTTATATAGTAGTCCCCTCATTATTATTTTGGTTAGGATTTGGGAAACAATTTCAAAATTAATCATGTATGTCTCTTGGTCTAGAGAATTTAGTGATGGTGCAGGCGTCTGACATATCCATTCATCAAGACCCTGGTATCCTACATGTCAACACGACATATTGAGACATTGGTTGCTGAGATAAATAGTACATGAATCATATAATGATGATTAATATATTATACTTCTTTAATTATCTACCCATTATATATATATATATTCTAATCTGACTATGTTACATCTTAAAATCGTTTAGGATGCCTCCAGGATGACATCCAATAGGGATTCTAGTTTTAGATTGTGATTATAATCCAATTAGTAGTGATAACTCAAGAAAGGGTCCATCCTATGAGCTTCCTCTTCTATGTGGGAAGTTAGAAGCATCTCTACCCATTGAGAAGAATATTTCCTCATAGAGCAGCTGAGGATGTGTATAGGCTCAACACACTCTGGGAGTTCCAACCCCAGATTCTGCTGAGTTTCCATGGAGGCCCAATCATTTGGTAATATATGATTAGCTAGAGATAATTCTCTATATCTAAAAAATCAATTGGACCCCTATAGATAATTTTGTTTCATTAGTAGTTATCCTTTTTCATAGAGAAGTAGGGTTGACAGTGGTGCCTTGTTACGTAGATTCATGAGGAGTCGACACTCTCGTTGTTTGAATTCCAATAGCTGTAATGTGAGGAGTACTACCACTCCATTTTGTGCTTAGTTTGGATTTAGGATCCTCTTGAGCTACAGTAGGGGGAGATTGTAGTTTATGATTATGAAACAGGGTTTACATACCATACCTATTACTCCATTTACATGATACACAATGACTATTTCTAAGAAAAAATGTTTGAGCAGGGACTCTGTAGAGTGATCTGTTCCCGTATATTGTCGTCATGAATCTAGACCTATGAATAAATGATAGAGTAGGTACTAGTGACCATGTTATTTAGGTAATAGCGACACCTAGAAGATGGATCTAGATTTTGGTATCACATAGATGAGTCTTATGAAATTCCTTGACAATGTCAGTTGGCAGGATCTCAGTATAGGTGATCATTTCGTGATCAGACTCAAGAGGATTTTCTTGTGGTTCATGGATAACATAGAGAACTGGGGAAGCCCAGATAGGGTTGGTGCTATGATTATGATGGGTGAGGTCCCATATCACCTGACTAACTAACCTAACATGATGAGGATTATGTAGATCGCTTGAGGATGGTTCTATATTTTCATGGATGGAAACTTTTGTATGGGAAGCTCTAGATGTTCTGGTTCTAGTTTCAAAATGTTTAAAATCTATGTAATTTCATTTCTAGGCATAAATTATTTGTGGACCCAGCAAAGATGGATTCCATTATTTCATGGGATCCACCAACAATGTGTTATATATGTGGAGATTTCATGGATTTTAGGGGGACTATAATATGTTTTTTAAATAATTCTCTTGTATTACAACCACTTTGACGTCCCTAATATAGAAAGGGAATATAATTTCTTAGACTGAGAAGTGTCAGTGTTCCTTTGAGGAGTTGAGGCTGATGATGATGGGTGCTCATGTATTGAGACAATCAGAGGAGGTCATGGAGTATGTATTTTATTATGATGATTTAGGAGTTAGTCTTAGCTGTGTGTTGATGAAGCTATAGGTAGTTGTCATATAAGGGTCGAGATAGTTGAGAACCCATGAGTAGAACTATGAAACTCATTAACTATAGTATACAGTGGTAGTCTTCAACCAAAATATGTGGATGCACTATCTTCTTGGAGAGAAAATTGTGGTTTTCTCTGACCATCAGAGACTCATGTATGTATTGACATAGAGATACATGAGCATGAAAACATTTTGTTGATTGGAGTTCTTTGTGTAATATGAATCCAAGATATTATATGATCAAGTGAAGGAAAATGTATCAGAAGATGACCATAGTAGGAAGTACATTCTCACAAGGTGCATGTGTATTCTCAGTAGTTGGATTCCCTACAAATGGGCTTGGTGGAGTCAGAGGGTACAAATTTTCTGCAGTTGATGGTGTTTTATCGTATATATTATTAGAGTGTGAGATAGTTCCTACTGAGATACCTCAACTGTGAGGTCTTATGTTACCATATATACTTGGGGGTTAACCGGATGGATATTATAAAGTATGGAATCACATCATACTTTTCTAGGGATGGACGGTGGTTCCAGTCATGATGAGAGAGGAGGTGGCATGGGAGGTCCACACTTCTACCTAATATGTATATCTTGTTGTGGGGAATATTTACAAATAACATTAGTGTTAGTTTTATTATCCCAATATGAGATGGATCACATCTGTTTTCATCACTCATTTCCTCATCTATCAGCAGGTGAATGCTAAGAACCATGTTACAAAAGTTTTTTTTGGAGCCCTTTTAGATCCTAGAGTGGAAATGGAGAAGTATATCTAAGGAAATTGTGACATGGATTCAGTTCATGATGAATATCCATGAAACCTTCTTGATGATAATGATCAACTGAAAAAGTCAGCACATTTCCTTTCTATCAGGGTATAGAGATTAGTGGAGTGTTTGCGGCGGTTGTACATAAGATAGATCATTCACCTTCATGGGATTATTTCAACAATTGTCTCTAATTGTGAAACATAGTATATATCACAGTTTCAAGATTTCTATTGGAATAATTCAGTACCAAAATGAGGATTAGTACAACCTTCCACCTATATAAAAAGTGCTAACAGAGTACACTATCTACATGTTAGAGGATATGTTGAGGTTTTTCGGTTTAGAGTCTAGGTGGAGTTGGGAGGATAAATTGACCTTAGTATAGTTTGCATACCACAAATTCTACCACTCTACCATCAACATGACAAATTTGGAGGACCTGTATTGGAGACCCTATAGGTCACCCTTGTGATAGATGGAGATGAGATAGATATCTCTTGTGGGCCCAGAAATGGTACAAGTGATGACGGAGATGGTCTAGGTCATCCATTAGCGGATGAGGACAACATTGAGTAGACAAAAATCATCTGAAGATAACCCTTATTATCCCATAGATTTGGATTAGGGAAAAAGGATTTCCTAATTCTTCCCCTAACAAGGATTAATGAGGTTCGACTTGTGAGGCATGCTATCTGTATGGTTCATTAGGATATTTGAGATCATGTAATGGGTTGACGATATTTCATACTATCTCACCCTACCCACACTACTAGATCAAGTGCACTACATCTTTCATGTGTCACAAATTAGAAGATGAGTGCATTAACCAACATAGGTCATTGACTGGGGAAAGCTATATATCAGGGATAGAGAGACCTTTGCTGAGAATCCAGTGGTGATCAATGATCTATATGAGGGGACCCATCATGGATGGACAATCCCCTTGTTTTGTGTGTTGTGGAAGCACAAGAACAAGAAAGTGAGTTCCTAAGAGTAGGAGAGATAAATTCGGGCTTAGTATGACAAGTTATTTATTTAGTTTTTCTTTTTTGGGATGAAAATATTTATTTAGGTAATGATGTAGAGACCAAGTTTTTTCCGAGTAAGACTTTAAAATATTTCTATATATATTTCTAGAACTGGACACTGAGATGGATTGTGATTATGAGGACCTATGTTCCGAGAGATAATTTTATTAATATATTAAATATGTTTTATATTGATTCATGTGATGTTTTAAAGAAACTGTGATAACTCTTAAATAGAATCTTCAATAAGAAATATGAGAACATTTATGAGTCTGAAACGTCATGTTTACCATAGGATTGACCGAAAATAGGTCATCTAATAGTGTTCAGATATATCACATGTTCTCAATACGTTAAGTGGATTAATTAATTCATTTTTTACCTAATATAAATTATATAATATTAATTCCAGGAAGAATCATCTAGTGTTAGCCACATAAACCATAGGAGGATCCTAAATCTTCTTCCCCTCCTTCTGTTGGCGGATCACCTCGGATGAGAACAAAACACCAGATTTGAGTAGATCAGAGCGCATTGAACATAATGACGTCCATAAATATTTCGTGAGATCATTATTTAATGAATAATTACCCATTATCTATGTATGACTTATCAATTTCTATTTTTTTACTTTTTTTATTAAATTGGTTGAGTTGAACAATCCCCTCTATTGACCATCACCAATTTTAGATCCTTGTATTACTCTTATATACTGATTAAATTGGTGATTATAGTTTTTTAAAACTAGATATCAATTTTCGTGATCATTGGATAAGAATAATTGAAAAAATATAGTTAAAATTTTTATTTGGAGCCTCTCACCACCAATTTCTTCATGTACTTCACTTGTAGGACCCAACATCCTAGTTTGGCGTTGTTAGGAGGTACTAAACATGTTTGAACCCCAAAAATTTGGACGAATCAATTCAAGGGTGATGAATAAATGAACCAAGGATAGATGTATGATGTTTTCAGGTCTTTAATGATTGTTTGGATGATAAGTAGCTATTTCATCATTGAAAAATAGATTAGAGGGCATGTGTGGTGTGTGGGGATGTGTGTGGGGCATCAGGAAATCGTGTTTACAACCACTAGAGGGACAGAATCCATCGAAAAATTCTAGATTCAGTTATTTGGGGAGAAAATAAGGCTAAACTAATAGTCAAATATTAGATTTGGTATGCAAGAAGTGGATCAAACAATCTAGGAAAAAACTAAATAAATTTTTTGTACAATGATGAACACACAATGTGTATCCCCTGATTGTAGTGGATGAGGTTTTGGAAATATATAAGGATCGATCACCATATACCCATCCTACACTCTATGTACCTCATCACCAAGTGGATGATCCATGGGGAAGAACACATGGTTATGACCCCATGTGGGAGTACAAAGATGGGCACCGAAGTACATGCACATGAGATAAAGTATAAAGACACGAGGTAGAAGACACTAAAATATTGGGTACAAAGACATGACCAGGAACATGAGCTAGACCCTGAGTGGAAATGTTATGTGGTGAATATCCCCCTAGAATCCTTTTACTCATAAATGGTTGGTGGTTTGTGTACCTCCTAGGACACGACTTGGTGATGGAGTGGGACCACACACCATGTGGTTCCTCCCACACATCAGGTACCCCTTACCACCTTTTTTGAAAACTTCAATATTTCATATATAATTTTCATGGACTCTGATATTGGCCCTTTGTGTTTCCAATCATAATTTATTTTCATTTTAGAACATACCATTTCCCTAGATTGTGAATTTTGGGATATTATGTGGAATGTTACATTCCCAATTATTTGTTAGGTGATGCTCAATAATGATAGTGATTGCACATGACCACTACTGTCATTCTGAGTGAAACCCTCCAGTTGGGCTAGGAATGGGTCCTTGATGACTATGGTGGAAATATCATCACGTACTAAAGCATGGTTCCTCTATATATGTCTATAGTGGAACCATTCTACTAGGATAGGCATGGGTCCTCCATTGACTCCCATGTGGAACCCTCCAGTTAGGCTAGGTATGGTTCCTTGATGACTAGAGTGGAAACCTCCTATTAGTACATGGCATGATTACTCTACTAATCCTTGTGAGGAACCCCCATGTGGTCTTGTTATTGGTCCTCTACTGACTCCTAAAGTGGAAACCTCCATCTAGGTTGGGCATGGGTCATCTACCAACTCCCGAGTGGAACCCTCTAGCTTGGATGGGCATGGATCCTCTATGAATTCATGAGTGGAACCCTCCTGTTAGTATAGTCATGGGTCCTCTACCACTGAGTGGAATATTACTATTGTACTAGGTAATGGGTCTTTTACCAATATATTATAGCCCATTAGTTGTGCAGAACAGTGACAAGGTATAGCTTGACTTGGATGGTTACTTCAAAGCGGATGCATGAGATGCTGGGCATCATTGATGGACTTTTATAACTGTTGGAGACTCTTCTTCTTGGGAGAATCATTGAGATGGAGATCCCATTTCTATATCATTTTTGTTTCTTTTTATAGAGCATATATATATATATCCATAATTATTAATTTGGTTACTCTCCTGACATGGTATGTGAAGACATGTGGGGTATTCCACATGCTTTCTAGATTTATCCTATTGTGGTTGGATAAGTTCACTCTCATTATATAGGTGGAAAAGACTTGATGTGTAGTGAATCTACAAACCATTTTTATCCCCTTATTGTAGTATTTGGTTACTTTTTCTCTATCTTGGGTTTGAGGTGAATCCTTTTCACAACTATATTATCTTTCTATTTCCTGTTGAATCTCTTACAGGTCTCACTTTCATATTTTAGGGTGCCCTACTGGGTTTGTATATACTCAATCATTTATGTTCTATTCTCGTATGTTTCATGTATTATGAAAATGATGGATAGGGTGATTGTGTCTTTAGAGGAGCTTAGAGATACTGGATTCTATGGACCATGTACGATGGTCGTAACATAGAGGTTAGGAGCTAGGTTATCTTAGTAGTTTATTTTTCAGTTTTAAGGTTGGAACATATTTCTAGTTGGGTGTGTATATTTTCCCTTTAATTTTCAATTTTAATTGTCATATGTTTGTACACCCTATAGGTTATTCATTCTTGATTTAATTTTTTACTACTGAATCATTTTAATATTTTCCTCTGCACTTCTACATTGAGAAGATCATGTGTGTGTATAGAGGTACTTAAGAAAATGCCTCCTTTTAGGATATTCCATTCATCATTTTTATCCACCACCATGGCCTATGGAGGAAATCTTGGGGTAGTTGTGGCGCGAGACCTAGATTGGGTCGGATTGTGACATCCTTAAGACCTAAAACACATTTTCCCATATAAATTTCCTAAATCCATAGCTTTAGTGGTATCATGAATATTGATAGAGTGATCATATTTGGTCAATTAGTCAATCACCACCAAAAGAAAATTTGTTCCTCAAAGATTACATGAAAACCCAATAGTGAAAAAATTGATATCTCATCCCACTCCCAAGTCATCATGAGATTGGGTTGATAAAAATCAGAAGGCTTCTATTTCTTAGCCTTAATCTTCTAACTGGTATAATAATGGGAATAAAAATAAGCAAAGTCCTTTTTCATACCCAGACACTAGAATTGATGCATCATATACTAAAACATCTTTGTTTACATGGGTGAACCACCAATTATGAAATACAAAAATCCCCCAATATAGCCTTTCTCATAGGTGAAATAATGACATAATATTTTCTAAAAGAAAAGGATGTACTGAGGATATAAAGACCATTCACTAATGGTCTCCGCACTATATAATTTTTTTTGATACCGAGAAAATCATCATCAAACTGATTCTCTAAGAGGATAACCTTAAGAAGAGTGGATTATTACTGAAAACATTCCAAAACAAACTCATTATCATCCTCCAAGACATCCAATTTCATGGGAGTAATGATTTCCATGAGATTCAACTCTTTTGAAGAGGCCATCACAACCTTGGATGGGAACATCATGATAAGAGAGTTAAAATCAATGTTCCCCTTTCTTGGGGTGTATGCAATGTTAATGTCAAAATATTACAAGTACTCACCCCATCACCTCTATCAAATATTTAAATATTTTTATGAAATATATTAATCAACCAGTTGTGATTAGAGTAAATGTTAATCTATTTCCTGAAAAGGTAGTGTCACCATATAAATAGATAATTAATTATAGTAATGACTTATAGATTATGTGGGGGATAGTTCTTCTCATGTTCCTAAAGTTGATGACAACCACAAGCTACCTCGTTATCATCCTACTTGAAATCATAGCCCAAACCTGAACCCAATCATCATAAAACACCCTGTATTCCTTTCTAGCCTCTAGAAGTGTCAACACTAGAGATAAAGTCATACAACCCTTTAAATAATCAAAGGAAATATGACATATTGAATCCAAAAAAATTAACTCCCTAAAAACTATGGGTATTAAACATAGAATACATCATTGATAAATGGTTTATTATCCAATATAAATAACCTACTAAACCTAGGAATCTCAAAATCTCAATCAATTTTAATAATTTCTGAATTGATAAGAGAAATATCACCCTTTTAAGATTATCTAAGACACCATGTTTTGAGACCAAGTACCCTAAGAACATCACCACTTAATTCTAGAATTATAACTTTGATTGTTTAGAATAAATTTAATTATTCCTCAATATGTCAAATACTACTCTAAAATAAACCACATGATAATTCTTGGTTTTATAGTAAACTAGGATTTCATCCATGAATAACACAATTAAATAGTCATCAAATCCCTGGAAAACCATGTTTATAAGTTCCATAAAAACAAAAGGATAATTGGTTGGGATGAATGGAATAATAATATACTCAAAGTGGCTATAACATATTTTAAATACAGTCTTTGGAATATTAGACTCCATGATATTAATCTAATGGTATTCTAAAGTAAGATCAATCTTAGAAAACCACATAACCTATTTTATCTGATCAAATAAATAATTGATGTAGGGAAATATATATTTGTTCTTAATCATAAATCCATTGATTTTATAGAAGTTAACACACAGAAAAAGGATTATGTTGAATTTATTTGTGAAAATATCTAGTGATTCCCAAGGTGACACACTAGATCCAATGAAGACATTGGATATCAAATCATCTAACACATTATAAACTAGCTTTAGATTCATATGTGCTATAAGTATGGGGGAATATATATGGTCTATGAACATTGAACAAAGTCGATATATAACTCCACCTCCCCTTCACTGGTAGACCAGAAAATTCTAGTCGAAGAACTTTCAATAATTTAATAACTACTGGAGGCGTTTCACTAAAAAAGTAGTCTTACTCCAGTTTAACAGTGTATAAAGATATCATTATACACAAATATAGAAGTGGAGAACTGTATATTCTAGATACTAGGTACCATTTTTCCTAGAAAATATCGTATTCCCCATTGGTTATAGCAAAGTAAACCCATCAATGAAAACATTCAATGCAATCTTTATGATCAATCCACCAGTCTATTCCGTGAATGATGTCTAGAGGATTCATTTCATGAAAAAAGTAAGAAATGAGAATGAACATTGATAAAGACAAGGAAAAAGAGGGAAAAAAGACCATATTACTCTTCTTCTAGAGAATTATTACAATTTTCATCACATAAGGTATGAGTTAAATTGGAATATTTTACTTGTCCAAAGTGCGAGTTGATAAGAACGAATGAGAGGCACTAATATCAAATGTAACAGTCAATAAATAAGAAGTAATAGTAATGGTACATATCACTATCATAGAACCCTATCATTTACCAATACATGCATATCTAATAACACCTTGACATTTTAAAATATCACTATGTTTTATAGCGTCTATAAAACAAAACATAGAGCATAAACAAACAATCAAATTTTATTTTTTAAATATTGAAATTATAACCAAGTCGTTGAATTGGAGGTTATAAATAGTATTAACTAAATTATGAAATAAATAAAATGTTCCTAATAAATAAAAATTCATTTATTAATTATATGTAAATAAGTATGAATTTTTTAGTAATGTCATTTTATCCTTCAGAAATATTTTTTCTTCAAAAATGTTTTTTTATTTCTTTTTATGAGAGAATAAATTAATTAATTTATAGAAATTATTTAAATATTATTTTATTAAAATAATATCATTTTTTAAATAATCATATCAAAATTATATTATAGTGAATATTTTTGATTTTTATGAAAAGGTTGTGTTTCTAATAAATAGTGAAAAATACCATTTTTTATTCAAAAACTTAAATTTTTATTCAAGAAGCTAAAAAGATTCATTTTCTTTTAAAATGATTCCAAAAATAATTTTTTTCTATTATATAATTAATAATTACATTAATTTCATTAAAATAAATTATATTATTGAATTTGGTATAAAAATATTTTTTGTATATCAAATGAATTTAAAAAAATACTTCTCTTCATTTTGATTTTAAATATAATTATGCCAATTATAGGTATTGAATTTGATTAAATTGATTAGATATTTTTAATAATGAGGTTCAAAATATCTTAATAGGCCTATTTTTAATTTTTTTCAATATTAATAGCAAACGTGGTACAATTTTTCAGCTCGGTAAAATGTAAATCGGGTGAATCTTTTCGTTAAAACTAAATGATATGGTTATAATATTTCATCTTAATTCATATTTTTAAAATGAAATTATACCCTTACAACCTATTTATTTAAAATGATATGTTTAAAAGAATATTTTCCAAGAAAATGACCTATATAATTTGTTAATCAAATAAAGTTTCAAAATATCACTCTCTTAGATTTAAATATCTATTATATGTCCACATTTGGGCAAAAAATTGTTATGAATGAATATATATTTCAATTTTATGAATAATTAAATTATATTAATTGAAATAATTTATTTATAATTTTTAGTGATTATATAATTACCCTATATTTTTATGCAACAATAATATAATATATCCATAAAATAGAAAAATAAAATAAATGTTTCTAAAAATATTAAAAGTGATATAAATTTGCTGATTTAGAGTGTTTTATGAATATTTAAGATTATTATGAAATATTAGTGATTTCTAAATGAATTATATTTTAAATAAAACATTTTGTTGATGTATTTCAAGTCAAATAAAATGAATATTGTCAAAATTTTCATTAATGATAATTTATCAAAAAAATAATTTATTAAATTATTTTAAAATGATAAAAAAAATATTTAAATAAGATAATGTGGATAATATATCGTAAAAAATTTCATCCCTTTAACATTTATGAGTCAATATATTTCTTTTATATAAAATTATAACCCTTTAATAATGAAAAATATGATACTATAGTTAATGTTAAAATAGGTTATTTAAGGTGTGAAGATAAAAGATATGGTTTAAAACACCATATTAACTTGTATAAATAATATTGGATGGCTATATTTCAACCCAATACTATCCTATGTTTTAATAACATGACATATAGATTAATTGTTTCTAAGAATAAATTTACTATAATTTAATATTTTAAGAAATTAAAAAGTTTCTCTCTCCTCAATTATAAAAGGGAACCTCCTTCATCACTTCTTTATACCTATTTGAGACATATATCTTGAAAAAAACTACTAATTAATAAATAAAATATACTTATATATGTTCTAGAGGATATTTCCATTCCAAAGGACCTAATATAAATCTATTAATAAGATATCTAAAAGAATTATACTGAAGAATAGGTAAACCTCTTTACTAATTCCTTGATCTATTTCTTCTTATACATCTTCGAAAAGTGTTATACCCATAAGAAGATAATTAATAAAATAAAATAAATATATTTATATGTTATTATGATTGTGTTACATCCATATTATATCTTTTTTTATCCTACTAAAAGAGAAAACATTACTCATGCTTACATATAACTTAACATCTCCACACTGTAGTGCAATTAATTTTTTAAAATCATTTGATTTGGATGGCTATAAATATATAGGTAATGAATATATTTATATTAATTAAATTCATATTCTTTTTTAATTTTAACATTATATATAACTTTTTTCTTTCTGATCCATTGAAAATTGATAACATCGCTTGTGCATAGGTGTGGGCTACCTCCTCCACGAAGTGATGTGATCTTTTACCCTTTATGTTTTACATGGATGGTAATAAGTATGTATTTTATGATTATATATTATTTATATGATATGATAATTTTTTTAAATGATAAACATTATTTAACTTTATTTCTTCACATCTGATAGAAAATGAAAACCACGTTCTTGCATACATACAACCTGTCATCTCCATGAATAGTGTAATTAACATTGCAATCATTAACTTTAATGGAAGTATATAAATATGTATATAATTAACATATATTATATTCATATCCTGATTAAAAAATTTAATATAATTTAACCACGATTAAATTACAATGACTGAAAGTACTGAACCAAAACATACATTAAAAACGATGTAGTGATCACGTGGAACAATGGTTTTAATAAAAAAGTTATTAATAAATTGGTGATAATATGTTA
Source organism: Viscum album (assembly GCA_963277665.1). Classification (NCBI taxonomy): domain Eukaryota; kingdom Viridiplantae; phylum Streptophyta; class Magnoliopsida; order Santalales; family Viscaceae; genus Viscum; species Viscum album. The sequence goes on from OY728122.1 coordinate 1,715,275,335, forward strand.
TAAGTAAATAATATATGTTATAATATATATTAATATTATTATTTAATATATTTTTAAAAATATATATTTATGATACAGAATATTCGAACACATACGATGGTATTCCAGCATGATGTAAGGGTTTCCCATCTCACGTTTACTTATGTGAGACATATTTCCTATCTACCCCATATTTCATTTATTTGGTGTATATAATACCCATTTGATATGTTATATCATTAATTTACTTAGCTTAATTATTTTTAAATGTTTCATATGGTGTTATTTATTTCATGTGGCTTACGATTCAGAAGTTACCAATGTGGTAATGGTTTATTTCACAATCTCACCATTATTCGAGATTTTAAATGATTAAGTATCCCTTGGGGGAATAATTTGATATTTATATTTTAAAACTACTATATTTTATTATTCTATAGTTATTTATTATGTTTTCATTTAATAATACTATTTTCCTGTCATCATTATTTAAAATGATTGTTATTTGTTTAATAAAATAGATTTTTATTTCTATATTTGGTTGAAAATATTGTTTATTCAATATCCATGTTTTCTAAACAAATTAAAACATATTTAATAAATTATAAAATTTAGTTATTTAATAATTTTTTACTTACATTTTATTTTTTTAATTTTTTTGAATGTAATATTCTTTCTATTTTCCAAATGTATAACTTTTTAACCATTTTAAAAAGTGTGAAATGCGTGTTTTTTAACTTATACTGCATGAAAAAAAATTCCCACTATCAAGAATGATCAATTATTTGAATATAAATTTATAATTATAAATTTTTATTAGCAATGAAAATGGATTCTTTAATATGTGTCATGTTTTTAGATTAAGAAAACTGGTTTTCAAAGTGAAAAGGGTATTTTTCAAAAGAAATATTCCAATAATATCTTTAAAGTATTTTCATTTATATCAAAATCATTTATTGAAAATTATATTGTGGATCTAATCTAATGATACCATATAACTTATTTATATATATGGGTTATGATCAATTTTAAAATGGATGTACTATTTTGTTTCAAATTCACCATACTACTCTAGATGGTTTCTGACTATGTTTATTGATTATGGAGAGTATTATGATTTCATATAGTAGTTTTCAATATGAATGTTTCTATTGATAATTTTTCAACCCTTTTATATGATAAATGAATTGGGATTATAATTTGATGGGTGAGGCATGATATAGTCCCCTTGATTCACTGGTAGGTCTCATGACACAAACTAATTTTGTTATTTCGATGGGCACTTACACATTTATGTAAGATGTATTGGAATGAGGACTTGAAGGTATGTTTATGATATATTACATTATGGTTTCGAGATCATGATATTATTTATTGACATCAATGTGATTATTCAATTAGTTATAATATCCATGGATAAGTTTCAGTTTCATTTGATTATTAATATAGAATTACTTGATTCTCATTTATTCCAACCATATAATTCCTCATATTCAAGTTATTGATTAAATGAAATTTGAATTCAGTTATTTTCCTGAATTTTTTTATGGATAATTTATTAATTATAGATCCATTGTGCACATACCCTTATTGGGAATTAGATATCACCCTTTAATTTGTTTCCCTTCCCAAATATTCTAGGAATTGTATTATGATTGGTACGAAGGGATATTTTAAAGGGAATATTGGTCTAGTAAAATATAATACCCTATTATATTTTATGTTTACAGTTTAATGTTATATTCAAGTTTATTATACATTACCAATACTAATAATCTATTTATTCCATTAGGATGATATTCTCTTTATCTAGTCCAAATTTAATAAAGTAATAATCAATTATGGGATACCAAGGTTGGGATATTTACACATCCACTATTTGAATTTGATTCATTCATGGTATCTATTTCTATAATCCTATTGTTTTTGAATAATTTGACTATTTCACTAATGCTATTAGTGTTACTGAGACATTATGTAAGATCCTAGCTTTTTATGGAGTCATCTTGGGTGCATTTTTTGAGCCTTCTGAATGGATTCCAAGGTGATTCGACCATCGTTCTTCAAGATCGATAGCCCGGATTGATAATATTCTCTCTTCTTGATGTGTGGATTTCATCATGTTTCTTGCCTCGTTCTTTTCTCTATCTTTACATGATCTTTTCATGGAAGATCTCAACTATTTCTAGGGATCTATACTAAATAGTTGAGATATAGATCTTGGATTGTGGATCTAGATCTAGATTTTCAAGATCTTGATGCTATTGAGCATAATTTTGTTTTAGGAATTTAGATTTTGAGCTTGATCAACAATGTTGTGCCGCTAAAATTTTGGTAATTTTCATTGGGATAACATCAATCAATAAAATGAAGATGTTGGTCTAAATTAAACTCCCATAGTCGTGGATTTTATATGTAAATACGAGTTCATGAAATTTCTAGCGCCCCTTGATAATTGATTTACTAAATCAGAGTAATTAGGAATGTGGAATTGACTTGTTATTTTCTTGGAGATTAATTGATAATTTAATCACAAAACAAACAAAGGGGAATTGAGAAAATAGATATTTGTTTTGGAGATTGGTTATGGGTTGAAATATTGTAATTTTGATATTTAATTGATTGTGTTAAGATAAGTAATTGGGAGAAATTAATTATGAAATGATGTTTGGATAGGTAACAAAATTTATTGTGAAAATTAATTATGTGCCTTTCTATTGAACAAAGATAATTAATAGTGATAATTAATTATGAAAAGTTGAGATTTGATATGGATAATTAATTTTGAATTATTTTTTTATGGAATGATAATTGTGTTGATTGATTAAGTAATTGATTAATTAATTAATTAGTTATGTTCTTAGTTAATTTTTGAGTTAACTAATGAAATTTGAAATGTTTAACTAATTGTTTTATTAGTATTGAAATGACGTGGATAATTCATGTGAATTGAAGAATGATTAAATTGGTGAGATTTTTGTGGTTCTAAACATGGTGTTCTAGAACAATTAGAAGTGTGGACTTGGACATGGAATTCCTCCCCAATAGTTATCCAGGATTTAAATTTTGGGGTTCTAGGCATGAAGAGCTACACTGAATTAGATTTTGGGGTGCTAGGGATGACAACCTACACCAAATGAGATATACAGTGTTAGGCATGGTGACCTAACCTAAATGAGTTTGTGGTTCTTAACATGACAATAAACACCAAATGAATGGAAATCAAGAATGATGATTCAAATGGAAAAAATGAAATGAAACTAGGCCTAATTTTATGATTAAATATTAAATGACAATGTGATAACTTTTTAATTATGAATTTTATTTATTACTCCATAAAACTATAAATATTATATTTTTAATAGAATTGTTTTAGACACCATTAGTGGTGGCATACTGAGTTGTACTCACACCCTATTCAAGCCGCCTGATCAATACTCGTGTAGACTTTGTTGTTGCAGGATTGGATAAGGGAAAGGCCCATAGATAGGTTGTTGTTTGGGTTTAGAGCATGGTAGAGGGAACCCGACATCGGTTGGGACCCACTTGGGAGTCATTGTGTCTTTAAATTTAGTTCCATTATAGACACTTGACATAAACATTATCATCAATTGATTTACCTTTTAGTTGAGTATTGTGTTTTATTATTTTGAATATCATATAACATGGTATTTTTCTAGATATTTATACACTTACACATTTGGTTGTTGTTGTATTCTCCCGTTGGTGTTTTAATTTGATAAACAAGGGTGTAGTCTCCCAAAGACTGACTTACTAGACCCTTGTTTCGAGTCAAAACCCTCTATCATATGGGAAGGTGCACATGAGGGCTTGTGGAAAACCGACTCGGGGCCATGTTAAGTGGTACCTGGGTCGGGATGTCACAATGTGTTATCAAAGGAGTATTCATTTCATTCTTATTATTGTTTTATACTATTTGGAGAATGGTATACATGAGACTAGGAATATTCGAGGCTTGGTAATGAGATCGTACATGGGAATTGTAAGACCATCTATGGGTGAAAATATGAGTACTCAGGGTGGGATTGTTGTTATTTCCATTTTTTTTACAGTTGGATATTATTTCACCTTGGGCGATGCACTTGTGGTCTGATGTGATATTAGTTTTGAAATTTGATGAATTTTTATTCATGGAATGAAGTGGCATGATACTTGTGTCTTCATGAATCATTATAGTCGATCAAGGTTGTTGTGAAATTCCTTATTCTAGGCACTAACAGGAAAATGGGTTATGGGTATGTTGTTGAACCTAGACTATTTTTCCATGTTCTGAGATTCAAATTGTGATGAAAATGGGAATAAATTTGTTTCTATTGAGAAACTTGATTGATTAAATGATTATTATTAATTAATTAATTGTTTAATTTATTAATTTGAGATAATGTGATTAATTAATGGTTTAATTAATTAATAAGAAGTTATATACCCTGGATATCCAAGACCTGAGTGTAGGATTGTTAATGGTAGTGATAAGGCCTTGGTGTTGACCGTGTGGTGAGGAATGGGTGAAAGTATATGTTTAATCATGTTGTGTCAATTTCTTTTATTACATGACTATTATAAGGTTACATTATGAGACCTAAGATATGTATTTGTATTTATAGAGATATACCTCCATGATGCTTATTGAGGGAGAGATCGAGCGGTATGGCCCATAAAAAACTTTTAAATAGGTAACATGAGGAACCATTGGAAAAAGATGAGGAGGACGGGGAACAGTTCCGAGTGAACATTACTCATTTCATGAAATTCATGGAGAGGGACCTAGGGAGGGTTTTGAAAATAATGTCTGAGTTGAGAAGGGATTTTTAGCTGCAGAACCCTCCTACTTTAACTGGAGATGGTGGACATAAGGGAACTGAATTATGGATTGAATCCATAAGGATGATACTGGAACATTTCAAGACTCTTTCTAGGAGGAGATTCAATTTGGATACTTATATTTTACGGTGTTCAATAATGCACTGATGGGACATTCAGGTACGATCTGGAAAGACTGATGATCTGTTATAGGGAATTCTAGAGAAGTTCATAGAGCACTTCTATCCCGAGACACTGAGATAATATAAGGATTCAATGTTTATGCATCTGAACATGGAAGCATGTTGATAATGGATTATGATGGATGTTTCAAAGATTTAGAGTGTTTTGATGGAAATTATGTAGCAGATGAGGCTTATTTGGAAAAATGATTTTAGGATGGACATAGGTGTAAGATTAAGTCCCAGGTAAATATATTTAGGTTGAATAAATTCTCCGAAGTGGTTAATTAGGATCTCATTTTTTGAGGGGAACCTGAAGGAGGCTTCAAGGAATAGATAGTTAGAAATCACAAAACGATCAGGGAGTGTGACTTCTGAGAGAAATAAGCACCAATATGAGAACCTTAGTCAGGAAAATGGAATCCAAGGAGGATATCCTAAAGGAACAATTGCAATATATCTTACCCATGTGATTTTAAACCAGTGCGGTCAATTGGGAAACTATTGTACACGTTGTCCTTGTCCACTAGTGGGGTGCTAGTTTTGTGGCATGATTGCGGACCTACAAAAGTTCACTAGGAAGCAGCAGAATGATGGTGCTGAGGGGGCAGCTGCTCAAGGTTTGAGTGTGGGAAGGGGGTCTTCTACACCATATATGTTTGGAATTTGGAGCTCTATGGGAAGAGCTGGTAGAGGTAGTAGATGTGTTTCTTTAGGGTATGAGCGCCTGTGTCACCAGATTGGTGCTACTCAAGGGAGTCAGATGACAACACAGGGAAGAGGGGTGGGACAGTTACATACAGTGAAGCCTACACTTGTGGAGAGAGAGGCTAGTCAATCGACAGTGATATGTACTATTCTAGTTTCTTCTACCATAGCTACCGACTTTTTTGATACGAGTTACTCTCATTCCATTATATTTGTAAATCTTTTTAATGGTTTGAGCCTGGAGGTAGAGTCCATAAGTGGGGTGATTAATATCGATACACCAATGTGAATATTGTCTTGGGATATCTATTTATGTGAATAATGTCATATATAGATAAGAGAGTATCATTTTCTTTGGGATATCCATTTCCTTGAAATAATGGGCTTCGACCTGATTATGGGTGTGGACTGGCTAGTCACATACCAATACCACATAGATTTTTACCACAAGATAGCGACCTTTGTATCTCCTAAGGGTCACTAGTATGTTAATCATGCAGAATGAGATATCCATAGAGGAAAAGATAGGCCAATTACTCAGTAACTATGAGATCTCACATCCCATGTTTCTAGACTTTTTCTGGATGATGGGTACGGTTGGAATGATGTTCGTACACTATCATTATAACACCTTTAGGATGTATTTACTAAAGAATTTTTAGGTTTTCCACTTGAGAGAGATGTGGAATTCACTATTAATATCATGTTAGTGGTTGTGTCGGTATCTATCCCACCTTACAAAATGGCACCGACTGAACTTCAAGAGATCAAAACAAAATTGGAGTAGTTAGAGGGTAATGGGTTTATCTGTCCAAGTACATTGCCTTGGGGATCACATGTATTTTTTTTTGAAAAGAAGGACAAAAGGAGTTTTAGCCTGTGTGTCTATTATCTAAAGTTGAATAAAATTACCATGATTAACTGATACAATCTTCCATGTATTGCTAATCTATTTGAATTTCATAACAGGGGTTGTTTGTTCTGAAAGATCTATCTGTGATCAGGGTAACATCAGGTTAGATTTCGGACCTCTATTATACCGAGAACTACTTTCAGAAGCAGGTATGAACTTTATGAGTCTGTTGATATGTTATTTGAGTTGAAAAATTCTCTATTAGTATTTATGGACTTGATGAAAATGATATTTCATCAGTACATAGATCATTTTGTGGTGGTGTTTGTGCATGACATATTGTTGTGCTCAAGGACTCATGATGATCGTGTCCAACATTTTGACATCATCCTGGTTACACTAAGAGAGAACCACATATATTCCAATCTATCTAAATGTAAATTATGGATTGACACAGAACACTTTTTGGGGCATGTCATCTTATAATAATGTATGGCAGTGGACCTAGAAAAAGTGCAAGCAGTGACTTCAGGGGAGAACCCCAAGATTTTTTTGATATCTAAATATTTTTGGGATTTTCTAGTTATTAAAAAAGGTTCATCATGGAATTTTCCTAATTGTAATAACCACTTTCAGGTTTCACAAAGAAAAGGGGTATATTTTGATTGGACAAAAGCATTCTCAAATTCTTTCCAGGATTTGAATAAGTGCATGACATCAACACAAATTTTGATCTTACCTGGGTTAGGTGAGGAGTACATGGTGTATTATAATGCTTCTAGGATTTGACTTAAATCTGTGTTGATGTAAGGGGATTGAGTCATTTCTAATGGGTCTTGGTAGTTGAGTCCACATGGATGGAATTTCCCTATGCATGACCTCAAGTTAGAAGTGGTAATTTATTCTCTTGTTGGTGACACTATCATTTGTGTGAAAATTTTATATCTTTTAAAGATCACAAAATCATGAAGTTTATCATTTCACAATGCGAATTGACTCTTCAGTAGGAAAGATGGGTTTAGTATATGCAGTCCTTTGATTTTGAACTGGAATATAAAACCAGAAAGTGGAATAGTTTGGCGAATGTCTTGAGCTGGAAAACTCAAAATTAGTTGGTATATGGGTCCAGTAAATAGTGAAATATGATGCATTTTCTGGAAGAAATTCATGTGTTAGTTTTGTAGAGTGAGTAGAGGATGACTCTTTTTTCTTTAGTAGTGGATTTTGCACTCTTTATATGGATCCAGGATAGGATGTATGAGTATCTGTAGTGTTTAGCCTTAAGGTAAATCCTTGAAGGTGGGGATACACCATTAGACTAAATAATATATGAGGATGATATCATCTATGTGAAAAATCATGTTGTTGTGCCTATGAGTATGTGAGAGGAACTCATGTGATAATTTCAGTCCTCAAAGTGGGTGGTAGATACTGGGATGAAAAAAATTTCCATGAACTATAATGACAGTTTTGGTGTCCTGGCATGAAAAAAAGATATTAGGGTTCGTAACAAGATGTTTCACCTGTCAGTAGGTGAAGGCAGAGCATCAACGACCTTGAGGCCAATTGCAACCGTTGACTATTCCAGAATTGAAGTGAGATGGCGTGACTATGGATTTCGTGGTTGGACATCCAAAGACACTTAGGAAGAATGATACTATCTGGCTCATTGTGGATCAACTAACAAAGGTAACGCATTTCTTTCCTCTTAAGGAAACATTTACGATAGAACATTTGGGAGAACTGTATGTATGAGAGATAGATCATTTTCATGGGCTTCCAGAGACTATTGTTTTAGATCATGATTATTGCTTTAATTCACACTTCTAATAGTGATTACAAAAGGTTCTTGGTATACAGTTTTTGTTAAGTACATACTTACACCCAAAGATAGATGGGCAGTCAGAGTGTATCGTATAGGTGTTAGAGGATATGTTGTGAGAATGTGTTCTTGACTTTGGTGGTTCTTGGGAGAAGCACTTAGGATAGGTGAGTTCTCCTATAAAAATAGTTATCAGAAAACTATACAGATGGAACCATATGAGGATCTTTATGGTAGACCTTTTAGATCACTGATGTGTTGGTTTGAGGTGGGTGTGTCATAGCTGTCGGGACTGAGTCTCGTTAAAGAGACATCAGAGCAGGTGTTGTCAATTCAGATAAATATTTATACACCTCAGATTACTTAGAAGTCGTATAATGATAGATGGAGACAACCCCTAGAGATTATAGAGGGTGATCATGCATTCCTTCTGGTGTCTCATAGATTGGGTCATCACCTGATATTGAGGAAAGGATTATTGAATCCCAGGTTTGTAGTACCATTTTAGGTATTAGAGAGAATAGGTCCAGTGGCATACCACCATAGAAATTCAGTGATATGCATGATGTTTTCTATGGGTCAAAACTATAGGTCAATAACCCCAACCCTTCTCATGTTATTGATTTGAAAGAGGTGGACCTTGAGATGGATGTTTCCTTTCAGTGGAATTCGATACGTGTGTTGGGTTGTAGTGAGAAAGTGTTATAGGGAAACATTTATCCATTGGTTCATGTGTTATGGAAATATTTAAGGATTGAAGAGGAAACATGGGAATGAGAAAAAGACATGAGGGCTCAATGGACCAATCTTTTTGGATCAGAATCTTAGATAAGTTTGGGAGTATAGCTTGAGGATGATAAATTATAAGGTGTGGATGTTGTAAGATCCAAAACTTTTCTAGATCCATATTGGGATCTTTTTTAGAGCCTTCTATATGGATTCCAAGGTTATTCAAACATTATTCTTCTATATTGAAATCCTGGATTGATGATCTTCTCCCTTCCCAGTATGTGGATATCATCCCATTTATTATCCCATTATTTCCTCTATATTTCCTTGGTCTTTTCTGGGAAGATCTCCATCATTTCCATTGATCTAAACCAAATAGTGGGGATCTAGATCTAAGATTGTGAACGTAGATCTATATTTTCAAGATCTTGATTCCTTTTATCATAATTTTGTTTTAGTGATTTAGATCTGAATATTGATCGATGATGTTGTATCGCTCAAATTTGGGGAATTTTCATTAGGCTAAAAACCATCAATAAACTGAGGTAGTTCATCTAAATCAAGATCCCATAGTCATGGATTTGATATGTGAATGTGTGTTTATGGAATTGATATCTTCCCTTGATAATTGACTTCTAAAATTGGAGTAATTAGGAATGTGGAATTGGTTTTTGATATCCTTGGTGATTAATTGATAATTGAATCACAGAAAAAATGAAGGGGGATTTCCCAAATAGATATTTTTCTTAGAGATTGGCTATGGGTTGTGATATTTTATTTGAGATATTAAATTGATTTTGTTAAGATAATTAATTGGGGAAAATTAATTATCAAATGATGTTTTTCTATGTAAGAAAATTAATTGTCAGAATTAATTATGTTCCATGATATTGATCGAAGATTATAAATTGTGAGAATTAATTATGAGAAGTTGAGATTTGATCTGGATAATTAAATGTGAAGAATTAATTATTGAATTAGAATTGTGTTGATTGATTAATTAATTGATGAAATAATTAATTGTTTATGTTCTTAATTAATTGTTGAGTTTACTAATGGAATTCGAAATGATTAAATAATTGTTGGATTAGTAATTGAATGATGTGGAAAATTCATGTTAATAAATGAATGATTAAATGGATGAGATTGTTTTGGTTCTGTATATGACTTCTAGACCAATTAGAATTTGGGAATTGGACATTGAGTTCCTCCCTAATAGTTATGAAAGATTGAGATTTTGGGGTGCTAGGAATAACGACCTACACCGAATGAGATTTTGGGGTCTTAGGCATGAGGACTACAACGAATGAGTTAGGGAGTGTTTGGAATGATGACCTATACTGAATGAGATTTGGTGTTCATGACCAGATATTCCCCACCGAATAAATGATAATCCTGAATGTTGATTCAAATGGAAAACATGATATGAAAATGGTCCTAATGAAATGATTAAAGATTAAATGAAAATGTGATAACTATTTTATTATGAATTGAATTTATTGCCTCAAAAAACTCCATAAACATTCTTTTTACTAGACTTGATTTAGGAACTGTTGGTGGGTCCTACTAAGTAGTACTCACACCCTATTCAGGCCACATGATTAGCACCCATGTATACTTTTTTTGTTGTAAATGATAATGTCAAGGCCCATGGACAGATGTTGATTGGGATTGGAGCATGGGAGAGGGATCCAGATGTGTTTCGGGACCCGCATGGTAGTAGTTTTGTCTTTACTTTTTGTTTCATTGTAGACACTTAACATTCGCATTATCATAGAATATTTTACCTTTTAGTTGAATATTTTATTTTCTTTTTTGGAATATCATGTTACATGGTATTGTTCTGGTTATTTATATTCTTCCTCAATTTTTTATTATTGTATGCTTCCATTTTAGTTTTATTCTAATAAAAGATGGTATAGACTCTCCAAGACTGACTTGCCCGACCCTCGCTGGTAGTTGACACCATCTAGTGTACAGGGAGGTGCACCTGAGGGCATGTGGATAACTAGCTCAGGGAACTGTTTAGTGGAACCCAGGTCATGACGTCACACCATACCACTATATGAGGTATTTGATACATGAAACCCCTTTGAAAGAGTCGTAAATCTCTATACGAGATGAAAATATTGAGTTCTTCTATGTAATAATACTTCAAGTTCCCAACCTTACCACAATGTAAAGAAGTCAACGAGACTTTATTAGACACCCAAATAGATTTGGAGGAAGTTTTCCATTGAGGGATAACACCAATGTTTCCACCATAAGGGAAATTTTTCATTCTCTTCCCATTAAAGGAACTGATAAAGCTTCCACTAGGAGTAATAGAAACTCCTATAAACCTTGACAAACCAGTGTGGTAAATTTACACTATTAGAGCCATATCTAGATTAGTAACATATGAAGTAATATTCAACATGAAAACATGAGATCAAATATCAAGTCAAAGACCCATTTAAAATGTTCAATACTTCATATTATCTTTCAACACTAACTCATGTGAAAAATAATAATGTTTAGAAATATTATTGGCCTACAGAGTCACTAACCAATCGCCTTTGTGATGGCTGAGAAACTCTATGGAAATATAAAATACCATCAACTATAGAGAAAATTTATTCATGAAAAGTGTCTTCATGTATTTCCACTGTAAGATATCATTCTAATTTTCTAGAACTATAACATCATACTATCTCTTGAAAGGCCCATCAAGCTTATGGACGACACATTTCACTATAATAGAATCCAGATTTTCTAAGAAATAAATGATTCATTTATTATTCACCAACAAATCCTCCACCTCCCAATTATTTTTTGTTCCCTAGAAATATTTTATTTTTTAATGAATAAACTCATAGGTATTACGTAAACTGTCATATATTTGATGATACACCTTTGTAGCATGAATGAGGATAGAGTCATACATTTTTCCCATACATTAGAACACTCACACTACCACCTCCATGAGTTTATGGCCAATAGGATGGTTCATTTTCTACATTTCATCCGCATCTATTTCATGATATCTGAATAGGGTTATTCTTGGGGGTATGACACTAAAAATCATCAATGAACTATAAGTAAAAATTAGTCAAGATAAATAAGAAAATCAACTCTATCAAGTAGAACTCAACATGAGAATACAAATACAATATTATATTTTGGGAAAAGTCTAGAAATAGATTAGTCAATTCTATAATGATTCATTTCTAATACCTGGGGTTAGTTAAGGTTATCTATGAATAGAGATGGCTAAGAACTCACTCATAAACTGCCCCTTAAATTTTAGAAATCCAATATATATTTTACTAAGGCATCTCAAACTATATACCAACATCCAAGAAGAGAAACAACATTATTTGATGCTAATTTTTCCAGAAATAACCTATATAAATCACTAAACCCAAACCCAAAACCATCCTAACATAGCTCAAAGGGTGTTCTTGATCCCAATAGGATAGAAACTAGTACTTGAGTATCAAAAATTGTAAAGGTGGAATAATTTCTCCAATGGATTACCAAATAAAACAAATCAGTGAATATGAATCCATAAACAATTAATTTTCCACTATATTAAAATAAGAAAAGTACAGAAAATAGAATGTTACAAAAAATAAGATTCAAAAACAAAATAAATCACAAAGATAAAGATGGAAATTACATAATGATCTCATTGTAACAAGTGGATCACTAACTCTTCCTATCACAACCAACTCCCAAGGTTCCAATATCAAAAACACCCACTTCCTCCAAATAAATATTTAACTTTTCTTGGACCTTTAAAAATAAACTCCACATATTCCTAAATTAATAATAATGGTCTGAGACACACTAACCTAGTAGGATACCTATAGTATTCTTTAATATTTCCACATCAAATTAACCAATATTTCAACTTTAAAAAAACAGGAATTGTTAAACATTTTCCAAATCTATAAAAAAGTAATTTAAAAAAAATTCAATGGAATGTATAACATATGTAAAAATAATTTTTTATATCAAAACATGAATGAATAATAATATCAATAAAAATAAATATGAGAAAATAATTTTATAAACATGTGAATGTAAAAATTTTATATTTATCAGAGCACTATGGTTATAGGTATCAATATTAGATAGATCAAGGCTCATAGATCCACATAATTCATGGTGAAATATGAATCTATGTGTGAACGTATCCCCAAATCTCAGAACTTGGAGGAATACGAGTATTACCCCAATGAATTAAATCCTTGTAATCATTAAATTTTTACAGAATTTTCATCATCAATCTAGCTCTAGGTAGATCTAACAATTGCCTAGAATGATGTTCCAAGACTACCCACCTAACTACCCTAGATCCCATGGGCTGCAAAGAAATAAATTAAGGGAATAATAATTCATATCAAACTTGTTTCATCAATCATTATTTAAAAATACACCAATCACATTTTCAATATTCCATTTCATTTCATAATATGAAATCAAAGTGTTTTCATCAAAACTCATGCCTTTAAAAATAATTTATTTCATTCAAAATAAGTAAAACCTCTCATGACTTTATTTCTAATGATTTAACATCAATGTAAATCTTAAAATCATGAATTTTGATTTGAATTCATTTTCTAGGAATCAAAAACTTCTTTCAAATTACATTTCTAAAGAGATATTCATCACACACCATTTTATTTGAATATATTGATCAAATATCTCATTTAATTATTGGTAATTGAATTTAAAATACATTTCATCTAAATAAATCTAAATTTTTTTCTATTAATGAAGACTATAATATGAAATCTCATACCTTAAAAATAATGAAAACTATGAAGCTTCCAAGAATGGTGATGGTAGATGATGAGATCTAGTCCTCATGATCTATGATCTCTAAAGATAAATCCCAAGAAAAGAAGGCCCACCCTAAGTAGCTTCTTGGAAAAATTTGAATGCTAAAATGCCTTACTATAACACACTCAATCTAAAATTGGAGCCAAAGGTTGGATAAAAATCAATTTAAAAGAAGGTAACAAATTTAAAAATTCATTAAAACATATCCTTATAGTTTTACAAAGCTGGAGTAACACCCTATAAGATTAGGTATTTTTTGAGAGTTTAAAATATTAGAACCAATATCACTACATCCTAGAATTTCCCACCACAATCTGGTGGATTCACCTAGGAGTCAAAATATGGTGAGGAACCATGGCCTAGTTTATAAATCCAAAACATTTCTTCCAACCATGCCCTTTAAAATGACATGGTGGTGGACATATTGGTTGTGGTTCACATATATAATCTTAGCGCCCCACACTAAAGATGATGCCCAACATTGTGCATAGTGGATTTGTGTGATTTACACAAGGAGATAAAAGTTAAACCATGTAATACACCACATATATGGTCAGAAAAAATTTTCATATAAAATCACAAAACCCATTTTATGCCATAATGCACCTCCAACAATTCCAAAACTGAAAAAACAAACATAAGGGTCAAGGAAATCATAACTATGACTTGGATGGTGTCATAGTTTCATTCTATAAAACATTTATTCAGTCACATATTTTATAAGGATAATAGAGACAAATATTAATAACTATCATTAAACAACCATATTTATCATATGATGCTATATAGATTGTAAATTATGATTATCACAATATTAGGGTATATTTGTATCATACAATATGATAAAAAATGGAATTGGTTTTATGGTATATCTTTATAATAACGAAAAATATACCCTATAAGAGTTAAATATACCTTTTTTTTGCATGGATATCATTCAATTAGATATCCCAATATCATATCATATGATATTACCATAATATACCCCATTCATATGAAATTAAAATAATATTTCCCTCACATCGATGAATCACATAATGGATATTATACAAAAACTCACTTATAGAGAATCCATATATTGTGAAATCAACCATAAAGACTTCGAAAAAATTCTCTTGCTAGTCGAAGAAAATTAAAACTGGGCAATTCTTAAAAATGTACTAAATGGGTATGTTAATGTTTCTTTTTCTCAATCCTACACAGCTATATGTATCTATAGAATGCATCAAGGATAAATTAATGAGACTTACCCGCTATAATTTCTTATATTTATCTAATAAAAAATAATAGAAAATGCCCCTTTTTCATTGTAATGGTTAAGATTGTGGTAGTTTATGTAAGCTCGGTAGCTATATCAAACTCTAGTTGGAACCAATTAATTATGACCATTATAGAAAACTATAAGATAAGTATTTTTAGGAACAATTTTTATTGTTATATCCCATTTACTATCAGACATGGGATATATTATTATAGACTCAAATAGTTTGTTAACCTTATTTTTGACAACATTAAGTAGGATGAGGATTAGTCTACATTGAAGTTTCTTAATTTTTTTAGTTTCATACTCTTGTAGAATTAGATACATGCATATAGATGGTAAAATACAAAGGATATCAAAAAAAGTAATCTAAATTACATTTTATGCACTCTAAAAAGGTCAATATATTTTAATTCTATCTATGGAGAGTGGTTATTGGACAATAATCATAGGTAAATAGTATAAATCCTAAAAAATGCATATTTTAGGTTTTTGGGAAGTGGTTTTAATTTAAGGGAATGAAGGTTGAGAATAGAAGACAATTATTTGTGTGGAATAATCTCATGTATGCCATCTACATAATCAATATTTATCTCATCAGTGGGAAATTCAATAAAAATGGACATTACATAATCCTAAATGGTTCCAAAACTCCCAAAATGTAATAAATCATCAATATAATTACCTGCAAGGATATTTTCCTCACCAATGTAGTAATATATTGAAAAATACTCACCAAAATTGTCAAAAAGAGATAAATATGTCAAAACATGGTTAAGAGATGAATGTGAAAAGTTGCAATCCAAGATGATCTCATCGATGTTGTTAACTAAGATAGTGGACCATAATTTTAAGGCATGTTTCATTACATATGGAAACCTATAATGAACAACGTCACCACTGAATTTTATATATATGATTCCATTATTTATAATTATTTTTAGTTTTAAGAATTTCCTAGAATGAATGAGTGGTGAAAATCCTTACATTCTATTATCCTATATCAGATGAAAATATAATTCCATGGGGACCACCAAATCCTTCACCTTTATAAAAATTCCCTTTAAAACGTTGTTACGGTGATTCATACTCTGATTTACTAATTAAACCAAAATTCTCATGGGTTTTAATTATCCAACCTATAAAGTAGAAAAAATAGAGTGAGGGATATTGTTTATTGAAACACCAAGATCAAAAATAACATTAGATAAATCATACTTCCCTGTGGTTTATAGAATTATGAAGGTCCTTAGATCCATATAATTTTTCGGAAATGTCTGTTGAATCAGTGTTGAGATATTTATCTTTATTCTTACTCTCACAAACCAATGAAATCATCATACGGGTGTATAAAATTACCTTAAGAACATTTTTTATTATGAAATTTGTTTTAATATATAAAAAAGTTGAATTATAAATTAAATTATTTTAAATGTTTCAGTAAGTTATTTATACAATTAATTTTTAACATATTTTTAGAGGATTAGATTCATTAGGGAAATAAAAGATGTATATTTTAATTTCATGGGGGGGGGTTATTGAAATGATTCTTACCATTTCCAATTTGATTATTTTCATTTAATTTTTTTGAATATTGATCATAATTAATTTCATAAATGTGACTTACCATAGGGTTGGACTTATCATCACTAGAATATTTTGGAGGACAAAGATATTTATCTCAATTAATTATAGCGTAACATACATTAAAATTGTATTTGGGAAGAAAATGTGTCTTGGATAAATGTTTCCTAGGACTTTACATTTTTTTCATGACAATGTTGTTAGAGTATTTTCTCATATGAGACAATAAGTTAGGAATCCCAGATTCTGTGTTATTTTTGAACTGAAGGTTTTTGGGATTCCTTTTTCATCACCATATCCTAGATACTTGGTTAAATCTTAGTGTGTGGTCTAGGTTCATTCCTAAGAGGTGTATGATGAGTATTATTACATTTTATATATAGTTACGATAACTAATTAGTATTTCCTATGTTTTCACCTTTTATGTACTATTGTTTTCCTTTCTATCCATGGTTTGGGTTTTTAATGCCCTAATATTCTAATGTAAATTTTTTCCTTTAAAATAAATACTTTGATTGATAGATTACCTCATACACAACACCAATATAAAATGAAATCATGATACTTCAAAATATAATTATTAATATTTTATGTTATAATATAACCATTAAATTAATGGGTATAAATATTGGTAACCATAATATACAAAATAAACTTAAAGGAAAAATTATTGAATCAATTTGAACAAATATTAATTATGAATCTCTTTGATCTAATCATAGAAAATAGTTGGTTCCACTAGGGTTATCGCTATAGAAAACCATGAAGAACACTAAAAATTACAGTATGAGAGAAATCATATGAGAGAGGAGTTCAAACATGATTAAGCTTCCATGAAATCTATGATAATGGAATAACCACCCATGGATACCACCCCGAACTTATCTAAATATTTGGTCTTATGAAGAATTCATGAGGGGATATAAAAGTAGAAATTAATATGATATTAACATGTAATTATTAATAAATTTTAAATTTTATATTCATATTTAATTGAAGATCAAAAGATATATATTAACAAAATAACCATTTTATTCTTAAAATTCATTTTTGGTATGTGAAATTATATTAAAAATAGTTTCAATCACTTTTAGAAATTCAATTTTATAAAAAGGAACTCTGTCACGAACCATCCCAGGTACCCTAGTAACTCGGTAATCAAGATAATCCTGACATAGATCAAAGGAAATTCTCGATTCACATAAGTCAATGACTAGCACATGTAATCAAAATAAATGAAAGTGGGAACTATTTTTCCACTAATAATTCATAATTAAAAGATTCAAATCAGTAATACATACAAAAGTAACTCCACTAGGATTAATGTACAAAAATTCAAACAGGCATTAAAAATCCCATGTACTATAACCAATTACTAGAAAACCAAAAAGATAATCAAAGAAAAACTACCCAAGTCCCAAATCAGATGAAACTTATAAAATCCAAGATTAAATAGAAAATCCACCTCTAAGTAATTCCTTTGCCATGATAGAACCTAGAAAGAGATAATATACAAGCACCTGAAGGTAAAATTATGGTGTGAGTAAATCCATATAGGATTTTATCCAATGGTTCCATAACAAGATTCCAATATCGAAATAACCAAGTAAATTATTTTAATTTTTTTAAAACAAATAGGTTTGACATATCAAAATTGTATTAAAAAAATCATACTTTGCAAAAACAATATGGAAACAATTTATAAATTAATGATTCACATTTCAAATGATGGAAATACTTTTCAAATGATACAATTACCTTTATAAAAGAGGAATATTTACACACATGGAGATTTTTTCAAAATGGATTAAATAAAAACATTTATATAAAATTGTTTATATAAATTCGCAGGGCATGTAAAATAGTTTACAAAAATTTCTTATATACATTTCACATATAAAAAGGGAACAACGTGGCCATATGCCTAATAGGTACAATAGTTCTAGGCTATATTGACCTGACATTGTGAAATGAAAAATATGTACATACACCCCTTTGGGCCTAAGGAAACGGGGATTCATCACCATCTCCTAAGAGATGTGATGTGCTAATATGATGTTTTAGAACTTCATTAGTCATAAAGTGCCACCCAAAAATAACTCAGTAACTACCTAAGTCATGCATTTGAAATATTAAAAAACAATGATGGGAAATTTATTTCAGAAAACTTAAAATAATATTAAATCCCATTATCCAATTCAATTATGAAAATTTTCCCTTTAAAAACCTTATTGATTTTGTAATAAAAAATATGAATTTTTACAAAGATGAAACCCTTAGGTTTACATAAAACCATTTTGAGATATTTCTTAAAATAATTTATTTATCCCAAACCATGAAATTTCACAATCCCATTTCATAAATTAAATTAAAAATTTTAATTTTCAAAAGAAAAATCAATCCATTTCATAAAAAAACCCCAAACTCAATGGAATTGGGGATTTTCAAAATTTTCCATCAAACCCATTTCCACCATTAAATTCATCAATTTATTTGAAATAGTATCCATCTAAACTATACTTTAAATTAAACACTTTAATCTATACATTTTTCCATAAACACACCTCAATTCAATGTAATTGGGGGTTTACCAATTTCATGACAAAACCCATTTTTCTTAAAAACCAAATTCAATGGAATTGTATTTTTCCAGAAAACCAATTGAAATAAATTTAATCAAAACCATGAAATTTAATTTAATTAAAATAATTTAAATTGAATAAATAATATTAGAGTTAATAAAAAAGTATGAATTATAATGGAACCACCTACCGAAATATATAGATCTTGTAAAGCCAAACCCTAATCAGGATTTTTACATGAAGAATGATTGCAATGAAAATAGAAAGCAAACCTAGGATTAATATAGAAAATAAAGGTTATTAGATCAAAAATTTTATATTAGGATCTATGGAACCCTAGAGATAAAAAGAGATTATGTGGGAGAACATGATCGGGATGAAAAAAATAATCGCGAGAAGATTGAAGGGAATTCCTCTAGATTCAGATCTCTTCTAGGGGATCCAAGGGTAGAATAACACTTATTGGGAGCTAAAAGTGTGGGAGAAACAATTTTTAGGTTTTACCGGTTCATTGGGGACCTAAAAAGAGGGTTTGAGAATTTTTTATAAAAATAAGATCACATAAAATCTCTTACGCATGATTTTCTTGGAAAAATTACACGGTTATACCAAACCATATGACCTGGTTGTGTGCCTATTTTAAATGGGACACATGGTTTTACTAAGAGTTCACATAACTTGACTAACCATGAATAAACCAAAAAAAATCAAACTTCCTTGTGTTACATGGTTTTCTCTGATAGGTCACACAGTTTGGGAAAACCCTGCATCAACTGTGCACTAGCGCATATTTTCCAAAATTCATTAAATATAAACAAAAAATCCTAAATGAAACCCAGAAAAATTAAAAAATCATTTAAGAATACCTAAAAATAGTAGCAGGATGTTACAACATAAACATCATAGAAACATTCTTTTACAAAAAATCCTACAAAGAAGCATTCATGCCAAAAAGATGAGGCCACTACTCTCTCATAAGTGTGTCCCTCTCCCATATATCATGACTATAAAAACCATGATACCATAGCACATGAACCAAAGGTATCGTCCTCCCATGTAGTACCTTAGTTTTGGAATAAACTATCCTTACCAGTCATTCAGTCATGGATAAATCATGTTCAACCTCAAGATCATGCCAAATCAGAATATGATATGGATCAGATAGATACGTTCATAGCTATAACCCATGGAACAAACTATTTATCAACATCAGCTATGTTGGAATTGTTAATTGATATTAAACATTACTCACCTTCTTTAAAACCATTAAAGGTCTCACAAAACAAGGAGTAAGTTTCCCTTTAATCCTAAGCCATCGATGAACTAACCAGGGTGAAACTTTCAAGAAGACATGGACACTAACTAAAAACTCCAACAGCCTATGATGATGATCAACATGGGATTTATATTAGATCTATGGCATTAAAATTATCTAACAAATAAACTAAATAAATGATGTCATCTCTTGCACCAAACATGGTCCAACCTAGAATCTTCTACCAATATACAACCAACACAACATTGATTTACAATTGGGGACATTCAATTCCTCAAAAGGATCCATCCAGATCATGGATTGGTATCTATTATTATGTGAAAATTCAACCATCTGCAAATGATAATACCAATCCCCACCAAAGTTGAGAACACAAGAGTGGATAATATCCTAAATAATATTTATATATCATTCTTTCTGGCCATCCTATTGTATATGGTATGCCATAATCAAAAATATATGAGATACAAATGCCTCATGAAGGCCTCTACAAATGTGGGATGTGTATTTAGGATCCCTATAAGATACTATAGCATATCGAAATCCATGAAAACAAACAATATAAGTCACATAGATATTTCCCAACACCCTAACATTGGTTGTATCATGAATGTGTATTAAGTGTGCCGACTTAGTCAACATACTGATCAAAACCCATATCAGATTATTATTTCTCTAGGTATGTGGAATCCCAACAAACAATTCCCCAAATATTTTATCCCACATCAATATAGGGATTAGAAGTGTATAATTCAAACAAAAAGGTTTCAAGTTCTCTACCATCATCTACTGGCATGTATAACAATGAGTAACAAACCCAGTAATTCTCCATCTCATACCTATGCACCAGAACGACCACCACATGTTAATAAGCATCATCATGGTTCAGGGGTTCATAGCCGAATGGGAACTATTTAAATAACCATTCATATCTTTTCTTACCAAATATTGTACCACAAAAAGGTTTTGAAAGAATTGAATTCCTGATTCATAGAACTACCAATCTAGCATGGTCTCCCCACCATAAATAGAGTCTCTAATGCCATGGAACTCATCATCAAGATTATGATCCTGAAGAATTAATTCAAGAAGAGATTATATCAACTGAAAATTGGCCAAGGAAACTTAAACCCCTTTCTCTTGAACTCCAGTATGAAACTCTGAAAAAAGATCCATTAAATTCCAATATTCTGATGATTCTTTTACAACCTTTGTTAGTGGTTTCCCACTTAAAGAATCTAC
Organism: Viscum album; assembly: GCA_963277665.1. NCBI lineage: Eukaryota > Viridiplantae > Streptophyta > Magnoliopsida > Santalales > Viscaceae > Viscum > Viscum album. The sequence goes on from OY728122.1 coordinate 1,715,297,204, forward strand.
AATGACATTACCTTTCCATGGGGTATAGGAAATGTCAAAAATAAAAGATTTTTGGTATTCCACCCCAATATTCTACTAGAGATTCAAATATTTTTTAGAGAATATGAAACTCAAGATTTGGTGGTCTGAAAACATCGCGAACCTTTCTAGATAAAGTTAATGCTGCCAACGATTAAGAGCATCTATGACAACTACATGTTCATGGTCATGGGTGGGATAATTATTCTATTATGGCCTAAGATATAAATATTCATAAGAAATGATATGATCACATTTCATGAGAACACAACCCAAGAATGAATGTGATGAATCAAAGAAGACCACATAACACTACCCAACCAATGAAATAGTTAACATCAGTGAAGTTTTCACAGGATTTTTCATCTCAACAAAAGATCCTTGGAATTTAACATTCCAAGGTAACTATAATCACTTTTGAGTTAGATCAGTCATCAGAGAAACCATCTTTGAGAATTCCTTAACAAATCAGAATTATTACAAATCTAGACCCAACAAGCTCCAAATCTCCAAGAGATTCCATGGTTGATCCCAAGTCATAACTGCCTTCACCTTCTCAGGGTTAATAGAAATACCATTTTCCAACACCATGTGTCCCAATAATTTCACTTCATGAATCCAGAAGTCACACTTCAAAATCATTTCATAGAGTTAGTGATTTCTCATAAACTCATAACATTTCTTATATGATGCACATGATCCATCTTAAAAATAGTGTAAACAAGGATTCTATACAAAAAGGGAATCACAATGGTATACATATAATCATGATAAATCTTATTCAGCAAGGCCATTAAAACATCAGGAGGATTGATTAGACCAAAGGGCATGAAAAGGTACTCAAAATGATCGTACCTTCTCTAAAATGCAGTTTTAAAAATTTCATATTCTTTTATCCTCAATTGATGGTAACTGAAGAGAATATCAATTATCAAGAAATTCCCATTTCAAGTAATCAAATAGATAATCAATATGTGGTAACATATAATTTTTCTTTACCATCACTCAATTGAGCATTCGGTAATCAACATATAGGAAAAGAGAACAATCATATTTCTTAAGTAAGAGAACCAACACCGCCCAAGATGAAACACTTGGGCATTTGAATCCTTTCTCTAAAAGATCATCCAACTAGGTATTAAACTTTTTCTTTTCATACGGATTCATGGTTACACCCCGAGATTTTATGAAAAATATTCTTTTAATTTCATTAATGTCTTGTGTTGTATGCTACACCAAGATTACCTTGCGCTATACACAACACCGTATTAGCTTGCAGTATATGCAACACTATTCTTAGATCATGTTACACACAATTTTGATAATAGTTATTCCACGTAACATTGAGTATATATATATATATTTAATGTATAAATGAAATATGGTTGGATTATTTTATACGAAACAATGAAGTATTCTTGCACAACACGCAACCCTGACTTGGCTTGCATTACACGCAATCGCGACCTTCCTCGATAGCATGTGTTGTACGCAATACCGGGTTTTACTAAACAATGATATATTATTATAATATTATTATAATATTATTATGAACTAGCTGTTATGAATAGTATTAACTAAATTTTGAATCTTATAACATTATTATTCATCTTGCACATTTTCTAAAACATGGTATAACAACAAAATAAATTTTTCGGGTAAAATAAGTATTTTTCAAAAAATGCAGTTTTGCCGCCTTTTGATGGCACACCCACTTTAAATCTAGTTTTGACATGTTTATAAGTTCAATTTGACAAAATAAAATTCTTCTTTGGAATCATGAAATAAAATTTTACTTTGGATAAATTTTCATATCATTCTGCTAACTTTCATATTTTGATGAATAGTAAAAACAAGCTATATTTTAATAAAAAACAAATTTTTCAATTGAAATAATTAATAGTGATAAATTATTAATTTGAGTGGTTTTAAAGTATATTTAGAATATATTTTTACAATTTAATACAATGTTGGTCATTGGATGTAATTTCACATTTAAACCAGACATAAACAAGTGTCAATCTTTTGATAGTTATTATCTCTTAAGAACATGCTATTTGTTTTGACGACGGAAATTAATTTTTAAATTAATTAATGCAACTGATATGATTTGAGTTTGGTAAAATAGAAATAATTTTTCAGTTCATAATATCAAATATATCTTAGGCCTAATTTTTGGTATTTTTCTGGAAACTTTCATTTTTTGATGAATAGTGAAACCACGAAGTGGTAGTTAACAAAATGAATTTTTCATAAAACTTAATTTTACCACTTCTGTGAGTGTAATTTCAAAAATCCGAGAGACACAATTGATGCCAGTAAGTAAAATGTTGTTCAATGAGATGAAAATAATTTTTGGTAAATAGTAATTTTTTACTTTTTTTACCACAGTTAAAAGTAAATAGGGTAATTGAGGGTAAAAATGATATTATTATTACCCTAACACATGTCCTAATTCTATTGGATAAGTGTAATTAGACCAAAAACAACCTTAGGAATAAAATATGACCATTTAGGCCCACTTGGAAATATTAGGACATTTATTATTATTTAATTCAAAGAAGAGTTAAAAGAGTTAAAATCAAAGTTTATTTACTAAATCATTTTTAATATAGGGTTATACATACGATAAATACGATTTTAAATATTCCTTATAAATCTAATAATATTTACTACATAATGATATTTTATTTATAATTTTTAGCCATTAAATAATTTAATTTATTTATGACACAATGATGATGCAGTAATTACCATAATAGTGAAAAATTAGAATAATTGATATTATAAATACCCAAATAAGTGTAATTTGACACTTTTTATGAATTCCACTAATTAAATAGGTTAATATGACATGTTAATATTGATTTAATTAACATTGTTAGAAGTAATCATTCAGTTATGATTTTCACAAAATCAATTTCTAAATATTGTCAAAATTGACATAAAATAGTTTTTAAAACAAATATTATATTATTAATTGATATTTTATTCCTAAAAATCTAAGGTTCCTCCAAATGACTTAGATAAGGTTATATATATTAATAATAAACAAATTTGGGTTAGTTTGGATTGTTATAGTATATTTATTAACCTTATAGTATAAGAACACAAGAAGACACGGTAAAAGTAAAATTATTTAACTTAATGTTAAATCTAAATGATAAGGTTAAAATAGGAACCTAAAATTCTCTAAATTATATTGTATGAGAGGATTTAGACCCATCCCCCCCTTAGCTTCAAAATAAATCAATTTGGATCTATTTAAAACCGAATTTGTCTTTATAATAAAATAATAGTTTTAGTTATTCCAAAGGTGCCCCTCTCCTCCCTTATAAAAGGGCACCCCCTCCACCTCTTCCTCACACCACTTTGAGCCTTCATGCTCGGCCAACCCCTGCCAAATTTTCTTCTCCACTTCCCTAGAAACATCCTAGAGGTCTTGTTCTTCTTCAAAGACCAATTTTAGTGCCCTAAGAGGAGGACTCAAAGAGGTGCTTCAAAGAAGAGTAGGTTCGGACACTTACGAAGGAAATCGGACCTAAGGACATAAAGAAAGGATTTAGGTTAAAAAAAGATATTTGTGGGAGAAGTTGAAGATCTTTCACCACGATTAGAAGATTATATTCCGAGTTTTCAAAGACACTAAACTATTATGGTCCTTGTGTGTGTGTTTTTTTTATGTACTAAGTATTCCACAAAAGTAATGTAATGTCAATGTACGTCAAGATTCGGGTCTCTACAGTTGGTATCAGAGGAAAAGTTTAGTCAACCTTTTGAAACTAGGATGCAAAAACGTTAGTGAGATCCCTCGAAACATTTCTAAGGTATGTCTAGGGATGTCCCTAAGGGTAAGTATACGTATAGGATATAGTCCTAGAACTATGGTAACGATATTAGATTAAACCAAATATGTTATATATTGAAGTTACTCCCCCTTTATTATGATTTTTTCCTCTCACACTATTCTTTTTTGGTTTTAGAAAATGGCTGGAAACAAGATGATTCACGATAATGGAAGATATGATGGACAGTGGAATGATATTCTTAATGAGCAACCAAATGGAATGGGATTTGGAAGTCCGAACATCATTATTATGCTGAATCAGAAATCTCATAATATGATCAATAATGTAAAATTTGTTAAGTTTCCTGACTCGGCTAATAAGAGAAAGATGGAGTTTCATGATGATCATAGAGGAAAGAAAGTTCAATTTCCCCTATGTAAATCATGTGGGAAGAGGAATCAAGGAGAATGTTTCAAAGGAACAGGAAGATGCTTTGGGTGTGGAAAAGAAGGACACAATGCCAGTAAGTGCAAAGGAAAAGTATTAGTTAACACCAGGGATGAGGATAATGGTATTACAATGACATCAAAAATGGTTAAATGTTTTAAATGTGGAATGTACGGGCATTATGCAAACCAATTACCTAAGGTAATGTCTCATGAAGAGAATCGGTATGGTCGTATGGGTATATTTATGTTGATGATGATGAGGAGACTACAAATGATATGTGAGATGAAAGAATTGTTGAAGCTCGGTCAATGGTTTAAGAATGTAGTGGAATGATTACATGTTTATCATGTGTAATGTTGTATAAGTAATCTCATGGTACTGTGGAATAAAGAGACATCTAAGGATTGTTACACTGTTGCCTTTCCTTGAGTTTTGAAAGTGTATGATTAATGGTACCAGTATCCATGAAAGGTTATTCAGATATTTTTGGAATGTAGATGATATGCGCATAATGAAGGGATAAGGATAAAATTAAATGTTTTATAGTATTCATGAGCTCATGACTGATATAAGGAGAAGGTTATATCATGGTTTGAGTATATAGAATTTTTGGATTTTGGTATATGGAAAGATTTAACGTTTGACTGCATTCAAGTTTTCACTATGGTTTAATGGGTATTCATTCTTCAAGAGAATACATGTTTAAGGTATTCACATGTTTGTAATTTGACCATCAAGATATATCTTATGATATATGGGGGATAAATGATTGAATTCACGTGATCATTTTCTTTATACTCTGATCTTGGACCGATGTAGAGACCCGAAGCTTGACTTACATGGACATTACATTACTTTTTCGGAATAATTAGTACATAACAAAAACACACACACAAGGACCATAATAGTTTAGTGTCTTTGGAAACTCGGAATATAATCTTCTAATCGTGGTGAAAGATCTTCTACATCTCCCATAAAGATCTTATTTTTTTATACCTAAAACCTTTCTTTATATCCTGGGGAAAAGAAAACATAAAAGGGTGAGCTCAAATGCTCAGTAAGGGTAAACAAAGGAAATATCAATCACAGCATATACATAAGAACATAGCTTTTGGAAATCTTAACCTGCAAAAAAGAGAGCTCATAATATCATAACATGGGATAAATCATAGAAGTGAAATGTAATCCCAATAATCATAACATTAAACATGAAACTTTGTGGCATACACACATAATCATAGAGAATCATTTCTTGTTAGTCAAGACTCATTGCCAAGACTATCTTAGTGGACAAAGTCCCTTTCTGATTCGAGTCACCCTCGTTTCAGTCCTGTTTCACTGAATCGGTATAACCTACCATTCCAGCCATGTCTATCTCATGAGATATAAAATATTTACCCAATGCATTGGAGGGAGATATAGGTCCCACCCATCTGATAATTATACCATTCTTATGTGTGCCACAAAATCATAAATCATACATCATTTCATAACCCATGTAATAAAAATGGGAATCTTAAACATCGTGACATCATAAAACAATTCATATAAGATAAAAGAATTCATAAAAATATAATTCCATCACAACATAATCAAATCAATGTAATAATAGGGATAAAAAAATAACCCTTTATTATCTTAGATGGAAAATAATTTTGATAAAACACTTGAACTCCATTCTTGAGGAAAATATCCTTTCTTCTTCATAAACATTTCTCTTTTCTTAACATGTCATACTACTTTAAACTAAAAGAAGTTGATTAAAAATAATCTTGAAAACTTGTAAAGTAAGCTTCTTTGAAATAATGTTTTAAAAATCCATTAATGCCGTATAAATTAAAAAAAACATTATTCGTACTTTTGTCGGAAAAGTCAAAAAGTTCCTCGTACAAAAAAAACGACAAAAGATTCCTTTCATATTCTTTACTAAAAACTCAACGAAGGGTAAAATTAGATTTAAACTATTGTAAGTGGATGGAAACAATATTACATATTGAGGGAACATGGATGTGGAAGATAAAATACACCCCATTAAATTCTTACGAATAAACAATCTCGGATAAAAATGAGATTGTGATATTTCCCTTACCTTAGGTCTGACTTGCTTTGTAAGTATCCCAACCTCCTGTATAATGATTTAAATCATGTTATTGATTTATTCCAGAATCATATTAATTGTTATTATATCATATATGGTCCACTTATGAATTTATGTTACCCGTTCTTTTGTAAATTCATGTTAAAGTAGCGTTTTGGGTAAAATCGTCTCATTTGTCGTTCGTGTTTTTCACTTGTAATTATTCATATGATTACTTAGATAATGATTACATAATTCTAGAATATAAAACATGATATATATATATATATATATATATTCAGAATATACATATATAATAAATCAGTAAATGGAAAGAAATACACCGTTCATGGAGACGGTAGTCCGTACGTACGCATGAACACTGTTTTCGTTTCCTTATTGAATTGAATGGAATTAAGTAGATGACATAAATATAAATATAAATAATTCCAGTATAATTATTATGTCATATATTTCATTAGTACTTATTATATATACTTTATAATCATTCATGAATGGTTAATCATTGAGAATGAATCTCATCGTGTCGTGGAGACGGTAGTCCGTACGTACGCACGAGCGATGATATCATTCCCATGGTCATGGAATTGTGTTGAAGTGTATGTATACTATTTCAGTATCAATATCACTTTATAATAATCATATATAGTTACTCATTAAATCATTATACCCATCCAATTAAGGTGGTGTCGGAAAATAGATTACACCACGGTGTGGAGACGGTATTCCGTACGTACGCACGCGCGGTGATTTCCTTTTTCCGTAGGATGGATAGAAGGTTAATTAGAGTTGTTTCATATTTATAATAACATATCAGTGTATAATAAATACTTATGTTATTACTTTATCATGAAACAACTAAAGAAGAAGAAGTTGAAGAAGAAAGAAATTGAAAAAGATCGGTAATGGATATTACCTCTTTTTGACGCGCCTTTTCTTAACCTCCACTTAAAGAACTAAGGATGGTCTTGGAAGAAGACCAAGACCTCTAGGATGATACTAGGGAAGTGGAGAAGAGATTTTGGCCGGGTTTGGCCGATCTTGAAGGCTCAAAGTTGTGTGAGGAGGAGGGGGAGGAGGTGCCCTTTTATAAGGGAGGAGAGGGGTACCTTAGGAATATCTCAAAATATTATTTTATATTAAAGTCAAAATCGGTTTATAATGGTTCCAAAGGGTCTTATTTCGAAGATAAAGTGGGGATGGGTCGAAATCCTATCAACCAATAGGATTTAGACAAGTTTAGGGTATTATTTCAACCTTATCAATTAGATTTAACTCTAAGTTAAATAATTTAACTTTTACTGTGTCTTTTTGTTTTCTTTCACTATATGGTTAATACACTTACTATAACATGCCAAACGAACCCCAAATTGTTTATTATTAATATATATATATCCTTATCTAAGTCATTTGGCCGAACCTTAGATTTTTAGGAATAAAATAACAATTAATAATATAATATTTGATTTAAAAACTATTTTGTGTCAATTTTGACACTATTTGATATATGATTTTTGTGAAAGTCATAACAGAATTATATGTTCTAAACAAGTTGATTAAATCAACACTAATATATCATAGTAACCTAGAAAATTACTGGGATTCATAAAAAGTCTCAAATTACATTTATTTTGGTGTTTATAACATCGGTTATGTCAATATTTCATTAATAAGATAATTACTGCATCATCATTGGGTTATAAATAAATTAAATTATTTAATGTCTAAAAATTATAAATAAAATACCATTATGTAGGAAATCATTGTATCTTTATAATGAATATTTATAGTCGAATTTATCTTATGTATAACCCCATATTAAAAATGATTTACTTATTAAACATTGATTTTAACTATTTTAACCCTTCTTTAAATAAATTAATAATAAATGTCCTAATCTAATCCAAGTGGGCCTAAATGATAATATTTTACACTTAAGGTTGTTTTTGGTCGAGATACACTTGTCCAATAGAATTAGGACATGTGTTAGGGTAATATTAATATCATTCTTACCCTTAATTACCCTATTTACTTTTAACCGTGGTAAATAAAAGTAAAAAGTTACTATTCACCAAAAAATATTTTCATCTCATTGAACCACATTTTACTTACTGACATCAACCGTGTCTCTCGGATTTTTGAAATTCCATTCAAAAAAGCGGTAAAATTAAGTTTTATGAAAAATTCAGTTTTTTTAACTATCACTTTGTAGTTTCACTATTCATCAAAAATTGATGTTTTTCAGAACAATGGCAAAATTTCATCCTAAGCTATATTTCATATTTCAAATTCAAAAATGAAGTCTATTTTACCAAATTCATAACATAGAAGTTGCATTAATTAATTTTATCAATAAATCCCGCTGTTAAACAAATAGCGTGTTTTTAAGAAACAATATCTATCAAAAGATTGACACTTGTTTATGTCTGGTTTAAATGTGAAATTTAATCCAATGACCAACATTGTATTAAATTGTAAAAATATATTCTAAATATACTTTAAAACTGATCAAATTAATAATTTATCACTATTAATTATTTTTATTAAAAAAGTTGTTTTTAATTATAATTTAGTAATTTTCACTATTCATCAGAATATGAAAGTTATCCGAAAAGTACCAAAATTTCACCTTAGGCTAAATTCGATACTCCGAATCCAAAAATGAAGTCCATTTTGAGAGCTAAAATTTCTAAAATTTTAAAAGGTGGTTATTACTATTTTTAACGGCTAGTTATAATAATATTATAATAGCATATCGTTGTTTAGTGAAACTCGGTATTGCGTACTACACACACTATCGAGGAAGGTCGCGATTGCGTGTAATGCAAGGCAAGTCAAGGATGTGTGTTGTGCAAGCTCCTTTTGGTGTAGCGTACAACACAAGACATTAATAAAATTAAAAAAAATAGTTTTCATAAAATCTCGGGCTGTTACATTCTACCCCCCTTAAAATGAATTTCGCCCGCAAAATTCGTTGGGGTTATAAATAGTTTATTATTAAAAAATTTCTTTAATAGAAACCCACATCGTAAAAAGGAATACCAAAACTTGGCTTTAAAAACTAAAGTATGAAATGTAACGATTACCCAAATAAACTAATAACTGGGTTTCCACATAGGCGTAAATATTGATATGGAAGAGAAATCTAACCATCATGTTCTGATGGAGAGTGGTAGAGAACATGGCTATGGAAAAGCCAGTAATCACAAATCCATAGATTTGTGATGATATAAGGTACCATCTGAATCATCAGGTATAAGATCACTAGGACAATATTTTTGGTTTTCAAGATCATTTCCCTAAAGTTGAAAATTTGAATTAGAATAAATACTTACTTTATTTTGGTACAATCTCACTGTTGTTCGTGCCTTGAACAATTTCCACTTCATCTCTTAAATAAATGAAGTTGAATTTGTTATTTGTAAAGTGTTAGTAGATCATGTGATAGAATGACGGGTCATTCAATCTGTCTCAAACAAAAGGTTACCAAAAATTATATACATAAGTCGATCTATAGTGAGATTAATCATATATGGTTCCAAAAATGGACTTATACTTCATATATCATACTTCTTAATATAATAAAACTAGTTTCTACTAAACAGGGACTTTCTGTAGGCCAGTGGTAGGCGATAAAGGCCAGTCACACTTCGATTGTGGGTTCGATTTCCACAGCCTTGTCCGACGCGATGGGCTGTCGCCCGTCCTGCAGGTTGTCCTTTTTCTAAAACTATATTACTATAACATCCCATAAATAATATTGAAAAAAACTTCTATCCTTAACTAATACTAACTTATATCCAACATAATCCATTCTAATCTTCAGGTTTATCCATAATACTGCAGTCCACTCTCACAACATAGTGAAAATGATTACCAAATATTTAACACCATCGTCGATCCCCATATTTCATAAGATATGTTTTGTTGGTCACATTCAAAGTCTTTAATCATGTATTCTATTGAATAACTTAGTGAAAACATGAATGCAGTTAAAAGTTAACACTTTCCACATACCAAAATCCTCAAAATTCTATATACTCAAACCATGATATCACTTAGTCCTTATATCAATCATGAGCTCATGAATACTGTTAAACATTTCATTTTCTCGTTTTCCCTTCATTATGTGCATATCATCTTATTTCCAAAAATATCTCAATTACTTTGAATACCACATTAGACCAATACATAAATATTCCAATACTTTATGATACAACATTATTTTGGAATCCCATTACATAAACACTTAATCATTCCACCACATCGTTATCATATTCAACATCACCAATGGTGATCGCATGTGACTTCCCTTTGTCCTTTCCCTTTAGTGGTTGCTCATGTTGATCATCACTAACCCTTGGATTAGGGCATTTATTAGCATAATGCCCCATTTCATTGCAGTTGAAGCATTGAAGTGTTGGTGGTGCGTTCTCTGCAGTGTTTGCTTTATTCACATCATTAAAAACCCTTTTTCCATTACATCGACACTCAGCTGCTCGATGACCTTATTTTCCACACTTAAAACATTTTCTAGTCCCTTCAAGACAATCTCCACCATGCTTCTTTCCACACTTTGTGCATAAGGAAACATTCATCTTCTTTTCACAATTATTCTGAGATTTCTCCTTGAACTCCATCTTTCGTTTCTTGTCAAAACCATGAGATGGATATGGAAAAAAAACTTCCATTTCTACCTTGATAGAACAACGCACAATTTATTCATAGCTACTGATGTCTCTTATAGCTAATGCCCTTCGAAGACTTGGTTTTAAGCCACTGAAAAATCGATCAACTTTACTTTCAGGTTGGATGATAATGCCAGATGCATACCTTCCAAGGATTGTAAAATTTTCTTTGTATATACCAACAGATTCATCATCCTTCTGCTTCAGCTCAAGAAACTCCTTTTCCATCTTTGTTCGAAGAATACGAGGGAAGTACTTACTGAAAAACAAGTTCTTGAACTCGTCCCATTCCATGGACTCAATTTCATTTCTTTTCCTCGTATTCTTGATAAGATTACACCATTGATTAGCTTCACCTTCCAAATGATATACTGCTAAGATAACTTTATCATGTTCAGAACATTGAAGAACTGAAAATATCTTTTCAGTGGTACAGATCCATTGTTCAGCAACAAGTGGATCATAAGACCCACTGAAAGAAGGTGGACGTTACCTCATGAAGAACTCAATAGAATATTGTTCCCTTCTCTACTCATTTGGAAGTCCGGAATGATTCATAGCTTGTGTAAGTATAGCAATAATATTTTTCACTCCATCTCCCATAACATTTGTTTGTTCAGGAGGACAATCATTGCATTGTCCATTGCATTGATCAACACGGTTCCTTCAGGTTCCAACCATCGTCTAAAACCCAAAAAGAATAGTGTGAGAGGCAAAAATCTAGCTAGGGAAAACAACATAATAAAGGGGGAGTACCTTCAATATCTAACATATTAGGTTTAATTCTATGATCGTTTGCGTAGTTCTAGTACTATAACCTATACGTATACTTAACCTTAGGGACATCCCTAGACATACCTTAGAAATATCTCTAGGGATCTCACTAAAGTTCTCGCATCCTAGTTTCCAAAGGTTGACTAAACCTTTCCTCTGATACCAACTGTAGAGACCTGAAGCTTGAATTACATGGACATTACATTACTTTTGCGGAATAATTAGTACATAACAAAAACACACACACAACGACCGTAATAGTTTAGTGTCTTTGGAAACTCGGAATATAATCTTCTAATCGCGGTGAAAGATCTTCATCATCTCCCATAAAGATCTTCTTTTTTTTATACCTAAAACCTTTCTTTATATCCTGGGTAAAAGAAAACATAAAAGGGTGAGCTCAAATGCTCAGTAAGGGTAAACAAAAGAAATATCAATCACATCATATACATACGAACATAGCTTTTGGAAATCTTAACCTGCAAAAAAGAGAGCTCATAATATCATAACGTGGGATAAATCATAGAAGTGAAATGTAATCCCAATAATCATAACATAAAACATGAAACTTTGTGTCATACACACATAATCATAGAGAATCATTTCTTGTTAGTCAAAACTCATTTCCAAGACTATCTTAGTGGACAAAGTCCCTTTCTGAATCGAGTCACCCTCGTTTCAGTCTTGTTTCACTGAACCAGTATAACCTACCATTCCAGCCATGTCTATCTCATGAGATAAAAAATCTTTACCCAATTAATTGGAGGGAGATATAGGTCCCACCCATCTCATAATGATACCATTCTTATGTGTGCCACAAAATCATAAATCATACATCATTTCATAACCCATGTAATAAAAATGGGAATCTTAAACATCGTGACATCATAAAACAATTCATATAAGATAAAATAATTCATAAAAATATAATTCCATCACAACATAATCAAATCAATGTAATAATAGGGATAAAAACATAACCCTTTATTATCTTATATGGAAAATAATTTTGATAAAACACTTGAACTCCATTCTTGAGGAAAATATCCTTTCTTCTTCAAAAACATTTCTCTTTTCTTAACATGTCATACTACTTTAAACTAAAATAAGTTGATTAAAAATAAACTTGAAAACTTTTAAAGGAAGCTTCTTGGAAATAATGTTTTAAAAATCCATTCATTCCGTATAAGTTAAAAAAACATTCTTCGTACTTTTGTCAGAAAAGTCAAAAAGTACCTCGTACAAAAAAAACGACAAAAGATTCCTTTCATATTCATTACTAAAAACTAACCGAAGGGTAAAATTGGATTTAAACTATTGTAAGTGGATGGAAACAATATTACATATTGAGGGAACATGGATTTGGATGATAAAATACACCCCAGTAAATACTTACGAATAAACAATCTCGGATAAAAATGAGATTGTGATATTTCCCTTACCTTAGGTCTGACTTGCTTTGTAAGTGTCCCAACCTCCTGTATAATGATTTAAATCATGTTACTGACTTATTCCAGAATCATATTCATTTTTATTATATCATATATGGTCCACTTATGACTTTATATTAACCGTTCTTTTGTAAATTCATGTTAAAGTAGTGTTTTGGGTAAAATCGTCTCATTTGTCGTTCGTGTTTTTCACTTGTAAGTATTCATATGATTACTTAGATCATGATTACTTAATTCAAGAATATAAAACATGATTTATATATATATATTCAGAATATACATATATAATAAATCAGTAAATGGAATGAAATACACCGTTCATGGAGACGGTAGTCCGTACGTACGCATGAACGCTGTTTTCGTTTCCTTATTGAATTGAATGGAATTAAGTAGATGACATACATATAAATATAAATAATTCCAGTATAATTATTATGTCATATATTTCATTAGTACTTATTATATATACTTTATAATCATTCATGAATGGTTAATCATTGAGAATGAATCTCATCGCGTCGTGGAGACGGTAGTCCGTACGTACGCACGAGCGATTATATCGTTCCCATGGTCATGGAATTGTGTTGAAGTGTATGTATACTATTTAAGTATCAATATCAATTTATAATAATCATATATAGTTACTCATTAAATCATTATACCCATCCAATTAAGGTGGTGTCGGAAAATAGATTACATCACGGCGTGGAGACGGTATTCCGTACGTACGCACGCGCGGTGATTTCCTTTTTCCGTAGGATGGATAGAAGGTTAATTAGAGTTGTTTCATATTTATAATAACATATCAGTATATAAGAAATACTTATGTTATTACTTTATCACGAAACAACTAAAGAAGATGAAGTTGAAGAAGAAAGAAAGTGAAAAAGATCGGTAATGGATATTACCTCTTTTTGACGCGCCTTCTCTTAACCTCCACTTAAAGAACTAAGGATGGTCTTTGAAGAAGAACATGACCTCTAGGATAATACTAGGGAAGTGTAGAAGAGATTTTTTCAGGGGTTGGCCGAGCTTGAAGGCTCAAAGTTGTGTGAGGAGGAGGGGGAGGAGGTGCCCTTTTATAAGGGAGGAGAGGGGCACCTTAGGAATATCTCAAAATATTATTTTATATTAAAGTCAAAATCAGTTTATAATGGTTCCAAAGGGTCTTATTTCGAAGCTAAAGTGGGGATGGGTATAAATCCTATCAACCAATAGGATTTATACAAGTTTAGGGTATTATTTTAACCTTATCAATTAGATTTAACTCTAAGTTAAATAATTTAACTTTTACCGTGTCTTTTTGTTTTCTTTCACTATATGGTTAATACACTTACTATAACATTCCAAACGAACCCCAAATTGTTTATTATTAATATATATATCCTTATCTAAGTAATTTGGCCGAAACTTAGATTTTTAGGAATAAAATAACAACTAATAATATAATATTTGATTTAAAAACTATTTTGTGTCAATTTTGACACTATTTGATATATGATTTTGTTGAAAGTCATAACAGAATTATATGTTCTAAAACAGTTGATTTAATCAACACTAATATATCATAGTAACCTATAAAATTATTGGGATTCATAAAAAGTCTCAAATTACATTTATTTTGGTGTTTATAACATCAATTATGTCAATATTTCATTAATAAGATAATTACTGCATCATCATTGTGTCATAAATATATTAAATTATTTAATGTCTAAAAATTATAAATAAAATACCATTATGTAGGAAATCATTTTATCTTTCTAATGAATATTTATAGTCGAATTTATCTTATGTATAACCCCATATTAAAAATGATTTACTTATTAAACTTTGATTTTAACTATTTTAACCCTTCTTTAAGTAAATTAATAATAAATGTCCTAATCTAATCCAAGTGGGCCTAAATGATAATATTTTACACTTAAGGTTGTTTTTGGTCGAGACACACTTGTCCAATAGAATTAGGACATGTGTTAGGGTAATATTAATATCATTCATACCCTTAATTACACTATTTACTTTTAACCGTGGTAAATAAAAGTAAAAAGTTACTATTCACCAAAAAATATTTTCATCTCATTGAACCACATTTTACTTACTGACATCATCCATGTCTCTCGGATTTTTGAAATTCCATTCACAGAAGCGGTAGAATTAAGTTTTATGAAAAATTCAGTTTTTTTTAACTACCACTTAGTAGTTTCACTATTCATTAAAAATTGATGTTTTTCAGAACAATGCCAAAATTTCATCCTAAGCTATATTTCATATTCCAAATTCAAAAATGAAGTCTATTTTACCAAATTCATAACATAGAAGTTGCATTAATTAATTTTATAATTAAATCCCGATGTTAAACAAATAGCGTGTTTTTAAGAAACAATATCTATCAAAAGATTGACACATGTTTATGTCTGGTTTAAATGTGAAATTACATCCAATGACCAACATTGTATTAAATTTTAAAAAAATATTCTAAATATACTTTAAAACCACTCAAATTAATAATTTATCCCTATTAATTATTTTGATTAAAAAAGATGTTTTTAATTATAATTTAGTAATTTTCACTATTCATCAGAATATGAAAGTTATCCGAAAAGTACCAAAATCTCACCTTAGGCTAAATTCGATACTCCGAATCCAAAAATGAAGTCCATTTTGAGAGCTAAAATTTCTAGAATTTTAAAAGGTGGTTATTACTATTTATAACGGCTAGTTATAATAATATTATAATAGCATATCGTTGTTTAATGAAACTCGGTATTGCGTACTACACACACTATCGAGGAAGGTCGCGATTGCGTGTAATGCAAGGCAAGTAAAGGGTGTGTGTTGTGCAAGATCCTTTTGGTGTAGCGTACAACACAAGACATTAATAAAATTAAAAAATAATAGTTTTCATAAAATCTCGAGCTGTTACAACCGAAGTATTTTAGATAATCCTAATGATTGGAATGGATTATGTTAGACATAAGATAGTATTGTTTAAAGATAAAACTTTTTCGATATTATTGATGGGATGTTATAGTAATATAGCTTTAGAAAATGGATAACCTGCAGGACGGGCGACAACCCATCGCGTCGGACTAGGCTGTGGGAATCAAACCCACAACCGAAGTGCGACTGGCCTTTATCGCCTACCAATGGCCTACAGGAAGTCCCTGTTTAGTAGAAACTAGTTTTATTATATTAAGAAGTATGATATATGAAGTATAAGTCCATTTTAGGAACCATATATGATTAATCTCACTATAGATGGACTTATGTATTTTTTGATAACTTCTCTAACCTTTTGTTTGAGACAGATGAAATGACCAATCATTCTATCACATGATCTGCTAACACATCAAGAATGACAAATTCAACTTCATTTCTTTAAGAGATGAAGTGGAAATTGTCCAAATAACGACAAACGATGAGACTATACCAAATTCACAAAATTATTTCTTCTAATTCCAATTTCATCAACTTTAGGGAAATGATTTTGAGAACCAAAAATGTTGTCCTAGTTCTCTTATATCTGATGAATCAGATGGTACCTTAGATCATCACAAATTTATGGCTTTGTGATTGCTGGCTTTTCCATAGCCATGTTCTCTACCACTCTCCATCAGAACATGATGGTAAGATTTCTCTTCCATATCCATATTTTCACCTATGTGGAAACCTAGTGATTAGTTTATTTGGGTAACCATTATGTTTCATACTTTTGTTTTTAAAGATTTGTTTTGGTATTCCTTTTTACGATGTGGGTTTCTATTAAAGAAACTTTCGAATAGTAAACCATTTATAACCTCGACGAATTTTGAAGGCAAAATTCATTTTAAGGGGGGTAGAATGTAACGACCCGAGATTTTATGAAAAATATTATTTTAATTTCATTAATGTCTTGTGTTTTATGCTAAACCAAGATTACCTTGCGTTATACGCAACACCGTATTAGCTTGCAGTATACGCAACACTATTCTTGGATCGTGTTACACACAATTTTGATAATAGTTATTCTACGAAACATTGAGTATATATATATATATTCAATATATAAATGAAATATGGTTGGATTATGTTATGCGAAACAACGAAGGATTCTTGCACAACACGCAACCCAGACTTGGCTGGCATTACACGCAATCACGACCTTCCTCGATAGCCTGTATTGTACGCAATATAGGGTTTTACTAAACAACAATATATTATTATAATATTATTATGAACTAGCCGTTATGAATAGTATTAACTAAATTTTGATTCTTATAACATTATTATTCATCTTTCACATTTTCTAAAACATGGTATAAGAACAAAATAATTTTTTCGGGTAAAATAAGTATTTTTAAAAAAATGCAGTTTTGCCTCCTTTCGATGGAGCACCCACATTAAATCTAGTTTTTGACATGTTTATAAGTTAAATTTGACAAAATAAAATTCTTCTTTGGAATCATGAAATAAATATTTACTTTGGATAAAGTTTCATATCATTCTGGTAACTTTCATATTTTGATGAATAGTGAAAACATGCTATATTTTAATTAAAAACAACTTTTTCAATCGAAATAATTAATAGTGATAAATTATTAATTTGAGTGGTTTTAAAGTATATTTAGAATATATTTTTACAATTTAATACAATGTTGGTCATTGGATGTAATTTCACATTTAAACCAGACATAAACAAGTGTCAATCTTTTGATAGTTATTATCTCTTAAGAACACGCTATTTGTTTTGACGACAGGAATTAATTTTTAAATTAATTAATGCAACTGATAAGTTTTGAATTTGGTAAAATAGAAATCATTTTTGAGTTCATAATATCAAATATAGCTTAGGCATAATTTTTGGTATTTTTCTGGACACTTTCATTTTTTGATGAATAGTGAAACCACTAAGTGGTAGTTAAAAAAAATGAATTTTTCATAAAACTTAATTTTACCACTTCTGTGAGTGGAATTTCAAAAATCCGAGAGACACGGTTGATTTCAGTAAGTAAAATGTTGTTCAATGAGATGAAAATAATTTTTGGTGAATAGTAACTTTTTACTTTTTTTTACCATGGTTAAAAGTAAATATGGTAATTAAGGGTAAAAATGATATTATTATTACCCTAAAACATGTCCTAATTCTATTGGATAAATGTAATTCGACCAAAATCAACCTTAGGAATAAAATATGACCATTTAGGCCCACTTTGATTAGATTAGGACATTTATTATTATTTAAATCAAAGAAGAGTTAAAAGAGTTAAAATCAAAGTCTATTTACTAAAACATTTTTAATATAGAGTTATACATATGATAAATACGATTGTAAATGTTCATTAGAAAGATAATAAGATTTCCTACGTAATGATATTTTATTTATAATTTTTAGACATTAAATAATTTAATTTATTTATGACACAATGATGATGCTGTAATTACCATAATAGTGAAAAATTAGAATAATTGATATTATAAATACCCAAATAAGTGTAATTTGAAACTTTTTAGGAATTACACTAATTTTATAGGTTAATATGACATGTTAATATTTATTTAATTAACTTTGTTCAAAAAAAACATTCTGTTATGATTTTCACAAAAAAATCAATTACTAAATAGTGTCAAAATTGACATAAAATAGTTTTTAAAAAAAATATTATATTATTAATTGTTATTTTATTCTTAAAAATATAAGGTTCGGCCAAATGACTTAGGTAAGGTTATATATATTAATAATAAACAACTTGGGGTTCGTTTGGATTGTTATAGTATGTTTATTAACCTTATAGTGTAAGAACACAAGAAGACACGGTAAAAGTAAAATTATTTAACTTAATGTTAAATCTAAATGACAAGGCTAAAATAGGAACCTAAACTTGTCTAAATTCTATTGGATGAGAGGATTTAGACACATCCCCACCTTAGCTTCAAAATAAATCAATTTGGAGCTATTTAAAAACGAATTTGACTTTATAATAAAATAATAGTGTTAGTTATTCCAAAGGTGCCCCTCTCCTCCCTTATAAAAGGGAACCTCCTCCCCCTCTTCCTCACACCACTTTTAGCCTTCAAGCTCGGCCAACCCCTGCCAAATTCTCTTCTCCACTTCCCTAGAAACATCCTATAGGTCCTTGTCTTCTTCAAAGACCAATTTTAGTGCCCTAAGAGGAGGAATCAAATAGGCGCTTCAAAGAAGAGGAGGTTCGGACACTTACGAAGAAAATCGGACCTAATGACATAAATAAAGGATTTAGGTTTAAAAAAAGAAGATCTTTATGGGAGATTTTGAAGATCTTTCACCATGATTAGAATATTATATTCTGAGTTTCCAAAGACACTAAACTATTACGGTCCTTGTGTGTGTGTTTTTTTTATGTACTAAGTATTCCGCAAAAGTAGTGTAATATCAATGTACGTCAAGCATAGGGTCTCTATAGTTGGTATCAGAGGAAATGTTTAGTCAATCTTTGGAAACTAGGATGCGAAAACGTTAGTGAGATCCCTAGAAATATTTTTAATGAATGTCTAGGTATATCCCTAAGGATAAGTATACGTATAAGATATAGTCCTAGAACTATGGTAACAATATTACATTAAACCAAATATGTTAGATATTGAAGTTACTCCCCCTTTATTATGATTTTTGCCTCTCACATTATTCTTTTTGGGTTTTAGAAAATGGCTAGAAACAAGATGATTCACGATAATAGAGGATATGATGGACAATGGAATGATATTCTTGATGAGCAACCAAATGAAATGGGATTTGGAAGTCCAAACATCATTATTATGCCGAATCAGTAATCTCATAATATGATCAATAAAGTAAAATTTGTTAAGTTTCCTGACTCGGCTAATAAAAGAAAGATGGAGTTTCATGATGATCATAGAGGAAAGAAAGTTAAATTTCTTTTGTGTAAATCATGTGGGAAGAGGCATCAAGGAGAATGTTTCAAAGGAACTGGAAGATGATTTGGGTGTGGAAAAGAAGGACACAAAGCCAGTAAGTGCAAAGGAAAAGGTTCAGTTAACACCAGGGATGAGGATAATGGTATTGCTATGACATCAACAATGGTTAAATGTTTTAAATATGGAATGTACGGGCATTATGCAAACCAATGCCCTAAGGGAAAGTCTCATGAAGAGAATTAGTATGATCATTTGGGTAGTATTTATGTTGATGATAATGAAGTGACTACAAATGATATGTGAGATGAAAAAATTGTTGAAGCTCGGTCAATGGTTTAAGAATGTAGTGGAATGATTACATGTTTATCATGTGTAATGTTGTATATGTAATCTCATGGTACTATGGAATAAAGAGACATCTACGGATTGTTACACTGTTGTCTTTCCTTGAGTTTTAAAAGTGTATGATTAATGGTACCAGTATCCATGAAAGGTTAATCAGATATTTTTGGAATGTAGATGATATGTGCATAATGAAGGGATAAGGAGAAAATTAAATGTTTGATAGTATTCATGAGCTCATGACTGATATAAGGAGAAGGTTATATCATGGTTTGAGTATATAGAATTTTTGGATTTTGGTATGTGGAAAGAGTTAATTTTTGACTGCATTCATGTTTTCACTAAGGTTCAATGGGTATTCATTCTTCAAGAGAATACATGATTAAGGTATTCATATGTTTGTAATTTGACCAACAAGATATATCTTATGATATATGGGGGATAAATGATGGCATTCACATGATCATTTTCTTTATACTATGAGCTTGGACCGAAGTATTTTAGATAAGCCTAAAGATTGGAATAGATTATGTTGGATATAAGTTAGTATTGTTTAAAGATAAATTTTTTTTGATATTGTTGATGGAATGTTATAGTAATATAGCTTTAGAAAAAGGACAACCTGCAGGACGGGCGACAGCCCATCGCGTCGGACAAGGATGTGGGAATCGAACCCACAACCGAAGTGCGACTGGCCTTTATTGCCTACCACTGGCTTATAAGAAGTCCCTGTTTAGTAGAAACTAGTTTTATTATATTAAGCAGTATGATATATGAAGTATAAGTCCATTTTAGGAACCATATATGATTAATCTCACTATAGATGGACTTATGTATTTTTTGAAAACTTTTCTAACCTTTTGTTTGAGAAAGATGGAATGACCAATAATTATATCACATGATCTTCTAACACATCACGAATGACAAATTCAACTTCATTTATTTAAGAGATGAAGTGGAAATTGTCCAAAGAATGACAAACGGTAAGACTATACCAAAATCACGAAAGTATTTCTTCTAATTCCAATTTCATCAACTTTAGGGAAATGATATTGAAAACCAAAAATGTTGTCCTAGTGCTCTTATATCTGATGAATCAGATGGTACCTTAGATCGTCACAAATTTATGGCTTTGTGGTTGCTGGCTTTTCCATAGCCATGTTCTCTACCACTCTCCATCAGAACATGATGGTTAGATTTCTCTTCCATATCCATATTTTCACGTATGTGGAAACCTAGTGATTAGTTTATTTGGGTAACCGTTACGTTTCAAACTTTTGTTTTTAATGATTGGTTTTGGTATTCCTTTTTATGATGTGGGTTTCTATTAAAGAAACTTTCTAATAGTAAACCATCTATAACCCTGGCGAATTTCGAGGGTGAAATTCATTTTAAGGGGGGTAGAATGTAACACCCCGAGATTTTATGAAAAATATTCTTTTAATTTCATTAATTTCTTATGTTGTATGCTACACCAAGATTACCTTGCGCTATACGCAACACCGTATTAGCTTGCAGTATATGCAACACTATTCTTGGATCGTGTTACACACAATTTTGATAATAGTTATTCTAAGCAACATTGAGTATATGTATAAATATATATTCAATGTATAAATGAAATATGGTTGGATTATGTTATACGAAACAATGAAGGATTCTTTCACAACACGCAACCCTGACTTGGCTTGCATTACATGCAATCGTGACCTTCCTCGATAGCGTGTGTTGTACGCAATATCGGGTTTTACTAAACAACGATATATTATTATAATATTATTATGAACTAGCCGTTATGAATAGTATTAACTAAATTTTGAATCTTATAACATAATTATTTGTCTTTCACATTTTCTAAAACATGGTATAAGAACAAAATAATTTTTTCGGGTAAAATAAGTATTTTTCAAAAAATGTAGTTTTTCCGCCTTTTGATAACGCACCCACTTTAAATCTGGTTTTTGACATGTTTATAAGTTCAATTTGACAAAACAAAATTCTTCTTTGGAATCATGAAATAAAAATTTACTTTGGATAAATTTTCATATCATTCTGGTATCTTTCATAATTTGATGAATAGTGAAAACACGCTATATTTTATTTAAAAACAACTTTTTCAATAGAAATAATTAATAGTGATAAATTATTAATTTGAGTAGTTTTAAAGTATATTTAGAATATATTTTTACAATTTAATACAATTTTGGTCATTGGATGTAATTTCACATGTAAACCAGACATAAACAAGTGTCAATCTTTTGATAGTTATTATCTCTTAAGAACACGCTATTTGTTTTGACGACGGGAATTAATTTTTAAATTAATTAATGCAACTGATAGGTTTTGAATTTGGTAAAATAGACATCATTTTTGAGTTCATAATATCAGATATAGCTTAGGCCTAATTTTTTGTATTTTTGTGGAAACATTCATTTTTTGATGAATAGTGAAACCACTAAGTGGTAGTTAAAAAAATGAATTTTTTAAAAAACATAATTTTACAACTTCTGTGAGTGAATTTCAAAAATCCGAGAGACACGGTTGATGTTAGTAAGTAAAATGTGGTTCAATGAGATGAAAATATTTTTTGGTGAATAGTAACTTTTTACTTTTTTTAAACCACAGTTAAAAGTAAATAGGTTAATTAAGGGTAAAAATGATATTATTATTACCCTAACACATGTCCTAATTCTATTGGATAAGTGTAATTCGACCAAAAACAACCTTAGGAATAAAATATGACCATTTAGGCCCAATTGGATTAGATTAGGACATTTATTATTATTTAATTCAAAGAAGAGTTAAAAGAGTTAAAATCAAAGTTTATTTAATAAAAGATTTTTAATATAGGGATATAAATAAGATAAATACTATTGTAAATATTCATTATAAAGATAATAAGATTTCCTACATAATGATATTTTATTTATAATTTTTACACATTAAATAGTTTAATTTTTTTATGACACAATGATGATGAAGTAATTACCATAATAGTGAAAAATTAGAATAATTGATATTATAAATACCAAAATAAGTGTAATTTTAGACTTTTTATGAATTCCACTAATTTTATAGGTTAAAATGACATCTTAATATTGATTTAATTAAATTTTTTCAAACTAATCATTATGTTATGATTTTCAAAAAAATAAATTACTAAATAGTGTCAAAATTGACATAAAATAGTTTTTAAAACAAATATTATATTATTAATTATTATTTTATTCTTAAAAATCTAAGGTTCGGCCGAATGACTTAGATAAGGTTATATATATTAATAATAAACAACTTGGGGTTCGTTTGGATTGTTATAGTAAGTTTATTAACCTTATAGTTTAAGAACACAAGAAGACGCGGTAAAAGTAAAATTATTTAACTTAATGTTAAATCCAAATCATAAGGTTAAAATAGGAACCTAAACTTGTCTAAATTCTATGGGATGAGAGGAGTTCGACCAATCCCCACCTTAGCTTCGAAATAAATCAATTTGGAGCTATTTAAAACCGAATTTGACTTTATAATAAAATAATAGTTTTAGTTATTCCAAAGGTTCCCCTCTCCTCCCTTATAAAAGGGCACCTCCTCCACCTCTTCCTCACACCACCTTGAGCATTCAAGCTCGGCCAAACCCTGCCAAATTCTCTTCTCCGCTTCCCTAAAAACATCCTATAGGTCCTGGTCTTCCTCAAAGACCAATTTTAGTGCCCTAATAGGAGGACTCAAAGAGGCGCTTCAAAGAAGATGAGGTTCGGACACTTACGAAGCAAATCGGACCTAAGGACATAAAGAAAGGATTTAGGTTTAAAAAAATAAGATCTTTATGGGAGATGTTAATGATCTTTCACCATGATTAGAAGATTATATTCCATGTTTCCAAAGACACTAAACTATTACGGTCATTACATTTCTATTTTTTTATGTACTAAGTATTCCGCAAAAGTAATGTAATGTCAATGTACGTCAAGATTCGGGTCTCTACATTCATATGGTATGAAGGGATTAAAACTAGTTGAGTTCCATGAATTTGGTCAATGGAAACTCTACCTCCTTTACCAGTGGAAATCATGGATGTTAGAAGGAAACACATCTAGTAAATCAATGAAAAGTAGAGGGAGATAACCACACAAAGATTTTCATTCTATATCAATATAAAACATTGAAATTAATTTTCCCAACTCTGGATAAGAATTTATGAATATTCACAACCTTGGGTCTAATTATTCTTGAATGACACGAGATACACCACTAGGTGTAGTAAAGGAGACCCACCATAGATTAATATAGTTTGGAGATTTATTGGAAATGATCTAATCCATCTAGAAAATGACATATTTAGATTTCATGTGGAGAACTATAAATCTAAAATAAATATTTACCTCTGATAGATAAAAGACACAAGTAAGACTACTGACACCCTTATCTCTCTTCACACTAAGGGGTCTTGTAATATCCACTAAACGAGATAAAAACTAAATAGAATGATTTAGAATATTAAAAATATGGGTTTAAATAAATAAATGTTATTCCCCAGTATCAAATAGAGCAGTCACTAATGTTGAAGCTATAATAATGGTACCTCTCATGGTCATTGGACTTGTGTCCGCTTCCTCGGGAGACTCTTCCATAATGTGAAGTAACTTTGTTCAGGATTTATATTGTTGGAAACCTTTTATATGTAAATCATCTGATTACCCCATAATTTTTGGAGGAGTTTATGATCCATTTCCATTATACAGAGTGTAATCAATATGGAAGAATCACTATAAGTTCCTCAAGCATCTGCATGATCCATAGTTCTTGGGTGCCTTAGTGTTGATCCTCTGTGAATGGCATGGATCTCAAAACTAGTATTAATTCAAATGTCCTATTCCTGGTCCTATAGGAGTAATTGAATGGAATTTCATATGATAAAATCTATGTGAATCATTATGCTTCATGTTTCCGTTGAAGTAACATTCACTACCATTGGGAGAGAAAGAAATGTATGATAATATTGACTTTCCATCCAAGTCATATTCATCTACAAGCGTTATATCAAACAAATCAGCATAAGAAAGAAGTTTTAGAAAGGAAATCTATGAATGTATATCCTAGAGAGTTCTAAAATCAAACCTTTAGGCCTTCATCCTCTCATTCGATGCAATATCATGTGATAAATTCACAGGCTCAACAAAATGGGTTGCATAATCTGTTAGTGTCCTATTAGGTTGCTCAAGTTTGAAAAAATATTTCGAATTCACCAACAACATTCACTATTGATAGAACTAGTTGGTGAAAGGGTTTTTTATGTCCTTCCACACTAATCCCTTATGCATACTATCTATTACCATCATGTTCCAACATCTCATGATAATATCTTCTAGTATGAAGGTGGAACACATCAATTTGATATTACAAGGTCGTTACAAGAACCCAGAAAAATGCCCCATCATGATCAACCATTCCTCGGCCTATTGTGGATAATTTTATCCTTTGAATAGTGTATCATTCTAGTGAAGGAAATCTTGAGAAATATCTTTGAGAATTTCCATATAAGGTTCCATAGTTCTATCCTAAGCATAAACTGTAGGTGGTGCATTTCCCAGAGTATGGATAGTGCACTCGATCCCCACTACTAGATTTGGATCAACAAAAGGATTTGTTCACTGAGGTTTAGTAGCAGCTTAATCTTAGGACCGATTCTCAAATCTTCTATATGGAATCATTATACACAACAACATATGATATCTAGAAATACATTAGATACCAACTCAAATAGAGAAACAAGGTAAATTAATCCCATGAGATAGAAGAAACAATATTTGGATTTCAATCTATCCAAATAAAAAATAGTTAAATGACTATAAATAATTATCAATATGTCATTACCTAACCTCCCTAGGGGACTCAGGTTCAATACGATGAGATTTCACCAAAAACGGAATCGTAACTACCTTATTTGTATAGAAAATATTTCACAAATTCAAACTGACTTCAGGACAAAATCTCAACATCAACCTTTGATATAACTTTTTCATAGACCAAATTGGGTACCCTGGAAACTCTATAACCAATTTTGTCATAAAATAGCATGAAGGGAATTTCATATCCCCATGGGTTAGCAACTACCTCTCGGCATTACAAAAAAATCATTGTTGGAACTATTTTTCCACTAACAATGTGCAGGTAAAAGATACAAATCAATAATGCATACAAAAGAAGCTCTATTAGGAGTAATGTACCATAAGATAAATAGGCATAAAAAAGCCCAAGTACTACACCCAAGTTCTAGAAAACCAGAAAAAACTAGAAGAAAAATTACCCAAGTCCCAACATATATTAAACTCAACAAATCCATGATTCAATAGTTATAACCACATCCATGTGATCCTTTTACCTTTCTCAAACCGATAAGGAGATAGTATACAAACACCTGATGGAACAAGTAGGGTATGAGCCAAATCCCAGTAGGATTTCACCCAATGGTTCTGTAACAACATTCCAATATCAAATTGACCATGTAAATTCACTCAATTCTAAAACAAACAGGTTTAGAATATCAAATGTAGGTTTACAAATATCAATATTTATAATTCACAATATGTAAATACTTTAGAAATTCATGTTTCACATTTAAAATTAAGGAAGTAATTTTTAAATGATGGAATTAAGTTTTTAAAAAACGTGGATCTTTATAAAAATGACACATTTCACAGAATGGATTAAATAAAAACTTTTAAATAAAATATTTTATATAAATTTAAAATGAATGTAAAAAAATTTACAAAAGTGGAATACATACATTTAAAATATAAACAAGAGAGAAATATGGTCATATTATTAATGGGTATGATAGTTCCAGGCTATATGGACCTGAAACTGTGGAATGGAAAATATTTATATATTTCTATGTGTATAAGGCAAAGGGAACTCATCATTATCTTCAAAAGGATGGGATGTTCTCATATGATGTTTTAAAATGTTGTAAGTCATATAGTTGTACCAAAAATAACTCACTAACTACTGAAGGCTTGCATGTGCTCTAGTACAAAATACTGATGGTAAATTTGTTTCAAGACTTCTTAAAATACAATTAAATACCATTCTCCATTTCAATTATGCCAACATTTCCTTTAAAAACCAAATTGGTGTTTTAATAAGAAAACATGCCTTTTTACAAAGATGAAACCCTAAGTTTTTCGTCAAACCATTTTTAATCAATTTTTCACAAATAATGATATGAAACTAAAACATGGAATTTCAAAATCCACTCTCATGAACTAAATTAATCAGAGTAATTTTGAAAAAAAAAATTATCAATTTCATAACAAAACCACAATTCAATAGAATAGGGGTATTTAACAATTTTCGATTAAAACCATTTCTATAATTAAATTCAACAATTTAATTGAATCAGTTTCTATAAAACCTGTAATTTTAGTTAAAAAATTTAAATTTTAAAAATTTCCATAAACAAACCTTAATTCAATGGAATTGGTGGTTTTCCAATTTCTTGCTAAAAACCCATTTTTATAAAACATTGATTCAATGGAATTAGAAATTTAAAAAGAAAACCAATTGAAATCCTATAAACTAAAACAATGAAATTGATTTTAATTAAAATAATTTAAATTAAACAATTCAATTTAAGGATAATAAAAATTGGGCATCCTAACAAAACCACATACTAAAATAAACAAATCTTGCAACACCTAACCCAAATCTGGATATGTCCATGAAGAACTATGATCACAAAAACTAGAAAAAAACTAGGTTTAATATCCCAAAATAGATGGTATTATATATACAATTAAATATGGGGATACATGGATCCCTAGAGAGAAAAATATTGATTTAAAGAGAATGAGATCAGGATGAGGAAACTAACAATAAGAATATTGAAGTGTGTTCCTCTATCTTCAGATACCTTTTGAGAGGGATACTAGGGGACATGAGTCCTTCTTGGGATTTACAAGGATGGGATAAAATATTTAGAGGTCATCAAATTACTTTTGGTACATAAATATGGGGTTTTGAAAGTTTTTATATAAATCAGATCACATAAAATCGCATACGCAAAGTTTCTTATGTAGAACCACACAATTAGACAAAACTATTCGGCCTAGTCATACCCCTGTTTAAAATAGGAATCATGGTTTCTAGTAAAAGGGTACATAAAATGGCTAATTGTGTACTGACCATAAAAAATCCCACTTCCATGGGTTGTAAGGTTAGTTTGTATAGGGAACATAGTTTGTGAAAACAGTGTGCCAACCATGAACTAGACCAAATTTTCCAAAATTATTAAAACTTCAACATGAAATAACCCCAATGAAACCCATAAAAAGAATGATAAAAAATAGGGGTTTAAGAATACCTGGAAATTACAACATGATGTTAAAACATCCATTTTTTGATTCAGTGTTATAAAATTACCATAGGGTAAATGTTTGATATTTTTTTGAATTGAATGATTTTTAGTTGAATGGTGAAAAATATAATTTTTATTAATACCATATAGTATTTGACATTATTATGATATAATAATGACATAAAAGGTTTTGGAAAAAATTCATCACTAATAATTCTTAAATGGTTATGATGATTCATTTAAAAATATTATGTTGAACTTTGAAACCCCACATTTAACATTTTGAAACATAAGTAATTTTTATTCAAATTAAAAAAATTTGTTTTCATAATTTTATTTTAATTATGATTTAAAATGTTAGAAATCTATTTTTTTATTCATAATACATATAACACTAATTTTTTTAATAATATAAAAATTCAATTAATAAAAAATGTACTATTTATTATTTTATAATAAAAAATATTTTTATACTTAATAATTAACTTTTTCAAAATATGGGGTTTTGCACATTGAGTGTTCTATTATTAAAATTAATTTCTATTGCACTTATAAATTTTATTTGAAAAAACTTATTCCATATTTGGAATCATTAAATTTAAATATTTTAATATTTACCATTTAATTTCTAGGCATAAAAATAAATTATGCAGGTTATTTTTTAATATGGAGGAAAATAATATGGTAAAAGTGAAAAATAAATGAAAAAAATCAATAAAAATTATTTAAAACATTTTTAAAAATAAATGGTTATGTGATTATACACCATACCCCATCCCCCACAACATTAATTTTCATTATTGAATCTACATGACCATTTAATAGGGATTTTAACTTTTATATTATTACAAAAAAACCACTCCTCTCACTAATAAATACAACCATTCACAACCCCATTTCTCTATTAATTATCTATATTTATCTCAAAAAAATTCTTATTCTTTCCTAGTATCTCTCCTCGCATCCTATAATCCTTTTCATTTCTAAAAATACCATGCTATGACTCTTAAAGTGTCACATAAGGGAGATCACCCAAAGAGAGAGGTAATGTTCTCAACTGAGATATTTTAATTCATTTCTTCTACTACCCACTCAATTATATTATATCCATGATAGTATTATACCATTGATTTTATTAATATTATGAAGTTTTATTTTACTAATGGAGTATACATTTTATACTCTCTTCAAAATCATTTAAAAAATTAGGATGTTGTCATGCGTTTGTGAACACTACTGTCACCCTGAATTGTATGTTCTGTTTTTCACCGACAGTTAACATTGATGGATTTTAAAATATAT
The DNA here is from genome assembly GCA_963277665.1 of Viscum album. Taxonomy (NCBI): domain Eukaryota; kingdom Viridiplantae; phylum Streptophyta; class Magnoliopsida; order Santalales; family Viscaceae; genus Viscum; species Viscum album. The sequence goes on from OY728122.1 coordinate 1,715,327,362, forward strand.
TTCAGTTATAAAAATGATAAATATAGAAATACTAATATTATGGAATGATAATATGGGTAATTAAATAAGTTAACACAACAATATCAGTCACAACAAATTTGATCACCTGAAATGAACATATCATGGAACTCTTCTTAATTTTAGTTCTTTTTGGAAAAACCTATAAAGATATATTTTTTTTCTAATTTTGTAATAAAATAAATAAAAATCATAAATTTTATGTAATAAAATGATATTTTATAACACATATTAACATGGTTATTATGTTGAGTAATTTTAAGATAAATTGACTAAACCACCTCAAGCTACCGACATAAGTGAAACATATTTAGTAAATGAATAACACATGATAATAAATAAACCCTTAAAAAGAAAATATTTGTGGATTTATTTTAATAATGTTTTCATTTAACTAAATTTTATTCTTTATGATGTTATGTGAAAGTATATAGTGAATCAATATCTATGGTAAGTAATATTCCATACCACCATCATTAGTTGAAAGTTATGAATTCAATTTCATTTTCTATATTTTCATATATCATTTTCCCATGTAATTAACCTTTTTTGTATGCATTTTCCAAACATACTTTCCGAGTTATATATATGTTTCCTTTTGGGGGCATACATTATTTTAGTTCCCTTTAAAATTACATCTTTTAAGTTAACCCTTATTAAGGGAACCTCCCTATATTTAATTTAATATCGGGTACAACCCTGATGAAATGTTTTTAACCATGAATAGATTTTTAATGCTTCTTTTTTTAAATAATACCCTGTTTTTTAATTTATAGTCTAAAAGAATATAGTATGTTCCCTATTTATTTAAATTATCTTTTACTTATTTTATAAAGTACCACTTAAGAGGATCTTTTATTTTCATCCCTAAATTTCCCATCTTTATCACGAATTTTTCTAAATTGGAAATTAATTTTAAAGAAAATTAGTTTATTCAAATATCAATATCCAAAAATATTTAATTACTTATTATCTTTGGAAAATTTATAGTATAAAATTTGTTATTATTTGAGATATGATTATGAAACCCACTTCATTCTCATGGGTTTGATCGTGCTCATAATTTTTGTTTTTTTCATTTCCTCATGTATTTTACATATTTATGTATATATTTTGATTTAAATAGTGGGAATAAAATTATATATCCCTCCAATTCATTGGTTAATGTTTTCATTTCATTAGATACCATATATGGTTCATGGGAATTTTTCCTAGCACACTTTGTTTTGTTGCCTTAGAAATGAGCCTTGACATATGATTATAATTTAATGTTTTATGATGTTTCCGTATATTTATAAATTTACGAATATATGATATCATTTTTTTATTCCATGTTTCAATGTTTATCTCGAACTATGATCCCATAGTATAAGTTTTTTCAATTCATATTTTATGTTCTAATATTATCACTTACAGAGAAATATTATTTTTCAATTTCCTTTTATAATAATATATTTCTCCCCTAATAGTGTTTTCTTATATTCTTTTTGTCTAACCCTTGATGAAATATTGATGATTATTTCCATTACTGAGTGTTTGAGAACACCCCATTATTAAATTTCATTTCCCCAGGTTATAAATATGAGTATAATAAATGAGGAGTCTAGATAGATTCTAGTATATTTCAATTATGGAGAAATGTTCAAAAGAATTATAAAATCTATTTCTCATATATATTGTAAATGAATCCATTGTGCCTTTTTTCTAGGAATTATGAGATTTTATGAGATGTAATGTTTAAAATATTAAAATCATAAGAAATATATGTTGATTTTACTTATTTTATCTAACTTTGTATCAAATCCAGTGTTTAAAAAAATTCTCAAGATTTGTGTATGGTTTATTTATTTTTTAGGATTAGTTTTTTTATTTTTAATGATTAGGAAAAGGTAACTTTCGTAAAAAAACCTAGAGAAAAATATAATCATGTGATTACATTCTAATGTTTTGGTAGTGTATAGATTATGTAGTTTCATAGAAATCACATACCTATATGGATACTAGAATGTGGATATGGATATGGAAAAAATGAACCTATTGATAATCCTCCTAAAATAGTTGACTGATTATCAAATAGATCATCACTCAGTGCTTGAGGAGTGGGCCTATGACTACACAACTGTCTATACATTACTAGAGATATTATGTGGTTAATAAAATTATATATTTAATAAATTTTGAAGGATTTATTATAATATGGAATTAGGTCAATTAATATAAGATAACCCAACATAGAGAAAAAAAGATTGAATCTAGATTTATTTTGGTTGAACTAATATCTATTGTGATGATTTCAAAGAGTAAAACAATTTTAGGTTGAGTTTTGAGGGAATTTTTTTTATAATTATATTATGATAACATTTATTCATCACTAACATTATAACAATTTTTATCTTCATTTCATATTTAAACATTATTTATTACATAAACCTTCACTTAATACAACTTATAATTATGAGAGTTCTAGTGTCTTTGGTACTTAAGAACATTAAATAACATCATAAAATATGAAATAAAACATCATTATAGAAAAATTCGTTTATATGACCACAATATTCCTTCATACATAACACTTCATGGGATATCCTGATGAAAGAAAGCGGTGAGATATAAAGCCTTGTAAGGGAGTAAACAAGGAAAAACATGAAGAATAAAATACATGTTATGAAGTATGCATATTAATGGATCATTCGAGAAACATAAACATAATGTCATGATATAGTATGATCATCATAACATAAAAATGTAACAACAACTTAAAACATTTCATCATTAGTATAAGGGAATCAGATAAACCAATATCCCAAAATGGTGGAAAAAGTCCTATAGAGGAATCATGTAAACCCTAACCCAACATGACATATCTTGATACTAAACATTAAACAATGAATTAGAGAACTATCAGGGTGCACCCTTCAAAATAATTTAAATATAATGCTTAAGTGTTCCACATAGATAATATAAGATGGATTCCTTAAACATCATCATTTATTCCACGATCAAGGATTATGAAATTCATAAATTTAAATCCCCATTTTATAAGTATATTTACATAAATGTGAATACCATTGATTGAGGAAAGGGTATAGTATTCACTGCATGATGATTTTGGAATGGAAAATCATGACACAATTTTGGCTGTATAATTGCGTCATATAGAAATTCATAAATATGGTTGATGAGAGAGAAATGGGTCTCTAATAATTCATACATGTGATGGAAAGTAAAGGTCTAATGAAACATTATATCCCAACATGTGAAGTGGAATTTAGATACATAATATAAAAGAAATTATTAAATGGAAATGAGAATAGAGAAATCCCTTATGTAATTTCAGCATGGTAACAGGTGTACACCAGAGGGATTAATAATAGATAAATGGGTCTATATTGATTAAATAATAACAATGGAAGTATGGGGGAGGTTTGAAAATATAACCCATCATTTTTAATTGAAAATAAAATAGTTTAACAATATAAGGAAACATGGATAAAAATGAGAAAGGAAGGAACCCTTATGATATTTCGACAAAGTAACAGGTGGTCTTAAAGGATCATAGGGAGAATTAATGGTAGTGAAAGAAAGATCCCAAAATTTTTAAATCAAATGTATAGTAATGGGGTATGTAATAAAATATCCCAAATCATGTAAATAGAAATTAAAATGCGTGGCATAAAAGAGGTTCTTGAGGAAAAAGGAGAGAGGGGGATCCCTTACAGATGTTTTCCATTGTAACGGTTGTACATAAGGGTTTATAGGAGAGATAAATGAGAGTTAAAGGGGCTATCATCACATATAAATCAAATTAATATTATGGTAGATATTTAATAACATAGAATAATAGAGTAAAAAAGTAAATTAAAATACATAACATGAATGTAATGCTTGATAAAAGATGAGGGTGAATGATCTTTTACTTGGATGTGTGATTCCAAATGCTTCGGAGAGGATTCATGGGTTCTTGGGGCCACATTAGGAGGAGTCCAGGGAGTAGGGGGAGGAGGTATTTCAGTCATAAATTATCATTAGTGAATATAAATTTTATCTTGGGTGGTTTTAAATAAGAATTATGAGGGAATTCTTTATTATTTGGGTTTGGATACAACACACTAAAATATTCTAAACAACAAACCATACCCTGGTTTTTCACATGGTTTCTGGCCAAGGGGAGGGGTATAAATTATTATATAAGGATAAAGGATGAAGACATTAAATTAAATCCCTTGATTATAAAGAGGTGAGGTATACTTTCAAGAAAATTATTTTAAAATCTTAAAATATATTATATGTTTTAGAGGATCCCCTAAGGATTTATAAAATCATTGAAGTAAACATAAAATTATATTATTTGAAAGGAAATTTATATATTTGACAGAATATCATTATTATATTATTTTATTACAACACTATTGGATAATTATGATGTCATAAACAACATTATATATTTATAAGTTATTTAACATTTACCCAAATAGTTGACTCTCTCGGAAAATTATGCAAAAATCACTATTAGATAATTTTGAAGTCCTAATTACCAAAATAATGTTCATTTTGTATAAATAATTTTCTAAATATGTGTATTTTCACTTTTAAAATAAAAAAATGACATTTATAGAAAATTGACAGGTTTAAAAAAATATATTTTCAAACCTTATTAAATGTTACTTTTGACATCATAAAAATTATAAGATCATATATATTTAAGAAAAATATTTTATTAAAATATTTTATATTATAAGAAATCATTTATTCATCAAAATAAATTGTTTATTTGAAATCAAAAATAAAATTTCTATTATATTGTATACAAGTATAATTCGTATCAAACTGCTTACTTAGTCATTTATAAAGAGAAAGAAATAAGAAATATATATAATCATCATTTCAATTAATATGTTAAATTTAAATATAGTAAAATTATGAGAAACCCATAATTTAGTATAATAATTTATATATTCCTAAAAAGTACAATTTTTACCCAAAAAATCAATTTATTAAATTCATCATATTTTTATGAATGAATATTCTCAAAACAGAATTGATTGAAAAATAATTTTATTTATTAAAAGTTATTACATAGTATGTAACTAATATATTGTTATATAAACACTCATAACACCTACATATGACCTAAGGGTAAGTTGTGCGATGGTGATAGACTCTTGGGGATACATTGATAACATTTCATGAGTGGTGATTTACACCTACATGAAATTATCCCATATGAGATTTCATTCATTCTTAACATGTTGAAGCTCGGATTAGGATTGGTTCAATGTGAAGCTCATTAACACTACCTCTTTCCTGAGCTATGAAAAATGGGCTTCGTATGGTACAATACTTATGGTTGAGGCCATCGACACTTCTTTTTGAATTAATTTTCCATTATCATTTCTATTTATAAACAATAATTATAACATCAAATTTATTATAGTTTCCAAAAGTCATATTGATCATCAGTCCTAATTGACCAATGGTCACATATTGGTCAAACACTGAACGTTACATTTCAATTTATACTTTTATATTTTTATTGAATGTGACACAGTAAAATATACATTTTAAGAAAAGAAATATTATTCAAAAGTTCTGGTCGTTACATTCTTTTCTCCTTAAGAAATTTAATCCTTTGAATTTAATTTTATATACAATGGAAAAAATATGTTAGTGTACTTATCCTTCATCATTTAAAAGAGGTATTCAATCGTTCTTATTATCATTTCCTTTATGTATAAGGCGTTCAAATGTTACAATAGTACCTCAAGATATTTTCAAAATCATTAACTTACATTACCCAAAATCTCACAAGCATCTTGGATTATATCAACTAAAGCAGTGGTAAGTCATTAAAAACATATTTATTATATATAATTTTTAAATTATCCTATAACTTATTTTTTAAAAAAAATTCTTACTGATAAATCTTCAAATATATCAAAATAAGGTTTTTCTATATCATTTTTCGTAATTCTTAAAATAAAAAATATATAATTTGATACATATAGGATGATTAGAGGTCTCTCTATTTTGAATATTTTAGAAAATAATTTAGTGCATGACCATTTTGAAATAAAGTGAATAATTTTAAAACACCCAAATTGTACTTCCCAAACACTGAATGGTAAGAAAGTTGAGAGCGCAAGATTCCCCAATATGAGGAACATGATCCATGAAAAAATAAAGAAATTATAGAGGTATTAGATGCCTCATAAATTTGTTTTCATGTAACATGAATATTAGAAAAAGTTTCAAAGTTTCCAGAACATGACTTCAGGATAATATTTCTAAGTATTTATTTAGGAAGATATAGAATAGTTGTTTGTGATCTTTCTCCTTACATATTTTAACTAAGAAAAAAAATACAATTAGCTGGTCCAAATACATAGCTAATAATAATGTAAAAAACAAATCATTGAACATAAAACAATAAACTTGTATATGAATAATATGTCCTAACTTTTGATACCCTAATTTTCAATCCAGGTTATCCATGATCTATCACATAATGTATATTCTTATGATATTTTTTTGTTCCCTTAATATAGGTTCATAAAATTCTTATGAATTTACCAAATCATATCCCCTATGATTATTTAACAAAGAGTCAAATAAGGCCCATTTTCATGCACCAGTTCCTGTTCGAGTCTAACTCAAAGCGGTGTTTTCAGGTTTTACCCCTAGATACATATGTTCTAGAGCCACATCTACTTTTCTGTATCATGGAAGTGATTTATTTTCGTAATAAATAACTTTCACTATACTCACTATAATTTTGGGAATTTTTTCTTACAATTATCCTCATACCTATGGATTTCATTAGAGTTTTCTAATCCTAATCCAAAAAACATCTAAAAATATCCACTGATACGAAATTTAATAACCCTTCTCTTCATTTCATGTTTAATCATGATTTATTTCATAAACATGAACCTAATACAAATTAGAATATCATGAGGTATAGTGTATTTTGGGATCAGGAACATTACATAACAAGTTACAATATAAAATACCACATTATTTTTGAAAACCTCTTTTACATGACCACAACATTTCTTCTTACTTAACACTCAATGGGTTATCCTGAGGAAAGACATAAGACATGGGTGAGCTCTAAAGACAATTTATAGAGTAAACAAGGAATAACAAGAATAATAAAATACATGTTAGGAAATCGGAATATTATTTGTTCATAATAGAAACATGAACGTAAAGGCATGATATAACATGAATATCGTAACATGGAAATGTAGAAACAACTTTAAACACTAAATCATTTACATAAATGAATCAGGTAAACTTATGTTCCAAAATGGTGGAAACAAATCCTATAAAGTAATCAAGAAAACCCCTATCCCAACATGACATATCATGATGCTAAACATTACCCAATGCATTAGATCACAATCTGGGCGCACCCTTCATAATCATTTCAATTTCATGCTTATGTTTTCCCCATATATCATAAAACATGGATTCATTCAACATCATAATTTATTCAGTGATCAAGGAATGTATAATTAATAAATGTATTACACCATTTAATAAGTATATGTGTATAAGGGTCAATAAACATTACATAGTAATGGGTATGGTATTCACTACAGGATTAATTTGGAAATGAAAATCACGGTGCAATTTTGGTTGCATAACAACGTCATATAGAAATTCATAAATTGTATTGATAAGAGAGAAATAGATATCTCATAATATATGTACAATATTAATAGTAAGGGTATCATGTTATATAATATCCCAACATGTGAAATGGAATTTATATTCATAATAAAGAATAAACGCATGAATGGAAATGAGAAGAGAGAAATCCCTTATGAAATTTATGTATGGTAATAGGTGTGAAAGAGAGGAATTAATGAGAGGGAAAGGGGTATATAATCATTCAAACATAATAAGGGATGTATGAGGGAGGCTAGAAAACATACCCTCATCATTTTAAATTTAAAATAAAATGGTGTAATAATATAAGGAAACCTAGATAAAAATGAGAAGGGAACCCTTACCAAATTTCAACATAGTAATGAGTGGGATTCAAGGATCATAGAGAGGATAAATGGGAGTGAAAGGAAGATACCATCATGTAAACATAAAATTTTAATAATTTAGGTATGGTATAACATATCCCAAATCAATAAAAGGAAATTTAAAATTCATGACATAAAAGAGGAGCTTGAAGAAAAAGGAGAGACAGAGATCCCATATGGAATTTTGGAATAGTAACAGGTGTACATAAGGGTTCATAAGTGGTATAAATGAGAGTGGAATTGGATATCATCATTTATATATAAAATTTAATGTAAGGGTGATATTTTATAACATATATCATCAATGAAAAAAATGAAATAAAAATACATAACATGAAAGTAATTCTCAATAAAAGAGGAGGGTGAAAGATTCCTTACCTGGATGTGTGATCCCAAAGGCTTGAGACCAACTTCTTGGGAGGTTGGGGGACCTTATGAGGACTCCATTGAGTAGGGGTTATAGGATGGTTGAGCTTAAAATATAATAAGTGAAGAGTAATGGGATATTGGGTTGGTTTATATAATAAAAGTTGGATAATTCTTTTTTATTTCAGTTTGGCCAGTACACACTAAAATATTCAAAACCACAAACCATACCATGGTTTTTCACGTGGTTTTTAGACAAGGGTAATGGTATAAATTATTTTATAAGTCTATTTTCTGAATATTATAAAATATTTCACTTTCTTATGGGGAGGTGAGGTATACTTTCAAGGAAATTATTTTAAAATTTTAAAAAATATGTTATGTTTTCGGGGATCCTCTAAGGATTTATAAAATAAATATAACAAACATAAAATTATATTATTTTAACAAAAAAAATTATTTTTCTGAATATATGTTTTATATTATTTTATTACATCACTATTAGGTCATTAAAATTCCATAAAAGACATTATATATTTGTACTGTATTTAAAATTTACCCAAAAATTTGACTATCTCGAAAAATTATTAAAAATTTACCGTTGGATAATTTCGATGTCCTGAGTCTAAAAATAAGATTCATTTTATCATAATATTTTTCTAAATATGTGAATTATAACTTTTAAAATAAAAAACTACATTTATTAAAAATTGAAAGGTTTTGACAAAAAAAAGTTTTCAAACTTTAATAAACGTTACTTTTTTACTTCATAAAAATTATATTTTAATTTTTATTTAAAAAATATTTAATAATAATATTTTTTTTAAAATATTATTTATTCCATGAATTCATTAATTAATCAAAATAATTTCTTTAATTAAAATGAAAATTATAATTTTTATTTTATTGTATAAATGTATAAGCCTTATCAAACTGATTACTTAGTCATTTATTGGGAAACCCCATAAGGAATAGATAAAATCATAATTATAATTAAAATTCACTATTTAATTATGAAAATATTATTAATAAAACTGTAGTTTAATATAATAATTTATATATTTCTAAAAATTACCATTTTTACCCAAAAAACCTATTTATGAAATTCATTATATTTTTAAGAAAGACTATTATTATAAAGGAATTCATGGAATATGAGTTTTATTTATAAAAAGGGATTACATAATAAGTAACTAATACTTTGTTATATAACCACTTATAAAACCTTCATATGGCCTAATGGTAAGTTTTACAATGGTGATATAATCTTGGGGTGACTCTAATAACATCACCCGAGTGGTGATTTTCACCAACTTGAACTTCTCCTGTAGGTGATTTCTTTCAAGCTTAACATGTTAAAGCTAATCTTGGGGTTGGTCCACAATGATGAACTATAAAGTTAACTCATCTACAAGCTCTGAAAAATGGGCTTTGTTGGGTATAATTCTACTAGTTGAGGCCATCGTCTCTTATTTGTGAATTAATTTTCCATTGTCATTTCCATTTATATACAATAATTATAACATTAAATTTATTATTATTTCTAAAGGTAATATTTATCAATAATAATAATTGAAAAATGGTCACATAATGGTCTAAATCTAATAGTTATAGTTCAATTTATACTTGTATTGTTTAAATGAATGTGACACATTAAAAAAATACATTTTTAGGAAATATAATATTATTCAAAAGTTTGGTTTGTTACAGACATTAACAGCTTTTGGATATAGTAATCCTAAAATCATGATGGAACCAAGATAATAGTTCATGTCATTTATATTGCATAGATTTTCCCAATGGGAAAACCAATGGGATAATATTTGGAGTGAGAAATCATGTGCTTATCGATAATTTGATATAAATTTTTTTGACTAAGAACGTTTTATTGTTGAGTTTTCAAACACATAAAATAATATAAGTATTGAGTATAATATTTTTTTTGTGATGAATGTAACGAATAAAAAATATTCAATTTAATTTGAGTAAAAACATAGAAATAATAACCCAAGGGAATGTCACAATAGAATAAGGATATGTTTAATCTAGTTTATACGACAATATCATGAATCAAATTATTGAAGAATAAGGAAGATTTTTTTTAACATAGTGGAGGTAAATAATATTCATCCAAAGGGACCACAAATAGTTCAATGTATAAAATTTGGGATTCATTATCATAATCAAAGTCAATTTCATAATCCAAGGGACAATATGGAAAAAAACATCATAAATTTACACAACCAAGGGAATAAGAGAAAACCTATGAAACCAATACTATTGGGGTGGGTTCCAAAAATTATTGGGGGTGAGGAATAATAATCATTCACTCAATAAATGTGAGTGTTTTATTTCTATCTTTTTCAACGAAGGCAGCGATGGGAGCGGTTCGGGCTTGCGGAGGGACCTTCCTTTTAGCTTTTGTTTGGTTAGCTGCTTTTTCAGTGATGATTCTTCGTTCCTTGATTTTTTATCTTTTATTCATGTTCTACATTTGGATGCAATCTTCGGTGTTTCTATTGTTGTTAGTGTGATGGTCTTGGTATTCTTGGATTTACAGGCTCATAATTGGTTTTGGATGAATCTGTTGTTGGTTGTTGGTCAATATTTAATTTTTGATTTGTTGTGTTATGGGTGATGATTCAGTTTTGGAGGATTTACTATGGTGGAGGAGAAAATGAAGGTGCTTTGGTGAAAGATATCTAGATCTTTGTATTTTTCTAGGAAACAAGTTATGTGAATGTTTTTTATTATTTTAAATGGATTCCCAAATTTTTTTCATGGACTTGTTTGTATTGTGACTATGTAGTTTATGTTTAAGGGAATTCACTACAAGATCAACAATAAAGGGGTGCTCTAGTGGGGGCTCTGGGCAGTGATTTTTCACCTGATATTTCTTTTCAAATTCATATGATTAAGAGGGTATGGAATATCCATCAGTTCTAGCCCCATGTATTTTTTAACGAGACATCTTTTCATGCTATGATGCAGTGGTGAAAATGGCTTTTAAAGGTTTTCATATTAGGAAGTGGCCTTAATTTGTAGTTTTTTATGACATTATTTTTTCTTCAACTGGCTGTGGTGGATTGATTGTTGTCTAAGTCGTGGATGTCATATTGGGTTCCCCCTCAGCCATTAAAAGGGGATTTACATTAATAAAAAAATTAATTTTTAGTCAATAAATATTTATAGTGATACTATACCCCATGATATATTTTATGGTAAAGTTATTTGAATAAATCATATTATTCTTTCGTTAGAAAAATTCAATTTCATTTTTGAAATGGATTGTATTTATCCACATAGAGGAAAAATTATTCGGACTAAGGAGATCTCATTTTATATCATCTAATAATATTATATCAATTCTAGGATGATTTTGAAGATCCTTTATAAACAAATTATATGATTTTGTTATTGATACTGAATAACGATAGACTCTTGGATCAAATATTTGGAATAAAAAACTAAATATTAAAGATAAGCCCATTTTGAATAAATGGAAATGTTTTATATGGTTGTAAGGTTGATATATCTCAATGAATTATATCCTATTTCATATCTATATTTTATATCCCATTATCTATTTCCAATGGTATCTAATAATCAAAATTTAAAGGACACAGTTTATCTAGGGGTGAATGTATTGCCCCATTATTTCAATAATTAATTTTTCCTTAAAAATTAAAACTATAATGGATTTATTACATCACATGAAAAAATAAACTAAAATTAAATAAAGATAATTTTAAATCAAATTATTAATATTTACCATTATAATAAATCCGTTAAATTAGCGAGTATAAATGATGGTAACCACATTATAAAACTTTGTAAAAAAGGTGCAGTGATGGCATCGAACAATATAAGTCTCCCATATATGGCTCACTAGTCTAAACATTGAAATTGTTGGATACACATGGGTATTATCAAGACCATGTCCATTACATACACTAAAAATTATAGTATACATGGAATCATATTTGAGAGAAGTTTAAACTCATGGAAATTTCCAGGTGATGCATGAATGTGCAATCACCACCTGAGACTGCCACCTGAACTTATTTTATGATTAAGTATTACACAGTTATTTTGAGAGGTTATTTAGGTATAAATTATGATGATATAAAAATGTAATTATTAATAAATTCTATATTTTATATTTATATTTAATGTATGAAGAAATGGTACATATTAATAAAACAACCATTTTATGCTTAAAAATACTTTTCTATTTATGCGGTCTTATATTATATTTTTACTATTATTTATTTTATTAAATTTTATTACACTAGTTGAATATCCCTTTCATACATTCCTCTAAAACCATTAAAAAAATAAAGTCTTCGTAATGCGTAACTGCAAACATCTACCTCTATGAACAATGTGTTATATATTTCCTCATCACATAACATTGATGAATTTAAAAATATATTTAAGGTATAAACATCATATTTATAAAAATATTAATATTATTTAATGATAAAATTAGTAATTATATAACTAAAATTAACAATAAATAGTCATAGAAAATTTTCCGACCTTAAATGAATATATCAATGCACCATTATTAATTGGGTTCTATTTTGGGAAACCTATAAAAATGTATAATTTTTTATAATGTAATAGTAAAAGACAAAAATTGATAAAATTATATTAATTGGGAAGCTATTTTACATCACATTTGACCATGGTCAATATACCATGTATGATTCGGTGAAATTTACTAAACCACCTAAAGTAATTAACATAAGAAAAACTGTTTAATAAATGAATAACACATGATAATAAAAAGTCCTTAAAAATTAAAAAAAAAGGAAAAGGTTCTTGATAATTTTTTTAATAAAAATAATTTTATTATTAAGGTAATTAAACACATGAACAAATTTAATTAGGGTCCATGGTAATGGATCTTCTGAACCACAGTTATTACATTTGGGTTACACATTATATTTGTTTTTATTATTTTTTCTCAATATTTTAATAATTATCATGTCATATATTTTTAAATATATTTTTCATAAATATATATATCTAATTAAATATATTTTTTCCATTATAGATTCATACAGGATTTGAATTCCCTTCACCATTCCCTATTTTTAAAAAACTCATCTTGGAGGAACCTTCTCATGTCTTATTTCATGTCATGTAACATGACCAAAAAATGTTCTTAACCATGAATATATTTTGAAAAAACTATATATTTTATGGAAATCCATCCATGATCAATTCTGGTCTAAAGGAAATTAGTAATATCTTTATTTAATTAAAATGTATTTTAATAATTTCATAAAATTTATCCTAAGGGGTTCATTATTTTTTATCTTTTCTTTTCCAATCCTTATCATGAATTTTCCTACATTGGAACTCCTTTATCAAAACCTTTTCTTCTATCATTTATGTTTATCCAAAATGATTTATTTCCAACTTCTCTTGGGAATCATTATGGTATAGCCTTTTTTTATTCTTTTAGATAATATTATGAAACATACTTCCTTCTCATGGGTTTGATCATTTTAATGATATATATTGGTTTTTATTTCATCTTGGGGAGTACTAATGAATGTATATATTATAATCTGATGGGTGGTCATAAAATTATTAATATGTATAATGCATTAGGTAATGTTTTTATCTCTTCAGATACCATGTATGGTGCATGGGTAGTTCACCTAGACCACTACGATATGTATTCTCAAAAGTGATCAATCTCTTATACTATGTTGTCATGTTTTAGGATGTTGCGGAATATTTACTATTCTATTAACATATGATATCATTACCTTATTCTATGTTTCCATTCTTATCATATACCCTTATTCAATGATACCTTTAAATCATTTGATATTTTATGTTCTTTTATTATGAATTATGATCAACTATTATTTTTTTTTATCACTTTTGATAATAAATTTCTCCCCTTCTCACAATTTCTCATAAGTTATTCATCTAAAATTTGATGACATATTGATATATTTTCCCATATTTAATGTTTTATCTCAACCCTTTTCAATTTTACATTCCCAATATTATAAATATTAGTATTACTTTTGATATGTTTAGAAGGAGTATAGTGTTTCTAAATAATGGGAAAATGTTTATAAGTATTGTAAAATAAGTTTATCATGTAGCTAGTCCTAGAATACACATAACCTTATGTTCTTAGGATTGTGAGATTATTACGAGAATTAATATTTAAAATATGAATACAATTATTAATATATGTATGTTTGTATTTGTTAATCTCACTTTGTATCTATAAAAATATTTAAAGAACATTTTTTAGCACTGGACCAGGGAGTGTTATTCTAGAAAACCTCTATGTTTGTACTATATGTTTATTAATTAAATAGGGGTTTTTTCTTAAATTTATTATCATAAAAAACAACAACATACGCCAAATATGAGTCCTGGAGTTAGGGTAATTAATTAGATAAATGAGAGTTATCATAAAAATTTCAAAAATTAAAGGAAAATTTGATGATCCTCAATTAAAATTTGCAATATCCCTTCATTTCAAAATTGAATGAATCTCAAATTATTTAGTGTCAAACAATTATTCAAGATAAAAATATTTACCTCATTGACCCATTCTTCTTATTTTATCCTTAATGTATTAAATTGTATTGTTTTTTGAGTTATATTTTTAATCTAGTCGTTAGAAGAAATTGAGGTTTTATCTCGTAGATCACTACCAATAACAAAACCATAAATTCCAAGATATATATGTTAAGTACCTCATTAATGTTTTGAATAACAATTTGGTAACTAATTTGATGGTGGAAGAAAAATGAAAAAAAATTAACTCCCTATGAGTATTATTGTAGGGTTTCACTTTCTGATTTCTAAATTCTATATATTTCCTTTCTAATGGATATAAATTGAGTGGAATAGGAAGAAATGTCTAGTATGTTTCGTCAATAATTTAGGCTATCCCATAATTATTGTGAGAATATATGATAACCTATCTTTGGATACACCATCAAGAGATAAAGGGAAGGTCCTATGTTTAATTTGGACATTAGTGATACTCTGGGGTTTCATGGTGGACCACATAATGTGTAACTCATTTATATTTTTTTGAGGGTCATCATTGGGAAGGACATTAAATTTTGAGAGGTTGTGGATAAAACTAGAACTATGTTCAAAGTTAGTAGCCTCTTGTAGATATTGGATGTATACAAGTTGGTAAACCACATCATGATTATTCAACTATTTTTTCATCAAATTATTTCATATCATTACAGGATTTTTTTTATTTGGTTGACTCATTGATTTATTGTGGACTACTTAGGTTATTTATCAATACTTATTTTAGTTGAGTTATATTTTTCTCCAATAAAAGATTTATTTTTTGTGGAAGTTTTTTTATAATTCATTGTATATTTAATGTAATTTACCTCTATAATACATGGTCAAGAAAAGATTTAAATGACCTTATAAATGAAAATTATTATTTTACAATACAATTGAAAAAATTAAAACAAAAAATAGATAGCTAATAAGTAAAGAGAAATAAGGATGGAATTTTTTTAAGAAGAAAAATTAAAAATGACTAAAAATGGCTGTAATAGGCTCAGTCTCACAAAGAATATATTGTATTAAAGGTATATGAAACCTTGGATACCAAATTTAATATTAATCCAAATAAGTCACATGGTGTTGGTATACCAAATACTAGTTTCATCCGCATATCTAGTTCATAAATAATAAAGGAAAAGAAAAACAAAGTAAGAGAAGTAAGGGAAAGAAAGTTTGACAAGGTACTGACATATAAAATGATATTTTCATCCCCATAAATGAAGAAATTTTTTTGACCGGGTAAGAAAATATGTAAAATTTTAATTAAATTATATAGGTTATAAAATATTGTGTAACTGAGGTCATATTCCCAAGGAATAAAAAGACCAATGAAATTAAATTGATTAAACATTATAGAATTTAGAAAATGATAAAAAAGATGGGTGTTTGATCCACGTTTTATTATTATAAGGACCAGACCTTAAACATTACATACTCTAGTGACTTTGAACTAGAATTATATTTTTGACATTCACAATAATCTTTCAGGTTTATATTTTTAGAGAGTTAGGTCATAAATCTTAATTAAAGAACCCATATATATATATATAATGTAGACACTTATGATTAGTATCAATTTTTTCCTCATTAAAAAAATTTAAAATAAAACATTATTTAGTTTCATGAAAAAACATGATTTAATTAGAAATTAATTCTTAATTTTTATTATCCATCCTTAAAACTGGTAAAAAAAATTTTAAAAGATATCATGAGCAGTAAAATCTAGGTTTGAGACATAAAAAGAATAATTTTTTTAGTCCAATGAAAATCATGAAAACCGATGTACTTATTACCTTCACCTTAATGGTTCTTTGAGGGTATGAAATAAAAATATTCCACATCAAACAAAAAAACACACACACATTTTAAAATAAAATCATTAAAACCATTAATAGAAAATAAAAACCCTTATAGGAAACCTATAAAATTACATTTACAACTCATATTAATCTCTTTTAAAAATTAACTGGATCTCATTTAAATCCATTAGGGAAACCCTATTGTAAATAAAAACTTCATACCTATTATGAAAAGGATTAAAACCCAATGAATTCAATCACTTTCTGGGTGCAACCTTCATATAATAAATATTATGTTCACCCGACGCTATCTAGGCACATACATCTTATAAAATATATCAGGCTCTACTTTTATATATAATGGGAATAAACCATTTTAATATTCATTATCAGGATCACCACATTCTCATATAAATGTAAAAAGATACATTTAGATAAAGAACATTATATTCTATCCCATTTTCATTATAAAACTCTTGAAAAATAGTTTTAAACATGAATGCAAAAAAAATTAAGAAATCACAAGACCCTTTAATTTTTAAAAAAAATTTCACATAAAAAATACATTGAAATAGGTATTTTATTATAAAAAATTGAAATATTTTAAATTAAGACAATTTTAAAATAGTAGTAATAGAGGAGGGAAAATTGTTTCTCTCTGCATACATTAAAATATATCATTTATTTTTATTTTTTGTGAAAACATTCAATATAAAACAAATAAAATTATTACCATTGAAATATTTTGAAATAAATTCAAATGGGACATAAAATTTTAAATTATAAATATTCTATGTCCAAAAAAACATCCATAAAAAAATTTTGAATAAAAAATTGTAATGGATGAAAAACTGTTGAATAATAATCCCTTGAAATAAGGTTTTTAAAAATAAAGTCCATAACTTGAGTCTAAACCATAATGTATATTTTAATACAATATAATGATATATTGATGATAATTATTTAATATATTGATAAATATTTCAATATTTCCCTATTTTACTTCAATCTCTTACCATGAAATACCTAATGATTTAATAATTAAAGTTCACTTCAGAAGTTGATGGTATTTGGCTAACGTGTCAAAATGACTTCGGTATGTTGAATATGGTCAAATGGATCCTTATTGAATCATATTAAGAGTAATAATGAATAAATAATTATAATTTTAATACATAATTTACACTTTTAAAACCAATTATGAAATATGGGTATGAAAAAGGATCCACGTTAAAATCATGGAGATGGAAGGTTGTACGTACGCATGAGTAATGTTTCCATTTTTCAATGATCATAATTGAAAGAAGTTAAGTATTATTTTATGTTTATATATTTATCAACATATAATATATACCAAATTATTTATTTAAATATACTTATATATACTATCCCATTTA
The DNA here is from genome assembly GCA_963277665.1 of Viscum album. NCBI lineage: Eukaryota > Viridiplantae > Streptophyta > Magnoliopsida > Santalales > Viscaceae > Viscum > Viscum album. Next base: position 1,715,345,566 of record OY728122.1, read on the forward strand.
TTTGGTAATGAAAATTGAATCAAAAAATTGTGAAGATGATAGTCCACACGCACCTAAAAAATGTTATAATTTTTCTATGTAAAAAATAAAATGACATATCATATTTTAAAATTTATAAATATGTAATTAATATAATAATTACTTCATATATATCACATATATTCATTAAATTTTATCCATATTACCTTCCATATAATGTGTTAATGAAAAATTAATCACATTGCATCACAAGGTGGTAGTCTTTCATACACACGAGTGATGTTTTAATACCCCAATAGAATGGAAATTAAGATTGTATATAATATATAAAAATTACTGAAGTATAATTCTGTGAAAATTATCATACATATATATATATATGTACTATAATAACAATATTATAATAATCTGTGAGAGGGGATGATGAAAATAAATCACATCGGTTCGCGAGGCAGTAGCCATCCATTCACACAAATGATGATTTGTTTTCCATTTCATGGAAGAGGAGACCGATTCATGATTTTACGTTAACATAATAACTTATAATTTTATTGAATATAATTTTTTTAATATAATAATAATTTAAGAATATTTTAAATTTTTTTAATAAAGAATAAAATAAAAATTCACGGTTAAGAATTATACATCTTCTTCTGAAAACCTCCTTAGGATAGCACCAAAAGCCTCCTTAAGATGTATTTATGATCTCATAAGTCGATATAGATTGTTTTCAGTGAATTAATTAAGGTATTTGGGTAGTTATTGTACAATAGAAAGTTATTTTAAGTTATGAAAATGAGAGAATAATAGGTGGACTTTCATAAATGAGGTGAGTCGCACACTTGTTTTTTTTAAAACAAAAAGGTGTTAACACATTTTTAACATGAAAAAAGATCCAAAATGGACCATTATATATAAATATATATTATAATTTTTAAATATTACCATTAAATATATTTTATAAATGTTTTTCATAATTTTATCCCTTATAATTTTAGTTTTACACCTGGTAAATCAGTTTTTAACTTAATCGTAGTAAAATATTTTTCCAATTTTCACTATTCAATATGAATATAAAATTATTATAACATATTATATAATATAAATTATTATAATTACAAATATAAAACCATTTTACCAAATTAAATTCAAAAAATGGAATAATTTAATTTAAAAATAAAATTCACAGACATATTAAAAGTTGTTTTTTTCAAGAAATGTAATTTCAAGCATAGAATGCTTTATATTAACATCATTACTTGTAATCATAATTGTGTTAATATAAATTAATATTTATTTATATATAATATATAAATTTTAATTAAATAACTATTAATTATGGGTAGTTCTAATTAATTAATATAGAGAAAAATTGTGCACTATAAAATAGCTTCTAGAAAAAACATATTTTTAAACCCAAAAATATATTTATACTAAAATAGAATATAATGATGATTCAATATCAAATAATTGGTTTAAATATAACTAAATAATACTTATTTTAATTTAAATACTATTTTAAATTTAATGTAACCTTAAATTTACATAGATTATTGAAAATAACTGATATTTTAAAAAAAAAATTGTACTTTTCACTATTCATAATAAATAAATAATTTTAAAAAAAACCAAAAATATTCACCCTAATTTAATTTTTATATTATGATTTAAAAAAGTATGTACATTTTTTAAAATAAATTTTCTAAAACCTATATAAAATTTTAATAATATTTTATCATATAGAGCAAGAAAAATCATTTGTGAAGAAAACATATTTTTTAATGAATAAAACTACTTTAATAAAAAATTATTGATCATTTAAAAATAATTTATCAAATAATTTATCTTTATTAATAAATTTATACATATATTTTAAAAATTAGTTCATAATATTCATAGCCACCATTTTATTAGTAATGCTATAATGGTTATATTTAAAATATTATTAGTTCTTGGTTTGTTTAAGGTCTTTGTTGTGGGTCATGTACGATATCAAGTATTGAGTATTTTTTTAAAGTATCATGGAGTGAAATTCTCCGACATTTAATTAATTTCATCCATTAAATTTTAAATTGAACTTGTTAATTAATGTTTGGAACATTGAAAATATTCTTTTTGGAAACCCAAATTGAAAAAAGAGTTTAAAAAACATCCTCTTAAAAAGAGGGGAAATGAAGCACGAAGGTCATATGGAATCATACGTACTAGGTTTCCAAATTAAATAACATCATAAATAAGTGAACATTTGTATGTAGAAGAAAATAATAATTCTTCGATAATTATATAGAGTGATAGAGATCTTTGATCCTAAGAAAGTGAATAATCAAGATAATACCAACATCAATAAAACCATAAACCATATATTTATGAAAAATACCATCATTTTATCAGAAATAAACATAATAAGACAAAATTATCATTCTAAAGAAAATTTTACATGTTTTAGGAACCCCTTTCCAGCTATAATAAGAACATATGGAAATTTTATTTCTTGATATGTTCAATTTCATCCATTAATCAATTTCCATCGTAATACCATATATTTCTCTAAACGATGAGTATTCAAGAGGAATTTTTCATGTATAGAGTAATAATTTAAACATTTAAAGGGTAAAATAAACACAAATATATAATAATATATTTCTTTTATTTTTAGATATTAAATAAATATCAAATGGTAAGCACAAGGTAAAAAAATTCCCAAAATGAACAAAACTTCATATGAATAAATACAACATTAATATCCAAGGCCATAACAATAAAACCCAATGTTTAAATTGGATGATTAAATAAATTACCATTTTAAAATTCTCCAAAATATTCTTAACTGTGATTGAAACCAGAAAATAAAGAGTTTTATCATGTATTCTTCTAATATTGATTTAATATTTATCTCTAAATAACACCAGTCACATTTAAATTATTATTCAAAAAATTAATTATACAATATCCATGATATACTAATCATTTACATAAATAACTATAATTACAATAAATCCATAGTAAAAAAGATTATTCAACATTTTTTCTTTAAATAAAATCTCCTAATATTTTATTTAAGTTAATCATATAAGACTCCAAAAATCATGAACTTCTACCATAATAATATTAATCAACTAATCATAAATTCACTTTTCAAATACCTGGTTATCAATATGATAAAAAAATATACAAAAAGTAAAACCATTACATAAAATCTCAAAAGAGTACCAATAAATTCAAACGTATGATTATCATTATATATAACACTACATCATAACTCCTGAATCCCTTGATGTAGATGCATTAATTAATTATCATTCTTCATTATATATTAACAATTATTTCCCATATTATTCTTTAATACTTCCTTCTTACATATAATGTCCAGATACTTATAAATATCTACAAATAATCTAGAATATAATCCATACCCTTTATATGTCATATGATGTTTCCTCATCTTAAATTATAATGGCATTAGGAATTTCTAAGAGTTTATCGATTAAATCTTGTTGGTTTTGTTGCTGAGTATACCCCCTAGTACAACGATTTTCATAATTCCCAAACACCCTACATCTAAAATGTTAAATTTATTCCTTGGTTAGAATTTTATTCCCCTTCGTAGATTTCACTAAATTATCCCTTTTTCCTTGGTATAATATTTCTTCATGTCCCAATTTTTCAAATAAAAAAAATATTCAAGTTGTATTATGTCATTTTTTTGGGTAATTATTACCACATTGTTGAAAAATACTTCATTTAGTATTTTTACCTTTTTGATATTTATCACCTATAATTATATTTAGTGATACATTTCCATGATTGGTATGTTAGTAAACTCACCTAGGTTGATGTTTTCAATCATATGTTATTATAGACGGTTAAGAATAATAGAAAGTGTTCTCAAAAAAGATAAATGTTTTTGGTTTCTCATTTAGAAAATCACTAATTTCTCCTTGATATTTATTATTTATTTGAATCATCGTAGATCCAACCATTTATTAAAATAAAAAAATTTGTGAGTATATAAAATAAACAATATTATGTGGGGGATAAATAATATGATATCATTAATTATAAAATCATTTATTTATCTCTTTATAATTATCCAAAATTACCATAACTCTTTATATCATACTAAACTTTGTGGATATATAGATTTTTTATGTTAATATTAATTGACATCCTAACATATAAAGATATCTAAACTTTTACTTAGATAATAACTAAAAGGAACCAACCATAAACATTACATATTAAATTCACTTTAAACAAGAATTCACTTTTTAACATTTCCAAAGATCTTTTACATTTATATTTTTATAGATATAGGTCATATTTCTTATATAAAAAACTATATAAATAAAATTAGGAGACCTCTAATCAGTATGAATTCTTTCCACAATATATATTTTTTAAAATAAAACATGATTTATTTTCTAAAAAAAATATTCATGACATTAAACTTTAATTATTCTATCGTATTACCCATAATAGAACCCTGTGAAAAAATTAACTTATAGGCTTAAAAAAACCACGGTATGGGACATAAAGAAAAAAATTTAGTCTAGTGAAAAACAAAAAAAGAAAATAATTTTTACCATTATCTTCAAAGATATGTGAGTGTATAAAATAAAACACTTACTCATGAAAACCCAACACACGTTCTTTTCAATAAATTCCATTAAAACACTTAGTAATAAAGTAAAAACCATTTTAGGAAACATAGTGAATCTCACTTATAAAGTATTTATATCCCATATCAGAAATAACTGAAGGACGGTAAAATATATAAGATAAATATTTTGGTAAATACCTCATTTTGTTATTATTACAAAGAACTTTACCCAATTCATTGTAGTGCTATATAGTTTCAACAGTCATAAAACCTATATTGCGATCAACCAGTGGTTTCTAGGCTCACCCATAGTACATGCTATATCAAGATCCATTTTGATTTATAATGGGGATCAAACCTTTTTGTAAGATGTATAGATCTCAGCCATTTATCATTTATAATAATAAATATATTTTTTAAGAATAAAACATTTTATTCTTTCACTTTTTCATTATAAACCTCTTGAAAATATTTTTCAAATTCTTTGCAAGTCACTTTAAAAAATCAAAATAACCTTTGATTTAAAAAAATCAATACCAAAATATCCATAAATAAGTTATTTTTTGAATAAGGAAAGAAATATTGTGAAGGAATATAATCTTAAAATAATAGTTACAGTTGTGGGTAATGTTTTTTTCATTGTATACGTTGAAAAATAAAATACCTTTTTTGTCCAAATGTCCTATACAAATCAAATAAAATGTATAATTTTGAAAACCATTGAATTAAATACCAAAGAAACATAAAATTTCTTTTAAAAAACCTTTTTTCCAAATAAAAAATCAGTAAAATAATTGTTAAAAAAATGTACATGGATGAAAATGGGTTTAAAATTAAACCATTAAATGAACATTTTTTAAAAGAAAGTCTCTTACCTTGTGTTTGATCTGTCACAATTGTTCTTTATATTACTGAAAAATAAATTATGTTAATTATTTAATTTCTTTGTAACATTTTTTATTTTTATTATTCCTATTATTTTATCTCATAAAATGTTATAAATAATTATTTATTCATTTAAATTCACTTTCGATGATGACAATACTCGTCTTATGTGCCAAATGACTTTGGTAAGTTTAAAATAGTAAAAGTGGTCATTAATTCATCATATATAGAATTATAATCATTAATTAATTATCATTTTTATAAATAATTTTTACTTTTAAATCCAATCATGAATTTTGTATATGAAAAAATAACTACATTATAATTGTGGAGACATTAGGTCGTATGTGTACATAAGTTGTGTTTCGATTTTCAATGAAAATTTTGGAAAGAAGGTAAATATTATTATATATTTATATAATGATAATAATATAATAAATAAAATATTATTTCATTAAATTTACTTATATATATCATCTATGTTTTTTGGTGATGAAAATATAATCACAACATTTCATGGAGGTGGTAGTCGACACGTATACACGAACGACATTATCATTTTTCTTTGTAAGAAAGAAAATTAAATATTACATTTTTAAAATGATAAATTTGTAATTATTATACTAATTATTTCATATATATTTAATATATTCATTAGATTTATCCTTTTTTCATCCATTTAAAGAACTATTGGAAACGAATCGCATCGCTTTGCGAGGAGGTAGTCTACTGTACACCCAAGAGACGTTATCATACCCCCCGAAATTGAAAGTAAGTAGATATATGTGATATAATAAATAAAAAAATTATAATTGTGTTAAAAATAATATATATATATATATATACTATAATTCAATCTGGATAAATATTCATGGGAGGGGATTATGAAAAACGAATCACATCGGTTTTTGAGGTGGTATCCTATTGTACACACGAATGATGATTTAATTTCTCGTTCGATTGAAGAATATATAGATTTATGTTATGAAACTAACATAATAAGATCTTATTATATCTTAGATAACCTGGTTATTATATCATGATAGTATAATAATAGTTGAAGGACGAGGGGGGAATAAATAAAATAAAAATACATTGTCAAGCATAATACCTCTTCTTCGAGCAACCTCTTTATGTTAACACAAACATCCTTTGTAAGATGGATTTATAATCAAACTAGAGGATATAGGTTTTGGGTAGGGAATTATAGAATATATTTAGTTAGGTATTTTCTAATTCAAATGTATTTGAATTTTGGAAGAGGTGAGGATAATTGGTGGCCTTTTATAGGTGAGGTGAGTTGCAAACATGTAATTTTTTAAATGAAAAATGTGTACTAAAGTTTTCCACATACCAAAAGGATTTAGAAAACAATTTTTGATCCTTTTAAATTATTATTTCTATATATATCCACAAAATATATTTTATAAAAGGTTTTAGGTTATATTAACTCTTTTATTTTTAGTTTAACCCTCAGTAAATCCGTTTTTACCGTAACCATAGTAAAATATTTTTATTATTCTCAATATTAATTATGAACCAAAATAAATGTAACTTATAATATAATATAAATTATGAATATTTAATTTAATTAAACAATTTTACCAAATTATATTGACATATGTTTCATAATTTTACTTATAAAATAAAACCCATAGATATGACAGAAAAAACATTTTTTCAAGAACAGTATTTTTCAAGAAAATGATAATTTTATATTAAAAATTTTGTTGTAAATAATAATTCTATGAATTAAAATTAGTTTTTATTTATATATAATAGAAATTTTAATTTAAATAATTCTTCATATGTTTTTTTCTTAATTATTTAAAATAGGGATACATTTTTCACTTTAAAACAGTTTTTAGAAAGAAAACCCGTTTTTAAAACAAAAAATAAACATAGACTACAATCAAATATAACAATAAATAAAAGTTAATAATGTTGATTATATATAAATATATAATAATTATGTTATATTAAATAATATTAAAAAAATAATAAGTCTTTTAAATTACTTATGTTTTAAAAAATAAGTGACATTTAAAAAAAATCTATATTTTTCACTATTCACTGAAAAATCAATATTTTTCAAGAAGTCACAAATTCCACTATAAGATAAATGTAAAATGATAATTTAAAATTTGAAGTTAAAAAATTAATAAATATTTTTTAAATTTTAAAGAAATTAGTAATAATATTTTCTCAGAAAAATCCACAAAAATCATTTTTGAAGAAAACATATTTTTTGAAGAATAAATTTACTTTACTAAAAATTGATTAGTTATTTACAAATAATTTGTCAATTAATTTATATATTTCATCTTCAACAACATTTACTATAACTATATAATTACATCAATTATATATTATCATTAGGAAATGAGGGTGATAAAAAATTCCATGGATTACAAAAAATCAAAATATAATAATTAAATTATTTCTTTTTCATCTATCACAACTAATCCACTACATCTACACAGCTGCAACCACATCCCCACCACACTATCACCATAGAAACAGCCATACCACTCACACTAATAAATTACCACAAACAAAGCTACATAAAAAATCATTCAACATTACTATAACCACAACCACATCACAACCACCACCACATCACAACCACTGCTACATCACAACCACCACCACATCATAATCTCATTAACATGTGTCATAGCCTCAAGCTATAACATACCAATTAAAATATATAACATAAATCCATAACATCCCATGGATATGTGTACATGTCATAACCTCAATCCATTATATCCCATGAATAGGTTCATGTGTTTTAATTTCTATCCATTATAACCCATTTGTGTGTGTGTGTGTGTCTATATATATATATATATATATATATATATATATACAGAACATAACCATTGGACATTATATCTTGTAATTGTATAAAATTTGAAACCTTGATCCACTAAATCTTGTATATATAAAATGTACCTTAAACCACTATATACCATGCATATATACACATAATAGAAATCTATTACACCTATCTGTATAACAGAATAAAATGAAAATAAATGAGGAAAATGACATTAATAAAATAATGAACAACCATGTAGTCAGATAATATGACACAATCAATACAACATTAATTATAATAATTAATAAAAAACCACAATAATTTAAAAATTATAAACTAATAATTCATGGTAATGAAAATGGAAACAAAAATCACCACTAGTAATTTCATTATCAAATATTTAATTATTTATCATTCAATCATCAAGTTAATTTCTTAATATCCACAATCCATTATTAACATAAAATTTAAATTTAACCAATTTTATGTAGTTGTTAATTTAATCAAATTAATCCATTACTAGTTATATTACCATTACATTTTTTGAATTATGCATCACTTTATCTTAATAAATATACTCATTTAGTTAATTAAAACATTGATCTATATCTACAAATGAAATTGAATCATTCCATGTAAACACTTATAATACTTTTATATCTACAGAAGCTATCAAATAATTTCTAAGATAACTCCAAACCTATTTCTATAAAAAAAATTAATCTTTTTAGACCAAAAAAATATCATGAACTAACCTCACTTAAGACATGACCCTAAAACATAACCCAAGACTTCCAACCATCTATTTCAATGTAAGACTTACTCGACTTCCCTAAATAACCACAAGGTATTCTAAAGTAAATAGAAAGACCCTAATAAGGATTTATAGACCACTTCATACCCTTTAAAAGATCTTTATATCTCATCATTATCCAACCTAAAACCCAAAAATGTCCACATAAAGTGAATGGATGGAACATTACAAGTAATAAACAACTCCTAAATATGTTGATCAAATCATCCCCTAATAAACCATAAAGGTTTTATCCAACCTCAACTAAGCTGACCTTAAGAATAATAAAGGGGAAACACATGTTTTAGACATCATAATCAGAAAACAACCCCAACATCAAACTCAAAAAATAACCTTAAAAAAACAATCCACTACTTAATTATAAATTTAATTTAACTATATATAATATAAATAAAATATATATAAACATATATACCATAATCAATAATTTCATGAAAAATAATCTATTTAAACATGTTCTGTATTCCATATTCATCAGTATCATTTCAGATTTATAATTCATATTTCATTTCCAAAATAATTCCCATTTCACATGGGGTATCACATAATATTATCATTACACATCTATATCTTAATTATCATAACAACATGGAATATTAAAAGAGGTTTCCATGATGATAAAATCTCCACTTTCATCCCACTATCGAGCTTATATCATTTTAATGGTAAACTATCACTTATTAATGAAACCGTTAAATAATAATACTATTACAAATTAGAAATTAGAGAAATAAAAAAAAGGAACTATGGAAAATAACTAATGATAAAAATATATCAATTGCGAAATTAAATTAAGGAAAAAATATGAAACATTCCATTTCCCTAGACTAGAACCCAAAAGATCATGACTAAAAGAAGGGGTAACTCTTGCAATAAAGTAAGGCGTACACCCCTTCCCCAGGATCAAATAATCTTCATTATTCCTAAGGTAATATTATAACCTCACCATGTTGTAGATCCATCTCAAAAGTCCAAAAGAAGGGTTGGTCATAAAAGGTTGGAGTGCTATAAAAATGGTTATAAATTATGGAAATCATGCTGAGGGTTTGAAACAAATTTTTTATGGTAACAAACAAATGGTTCAAAGGTGGATAATATCGGTGTTTTAATGATTAAATTAATTTTTTTAAGAATTTAATTCCTATAAATCATAGCGGGAAACTCATGTGATGCATGATTTATCAAGAATATATATTATTACTGGTGATAAAATAGTAGACTATTAATCCCTTAACTCAATGTAACTAATCAATTACATGCATAGAGAATCAGATTCATACACCTATGAATCCATGAAAATATTCCACCAACATGTTTCATATTAATATCAATAAATGAATAATCAATCACATGAAATGAGAATTCTGAATCTTCCCCACTAACATAATTGATCACCAAATGATTTCCCAACACTACCTAGGGTTCAATAAATATGAATGAAATCAAACAAAATTGATAGAAAACTATATTTATTGAAAAATTAAAAAATCCTATATAAAAATAAGTTGTAGGGAATTATGATGCAATGTGGAAATTAAATTGAGCCTCCCAAAAATAAAATCCAAATCCCCCTATAACAACTCCATTAAAACATGTTCAAATATCTTAAATTTTTATTTGATCAAGGAATGTTAGGTTTCCAAAAAACTCACCTTTCTATGAAACTCAATTCCAAAATAATCAAAACATAAACATTACACCTTGACCTCAAGACCAAATAATTCATAGGAAAAGATCAAAATGAAATAGAAAAAACTTATGATGAAGTGACCCTTAATGAGAAATAATTATGAAATTTTATTTCCAAGATATCATAATGTAATCCCTAACATCATACTGAAACAAATCTTTAAAAATTCCTTATATGAAACATTTTTTAGAAAAAATACACAACTGATCAACCCCAAAAAACCAAAATAATACAAAAAAATCATCTCCAGAGATCGAGTAAGATACCACTCTAATCATTGTGAAAAAAAGATAATATTCACCTCTAGATCCATCATCTATTAAATCATGGTATATCACTGTCATTCATGATGTGATATAAGATTTTAAAATAGATTTCACCTATAAAATGCACTATTCTTCACCTCATTCCCCTAAAATTCCTCCAAACACTCCTCAAACCTAGGTTTCAAAAATTAAAGGCTCAATAAAAACCCAATCATTTACATAATGATACTGGAATAAATAAATAGTTATTGAAATTTTATCCAACCTATGTTAGTGCATATTATATTCCAATCATTAATACTATTTCAGATTAAGGGAGAAACCTTTGACTCCTTGATTTATAACACATAGAACCACAATATTATAAGTTTTATTATTAGTTTTACACCTATGAATTTATTAATCCCTTGATATTAATTATCATAAAATACTTAAAATTAGTTAATGTTTATTAATGTTGATCATAAATCCATAATAAAGAACCCAAAAAAGGTGAATTTATGTTGGTTCTGAAATTATAATCAATAAGTTTTTAAGATAAAAATTCAATGGGTTCTAATTATTAAGATAAAATAGATATTATTAATTCCCAATACATATTTCAATTACATTAGGATAAAGTCTATTATTTTCTAAAAATAATTAAATGAATATATGAGAAGTAAAAATTATTAATAATGATGATTTATAATTTACATAATTATAAAAATTAAAAATGATATTGGAAATATAGATATTTAGAAATGTGGCCTGGAATTTGATGTTGACAATTATATGGCATTTGATTATATTTTTGATAACAATTTTTTTATATTTTATTAAAAAATATGTCATCCATTCATGTTAAGGAACCAGTTTAGTCCCACACAAGTGGGCAGATACCACCATCACAAGGGAGATCTAGCTCATTGATATCATGCATGGTGTCAAGAGGGTGTGAACACATCTATAAATGCATTTTTAAAGACCAAACCATATGAAGGTAGTGTTGATGATAGTCTATAGATCCCATATATGACTTGATTACTCACAATGTTTGAGTCTAGGATCTAAGATAACATATTAATACAAAAAAGGATGAATGAAAAAACAACAAGGGATATAAAAATAGTGTACCACTTATCTACCTTAAAATTTTATACATTAAAAAAGGATAATTAAATCTGATTAATCTACTCCATCTTATTTAGGCCAACGATACCTTTAACCCCCTGATGGAAGGTTCTATAGGACGTGATGAACATAAATGATATTGATAATGCATTACTCAAAATATCTGTAAGATCTATTATACGAGATCATGAGAAGATCCGGATTCATAATATGAATTTAGGGATGTGTTTTTTTAATAAAATAGTAAAGAGCGTGAAGTATATGAAAATAATGAGATTCACTATGTATGAATTATTTTATTTTTAAGAAAATTATTGCTTGGAATTGTTCAAGACACTCATTGTCGAGGCTTGTTGAATTGAATCCATACATCATGAATGCAGAAATGTTTTAAAATGATGGTGATATTTTAAAGGTACTTTAGAGGCCCAACCCCAAAAATTCCCGATTCGGTGTTAACTACCATTACATTTTCTTGATTACATGGAATCAAATCCCAAATTACTGAAGAGATTATCATTCTTGGTAAAGAATACACAACTATGAAACTTGTATGACAAATGAATACACTAATTAATATTTTCTTTTTCGAGGATAAGTTTTTTAAATATATGATATCCTTTCATATCTTTGTTATTACACTTTTTGGATTAATGGGGAAGGGAAAAAATAATAGGGAGCTAAAATTATTAGTAAGGGCCATGTATAGAAGAATAAATAATGAATAATGAAAATAATAAATATGGGAAGGTAACAAATTAACATACATTCCAATGTAATTAATAAAATAAATGGATAAAAAATATTAAAAGTTAATAATTGAAAATAATTCCATTAAAATAACTAGCTATGTCAAAATCAATGTGGGCCTGAAAATAATAGAAATAAATTCCATTTAATTAGTGAACTGGGAATGAAATTCATCCGTAGATATGTCGGTGAAAACCTAAGGGAAAAATAATAACTGAATCACAATGAATCCAATGATTAAATATTAAATGCCATGTTTCTTAGGTATATAATACCTTTACTGTAAAGATATATTATCAAGGAAAATTATGTCTATGGACCCATCTATTCAGCTTGGAAACAAACTCAAAGGTTTTTTTTGCAAACTGATTTCATCTCATAAGACTACTAATGCATCGAGGTGATATCTATAATCAGGACCCACCTATGTCATACCTATCCAAATAATTCCTTATACATTTAAGAATCAATTTTATTCAAGAACGATGTGCCTTATCAAAAATCCTCATTAAGTAGAAGATGAATATTTATCAATTTTTTCGAAGATATTAAATAACATTCAATGTAAACACTATATGGAAGAATTTTATATTTTTTAGGCAATAATCATATGCATGATAAACGATTTATATGTTATGGGGAAATTCAATGTTCAATGATCATAGTAAATTGAATATTTTAAGGGTTCTAACAAAGAAATCAAGGAAATAAATTTCAATACTATCCCGAACAAATAAATCAAAAACCATCCAGAGGAAGAAAAATGATGGTATCAAAGAAATTTAACCCATGTGGTTGAAGGATAAAGGGTTTTTGTCATTGCTGAATTAAAATACAATAAATAGATCTTTTAAAAACATTCCTAAGGAAAATATAATTTTCATTTTGATAAAAATTTTGAAAATCATTTTATTTAAAATTACTTTTGAAAACATTTTCATTAGAATTTAGATATTAATAATTCTATGTAATCTTTGATGATGTTATAGAGGTTAAATCCATACAAGTCGTAAATTTTAAAAAGAAAATTCCTTTTTTAATGTAAAAGGTTTGAAAAATGACTTGTTCGGAATGCAACAAGAAGATTAATTTTAAAACAGTTTTAAAATACTAAAAGGTTAAATTTTTTTATTACTAAATAATTTTGGAATTTCAATAAAAAAATTGAAAAGTTTTTTATAAATTATGGTTTTGATAAGAATACATTTTCTTTGACTAAAGACATAAATAAAGTTGGGTATTCTTAAAAATAATTCTAAACAAAATTGAGTACAAAAATTGGATAAAGGGTAATATTACATTGAATTTTTTTTGAATAACTAGATTAGATGAAAATTAAGGGAATTATTAAAAAATACTCCAGTAATTTTCTCTAAAGGAAATTCAACTATAAAAAATCCTAAACAAAATGTGATTAGGATGTAAACCCTAGAAAAGACAATAATATTGATGTGAGAATAAATCAATAAATAGAAATTGTGTGTGAAATATTAATCCACATAAAACAATTGTATATAAAAAATATACAGTAAAATTAATTACATAGATATTATTAAAATATTAACAATAATGAGATTTTAATATAACCCTATGAAAATGATTTGGGTTATGAAATTATTTTCCACTTAGTAACACTTAATTAAAATCCCATTAGATGGAATTATTAAAATTTAAAGTCTCAATAACAGAATGAATGAATTAATCATTATATTAAATGTCAATGTGGCAGTATGTAGACTATATATAATAAATTAAGTTCCCAACAATGAAGTATGCCTCAATGAATCGAAATTGAGACGAAGTCCCTTATTACTCGGTAAGTTTTGAATCATAAGCCCCATAAAAGAGATAACATCAAAAGAAACATGAAAACCAATGAAGGGGAAGTAATTTAATATATAATAAATCCAAATTTTTAGTCAATACACCACATAAATAACTATTTAGGGAAAATGGCGCATGCCTCACTGAATGAAAAGTGAGACAAGAAATCTCTTACCTTGTGTCTCATTTCAGTTAAATACACATTAAATTAAAATATAATGATTTTTAAACTATTAATAAATTAAATAAAAACCATAATTATTTTTAAAATATTTTATATTAATCTATTATATTATCTTATTTCCTATTTTTTATTAATCATTCATTATTTTCACTATTTTAGATGTTAATTACCTAGTTTTTCGGATATCTTTTAACTTGTTATTTTTGTTCCTATTAATTAGATCATTATTTAATAATCTAAATAATTTAAAAGATTATAAATATTATATATATATTATTAATTTATTTATTTATAACAATACATAATGTTTTACGATTGCAAACAAAATGCACCATTCATAGAGACGGTAGGTCATATGTATGCATGAACACTACTTCCATTTCATTGTTTTGTTTTAAAATAATAAAAAGAGAATTATATATATATATATATATTATAATTATAGTATCATTTTTATATCATAGATTTCACGTTGTATTATTAATACCATCTTTTATACATTCCATGTATAATGTGAATGAATAAAATCACTTTGAGGAGTCAGCAATCCACACGTCCACAAACAAAGTTATCGTATCCCCACAAAATGGAACACGTGATGGTATGAGTTATATAGAAATTAAATAACTATAAATAAATTATAAATATCATAAATATAATATATAAATATAGTTTTTATCATAATTCCCACCATGATAGGTGGTCTAGAAATAACGAACAATCATCGTTTCACGAGGAGATAGTTCTCCATACACATAAACGGTATGTTTGTTATCCATTAGATGGAAGTGTGAATAACTGTTGTTTTAAAATATATAATAAATAAATATATGTATATTTATGATACTTAGGTTATCATATAATGATTTAATAATAATATTTTATGGGTTTTAGTGTTTATGTAAAACCAAAATTTTCAGGAAGAATGTTACCTCTTATTCCGGTAACTCGAATTGGTTTTCATCAATGGGATTTATTAGATGCATTTAAGTCAAATTTGAATATTCTATGTTGAGGATAGGGAACATGGAATCATATTTTATCATATTTTGGAAAATCCAAATATATTTTATAGTGTGAGGAAGTGTGAGGGATGATTGTATTCTTATAGTGGAGGAGGAGTGACATTATGGTAATGTTTTGAAAAAAGAATTACTACCTTGTTTTTACAATGAAAATTGGATACCATAATGATAACAATTCTATAAAAGGGAGTATAATGTCTATATATTTATATAAAATTGTAATTGGACAAGTTTCTCAGTCATTTGGGCACATAAATTTACTGTTTTGTCCCTTATTAAGCTAATTTACCTCATAATCACTACAATTATTTTTAATTACTTTAACTAATATTTTTAGTTGAGAACTATGTTCAACTTATTATAAATTATATATTATAATAATTCTAAATATGGAATCATTTTTTGATAAATTACAATCACATTGTAATTATAAATTAGTTCTAATTTAACACCACAGACAAGACGACGAAGCGTATTTTAAAGTAAAATGTTCAAGAGTTTGAAATGTTTTTACATTCCATTTCAGTGTGATGTTTATTCCAATGGACTAATATGGATTAATTGATATAAAATTGGTATAATTAAACTTTAAAACTTGTCATAAATATAATTAATACATATAAGTAAATTATATGAAAATTTAGTTTTGAATTAAAATTCACTATCTTTCACTATTCATTAAAAATTAAACTTCCGAGAGAAATACCAAAATTTTAAGTAATGTTAATTTTTATTACCTATTTAAAAAATTAAATTTATTTTGTTATTATAAATTTAAATTTTCACAATTTTTATGTAAAATTCATTTTCCATTAAATGGACTTTAAAGTGCTTTTATAAAAATATATGCTTTTTGTGTAAAATTGTATTTGTTCTTATATTATTCCTATAAAATATATTGGATGAATGTAAAAAAATTTATATAATATTTTAAATATATAATTCATTAATATAATTAAATATTTTTAATTAATATATTTTATTTTAATAAAACACCATTTTGAGCATAATAATATAAATAAATCAATTAAATTTATTTGGTTTATATCTTTGTATCTAATTGATTTGCTACCAATGAAATAATCTTATATTTAGGTCAATAATATATTTTCAATATTTAGATAATAATTTTCAAAACGTACAATTTAATAGCTAGGTTCTTATTATATTAAATAATAAAATAATAATAATATATTTTTGTTAGGTAAAACTCAGTCTTGCGTGTAATGCCATCCATTGAAGAAACAAGTTGTAGTGTGAGACTCCTGATAACTCATAATCACATGTAATGAAATATATATCATAGATTTAATTTTTTTATAATAGTAAATATATTATAAATTCTTCAGATTTTGTATTTCCTTACACGCTTGGTGTTTTGTGTCATACACGCTATTGAATAAAATGTTCCTACTATATAATTTTTGGGGTATCACATTCTTCCCATCTTAATTAAATTGCATCCTCACAATTTAAAATTGATCTTTGTAATAATTTTTTTTACATTTCTTATGTTTAAATATCACATCATGATAATGGTTTATAAAACATCATCTAAAAAGAGAGAATGTGAATTATAATGGTCACATGGACTAATATGTAACTATATATATAAGAATAAGAACATTAGTGGAAAGTTGAGATATGTACAAAGAGGAAAATAAAAAATATTTATAGGGAGTGATTGAGGTCATGAATCACAAACATTTAAATGAGTAATGGAATGTTCAGGGCCTCAAATACATAAATATATGATGATTTAAAAGGCTATAGGTTGAACAAAAATTAAGGTATCATGACAACATTTTATTTCTATATCATTATTTTATTGTTGAGTACTTATTTTACTATCTAAGTAAATAAATTAATATACTTACTTGAAATAATTATATAGACATAATTTCATCCTTTGGTTTTTCATCTATCAATTTCCAATTCATCAATTACTTCAATAAATAGATATCCAAAAAATAACTTTGATTCTGGAAGAACTAAAATACATTGTTAATGGATCATAAGGCCTATAAAAGAGTGAAAGTATTTCCATTTTCCTACAAATATTCTCCAAGTCCAATATCATTAATAAATTAATCTCTAAGTATAAAAATTGATACTAATGGTTCATCATTTAAATTTATCTGATAATTTTATAACTAAAAACAATGACAAAATAACCAGGACATCGTGTAAGCCAGTGGTAGGTAAAAATCCATTATATTCCTTTGATCATGGGATTAAGTCCTACGAACATTTCATACTTGATGGTTTGTAACCCAACATACATGTTTCCTATTCTAAAACCATATTAATATTATTCTTATTAAATTTTGAAATTTATGATGGAAATCCATAAAATTAAATCCTTAAATATAATTTTAAATATAGGTTTTAGTATAACCAGAATACATAAATACTTCAACTATTTTATTTTCACATTTGTCCTTCCTTGATCTAGGTTTTATCCAAATTAATTAGTATTCCTTATCAATTTAAATACATCATAATTGTTTATAAATAAAATATGAATTATCCTAAGTGTATCCTCGTGGAGTGTTAAACCATGTACACTGTAAGGCCCATTTTTGTGTAGTAGGTTACATTCGAATCTTGATTGACACTCCATATAGAAGTGGATACCCCTCAGTATATATATTATAGAACCATTTTTACTTGTATTATCTAGACATGGATATATTTTTGGGAAGACCCACATTATCTCTACCTTACCAAAATTGAATGATGTTCTTAGATACATATCCTCAAAGTCTCAATTAGGGATATTTTCTCTAATATATGTTTTTCTAAATCATGTTCTGAAATATTCTACTATAATTACATTGATACAAAATATAGAAACATGACACTAGAAATCTCGAATCAAGTTTCAACATACATTACATTATCATGATTACATGGAATCAAATAACGAAGGGACAATGAGATTAGTAGTCTCGATAAATTAGATACATACATGAGTCCTGTATTATAAATGAATAAACTAATTAAAAAATAATTTTTTATATCAAAGATAAATTTATTACATTTATGATATCATTTCATACCATTCTTAGTACATAACATGGATTCCATCTCAAGGATAAAAAAGGTTAATCTCAAATGGTCAATAAGGGTCAAGTATAAAAGAAGCAATAATGAATTAATGATAAAAGTCAATTTGGAAAGGTAATGACTAAAAAAACATTCCATGTTACCAATAAATATAATGGAAAAATAATATGGAATGTTAATATCTAAAAATAAATATAATTGAAATAATTAGATATGTCGTAATCATTATGACAAATAAAATAACTGAAACACATTTAATTTAATTAGTGAACTGAGAACAAAATGAATCCATAGACATGTCAATACAAATTCTCGTGGGTAAATATAAACTTAATAAAAATGAATCCAATTCATAATTATTGGACTCCACAATTCCTAGGTATACAGTACCTTTACCATCCCAAATAATTCTCATGATAGTTTAAATCTATGGGTTGAAAATAATCTATTCTAAAAGGGAACAGACTCATAGGATTTGTCAAAAACTAATTATATCTCATGAGACTACCAATATGTTAAGGGGATATCTGTAACCAAGCTCCACCCATGTCTTACCTATCCAAATAATTCCACATATATCAAATAATCGATTTATTTCAAGAATAATGTGCCTTATGAAATATATTTATTGAGTATAATATTGAGATTTAAAAATGTTTCCCCAGATATCAAATAATATTCAAAGTAAAAAAATATATATTAGTATCTTATATGGTTTTGGATATAATCATATCCATGAAAAATTATACATATATTTAAGGGAATTTCATTGTTCAATTATCATAAGAAATTTAATATTTCAAGGGGATAACAAAGTAATCAAGGATGTGAATGTATGAACTAAACTCGAAAAAATAAATCATAAACAATATATATGAAGAATAAGGATGATAAAAATAAAAAAACCCAAGTTTTGGATGGATAAGGGGTAGCTGTCTTTTATGGATGATAAAAAGATAATTTGTTCTTTTAAAAACATTCTTGTGGAAAATATACGTCTATGTTAAAAAGGATTTTGAAAATCCATTTATTTAAAAATTACTTTTGAAAACATTTTCTTTTGGAAATAAACTTTTAAACATGAAACGTAATATTCAAAGATGTGAAGGAATTTAAATCCTTACATGTTGTAAAATATAAAATGAATATTCCTTTTGAACAGTAAAAGAAAATAAAAATTCTTTATTTAGAAAGGGACAAGAAGATTCCTTTGAAAAAAATTAAAGTAAAAAAGGGAAAAAATATTTAATAAATTATTTTGTAATCATTAAAAACATTTTTAAAAATCATTATAAAAAATAGGATTTTTTAAGAATATAGTTTCTTTGACTAAAGAGTAGAATACTGTCAGGTTTTATTAAAACCATTTTCTAAAAAAATTGGTGTAATAAAGAGTGTATAAATGGTAATATTACTTGGAGAAGATCATTAATAACTATAGGAGAATAAAATAAAATAATTTATTATTAAATAATCTAATATTTCCTGCTATTTTAAATTGAAGTGTAAACAATCTTTAAGAAAATGATACTATGAAGAAAACCATTTAAAGGA
Organism: Viscum album; assembly: GCA_963277665.1. Taxonomy (NCBI): domain Eukaryota; kingdom Viridiplantae; phylum Streptophyta; class Magnoliopsida; order Santalales; family Viscaceae; genus Viscum; species Viscum album. The sequence goes on from OY728122.1 coordinate 1,715,366,143, forward strand.
GCGTAAAGATGATGTGAATATTAATTAATAAATAGAGTATGTTTGTAAAACTTATATCTACATAAAATAAGTGTAAATAAAAAAAATAGTAATTCTTATTAAAAACATAATCATAGAATAGTAACAACAATGAGGGAAATAATATAATCCAATGAAAATAAATTAAGTTATGAAATTCATTTCAACTTGGTAATGATTAATTAAAATCCACTTAGATGAAATAATTCTAATTGAAACTCAAAATATCATTGATAAACATGATATTTATTATCATTGTGTAAGTATGTAATCTCTGTATAATAAATTATGTGCACAACATTGAATTTTGTCTCAAATAATAGAAATTGAGATTAAGTCTCTTAATAATTAGTATGTTTTGAATCATGAGCCCTATGAAAGAGATGAAATAAATATAAAATTTAAATACCATTAATAAAAAAAATTCATGATATAATATATCCAAATGGGTGGGATATGCAACAAAAAAATAAGTATGTTTTTAAAATTGTGTATGCCTTACGTAATGAAAAGTTATACTAAAATCCATTACCTTACATTTACATTCAGGAGAACATACTTTAAATTACTATATAATGGTTTTAAAAATATAAATAATTTTCATAATTATGATAATTATATTAATAATATCATATATTATCTTATTATAATACCTTATTACCCTTTTTTATTAAAATCATTCATCATTTTCACTATTTTTTGAGTTAATTTTCATGTTTTTCAGGTATGTTTTAACATGTCATTTTTTACTATTACTTACATAAAGATTTAATCATCTCAAGAATGAAAAACATGATATAAATATTATATAATTTCATTACATATGTATTTATAAAAATCTATAATATTTTAATATAGTAAATTAATTCCACCATTCATAGGGACGGTAGGTCGTACGTACACATGAACACTACTTCCATCTCTTTTTGATATTTTAAAAGAATTAATATTAAATTATATATATATTATAATTACATTATCAATTTAATGTCATATATATAACAAAATATTATTTAAACAATCCTTTTTTACATTCCATGTATAGTGTGAATGAATCATTTTGCTTTCAGGAGGTAGTAGTCCACACATCCACAAAAGATGTTATTGTATCCCCAAAAAATGGAATATGTGATGTATTGTGTTATATAAGAATTATAGAAGTATGAATAAATTATTAATATAATATATATCATATATAAATAGTTTTATCATCATAATTACCACCATGATAGGTGGTGAAGGAAAAATAGAAAATCATTGTTTCGTGAAGTGATAGTTCGACTTACAAATAAATGTTATGTTTGTTTCCCATTAGATTGATGTGTGTGTAATTTTAGTTAGAAACAATAGAATAAAAATGTATTTATATAGTTATTATACTATGATTATAATATAATAATATAATAATGTGTTTTTATGGGGGTATAGAATGAAAATAAAACAAAAGATGTTGAGGAAGGATGTTACCTCTTATTAGGGTAACTCCTTTTGGTTTGCACGCAAAAGCTTCCACGGATGGAATTATTCCCAAGTTATGTGGTTAATAATGAGGATATTTATATATTTATCTTATTTATGAGATTTATTTTTTGGAAAAATTTCTTTAAAGCTATGAGGATGTTTGAGGGGTGAGTGCCTTTTTATAGCGGAGGAGTGACATTTTTATAAAATTTTTAAAAGGGAATTAAACCCATATTTTTCCTATTAAAAGTTGACCCAATAAAGGTAGAAATTCTATAAAATGTAATATAGGGTCTAAATATGTGCAAAAAATTTCTTTTTTTACAATTTTATATATCATTTTGTCTCTTAGGTTTAAAAAATAGTCCCTTGTTAAGCTAATGTTCCTCTTAATAGATGTAATTAATTTTAATTACTTTCACTAATTTTTTGGTCAAAAAAAAGTTGAAAAAATCAGATATTATAAATTTTTACTATTCAAAATACTTAATCCATTTTTCGAAATTCCATTCATAAAATATAAAGAAAATAATTTAAATTTAATCGCACAAATGGGACGACAAATAATATTTTTAACGTAAAATGATCAAAATTTGTCTCTATATTTATATTAAATTTCAATGTCAAGTTGATTCTAATAACCTAAACTAGATTAATTGATATGAAATTCATCCAATTAGACATTAAAATCAAGTATTAATATTATTTAACAATATCAATAAATTATAAGAAAAATAATTTTTGAATTAAAATTCATTACATTCACTATTTGTTAAAAATGAAGTATCACAAAAAAATATAAAAAATGAACCCTAAGATAATATTTATGTTCCTCTTTAAAAAATAATGTTTATATTTATCTATAAAATTTATAAAATTTCCAAAAAATTTATTTAAAATAGGATCTCCATTAAAAGGCGGTAAAAGTTCCTTTATAAAAATAAAGGATTTTATGTGTAAAATTGCATTTATATTTATCATATGCCTATAAAATCTATTGGATGAATATAATAAATATTTTATTGAATATATAATATGTATAATTCATTAATATCATTAAATGATTATTATATTTTTAGTTTATTATAATAAAACACCCATATGAGCATAAAAATAAAAATATATCATTTGTGTTCAATTTGATTATATTATCATTTCTAATTGATTGGTAACCAATTAATTTGCCTTATATTTTGGTAAATAATAAATTTTCCTAATATTAATAATATTATTCATAACCACTAATTTAACAACCTGTTTAACTAATATTATATTAAATAATAATATAGTAATAATATATTATTATTTGGTAAAACTCATTCTTTCATATAGTTCAATCCATTTAAGAAACCTGTCGTTGTGTACGATGCAAGCTAACATAGTAACATGTGAATTGAAAGATTTATTTTAGATTGAATTTATCTAAAATATTAAAAATATTATAAAGTCTTAGATTATAATATTCCTTTACACACTTGGTGTTATGTCTCATACATGCTATTGAGTACAATATTCTTACTTTAGAATTTAGGGGCATTATAGCTTCAAAGCATAATATGAAGTGAGGAAATGGATCCAATGGATCACCAGATCTGAAGGAAATTGATATTAGATCAGATCATCCACAATATTGTTCAAAGAGATCATTTCCAGTTATAATAATCGAGATAGCAGAGAGAAAAAAATAATCTAGAGTTCTCTAATTTCATATAAGGATTCCACATGATGTTCATGTTATTCCTTACAGATCCATCATAATTGGATAATTTCATATGAAATTTTCATGAATGTGAGCTTGTGCGTATGTGAAACACTTTCTCTATACTTCATGAGATTATCATGAACATGTTCCATGGTATTCCATGCTTCCAAAAGTATAGATCCCATATATATAAATATGAGAATAAGAAGAAGAAATGAAGAAATCATGTATACAAACATACATGAAGATCTTGGGTAAACCCATATAATAAATAATGTTCATAAATAGAGGTGGTTAAGTGAGTATTCCCTTGAGGTTGGAAGATCATGAATTTGTTACAAAATATATCATGTTTTCTATGTTTTGGAAGCTATAGTGGAATAAAAAGTTCATTCATGAAATTACTTGCATGGATGAGGGACAGTAAGTGATCCACCTTGAGTTTTTTGAAGACTCACTTAGAAGAGTTTAGTTTGAGATATATTTTTTATGTGAAACTGTATGGATTTTATGAACCTTATGTGAAGGAATAATTTGTAATTACATCTATATACAATAATATTTTCATGTAAACAGAAATTTAAAATTGAGAATACCATGCTTTGGATCATACATGCTTGACGTTTTATTTAATCACATAAAATACACCTTTCATGAAGAGTATATAGTAAATAAGTATTGAGTCTTTGATTCTTCAATGATAGAATAAGTTTTCATTTTCTTATCAATATAAATTTTGAGATGGAAGTCAAAAAAGTGATTCAATCAAATGATAACATTCAGAACTAAGTATTAAATGAAATGATAATATCCAGAACTTTTTAATATTTGAGTATCATGATCAGTATTAGGTGGACATAACCATAAGTTTCTAAAGTTATTGAAGTTGTAGATGAACAAATTTGTGATGTTCATTTATTGTTTCAACAATACTCTATAAATTATGATGATTTTGATTCTCACAAATACCCTTGTTTGTTTTACTAATAATTTAGATTTAAGTGTATTTCATAGATTTTATATTTTTCTTATTTATTCTGAAATTACATTCAAATTTATAATTCACAAGTAATATTTATCAAAGTGTTCAAATTTGTTTTTAAGTGTTCTAGAAACATTTTTCATAACCTATGTGGTTTAGTGTAATGTATGGAATCAACCCTACGCTTTATACATTGTGTGTGGAGTTTGATCCCTATATTAGTATTAAACCATACACTATAAGGATAAAGGATCCCAATATTCAGATCAATACATATGGTAAACCAAACTTACATTATAAAAAAAATTATAGTTAATGAACCTGTAATTTGAAAGGAAACTTATGTTTCAAAAGAGAATAATGTCTAGTTAAAGAACCCTATATAAGTAATGAACATTATGTTCCAAAGATAAACATATGGATCATCAACATTACTTTTATAATAAACCCTAAATTTACAACCTTACATTCAAAATATGAATGCTACATAGTATAACCCTATATTGATTATTTTGTCTCTTTGTGAAGGAACTATATGCTAGACTTTTCAATGTCAAAGATTTATTTTCATGATATTTTCTGTAATTTTTATAACAAACATGATCGAGTTACAGACTGTTTTAAAACTCTTTTTCAACTGTTTTAAATATCGTTTAATTTGATTCACCTTATCTTATTTAGTGTAGATATTAAATCATATTGTTAATGGATGCCACGACTCCCATGGTAAATTAAATTTTGAATTTCTACAGCTCATCAGGCGTCTTGTGTGGATCTAGAATTCTCAAAAATAGGATGCTAATTATATATTTCGTTGAGTATTATTTTTATTAATCTAATAGAGATAATTGAAATAGAAGAATTATTATTCAATGTTTTTTGTGGGAATATATACAGTGCTACAATGGACGAATGACTCAGAAAGAAGACTACACTTTTGAGATATTTATGTTCTATCATATATGTTTGTGACAACTATGTTTTTTCTATTCTTAAAATCGAAGATCTCTTGTGGAATTGTATCTCTTCATATTTATATCATCTTTATGATTGTCTTTCTGAAGAAGAAGATCCATATATTGTCAGTTTCATGTGGGTTCAACCATGAAGATTAATTTGTTTCCACAAATCAAATATCTTTCTGATTTATTTTAGTTTTGACTACTCATACTCAGTTATTGTGAAGTATCTGCTTCTCGATCAAAGCTATGGATAATAGGTTATCTTTTTAGAACCAATATTTTTTTAGTCTTAATTGTAAATGTATCAACTACCTGCACTTATTTGTTATATTTTTAGTCTTATGTCAAGAGGACCAAAATAGTGAGATTCACAATTCATGAAGACAGAGAATCATGTGGAGTGGACTAGGGGATATTTGTTCCCCAAACCACAATAATAAGTCATGTCCTTTATTTTAATTTATCCTCTACTTATTCATTGATCAGAAGTAAAACAGTGCTTACCCGTAGCAATTTAAAGAGGGAGTTTAAATTCAAAATTGTAGAAGTGTTTTTAAAAAGACACAATTCACCCCCACTTGTTAGTTTTCTGTATTCTGACATAACAATTTGTATTAGAGGAGAGATTTTGGGTAATGCTATGACAAGATAAAATTTTAAATGTCTATACAGAGATGTAAATGTCTTATCCAAAAGAAGTGATTTCCATGTATTGTGCTCTACATTTCAATGGTCAAAATTATGGGTTCTTGAAATCAAATATGATCATTTATTTAAAAAAATGATTTAGAATTTATTTAAAGATTATTATTCCCTATAAGATTCCAGAGAAACCAGAAACTTGGGACGCTACAACTGAAGGTAAATATGATTTAATCTCCAAAGCTATGAATGGAATTATCTTTGTCCTTGGAACAAATGAATTGAATTGTGTCTCTCAATGTCCTACTTCTTATTAAATGTAGAAAACCATTGCATTTTTTTATAAGGAATATATAATTTAAGAAAAATGTGGTATGTAATAGTAAAGATGAAATTTTTCATAGTTAGGATGTTTTATAGAGAAAGTATTACATAGATGAATGTAATGATTTCCAAAATTATCAATAATATTACATCCTTTAGTGAAACTATAAAAGAATCTAATCAAGCATTGAAAGTACTTAGAGCACTACCTTTTAAATTGAATGGGATATCTTCTATTATACGACAATCATTACCAGTCAATGATCTAACCATGAAAGAACTAATTGTGAATTTATTGATGTATGAATCTAAAATACTAGCCAAAGATAATTATTATAAAATTATCATGAAAAAGGATAACACATCTCTAAAAGTAACATCTCACAAGAAAAACACAATAATAAAGAAAGAATACAGAAAATAAATGATTTATGATTCATATGATTCTGAAATGGAACTAGCTCAGTTAACCAGAAAGTTTAGAAAATTTTATTAGAAAAATATGTGATTCACAACTCCCTTTAAAAGTGATGAGAAAGACTAAAGATAATTATTATGCTATGAATTCAAGAAACTGGTACATATAAAACCTAATTGTCCTCAACTAAACTGTAAAATGATAAATACATAAAAGAAAAATAAAAAAATGCTGATTATGATCATAAAGGTAGAAGAGAAACGAAAGAAACATATAGTGTTTCTGAAGACTCTATCAGATCATCAAAATTGATTCAGAAAAGGAATAATAATGTCTAAAATAAAATATATGCATCTTGGTTAAAGAAGATAAAGTAAAAATCTATTATTCTCTAATTCTGATTCTGATACTAGTTTTTCAAATAATAAAGTGGCTACCTATTTCAAATTTCTAGGAGAGAAATATAACTCTTTATTAAAAAGGAACAAATCTTTACAGAATTTTCATAAGGATATTTTTGGAGAAAGAGTTACATTACTTAAACAACATGTGGAGTTAATTGAAATATCTAACTCATTTAACACATACTATGATGATCATGATGAAAGGATTAAATCATTACATGATAATGTAGAAAAATATAAGAGTGTGGGTCATTTCTTTACAAAAAGATAAAATATTCTAAATGTAATTCCTGAAAAAAATGTAATTAAAATGAACTGATTCAGAATACTAATTAATGGTGAAAAATATAAACTATATAATAATTATTTTGTTCCCAATTCAAAAAGTGTTACTTGTCATTTTTATAGTACAAAAGGACATATAAAAAATAACTGTTATTTAGAAAATCCTCAAATAATTGGAATTAAAAAGGATTTTATTCTGAAAACGTTTATTTGAAGGAAATGATATGAGTTATGAAAAACAAAGTCGATCTGGATTCTTATATCTCTATTAGATATCACTTCATAACCCAAGAAAATGTGGGTACCAAAAAAAACATTTGATTATATATTTTTTTTATAAAAAAGGTCACATAAAAACAATTACCATTTCATATATGGACCGTGGATTCTCAATCCATATGAGTGGATATCTATAAAAGTTTTATACATTGACTCAAATTGGTGGATTTCAAGTTAATTTTGGTGATAATTCCAAAGGGAATATAATTCGAATTGGAACTATTGGAGAACTAAATATCATATCTATCAACAAAGTGCATTATGTACAAGGATTTAAGAACAACCTGATAATTATTTCTCAGCTTTGTAATGATGGTTTTTATATCAATTTCTCTAACAATTCATGTTCAATTTTAAAAAATTATTTTTTTATGTTTTGAGAACCTAGAACTGATAATGTTTTTACACTGTACATACATTCCTTGTTTAAACAAAAATTGAGTCATTTATCTGATAATACATGTGATTCATGGATATGGCATAAAAGACTTGGTCACTGTAATATTTATGCTTTATTTAGAGTATCTAAGTAATATCTTATTTCTGATTTACCAATTCTTAAATTGGATAATGACTGATTTTGTGATGAATGTAAAATTCAAATGAAACACAAATCCTCATACAAATGGATTAAAAAATTTATACCTCTAATCTTCTATAACATATCCATATGTATTTTTTGGGACCATCAAGAGTAGCAAGTTTGACTGGTAAATTATATGTTTATCATTTAATTGATGATTAATCCACATTTACCTGGGTTTATTTTCTAAAGCATAAGAATGAAGTTTTCTCTGATTTTGAAAATTTATGTAAAATTATTCACAATGAAAAATGTTTAAAAATAATTTCATTAAGAAATGATCATTGAGGTTAATATTAGAATCAAGAATTTAATTCTTTTTTCTCAAATCTTGGTATCAAACATATATTATCTACACCAAGAACACCTCAATAAATTGGAATTTTTAGAAGAATAAATCTAACTATTAAAGAATTTTCAATGACAATATGGAATGAATACATTATACCTACCTATTTTTGGGCACAAGATGTAAGAAAAACAAGTTATATGATGAATAAATTATTAATTTGGCCTATTTTCAGAAAGACACCTTATGAACTTTGGAATAACATAAATCCTAAAGTAATGTACTATAACATTTTTGGATTCAAGGTATATATCCTAAACACCAAGGATAATATTGGTATGTTCGATCCAAAATATAATGAAGCAATATTATTTGGATAGTCTACTAATTCTAAAACATATAGAGTTTTCAAAAGAAATTCAATGATTATTGAAGAATCAGTTCGTGTGACATTTGATGAAATTGACCCTTTTATAAAAGAGAATGTTCAAACAGATGAATTCACTGACTCTCTTAATAACATGAGACTAGAAACCGTTAAAAATGTTATTGCTTTTGATTTTAATAAGGTTTAGTATAGTATAGAAGAACTTGTAACTGAAGAAATTGAAAGTGTTCTACATAAAAAGTATAGATTCCTAATGAATCACCCTTTAAAAACTATTATAGGAGACATAGAAATAGGAATAATAACAAAAATTAGTGTGGAAAATATAGTTGAATTCTTTGCCTTTCTATCCTGGCTAGAACCTAAGACTATTAATGAATATTAGAAGATGAAAGTTGGATGATTTCTATTAATGAAGAATTAAACTATTTTAAGAGAAATAATGTTTGGGAACTTATAGAAAGACCAAACATCTATCCAGTCATAGGAACCAAGTGGTTTTTTAGAAAAAAATAGGATGATAAAGGGATCATCACTGGGAATAGTGAAAGATTTGTAGCCAGAGGTTATAATAAATGGGGAGCAATAAATTATTATGTGACCTTTTCCCTAGTAATTAGACTACAATCCATAAGAACTTTTTAGCCTGTGCATCTCATTTGAAATTTAAGTTATATCATACTGATGTTAAATCTACATTTTTAATGGTTAATTAGTGGAGTAATTTTATGATAAACAACCTCTAGTTTTTGAAAATCATCAAACACCAGATTCTTTTTTTAAACTTATTAAAGCTCTCTATGGCCTTAAACAAGAACCTAGAGCTTGGTATGAATGATGAAGATCATTCCATTTAAAAAATTCTCTTATAGTTGGTATGGTATATCCAACACTTTTTAATAAAACCATTGGTTTTAATACAATATTATTTCAATGTTATGTTGATAATGGTATTTTGGTTCAACTAATACAAAACATTATCATGATTTTTCAAATATAATGCAAAAAAGCATCGAGTTGAGTGTGATGGGATAACAGAATTTACTTTTAGGATTTAAAATTAATAAAAAATATTATGGAACTATTTTAAATCAATTAATATATGTTATAGATTTATTGAAAAATTTTGTGCTTGAAAAATGTAAGACATATACAAATACCTTGTGTACTAATATTTAACATGATTTGGATAAAGCTGGGAAATTAGTTTACAACAAGTTATATAGAGGTATCATTGTCAGTTTTATATATATTACTATTATCAGTACAGATATTATGTATTCAGTACATCTCTATTCAATATTTCATGTAATTCTAAAAGAATCTAATCTAATTGCTTTTAAAAAAATTTATATATTAAAAAGGAGTTGTTTTTTAATATCTTCTTTACCCTAAAACACCTAATATTAATTTAATATCATATTTAGATGCCATATTTATAGGTCATAGATTATATGGAAAAATTACCTCAGGGACCTGCAAATTTTTAGGAAAATATTTAGTTTCCTGGTTGAGTAATAAGAAACACTTAGTTGCTCCCTTAACCGTTGAGGTAGAATATGTGTCTGCTGGTTGTTATTGTGCACAAGTATTGTGGCTAAAAATACTCAACTGGACTTTGGACTAAATTTTAAAAATATTAATATTTTATGTGAAAATAATAATGATATTAATATTTATAAAAATCCTATAAGTCATTCTGGGACTAAGCACATTGATAGAACAAATTATTTTCTAAGAGATCGTGTTCTAAAAAATGATATATCTTTAGAATATGTTTATTCTGAATATCAATTAGCTGATATTTTTACTAAAACACTTCTCATTGTAAATTTTGAATTTATTAAGGGGGAGTTAGGTTCATTTATTTTTAAATAAATTTTATATAATTTAATTTTTTTTATTGTTTTTTCCCTATTAAATTTTCTTTGAATCTTTTTTCCCCACTATTTTTTAAATGTTCAAATGTTTTAAGAAATCATTATCATCTTGCATAATGGTATGGGAAACGAGGAATTTTTAGAAACCTTTTGTCTTCCCTTACCTTTTCGTTTTTAAAACCCTTTTCACATATCAAATAATTTTTCTACCTTCATCTACATTCGTCTACCTTTAAAACCCTTGAACTCAAAAACCTCAGAGCTTTAGATTTTCTAAAATGGGAATAAACAAGTGAACTGATGAGGGTGTACCAAGTGCTCTTAAGAGACAAAGGGTTTCTTCAATGTAGATTTTTCACAGAATAATCTTCAATTTTGAGTGGTCGTATGATACAAATTTATTGCTAATGAATACTCTCATATTTCTAGGTCTAGAATTTCTGTTTAATGAGGTGAATACGGAATTTTTCTATGATATATAATTGAAACATTTCTTTAAAAGTTTTCAATTCAGTTATTGTAATACTGAAGACACTATTTCAAAAAGGATAAGGGACACTGAATTTTTTATTTCCTTCATACAAATAGTTGAAATTTTGAAACTTCCCCATGAAGGTGTTTTTTAATTTCAACTTGTATTCTATGGGTAACCAATATCAGAAGTCTATATATATTATGTCATTTCTATTTGAAAAAACCCATATCAGGAAAATATTTGATAAGGACCATAAAGATGATCAAAAGGTTTTGGTGAAATTTATTTAGACGGAAATTAATTCCAGAGTAGCTGATATGGAGAAACTTTTATATCCAGACATGTACATTATGATTTTTATAATTGATATCAAATTGAATTTTCAAAGGTATATATTGAGGTATTTGAGATATTGTTGTCAAATAGAGGCTCTTATTTCTTTATATCATTATGGAAAGATACTTCTATTAATTGTATTTAGGAAAAATAGGGTTTGTATGTTCAACTAAATGATTAAATTCCATCATAGTAATGTTCTGAATGATTGTACTCTTAGAATATTTTGTTTTTTCTTCAGTTCAGTGAAAGGAAATCTTATACCAGTTGGTGTATATGACCAACAAAAATCCATATTATTTTCTCATAGGGAGAAAAGCTCTATTGGAAATTAAGGGATTAGAGAAACCATAGGTGAAGAAGTTTCCAAATATACCCATAGACAATTGAGATTTATTGAAGAAAACAAATGTGCTAGGGTAATTGGTTATGAAATCATGGAAGGGAGTATATCCACTTGTTGAAGAACTAGTGTTGGGTTTAGGTGAAACTGCTAAGTTAGTTCCCTTGGAATAACCTATTCATGAAGAAGACCAATAGGTTAAAAGTAAACTTCAACATTTGAATGGTGTTGTTATTTTAGTTATTCCAGAGGAAGATCCAACTATTCAATAAGAAACTTTTCAATAAGAACAAAAGATGCTCATATTAGAAAATGTGGCTACAAAAATTATTGAGAATATTGTTAACTCTATTTTTGGTCATTTGGGGGAGATAAAAAAAAATTCTAGAGACAAAATAGATGTTCATGAGAGTATATATTCTTTAAGTGACAAATAAATTCAAATACCAGATGATAATTCTGTGGAGAATTTTTCTTCAAGACCTTTAAAAATTGTGGTTTTTGATTAGTTACAAGATCCAAATGAAATGATATCTGATTCCCTAACTAATTAGGTTAAAGATCTAGTGGTGAAGGTTAATAAAGTTCAAGAATAAAATATATTCTTAATCAAAATCTAGAGGCCTAAAATAAATATATTGATTATTTGAAGAATTCATTAACACCGATGTTAGAGTTTGAATCTCTTTAGAATCATCATAGAGAACTAAAATAAAATTTAGTGTCAAGGAAATATTTTAATGCATTCAAGAGGGAAATTCTTACTAAAGTAGGAAAAATTAGATCTGAATCTATTTTCAAAAAAAATATTTTATAGACCTAAATTGGTATTTAGGTAGCCAATTTTAATCCATTAGAAGAATTATTTCTCAAGAAAGTTCTTCTACTTCTACACCTTCTACCTCTCCAGATATGATTCATAGATTTCAGGAAATCATGATAATTAAGTTTGGAAAGAATGAAAGTCTGTAGAGACTATAGTGTAACAATGCTCCTTTTTCCATTTTGTTATATAATCAAATATATCTGGTTGAGGGAACAACTTTAAGTAATCCCTATATTAGTCTTCTTCTCAACAAATTCACAGATAAAATAGACAAGTTTATGTAGCAAGAGGATAGTTTGCATGAATGTTTGAAAGTGAATCTTGTTGAAAATTTTCATATTAGTCAAGATTCTAGATTTTTTTTATGAATTTGTGAGATAGTCTTATGAAAAAAATTGCGGGTATAGAAGGAAGAGCTGAAATAGATGTTTCAAGATTATCAATATCTCATAGAACCAAAAACCTTTCCAAATCCAACCAAACCTCTTCTACCCTAACTATATCAGTTTATAACCTGTTTCCTAGTCAAATTACCTTTTATACTTATATGATTTTTTATCAATAATTTTTTTATTCCTATTTTTAGTGCATTATTTCACATTCATTTATTCTTATTTCTACAGCAAAAAGTCCAGTCTTATTTATCCACACATATTATTATAACATTAAATTAATGATATGTGAAAAATTAAACATTTTTTAATCTTTTTCAATACATTATTTTTGATATCACAAAAAGGTGATAAATTTGGATAAACAAAACATTTCTTTTTATCAAAATAATTCTGTCAAATCGAATTTCAAATTATTTTCATTTAAATGATTAAAAAATTCTAAATTATATATATAATTTATTGGGGTTTGTGATCATCCAAAAGGGGGTTAATTTTGTGCATGTATTTTTTTCAACAATAATCTACAAATTCTATTGATTTTGATGCTCAGAAATACCATTTTTTATTTTACTAAGGGTTTTTATTTCAGTGTATTCGAAGTATTTTATATTTGCTTAATTTATTAGGAAATTAATTTTTTGTTTTTAATTCAGAAAGAATATTTATCTAAGTTTTTGGGAATTGTTATTAAGTATTCTGGAAAAACTATTCATACCCTATGTGGTTTAGCATAACATATGGAATAAAACAACATTATGTATAGTACATATAGATTTTGATCCCTATGTTAGTATTCAACTTGACCCAAAAGGAGAAAGAAACCCTACATTCAGATTAGTATGTGTGTTTGATCAACCTTAGGTTATCAAAAAAGTATGTTTAAAGAACATTACGTTTGAAAGGAATCTTATGTTTAGATAGAGATGAAGGTAAAAGAACCCTACGAAAGTAATGAACCATAGGTTCTAAAGAGAAATGTACGGATCCTGAAAATAATTTTATGATAAAAAATATGTTGCCAAACATATATTTGAAATATGAATTATACATAGTTGAACCCTATGTTGAGTATTTTGTCACTTTGTGAAGGAACCCTATGTTTGACTTTTCAATGATGGAGAATTCTTTTCATGATATTTATTTTAATTTCTGCATTGGATGTGATTGAGTCATAGGATATTTTAAAGATCATTTTCGACTATTTTAAAGATCATTTTATTTTATTCAAGGGATCGTGTTTCATGTAGAAATTAAATTATATTCTTAAGGGATGTTACGACTCCGCAAGTAAATTCAATTATTAATTTCTATGGCTCATCAGGCGTATTTTTTGGATCTAAAATTTTCAAAATCATGATGCTCATTATATATTTCTTTGAGTATTATTTTCAAAAATCTAATCGAGACATTTGAGAGAGAAGAGTTATTATTCAATATTTCTGGTGATCATATAAACTTTTCTATAAAGAATGAACGTCTTAGAAAGAAGACTACAATTTGTATCTATATAGGTTCAATTCTATAAGATTGTGGCTACTCTGCTTTTTTCATTCTTAAAATATAATTTCTCTTGTACAACCAGATCTCTTTAGAAAAATTTCATTTGAATATTATATTTTTGAATAAGAAGATTCATCAAATGTCATTTGCATGATGATGCAACTATAAAGATCAATTTGTTTCAACAAATCAAATCTATTTTTGATTTATTTGTGTTTTGACTTCTTATTTTAGTATTAATTGTAAAGGTATCATCTACCAACACTCAGTTGTTGGACTTTCGAACTTATGATAAGATGAATAGACTAGTGACATTCACCAAGCTCGCAGAGAGGGAATCTAGTGGAGTGGACCATGGGATATTTCTTCCCTGAACCACTATAAAAATTTGTTTCCTTTGTTATGTTTATCCGTGGCTTATTTTTTGATCATAATTAAAACACTTATTACCCACACTAATTTAAAGATGGTGTAAACATTCAAAATTATGCAATAGTTTATAAAAATACACACATCACCCCCACTTGTGTGTTTTGTATATTCTCACCTAACAATATGGTGATATATTTTATTCATTGTAGAAGATTAAATATTGAGGAATATATATATATATATATATTTATATATAATACAAAGGATATATTTCTATATGTGGAGAATATTTGATAAATTTTAAAACCTAAGTGGGAATTTAATGTATGAGAAGTCAAGTGGGATGGTGGTAAAAATGTGGGATGCAGTATAAAGATACCCATGTGAGACTCAGGTGTTAGAGAAGACATTGTGGGACTCTATTTCCTCACTTTTATAGGTGGTAAATTGTGATATCTTATGGGATTATAAACTAGGAGAATTATAGAACTCATTATTGATGGGAATGGTAATTCCCTATATGTAACCATTAGTATATAGTGAAGAATCTATAATCATGGGTGATAATTAGGTGCAATAAATAGTGTATGATTAGACCAAGACTAGTAAATATTGTTTATTGAGATTAATTTATGTTCTACATTTCTATTGGTATGAGAATGTATAGGATCCACTCAACCTAATAGGTGATTGGGGATTTAATTAATATTGGTTAAAAAAATAAATCATTAAAACAACTCACACATTATTCAACCCCTCTTGGTGTGCCTACACAATCCACTGGGCACTTCAATTAGTATCAGGACAAGGGATCCACCTCTGTTTTCATCCAATTTACAAACCAAAATTTTTTATATCATAAATAAAAAATTTAGTATTTTAATTTAGAGAACATTCAAAATATATTTAGATATAAAATACTACATTATGTAATGGTGTAAAAAATGTGAAATTTTCAATCAAGACATTGAAAAATAGGAATAAAAATGTGTAAAATAAGGTGAAGCATATTTTGATGATGAATGAAGATTAACCACTTTATAAATGAAACTAGATTAGTAATTTTTCATTAAAATCCATTATTTATATTATGATGAAGTATGATAAATCTCTGATGAAGATGTAATCAATTATGAAATTAGAGAGATTTTAAAAGAACTATAGATCTGGTTATTTTTATAATTATGGTTTTTAATGAAATTATTTATGAAAACCCACACATAGAAGAATAATCAGATACTATAGAAACATAAATAGCAATTTATGTTCCAAACCACAATATTATCTTAAAATATTATATATTCTAAGTAGAGACTCTTATGTTATATAAAGAAATAGATTCCAATGCAGAATATGAACAATAAAAATCTACACCACCTTATAATAGAAATGCTTCTATAATTGTAGAATAATTACAATTGAGTTTATATGAGAAGGATGTAAAAAAATATTTTCAAAAAAATTAATTCATGCACCAAAGAGGAAACACAATATATCAGTGAATGTTAAATATTTTTAGCTAGAGATTAATGATTTGAAAATTATTGTTCCTGAATATTTGTTACTGAAGGGAAATCATTTTCATGAATATAATATTTAAAAAATAAATATTCAATGGGAAGAAATATTGAAATCATTTAGATATGAGAAGTTTGATCTCCATATAAATTATATTTTACTAGAATAGAAACCGAGAAATATGGAAGTGACACAAGTTGATACCTCTTGATCTACTGAGAATTGAATAAAATCAAGGAATAATTTTGATAAGGGACATATTTTATAAATAACTCAACATAGGTGAACAAATAAATCAAAATTATATAGGGATAAATCTATTATAGGATCATTTATAATGGTATCCATTTATCCTGATAAAATTGTGAATACTAATGGTTTTTTTTTGACTAACATAGATTTATCATTAAAATATGGATAAACAAGGTCGTAGGAAAATTCTTAGGAATGAAATACTTCTTCCTAGTATGATGTAAAGTATTTTATAAATTCTTTTTTGCTAAAGAAAGAAAAAATGTTACAATGTTTTGTCCAAAAATAGTATGGTGTTACAGATAGAAATAATTTCTTATAGATGATGAAATTATGATTTTTTTGGGAATTTTAGGTACTGCTTGATGTTAAGGAATCATGTAATAAATTTTTGGGATAATATTTCATTGTATTAAAATTATATAATTCAATAATTTAGGGGAAATAAAGATAAATAAAAGAGAAAACATACACAACAGAAGTAGAATTCAAAGAAAATGAATTATTCTATAAAGAATATATTTGAATGCATTGAATATTTATGTGAGTACTGTAATAAAATTTGACTCTACTATGATGAGTTTTTATATATAAAAATCATGGAAAAAGTATCTGATGATGTGAAGATAATACTGAAAAATTGGAGGTATGTAAGAAAAGAAGAAGATTCGTCAGTCTTGGGATGTGAAAAAATGTGATGATTATTAAACAAATAACTCCAAAGATGTTAGTAAAGAATGATGTGAATGTTTTCACACTGATGAAATATTTTTCTTATTATGGTGGGAAAGGCCACATCATATACCATTTTTAATTATAAATAAATATCAGTACTAAAAAAAGAAAGCTAAAAATGTATTCAATACCTAAAATAAAGACTGGTCTTGTTCTTAAACAATTCTTGATCATATGGATAGAATAATAAAAATATGACACAAATATTGATAATGAAATGAAAAATAAAAGTGCCTTACAAAAAATTTTAATGAAAAATATTCCATCTATAAATATAATTAGGTTGATAAACAACTTAGATATATATTTCTCTATCCATGGTTCATTGAATTAACACATTATTCCCATTTATATATTGTGTTTATTTTTTATGGAATTAAAGGTGAATAATTTATTAAGGGGGGGGGGGTCAAATTTTGATAACAGTTTTGAACATATTATATATAGAAACTTATCCATAATGGAGTACTATTGGAGTCATGTTATCTCTTTACAAAACATCAGTTAATATCAAAAAAAAATTAGTTTGTACATGAATTATGTAAATCATAATGTAAAAGTATACAAAGTGTATCTCAAGGAGGAAAAAAATAATATCCACCATATATTCATATATCGGTTGATATATCATGAATATCTAATATTCTAATGAATGATGCTTCAGATAATTATAGATGTTAATATTTTGGATATTAAATATTATCATCATTAATGTATGTGGACAATATTCTATTATTTATGTGATTAAAGATAAACTCTAAAGGGGGAGACATATTAACTAATGGAAAAATGGAAAAGAAACTTGAAACGTTGAAATAAATTATTTCACTTGATGTTTTTAATCCATTTTTAAGATAAATGCAATATGTTAGTCCAAAATATTTATCACAACCCCTAGAAGAATGTTTTAGTGTTGGTATCACATGGTGAAAAATCATTTTCAACATTGATGTTATAATTGACCAGTCTTGTTTTATACTCTACGAATTGTAGACATTTACTTAGTATTGGTTAATTTTAGCTCATTTCTAAGATTTGAGCGGTTTTATCCTCCTATAAAGTAAATGAGAAAATAAGGGATAGATTGGGAGAAGATTCTGTTCTTTAAATTTTAATGATGAAAATGATAATTTGCTTCCATAATTAAATTTTTTTATTTATTATCAATAATTGGGATAAGAAGAAATTGAATTTAGAAATAAAATTTTTATTAATAAAAAAACCAATGGTGGGTATTGAAGAACCCAACTAAAGGTGAAGTTGTGTTCGTGTTGAATTTATTGTCAATAATTTATGAAGATGAAATATTAATGTGTTTAAATTTTGATTATTGTAGAAGTGTTCTTAATGCACAAACCATGTTCCAATTTCATTATATGAATGCACATTTTTTAAAAAAAAAATGAAGTGAATATTTGAGAACTAATAATTATTGAGAATGATGTTTTCAAATTCACATAATTGGAAAAAATAAAAAATGTGGTTGGAAATATAGGATTTGAGAATTTTTGATTGACATATGACGATGATAATTATATAGAATGTAATTATATTTTAGATAACACTTTTTATATAGTTTATTAAAAAATATTCCAACCTGATCAACTGAGGAATTAGCTTTTTTTTGTTGTTGAGGAGACCTCTAGCACATTGTAATTCCTGCACAAAAAAATATTATTCATAAAGAAATTAAGGTATGTAAAAAAATGTTTACAATGGACGGAGACACTACACTATGGGGTGGAAATATAGAAGAGAGGTAGTGGATTAAATAGTGGATCTAATTACTCACATATTCTGAGTATATGATCTATGATAGTTTATCAAGAAGGTCGAAAACTAATGAAAAAAGTGATGTGGGATATGGGAATCCTGGACTATTTTTAAACAATAAAAAATTAAAAACAATACAATGATTGATTGATTTGATCAATCAATACCATTTGATTGAGGAAATCATTGTCTTCAACCTCCCAGTGTAAGGATCTATAGACTATGATGAATATTTATTTTCTCAATCATCTGATGCTAAAAAATTTCATGATACTTATTATATGAGGTCCTGAGATTCTCTAGATTCATAATCTGAATTCTGTTATGTGTTTTGTTATGTAAAATAGTGAAGCACATGAAACCCATTATAGTCATGAGAGTTTCTATTCATGGAAAATTTCATTCACATTAAAATGATGGTTGGATATTGTTCATGCCATTTGTAGTCAAGGTATATTGAAGGGAATAAATTCATCATGTAGGTAGAAACATTTTTCATATATGGTGTTTTATAAAGCCATGAAGCATAAGATAAAGTGATCAAGTGGATCTAATGGATCAACAAATATGAAATAAAGGTAAGTCAGTTTTCCTCATTTTTAAAAGGCTTATAAGAGCTCATTTTTAGTACTACCATATGTGATATTTGAGAGAAAAAACAAAGACTCAAGCGTGCATTGATTTCTTGTATGGCTTCCATTTGATGTTTATGTTTTTCTGTCCAAACTCTTCATGGTCACTTGATTTTTGATCTGAGTTCCATGAACATTATATTGTTCTAATATGAGTCACATTAACTAATAATAATGAGATTTCAGTGAACACGTTTGTAAATCATAAAATATTAATGAATTATAGATCCTGGATATATTGATACCAAATGAAAATATAGAATTAGAATAATCTTTTAACCTTACATATGAAAATATCATGAGTAAACCCTTTTATAAAATTATTTTCACCTAGGGAGGTAGTTAAATGAGTAATATCATGATATTGGTGCCTCATTATGTGGTTGAAAGACAAATAGTGATTCCCAGTTTCCCAACTATATATATAAAGAATCTATTATTTAATGTGATTAAATACATGAATGAAGGATTGTGGGTGATCCTACTAGGGTTTTATAAATAACCACAATGAAGATATTAATTTGAGATATATAGTTCACATGAAACTATATGTGATATTTGAACCTAATGTGATGGTAGTGTATGTCATCTCATGAACATACACTTAAATTTTCAAGAAAACTATATTTAATTTGTTAATACCTTGAATTGTATCATATATTTCTGAAGTTTTAGAAAATATTGTTCAATATAAATTTTATGAAGAGTATTCAATAGAGAAGTATTGAGGCTGGAATTCGTATTTGACAAAATAATGTTTTTTCGAGTGTTTGATATTTTTATAATTAAGACGAGTTAGTGTTTCAATCAGAAGAGGATATTCATAATAATGTATTTCATTAATTGATAACAAAATTCACATAAAAATTGTATAATTAGACTACAATTCACCCCTTTATGTGTAACCCTTATAAATGTAGTATTTGGTAAGTTTTAAAATCATATTTTATAATTTTTAATAAATGTGATTCAAGGGTCTAGGTAGGTTAAGTGATCTATCCTATTAAATATTAAATTTATTTGAATAAATAAATAACTTTATAAATGAATATTGAACCAATATTTTATGACATTATTGGGATTTGATTCATAGTTTCATAACCTTTGGAATTATCCCATTTATATTTTCTTATCTTATGTTATGGACCAAAAACATTAGGTGGACCCAATTTTTCTTACATAAATTTTCTTTTCTTTATAGGCCTTTAATGGGCCTCTTGTTTTTGGATTCCACTCTTAGAAGTTTTAAAGATATTTTTTTCTCATTGTTCAAATAATCCTATAAAAAAATTTGTAATGTTGATAAATGTAGTGAACATTATTATATAAATACATAACTTTTACTAAATAGGACCATTATGTGAAAAATCAAATTTTATGAAATAGGCTAAATATCATAAACATAAAATTTTATTCATTCATTAATAAAAAATGTGATGAGAAATATTATCAATAGTATTAATTTGTGTCAAAAAACATTTATCTTTTACAACTCATAAATAAAGAACATTTTCAAAACCCAAAGGGTTAGTGTCTTTGGTAATTATCTACTTAAATTCCATATTTTTCAACACATTGTATATTTATTCCACATATGAAGCACACATGAATCCCTAATATACATATCATATTTAATATTCATCATCATTTCTTGAGGAATAATAAAATAAGAAAGGCATGATCCCGGATTCTCATTATGGTGTAAAACATAAGAGATATCAATCAACCCCACACAGGTGATCATATAGATAATCAAAAAAATGTAAGAATAAAATGTACATGCAAGAATCAAAACATAATAATAAAATAATAAAAAATGAGTAATCAATAATGATTTTACTATAAAAATAAGACATAACATAGGAATGAGGAATCATAAAAAATAATAACCCTCCATAAATACATATCAATGGAATTTTCCATAAATATAAACAAAGAAAATCATAACTTATATCAAGGATAAAACCCAAGACATTAATATCAAAATGAACATAGATAATTTCTCATTTGCCATAAATATAGAGACCCTATCCATTTACTGAAATTTTATATTATTTTAAACATAATTAACCTTTAAATACAAACCATTTATCACAATTTCAAGTTTCTTTTAAAGAATAGGTACATAAAATTAAAAACATAAAATTAATTAAAAAAATATTTATATTAATCTTCCATAATGAGCTAATAACTTCATTTTAGGTCATACATATACTTTTGATAACCAATGTAATACTGAGACCAAAGGGTTGAGCTAAATTTTTAGTAAGGGAATAAAAGTAGGAATAAAGTATAGAACATGGGTCAAAAAGAAAACAATGATTATATAAAAAAGGAGTGGTAAATTAATAAACATATGTAATAAAAACATATAGAACATTGGATCATGTGATCATAGAAACATAAGACTATGGAAGAAACATATAACATGACATAAACACAAGTTGAGGCTAACTTCCAAGACTATATCACATGGTGGACAAAGTCCCATAATTGATTTGGTTTACTCTCTAATCCCATAAAATAAATCTCATGAGAATAAAAATTACCCAATTCATTAGAGCACTATTGGGGTGCACCCATAAAAACTTGTTCATGAATATTGGTTCTGTAGAAATTATCAAACATAAATAATACACATAAGGGTAACCAATGTAAAGAAATGGGTATGGTAATCATGTCATAAGGCATAACCGAAGGGTGTATCAAAATGGGATCTATGAGAGATGTTATAAAATAATTTCAAGATAATAATGAAGTAAAACATTGTAATAGGTCGTGAATAATTATATAAAACCGAAGTAAACACATGAAAAATAATGTTTATGTTACTTTATAAATAAGACACATTAGTGCAGTTTAAGGGAAAATATTAAATAGTGTAAAAGAGAAAAAGGGATAATTTCGTGAATAAAACTAGAAATGCACTAAGTGTTTTTTACAATTAAATGAATTATTTTAGTAAAATAATGGTGGCTGATAACATTTTATGGACTGTACTTGAATATGGGTAATAAATGAAGAAGTTTCCTTTAATCGGGCTTTCTTTTTGGGAGGGATTGGGAGAGAAACATATTTAAACAAATATTTACACATAAAAGGAGGGGGAATTTATCTGTATATATAAATTTGGAACATTTACATGCAATTTATATGAAAAGTATAAAAAAATTATGTAGTAAATTTTGGGTAGAGAGAGAAAGAACATAATAAAGGTTATCTAGAGGTTCAGATAGATCCCATACCTTATCTCCAAAAAGTTTATTCACTAGCACTTAATGTCCAATATAATAAAATTAGAATCATTTTTAATTTATTTAAGAACCTATAAAACTAATATTTTATTTTGTTTAATTTTATTATGTTTATTTATAGAATTTCTATGAGTTTTAGTTTTTAATTTTGTTATTCTAGGTCTGCTATTTTCATGGTTTTATTGTCAATTCCCATGAGTATAATTATGAGAGTTCTTGTCAAATGGAAGAAAATATCTATAAGTGGGATGAAATGGTATTAATATACATACATAATTTTAAATGTTCATATATATTTTTTTATTTTCTGTTATTTGGATGATTAATTTTATAAATTGACAATAGTAAACGTTTAGTTTATTTTGGGGGTTTTCGATCATCACTAACTAGTTTTGTTTTATTATTTAATATTATGTATATATATTTGATTCATAACATTAAATAAAGTTATATTATAACTTTTAAAATATGTTTTAGCCATTATAATGGCTTTATGACAAGCCTTGAAGGAGGTAATGGGAAATGAAAACCCATCGTCCATGAAGGCGGTGAACTGACACATCCCATATAATGTTTTAATTTTTAGAATAAAAAGATAGGAGAAGAGACTTGATGATTAATATTCGAATAACTAAATAAAATTATATTATATATTATGATATTAGACTTATCATGCCTCTTTGGATAGGGTCTGTTAGGAAAGGATAATAAATTAAAAGAAATTAAAAGATAATGATTGATGATTTTACCTCTTGAATATCGTCTCCATTAGAACATCCTTATGGAAATTGGGTTTGGTATTATTTTGATACCAGGTGTTCCTAACCATATGGAAGATTATTTTGATTTTAATTCTATAATATTAATAAATGATTCAAGCCCTAGATGGTGTGAGGAGAAAGGGTGGTGAGAGGTGGTATTTATAAGGGGGGAAGATGGGTGTTTTTAATTATTTTATACATTTGTTTATTATTTTGGGAAAAAACTATCAATATTATTTATCCTTATCACTAAATAAATTAAATAATTATGTAGTGTCCTAGATAATGGTGCTTATATCATCTATACATTTGGTATTACTTAGAAAATAATGTATTTAGCTTTTAGAATTAATTATTATAAGTCACTATTCACCAAAAAATTCAACTGTCATAGAGAAATACCAAAAAATAACCCAAACCATTTTTTGAAATGTTGATTTAGAAAATGGAATCCATTTTATTATAATAATTTTCCTAAAATGGGGATTATATTTTTAATTAAAATCATCCTTTATTTGAAAAATATCGATTTTAATATTATAATCAAAATAATTATGGTCTCATAATGTTATCTTATAATTAAGATACACCATAATATTAATTTATTATTAAATTTTTTGAAAATAAAAATTATTTTAAATCCTTATATTAATTAAAAAATTATAAATATACATTTATGTTTTACAAAAATATCAACACTTAATTTATCATTTTTAAAACATTTTGTTACATGTATCATGATATAGTTATATCATATTTTCATTTATATGAAGGTTGAATATTATTTATATTTTCATAGGTGAGGTAACAATTCTTTGACCGAATTAATATTCTTAATGGCCATATTTCTATCCCAATTGTTAGTTTATTATTCCATCGGTGTAGGTTCCTTAATTTATATAAATACCACTTATTTCATTCTTTATTTGTGAGAATAATTTTGTATTATGTTTCTTATTTGATGTATGTGTTTTTTTATTATATAAAATAAATATAATAATGTAAATTCTATTGATAAAACTCTTGATCATTATAGTCTTCCCCCCTTTTGAAATTTCACCCTCAATATTTTGTTTTACATAATAAGTTAAAAATATGTAAGGGTTTTTCTTCTTTATCACTCTCTCTTGTTCTCATGTCTTCTTTTTATACATATGATTCCTAAAAAATCAAGTAGGTGAGTAATCTTGTTATGTTTGAATTTTCCTCTATGGACCAATATCTTCATCAGCTTATCTTTATACAAGAGGTCATTCTCCAATTGTACCATCACCAAATTCAATACATATGGGGGGTTAGATTTATAATTACAATGTTGAGATACATTGAAAAATTCATGGACATGAGACATATTTGTGGATGTGAAAGAAGATATACCACTAACCCTTGTTTAGAAAGTATCTCAAAGGGGAAAATGTATCTTGGGCTAAGATTCCATTTCCTTCCAAAATAAAACTATTTTCCATAGTCATATTAAAATGAATATATTTCTCCAAATTCAAACTCCAAATACCTTCAACGTTTGTCAGTATAGAAATTTTTCTGAATCCTTCCATATTTTATATGTTTTTAGATGGATTGAAACTTCATTATCATCTCTTTAAAAAGATTAGTTCCATGTATCTTTTGTTCACCAACTTCATCCCAACAAGTTGGAGTTCTAAATCGCTTCGCATAATGAGCATTATATAGAGACATTTGAATACTCGATTGGATGATATTATCAAATGATAATTAATATAATGGGAGATACTGATCCCACCTTCCATTGAATTCTATTTGGTAGGATCTTAGCATGTCCTCATGCATCTGAATAATACATTTAATATTTCCCATCAGTTTGGCGTGATAGGCCGTGCTAATTGTCAATAAACTAATTAATTTATGTTGAATAATTCAACAAATTATAGATGTGATCCTTGAATCTTGATCAGATATGATTGAAAGTGGAACTCTATCCAGCCTCACCACTTCATTTATATATAAATTGGCAATTTTTTCACGAGATATATCTTCCAGAATAGTAATTAAGTTGTCAGTCTTGGTGAGTCTATCTAACACAATCCATAATGTATTGTTTCCTTTGTATTCTATCAAGACACCCCTGATAAAGTCCATTTTTATATTATTCCATTTTCATGTGGTTATTGGTAATGGTTACATCATTAATTTTGTCTCCTATCACTCTGCTTTTACTTGATAACATATTAAAAACCGTGAGATATACTCTATTGTCTCTTTATTCATATTTTCCCACCTGAATAGTTATCAAAGATCATGGTATATCTTGTAAATTCCATTGTGGATGGATAAAGATGAGATATGTACATTATCCAATATCTCATTCTTTATCTCAAGTGATGAAGGAAAGAGAATCCTACTTTGATACCAAATCACACAATTATCATCGATGTGGACCTCATGTACCATCCCTTCCATTACCAAATTTACATTATTTTTTATCTCTATATAATCCCATTATTCCTCTTTGATATTCTCTTGTATAGGTGGTTGGGAAATAATTTGGGAATGGTAAGATTTACTCCTCATTGTTATGACTTTCCGATCCATCCATTTCATTTACATGAATATAGGGTTTTTCTCAATCCACATCATGGAAAGAGAATTTGTTTTTTTCTGCTAAGAGAACCAAATACCATTTTTTCATTCCCATTATGATAGTGAATATAGTAGTCATGGTCCTTGATTAGATATAACTAAATAATTTAATGCATGTTGATCTCCTTTTGGGTGAAAATATAATTTAGGCTCTTATAGTCAGTATATATGTCATAATTCTCACCATAAAAGTAGTGTTACCATATTTTTAAAGAAAAATCACAAATTCCAGCTCAAAATCTTTATTTATAAGGTTATTCTTATGGATAATCAACTATTATAAGGCTTGTGATATATCTTTATCATTACATATGAGTTCAAATCCCCAGTCATTTTTCAATGTATCACTGTATATCGAAAAAATTCTCCACTTTTTTGTAGTGTGAGTACATAATAAATGATTATCCTCTTCTTCATCTCCTCAAATAATTCCTCAAATTATTACATCCAAACATACTTTACACTATTCCATATTAACTTAGTTAGAAGATTAGAAAATTTTCAGAAGTTATTCACAAAATGTCAGTAATAACTTGCTAAACTAAGGAAACTATGGATCTCCATTACAGATATTTTCTGGGTGCACTTCTCAATTTCCTTTGTTTTAGAAGGGTCCATAGATATCCATTTGTGGGTGATAACATGTACCAATAATGATACATCCTCATTGTAGAACTAGAATTTGATGTACATTGCATATAGTTTTTACCTTCCTAATGTATTCAGCACAATACATAAATATATATCATATTCCCCCTTTCTTACATAGTATAATATAATATCATCTTTAAATACTACCGTACATTTTTTGGTGAAATATCTAAAGACTCTATTTAATAAGCACATGAAACTTTTAGAGAATTATTTAGTTTGGAGGGAATCATTATGAATTCACATTTCCAAAAGTTAATTCAAAAGGTGGGCTTGGGAATATCTACCTTCTCCTATTTTAATTGGTGATATCCCAACCGAATGTACCCCTTAGTGTAATACTTCTCTCCATATAGTTGAATGAAAAATTCATTAATCCCTGGTAGGGGATAATTATTATTTATCATGATTTTTTGAGATCATGATAATCAGTAAAGATGAGCATCATTCCATCCTTATTCTTGATTAACAGGACTAGCACACACCATAGTGAAGCACTTCAGATTATGAAAACCTTCCACAAATGATCTTATAACTGCTTATTCAGTTTCTCCAATTTTTGGTGGTCATCCTGTAAGGAGTCTTTGATATGTGTTGTTATCTAATTATAAAATTATTTGAGAACTCACCCTCTCAATTATGAGGAATTAAATGAAATTATTTGGGTAAATCATCAGTGTATTCTCTAGCATTTGAAATTTATTAAGGTATGATCTTCTCATTTGTCTCAATCATTTGAGCTAGATATTCTTTCTCATAATTCAATAACATACACGGTTGAGATGACAATTTTTAAAGATAATCATCCTCCTCCTAACACTTGTATATAATCCATGGATACCTCGATATGTGAAGAGTAATATCCCTTTTCTGAAATTTGGTGTTGACCTTATATAATGATAGATAATCCATGCTGAATATAGAATAAAAATCCACCAAAAAAATTAGGATAATATTTTCTGGAAGGTTGAGTCCAAAAATATTAACTTGGTAGGAGTTATATACATTAGATGCATTAATTTCTTCATTTTTTATTCTCACAGATACCTCAGCCATCATATTATGAGGTTTTTTGAATAGTTATACTAAACTTGTAAGGTATAAAAAAATATATACAACCATAATCAAATTATATATTTTCTATTCTTGAATGAATAACCATGGTAGCTATCAATGCATCATTGTAGGGATCCACCTAAAAAGTAGTGATTTCATATTCCCTTACATGTTTCCTTATAGGTTCATGTTTCATATTTTCTTTGAAAATTCATGGATTGGGGAATTAACTCACATAATGACAGTGTTATTTATAGTTAAATAACATTACAATAAGTATAGTTCTCATCGGAACATTCTTTTCTACTTTCTCATTATGGGGATTCTTCATTTCTTTTCAGATTTGATTAGTTTGGTTCCCCTATCTTATACACTTGAAACACCCTCTAGTTCCCTTTAGGTACTTTCCATAATTTTTATAACGATAATTTGGACAATTTGGATGCTAGGGTTTCTTTCATCCACAATGTTTTTTATAGGTCCTCTTGAAGTGAGTTAAATCACACGTTTCTTGTCTCCAGTCCCACAAGACCACTGGGAATCACTAATCTCCATCTCAACATTAAGGTCACAATAAATATGCTCTTCATTAATTTCATTTTTATGAATTTATAAGGCTTTTCATAGACTCATTTTCAATGCACTAAATAATTTCCCCAGCATAATTTCATTATTGATGAAAATATCGAAACCATACCATTCAAGCCTTGTAAATTTTAGCTTATATGATCCTATAGACTCATCTTCATTTTTCTTCAAGTTGATGAACTCCTTATCCAGATTAATACAAATTGTTAAATAAAATATATTTATTTAAATATATTTTCATGAATGTATAAAATTCATTGGAATCCATTTCCTAATATGAATTTTTTTATTTATCATTTTCCACCACTAATTAGAATACCCATCAAAAACATAGATCGAACGTAAAAACTTATCTTCTTATGAGTATTGGGGGACATAAAATATCATTCTAATTGTGTGAATCCATTTATATGTGGTAATAGGATCAGAAGATCCACTATTGATTAGAGGAATTTATTTCATAAAGGATTTGACAAAAAATTTCCCTGTCATAGGAGAAGGAGGGTGTTCAACATGATTCATGTTATTATTCATAAATTGAGCCTATTGTTCTTTTACATCCGTAATGTATTGATGTCCAATTTATATCTGTTTTTTTATTTCATTAGAGAAATAATCACATTGTCTATCACATTGGTTGTTGGACCATGTTCTTATATTTCAAACTAATAACTATATAAAAGAAAATAAATATATGGGGGATTGAATAATTAAATAATAATTATATAAAAATGACACATTCAACATAGAAGGATAAACAAATAAATTAAAATTATATCATAAATTTTCATTCCCTATGTTTCAACCTTGGTTTTCCTGTGTGAGATAATTATCCCTATGATTAATAGTAAATAGTTATAATTCAAATATCTAAAAATAATAAGATTTTTCATTAATTCCAACTATATAGACCCTGTCCATTTTCTCATATTATTACAAGATTTTAAAAACAATTAACCATCTAATAAAAATCATGGATCATAATGTTTAGTGTCTTTAGAAGAATAGGAACAAAATATTATAAATAAGAAAATAAAATAAAATAACTATAAATTAATTTTAGATAATGAGCCATAAAAATATTTTAAGATCCAATATATTCATAAGATATCATAGGGAATACATAGAAAAAAGTGATGAACTAAAAATACAATAATGGTAATAAACATAAGAAAACTTTATAGAACATGGGTCAGAAGGAAAAAGTGATGACCTAAAAAGGCATAAAATATGAACAAAATTATTGAATAATAATATATAAAATGTCAGAACATGTGATCATTGAAACTTAGTAATGTGGATTCACCACATAACATGAATTAAAAAAGATTCAGGGATAACCTCCTAGACTATATATCATGCGGTAAAAAAATTCTGAATGGATTAGGTTTACTCACTAATCCAATACATGACGTCTCATGAGATTAAAAATTAACCAATGGATTAGAGTGGTATTTTGGTTCCCTCATAATAATATGTTCATTAATTTGTGTTCCAAATAAGTAATAAAATAGAAATAATACATATAAGGGTAACCCATATAAAGAAATGGGTATCATAATCATGTCATAAGGAAAAACCAAAGGGTGTATGAAAATGGTATCCATGAGAGAAGGGATTAAATAAATCTAGGAAAATCATGTAATACAAATTAGAATATTTTATGAATAATTATGTTCAACTAAAGTGAACTCATGAAAAATACTCCAAAATCCCAGGACCCGGTAGAAACTGGTCCTAAGAGAATTTATTAAATAAAAATATAAAAGAGTCAGATAGACAGGGGATGATTACAAAACCGAGAGTGCCTGACCCCCATCATATCTGCCTCAACTATTGAAGCACAATAATCGTGAGCCGTAAAGGACCACATTGTATCCATATCTAAAATTTCATGCTTGGACAAATCATCAGCCACCTTATTTGCTTCCCTATAAGCATGTGAAACCACCACTTGTAAATTAGCAACCTTGTAGAGACATTCAACCCAGTGAGGTAACACTCTCTAGGGGACATTTCACGTTCTTGATTACATGAGTTATTTTATAAAAAAAATGGTATATTAAAAAATATTATTTAATGTAATTGAAAATTGTTATATGAAATGGATAATTTCCCTTTAATCGGGCTTGTTTATTGGGAGGAATTGAGAAGGAAACATATTAAAACATGTATTTAACAATAATATAAAGAATAACTAATATAAATATATAATTTTAGAATATATAAGAAATTTAGAAGAATTTTATAAGATAAATAAAGTAATAAATTTGGGTAAAGGGAGAGAAGGCACAACAAAAAGTTTGTCTAGAAGTTCTGGAAAATCCCATAACTTATTAAATTTCACTTAATATCCAATATAATAAGATTAGATAGATTAATAATTTAATTTAAAACCTATTAAACATATATTTTATTTATTATAATTTTATTAAGTTCATTTATATCCATTTGTATGATATTTAATGTTTAATATTATTTTCCAGGGAACATTTATTTCTTGGTTTCATGGTCAGTTCCATGAGTATAATTATTGGGATTTATAAAAAATGGATGAAAAAATAAAAATGTTGAATGAAATGGTATTAATATTCTTAAATAATTTTAAATGGTCCCACACATCATTTTATTTTCTTATATGTTGATGATAAATTTGATAAAATGTTAATGATAAATGATTAATTTATTTTGGAGGTTTTCAATCATCACGAATTTGTTTTGTTTTATTATTTAATATTATGTTTATATATTATTTCCATAACATAAAAAAATATATAATATACATTTAATCAAATTAAACATTATAATGGTTTTATGATCAGTTTTTAAGGTGGTGAAGGAAAATGAAAACTCATTGTCCACAAAGGAGGTGAATCGACAAATCACGAATGATGTTTTTATTTTTAGAATAAATGGATAAGAGAAAATATTTTATGATATAAATTACATTAAAATAGTTTCATTATATTATACATCTTATACTAGAGTTATCATTCCACTTTGTACTGGGTAGGTGACGAGAGGATAAGAAAAGAAAAGATATTAAAATATAAGGATTGATTATTTTACCTCTGGAATATTGTTTTCCCAAGAACCTCATTATGGAACTTAGGTTTATACTTTTATTGAGACTAGAAGATCTTCGGTTTGGGGAAGATTATTGGGAGTGGAAATGGGTATATTTGGACAAGCTACATGGATTAATAGTTTTGAGGTGAAAGGGTGGTGAGGGACGATATTTATAGTGGGAGGAGAGGGTTGTTTTGGATTATTTTAATAATTTGTTTATTATTTTGGGGAATAATTGTCAATATTGTTTATACATACACTAAATAAATTATATAATGAATTATAACTCAAGATAATGGTGACTACATCATCCATACATCATCCATGACTAAATAATTCATGTATTCAACGAATATAGAAAATCATCATATTTCACTATTTAACAAAAATTCATCTATATTAGAAAAATACCCAAAAATTAACCGTAATGATTTTTTTTGTGTAGAATTATATAATGGTCTACATTTTATGAAAATAATTTTCTATATATGAGATATTTAAATTTTTCATTAAAATTCTCATTTATTAAAAAAATGCCGATTTTATTATTTTAATTGAAATAATTATTTTCACATAAAATTATATTTTAATTATGATACAAAATAATATTGATTTATGAATATATTTTATGAAAATAAAAATAATTTTATGTTATTATATAATCTATAAAAATTTAAATAAACATTTACATTTTCTATAAATATCAACACTAAATTTTCCATTTTTAAAACATTTATTTACTTATACTATGATATAATTATATTTTATTTACATTTATATGATGCCTATATTTTATTTATACATTCATAGGTGTGGTTACTACTTTATTATAATTGTTTCTATTCATAATGGTCATATTATTATTCCAATGTCCATGTTACTATTTGATCGATATATGATCCTTAATTTCTATAAATACTACTTATTTCATTATTCCTTTATGCGAATAATGTTTTTATTGGGTTATACATGATCTCTATGTGTTTATACTATATAAAACAATTAAAATAAGTGAAATAACATTGATAAAGGTTTAGTTTGTTATAATCACATGACAGACAAGGCTACGCATGAGTGTTCCATAATAATGTAATATCAATAGAAATATTCACCCAATTAATTATAGAAATATATAATTTCTGACCCACCCATAATGTGGTGATAACCCATACATATGTGTACCACATGAACATGAAAACATTCAGCTATCCAAAATTTCATAATTAACACTTAACAATGAACATATTTTATAAAAATAATAATAAGGAATAGCAGTAAATCTTCCAGGGGTGGAACATGGATGATTTCATTTGTAAATATTCCCAATGACACCTAAAATATTAAATTATTATAACATAAGAGGATATTTATATTAACAAAAAACCTATTCGTGGGATGATTAAAATTAAATAAAATTAATAAAAAATAATATCATTCTTTTATGAAAAATTCATTTAAAATAATATTTTAAAAAGATTAAATAAATAACAATTATTTTTAAATAGTCATTGAATAATGAAATTTTAAATCGAAACCTTATAAATATCATAGGAATATATGAAAAGGAATATAATAAAAAGTATTGATTAAAATATATTCCTCTTATAAAAGTCATTTCAAGTAAATTATGAATAAATGAGAAGGAAATGGTATGAATATATACATAAACCCAAAATAAATAGATGAGAAGAAAATAAAATTGTTATTTATATTGAAAGTATATAAAAATTCACTAATGGGAAATTAGACATTGATAATCACAATTGGGAAGGTGGATTGAGATAGGAACCCCTACCTTTACTCCAAACATCCGTGAATAGGGTATAACCTCTTGTATGGTAAACATAGACATCTTAGTCACCTTTTTTAAGACCTTATTCATATATAAAAATTTTATATTAATAAATTATACATATTTATTATATATACATTAGTTTTTTTAGATAAATGGAGATATTAATTGGTCAACCAATTCATTCCCCAATGAAGTTTATTAAATAAAAAGTATTACAATACATGCTCAAGGAGTAATTATTTTACACTAACACAAAAAAAAATGAGAGTGATACTTGATGGTATGTCAAAAGCCTCAAACCATAGCTAATTCAAAATACCTGAGACATCATGCCTTTAAGTAAGCAATCACATCAATCCCAAGGTACAACAACTTCGATCATTCTCCAATGCCTCAAGATCTATGATTTTCAAGTGAAATGAACACCCATCCAAAGATGGTCTAGCTTATCTATAGAGGATGTAATTGAAAGATCTGTCTCTAAAGAAAGAGGAGTGTCAAATAATTTGGTGAAAAGAGGGTCCCTTCTAAACATCCAAAAAGAAAATTCCAATGGTGTTGTTTATGTAGCCAGTAGGTTGGTGTAAAATAAGATTTATTTTTCCATCTAAAAGGTTGTGAAATTTCTTTAAAATCACATAAAAAGAGTGGCCAAACAATGTCTTGAATCATTCAAAAATAAAACACTTAGAATATCCCAACTTCCAAAAAGGATACAATAAGTATCTCTAGTACTTCAGCAAGAAGTATTAGGATAATAAACTGCATGAAGAGGAAGAATCAACTACAGCATCCCATAACTAACTGAACTTGTGGCACCAGCCTACAATAAAACAACAAGGCTACATCAAAGCATAAATGTCAGAAGAGTGCAGAGGGAACCTGGTGCCCCCTAGCACACCTGAGAATTAACCCTCAGGATGAAAACTAGCTGGCTTTAAGCTCGATCCATCTTATAATGAAGAACCATAAAAAATATAATCCATCTAAAGTGTACTATGGGGACAACAGAGGACATTAAAACAAATCTATAGACCATAAAACATGTACTTAAATTGAAAAGACAAAACCCATGGAGTGGCTTAGAATTTGAAGTAATGATAATTCTTGTATTCATCAATTATCCTTGTGTACATTTTCTTTCTGATTTCAAGTTATGTTTCAATCAAATTCTAACAATGGAGATATTTTTGGTGTATTATTTAATCTTTCTCCTCCATCCATGCAAAAAAATCATCACTCACATCATCTTTATCAAGAATCTGATACGCATATCTATACACATGATCTGTTTCATTATCATAAATCTCCTCTTTATGAATTGTAACCGGTTTAATAATTTGTTTGGGAGGCTCTATATTATTCATAGAAGCATGAAGAGATCTTGTGATTATTGTTCTTTCTAAATCAGAATAGTCCTTATGCTTCCTAGTCCTGTTATTATTTGGGGTAATGAATCCATACGCATCCACCATCGGCTTTTTACCTTTCTTATTACTTGATTTTATATAATCATCCTCAATTATATCTGATGGGTCTTATTATTATTGAAGAGAATTGTTGAAGAGTTCTCCTTTTCCCTTGTATCTTGAATCCTGGGAGTCACACATATTCCCCTGATCCTCCTCCATGGAAACAATGACAACATTGTTACTAGGGAAAACCAAAACAACATCTATAGAGCTTGGCAATTCCTTTCTCTCATAGGGTTTACCATTTTTATTAACATCATTTGTTTGCTCTTACCAGTTGATATATATATACCAGTGGTAACATTTTCCTCATCCACACCATGATTTTGTTTAACCATCACAATCTAGGTATCTCTCTTAACTTCAGGAAAAACATTTTTCTAACCACATTAATTGTAGATATATCCATGATTTGAGCAAAGGCTACAATTCTCCGGAAGTCTCTCATACACAACATCCTGATTGAATCCATATTCACCATTTTGGATCCAAATTTGAGAGGGGAGATCATTAAAAACATCAATTTCCACCCAAATAAGTGAAGCATAGGGTTTTGATAAAGACTTCATTGCTGAATCCAATTTCATGGGATTTATAATGAGCTGAGAAATCGGAAATATAGCCCAGTGTTTAAAAGGATATAATAGTAGCCTAGGAAAACAATCCCAAATTGGAAATATAGGGGATTCAGTGGTGGGACCAAAATTCGTGGTCGATTTGAGAACCTTCACGGAGGAAACCCCAAAATACCATGACCACTTTTCCTAAAATTGATAGTAATCATCCTCAGAGGAAAACTAAAACATAATGTTTGATGAATTGAGGAGGCTGATTTAAAATCCCAAAAAACCAATGGTTTCATGGGACGACCTTAAAATTTTCAATGAGGGTAGGTGCTGAAGAAATTTCCCAACCAAAACTAGATGAAGATCATTGACAAGAAGATTTACCTTAATAGTTGAAAAAGAAATTTCCAATTGACCGCAAATTAGAAAATACTTAGGAGAAATATGAGGCCCAAAATATGCAGTATCATATGATGGGTATCTCATATTCTCATGAATTATCCCAATAAATACATCGATGAAGGAAAGAGGATTCGAGTTAATGTTTTCACCACTCTACGCCAGGTTGATGATTTCAATCATTGTTCTTTTTTATTAAATTATTCATTCCTAGAATATTGAAGTTAGTCGAATAATAATAATAATAATATTTATAAATTACCTTATTCACTTGATGGAAGAAACAATTACCGTTTTCATGAATCGAATCCACAACATATACAATTCAAGTAATATTACAAATTTCTTTGAGTTATTTTATAATGATCATTTGCATGAGGGTGATAATTATCATTTTTTACATTTTATTATTTAATCACTAATAAGTTAATTTTTTTTATACCATTTATATAACAATTAGTGTAATCAATATTCTATAATTCATAAATATGTTTTCAAAATTCTCAGTAAATTTTAGATATTTTATAATTTAGTTTTATGAATATTTTATCTTATGAGTTTATTAGTTAAACATTTTTTCATATTTACATTATTAAAAATTAGGTCTATAGATTTCTTAATCATGTATTATTATGTTTTCATTTTTATTTAAGTGTGAATATTTCTTTTAAGATTATTTCAAATTATATTCCTTTAGGGAGTAGCTTAGTTGTACGGGTCATATGTGGTCTTAGTGAGGTCACACGTTTGAGTCTTCTCATTTAATTTATTATTAGTATTTTATGATTTTCATTATATTTCTACCATCCACAAAACTATTGTAATATATTTTATTTAATTACTAATATTATATTTTTTTTTTAAATTTTATGTTGGTAGATTCAGTTTTTATTTTATTCTTATATAAGAGTTTCTAAATTATTTTAATATGAAGTTATTTTAAATTCATTATAATAATTAGTTTTAAATCAAATAAATATTAAGAATGAAATATTAATTTTTTTTCTTACATATGTAAAATAATTTTTTGGATAAAATAAGTGTAGATTTTATCCTATACAGGTTGTTTTATTTATATTTTTTAATACAAAAGTTTTTATGTTATGTAGAATGATTAGCTTAATCTTAAAAATGTTATACAATTTAATGATTAATTTTTTGTTGAAATTTATTCAGTTATTTTTATTTTTCATAAGTATTATAATTTTCAACTCAATATTATGTTTTTGATTTGGAGTTTTCATTTTTGGAAAAGCACTCTAGCCATGCATACATATAAATAGTATTTTAAAATTAAATGTCACATATAATTAAATCAATGGGAAACATATTCACAAAATATTAAATCAAAATAATTGAATAATAAATTAGAGACCATCTTAGTTAGTAATGAATAAAATAGACCTCTTATCTGATCAAATTTCCCTTTGATTGAGTCACAAAGATTAAATGAAAATCAAAGACACATGCTCATGTAATATTAAATTTATAGTCATGAAAGATTAAATTCAAGAAGTTGAGGATTAAAAATTTGGAGCTATTCACTGATGTAATATTAAATTTAAATAATCTAGTCCCCATGTAAGAGTATCCTATTTTAGAAATATTGATTTGTATTAGAACAAATATATTCTCATGAAAAATTAAAACGTATTTTAAAATGAGTTTAAACTTATCCATGAATAAATAAATGATGAAAGATTCCAAAAAAGTAATCCATAAAGGGAATTAATATTAAACAATCAGACATTCAACAAATCAATAATATACATCCAAGCCAGAATGAGATAATTATTTAATTGAAAATTAAACAAAAAATAATAAAGTTTCCAATATAAATTACAATATTTTTAATTGGATAAGATAATGGGAGAGTTGAAGCTTCTGGAACCTATGATATGAACAATGGACACTGATTGAAGAACACCAGTTGTGATTTAGGACTATGTATCATTGGTGACTGATCGATCTGAATAACTAGAAGATGAGACTTATTAGAGAATATGAGGTGAGTGAGGCTAAAAAAATTAAATATATTTATAGATAATAAAAAGGAATATATGGTTAAGAAAAATAAAATTTTTCATGAAATTAGATTACAACTATATTATAGAGTGAGATTCATAAGTTAACTAGAACTCAAGTTGTACCGTATATTGTGAATAATTTATTCTTATTTCATTAATTGAATATTTTTTTAATCAGTTTTGTTTGGATATCTCTTTTTATATTCCTTTATATTTTTTATAATTCATAAGAACATGTTTCTAAAACATTAATTTTAAATTCATAGAAATTGAGATAGATTGTTATTGTTTCCTTCTTTCTTACTTCTTCATTTATAAGTGAAATTTATAATCTATTTAAAACTATTTTCTATAATAAAAGAAATGATTAGTTTGTAGTCTATTAAGGAGTGGTTTAATGAAAATTATATTTTTAATTGAATGTGTTATTAATTTTTAATATTTTAAGGTTATGAGATTAGAATGTTGAATCCATGATTTTAGTGAGAATTACACAATTTTATTTCTCTAAAATATTCTATTTATCACTAAATCCATTAATATTTAATTAATTTACCAATCATGCTTGGTTCTTTAGATCAAAATAGAATATTGAATATAAATTTTTTTCTTGTGATATTGAGATTATTAAAATATAAACTTTTAACTTAATGATTTTTGAATTTCTATATCGATTTTCACTAAATAACAACCAACACATTCAAAATTTTTAATCATATTTACTCCAAAATATTCTTGCTTAATGCATTATAACATTTAAAAAATCCTTTAGAAAACTATTCTTCACACAAATTATTTATTGAGATATTCTCCTTTGGTAAAAATAATTTTCTATGATAAGAGTCATGAAAATTTATTTGTGTGTGTGAAATCTTGACAACACATTTTTGGACACTAAATTTTTGAACCATGTTTACAGAAGAAAAACACTTTTAAAAGTACCTTGTGAAAAAAAATAAAAATCAAAAATAAAAATATATTAAAATAAATTATTGAATTTTAAAAGACTTATTAAAATAAACATATAAGAAATAGAAATATTAAAATATTTTAAAATTAGATATCGTTTTTTTCAATAAGTTCCTGAAATATTTAAAAATTCATAAATAGAGAACATAAAAAAAGAGTAAATGTGTTATTTGAATATAGTAAAAAATAAATTTAAATTTTTAATAAAATTATATTAAAAATCAATCAAATTTTATCCTTGAAATCTCTCATCATATAAACATATTAAAAAAAAGTTTGTGAAATCTGATAATGTTCCTTGTTAAAAGATGTAAACTTCTTGAAATGGTTAATTTTTCGTTATTTTATCTAATGGAATTTTAAATTTTCTATGTTATCCGAGGAAATTTCTTATTGTGTGGCTAAAAATTCTTTTGGGTTAATTGTAACATGGTTTTAATTTTTGAAAAATGTAATACATTTATTTTATTTTATTTCTGAATTTTCTACATTATTTTTTTGTTGAAATTTGTGCTGAAATATTTATTTGATAAATCTATTAGCTACTAGAAGTGAATATATATTTTTTTATGAGTGATTCCTCTATAGATATTAATATAATATACCCTGAAATTTAATGAATGCTCGTCTGGTTAAGGAAAATGTCTATGAAAGAGAAAAAAGCCTTATTTTATTAAAAAACATCAATATAACTAATTAAAATGATAAGAATATTCTAAAGGAGTTTACTAATATGGAATGAAAAATTCAATTTAGAACCTTATATGGTTTAGTTTATTATTAAAAAAAATGGGTTAATACGAGTGGATCCAAAAATTCACCAATTTTTTTGTTATATGTTAAAAAATAAAACTATGTGGTGTGGGTAAATATCATGTTAAGTTGAAAACCATTACATTTTTCTTGAATGTTTTATAAAAAATGGATCCATTATATAACTATAGAACATGTAACTTTCTCATATTATTTGAACACAGATTTAAATGAAAAAATACTTTCTAGCTTCTTGGATAACCACCAGAAGGAAATAAATCAACGTAAATAGGTAATATCTTGAATATAAGATATATTGAAAAAAAGTTTTAAAAAAATGATTCTACCATGGCTTTATCCTAAAAATCCTTAATAACATCTCAATAAATACTTTTTATGAGGTATTATTATCCATTTAATGGGAAATGAATGATGTTTCTAGAGGTGGTGTATTATGGATAGAACTTTAATCACATCTAGAGAACTCATCAATACAATGGTTTCAAACTCACTTCTCATTAAAATTTGGGATAAATCATATAATGTTAAATTTATTAGTGAAATTTAATATTGTGAATCAAATTATTGTAAAAAATAATAACAAGAAACATTTAATGCAATATACATATTATTATAGTTAAGTTTCATGTTCATTTCCCAGTTTATCACTATATTTGGTCACATCTATTCCATCGTATCAATTTCTATCTGTACTTCCATCACATATTTTGTATAACATGTTTAATCACACCATAGTTTAATAATTCATAGCCTTTATTCCCTAAATCAAGACTTCAATTACAATATATCCAAATATGATTAACTTTTACTCATTTTGTGAGTGGAATTTTCTTAACAAATTAACAAAAAAATTAATTATTAGAAAAAATTATATTGTTTAATGATTTGAAAATTAAGATATTTATATTTTTCATGTTCAAATAAATAGTGATTTTACCAATCAATATTTATTTTAACCAAC
This sequence comes from Viscum album, assembly GCA_963277665.1. Taxonomy (NCBI): domain Eukaryota; kingdom Viridiplantae; phylum Streptophyta; class Magnoliopsida; order Santalales; family Viscaceae; genus Viscum; species Viscum album. The sequence goes on from OY728122.1 coordinate 1,715,406,878, forward strand.
CAACAAATCCATTAGTACATTTAACTAATATAGAAATATAAAATTTGATAATAATAATAACTCTAATTATGACATTTTGAATAATTGATTTGATAATACTAACGAATATCCTAAACAAAATCATTGGGGGTAATAATAAATATAATTGTATTAAGAATCAATACTTTAAAACTCTAATTTAAAAAAATATATAATCAAAACCAAAATCTATTTAACTAGCCCATATGAAATCAACTCTGTAGAAAAAAACTTTCACTAACAATATTAACTACGAATCAACTTCATTTCATGAAAATCCTCTACCAAACAACATTTAATAAATTAAACTAAATTAAAAAAACCAAAACATAAAAAAAATTAATTCAAAAAATATTAAAGATTCCAGTGGGGATTCATCATCTAGGAGCCTGTAGAAAAAACTAATAAATAACTTTTTAATTTCCAAAACTCTAAATATATTGAAAATAAACTAAAGTAAAATATTACATATTAAATATTTCTTAAAGTTTAAAATTACAAATTTGAAATATGAAATACCAATTATCTTTATAACAACTTCTTCACCCTAATGGTAATGTAAATTCCATAAAACATAGGTCTAAAACGACACTAAAAGAACCTGAAAATTGTCCTCAAAATGACTCAAATGAAAAATTAGTACCAAAATATAGAAATTTATAAGGAGGAATAATATTTCTATAGTTATTTAAAAATAATTCTTAAGATGGTGTAAAATATTCTAATCTAACTGAAAATCCTACTACACAATCTAAAAAACCTATTGTTCTAGCTCACAAAATTTATTTCCCAAAAACTCTAAATTGTAGAAACTAACTTAATAAACCAACACATTAATTTTATTAAATATTTTCAAATGTTGAGGTAAATATTTAATTACTTAATGTTGTTATCCAAATTCAAAAACATGGTAAATTTTTTATAAAATTTGTACGAACAGGAAAATGATAAATGTTTTGTAAAATATCTCTCAGGATCCTATCCCTATAAAATGTAAGTACCATAACACCATTATATAGAAAAGTAATATGGGTAACCCTAAAATAGTAACTAAATTTATTATAATACCCAATTATTTTAGTTTATATTTAGTTTAAAATAATAATTTTTTTTATTGGATGCACCACATGCAATATTGAGTTAAAACTGTCAATGATATACTATTAAAATATTTTTATTATAACCTAGACATTGAATTAGAGGGTATCAATATAATTAAATTAATTATCATATATATATATAATAAAATTTTGAATAAAAAATTGAATAATAAATTGTACATTTATTATCAATAAATTAGAAATAAAGATAAATTAATTTAAGGTAAATGGATAATTTTTCAAAAAAAAACTAATTTATATACACAAAGTAATTTTTTATAAATAAATTAATTTAATAACTACATATTAATTTTTTTTTTGAAATTTATAAATAATATATTTAATAAAATAAATTACAATTCTTATAATAGTGATTACTATAAATTTAATTAGTTTATTTTTTTTATACTTAGAAGATAAATTGTCTTAAAATAGTTTTTATTATATTTTTTGCACATATATTATGATTAAAATATACTATGTTTATAATGCTTATTTGAAAAAATAGAAATAAATTTTTAAAATATAATGTAAAAATAATATTCTAATAAGTTTTTGATATTATTTTGAAAGATGTTGATTTTTTAGTGAATAATATAGAATATCGATTTTTGCTAAAATTGACAGTCCTTTACTTTTTATAAAATTAATTTAAATGATACATTTTCTTTTGGAATTTTGTAATGTAATATAAGTATAATTTTATTAAACATAATTCTATTAATTCCATGTAATCAATATTATACATGATTTTTGTATAAAATCATTTTAATGCTAAAATGGGTTCTTTTCTAGAATATGTTCTTCATTTCATGTCATTAACATATATTAAAATTAATTTTTTACAATTCATTAAATTAAATCTCAGAATATGGATTACATATTTGGAATAATAAAATTAAAATTATATAAAAATTTCAACTTCGAATTTTCCCAATAAATAGTGACCATGGTAATTATTTATCACCACGATAAAGGGTAAAATGGGTTAAACGAGGTAAAAAATGTGGTATAATGCCTACATAATATTCCAAAACAATACTTTATTTCATTATATGAGGTTATTTGTACTAAAATAATAATATATTCAATAATATGTTATTTTTGTGGCACTTACCTTTGATTATAACCTTTATATAACTTTTTGTACAGGATAATTGAAAATTATCAATATTTTTATTTTAATATATTTAATATGTTTTAATAGGAATAAAAAGAAATTGTGAAATATTATAAATTATTATTTTCAATATGAGAAAATTGTGTCTATATTGGTTATTTTTTTAATTTTTATTGATGGTATAATTACTTTGAATGCTTACACAATGCCAACACATCGCCTATGAAAGCATTATAAAAATCAAGTAAATTATTTTAAAAACAATTATATCAATATGATTTTGATGAATTATTATGATTAATGTATTTAATGTAAAATTAAAAATTATAAGTAATGTTTATAGTTCTTCTAATCAAATTATGTTTTTATCCTGATTCCTTTAAAGGAATGATATGTGAATAATAATGAAAATAACGTTAAATGATATTTAAGGTTTTAAAATTAATTTTTATATTACTATAAAATAATAAAAATATTTTATTAAATAAACTATATTTTCAATTTTCTAAAATATCATTAATGTTTCATTTATTTACCACTCATTATTTTTTAAATTACTTTTATAGACCTTGATGACTGAAAATTCCAAAAATTCCATTGATTTTATCCTATAAAAAGTGACCCGCTTAAACCTTTTCAAAGCATATGTATCATATTATATTTTCTCTCAAAATAATAACAAAATAACTCTATATACATACTTTACCTTTTTCCAATTCCCCTAGAATGACCATAAACGAATCCATTAAAAGATTTAATCTCAATCAAAAGGAGGATTTAAAAAAAGGAGTTGTAATTATTAACTGATTTCTTTTAAGTTTACTTTATTTTCTACCTCCTTCAGTCAATCAAACCCACATAGATATAAAAAATAATCGTCTTAAATATATATAAATTTTATTAATTTTATTTAAACCCCTTTTATATCACATCTTCCATCGACTTCTAAATTCAAAAATCACTTTTACATAAGTATGAACTACTTTCTCAATGACGTGATGTATTTTATGTTCCACCACCACTTTTCATGGATATTTATTATGATGGACTTAGTATATATATTATATTTATGAAATAATTATATTAATTAAATTTTAATAAAATATTTACCTTCTTACACTTCTATAAATTGAAAAATGATAATATCACTCATGTGTACGTTTGGACTACAACCACCAAAAAATGATGTGATCCGTTTTTCATTACTGTCTCACATGGTTTATTTTAATGAGATAAATAATTAATAAATATTAAATTTTTAAAAAAATTATTAATATGTAGAAGAAACATATTATCTAATTCAATTATTTTTATATCCATTAGAAAAAAGAAAATTTCATTCATTCATACATATAAAATACCGTCTCAATGAAATGATATGATTCATTTTACATGACCTCCTAACATGGATGGATATAAATGTAAAAATTATGTATAAAATTGATATATATATATCATGTTTAATAATATTTATAGAATAAATCCATGAATTAGGTTCACAAAACCAAACCAACAAATCAATGCATGTATAGGAAACAAGACTGTTAAAACCTAAAAGTTTATTTTAACAAAGAATTATAAGTAAATGGGTAAAAAGAAATGTTTAGTGAATGTTATATATTATGATTAATAAAAAATGAATGTGATATGGATTTATAATAAGCCTAAATTTGTAGAATTTGAATGTTAGTTCTTGTCAGACTACGTTGATATATGATTTAAGGGGTTTTATAACTCAATTACTTATCATTGGGATATATCGCTACCTCATTGACTATGTTAGGTTTGGATTCTATGTGCGATGAACTCGAATTATTTTATGAAGTATTTATAATTGTTTTATTCAGATTTAAATTTTTATATATAATAACATTATTAATTAATTATCACATTAATGATACAATCTCTGTATGTGTTTCTCATCTCCATGTTCTTTGGAGATATTTTTCATATTATACATATATTTCCATTTATTTGGTTCATATACATCCTATTAAAATATTATATCTTTAATAAATCACTGATAATTATATTAAATTTCCCTTTTTAAGTTATATCTTTCATGAAGTATTTATTTAAATGTTATAAAATTTTTATGGGTTTTCTTTGTCTCTACTTCAATTATTTTGAGACATGTTTCATGTTGAGAACCCGAGGTTCATTTAAATTTTGTACCTACATCCCATGAAATTTAATTATAATTATTCCTTGTTTCAGGCCATGGGTTTTATAGAATCCTAATATATTTCTTTATTTATGTCTTTTTATTTAATATTTAACAAACTTGTATGGGTTTCTCATCTCAAACTTCTTTTTTCAGTCATGTTTGGCGTGATGAACCTATATTCATTTATAAAAAAGTATATACTTTATCATTGAAATATAAGATTCTGACTCACATTATAATCATTACATTTTATGTTTATTCTCAAGTTCTTTATTTCATTTTTTTTAAATGTTGTAAAGTGTTTTCATTTAAAAAATTATATTAATGGTTTTAATGTATTTTACACAACAGTTTTTCCTATATATTCATGTTCTTCAAAATATATCAAAAATATTTTAATTTATAGAAATATGAGTTTTTTAATGTAATTTTAAACAATATTTATCTTTTATTTAAAAGTATTCAAAAAAAATCTTCTCAATATTTTCTATAAGGGGAACTTTTTACTCTCTTTTGAAACATTTGAAAACAATGTTTTTAATGTTTTTCATATAAATAGAGTTTCTTGAAATCCGGAACATTTTCATTAAAAATATTCCTTTCATATGTTTACATGTTTTCTCAAAAAAAAATTACACATTATTTTGTGGATTTTAATTTATTAATGGTTATCAAAAGAAAAGGGTACTCCATAATGTTTTAAAAATTATATTTTTGAATTATTTTATAAAATGGGGTTTACTTAAGAATATTATCCATGATTATAATGATTAAATTAGAATATAATATAATGATTCAATCCATATATTTTCTATGGATATATTATGTTTATTATTTTAAAGATGTTTTCATGAAACATAATTATCTTTCATGGTTTAATCAAGTTATGAAGTGAATGACGGTTGTTTCTATTATTTTTATGATGAAATGTGTTCCTTATGTAATTTATTAATGGTACGGTTCTTGTAGATTTTCTATGATGATGGTTGATCCAAATATATCTCTCCAATGAATATGTTATTGTGATCGATTTAATGAGAAATAATTTATTCTTAACAGATTAGAGATAAAAATTTATGGTACTCGAATAGGGGATAAATTTCTATAATTTATTCCAGCATAGGATTAACATTATTGAATAAGGGTGATAAAAATAAATTCTCAATATTCAAACACGATTTTTATATACTTTTTATAAATTTTCATTACCCCTTTTAACAAAAATCGATTTCACATGGCTAATGATTATTGACACAAATGTCTCGTATCTTATGAAAAAATGGTTATTCTACGAATCAGGTTTTATGATATAAGTTTTGAGGGATATGAATTATCTTATTTTATTATCATGCACTTTTAATAGATTCATATGTCCTAATACTATTATTTTTCTCATAGATAATATTTAATGGTTAATGCATATGTTTACCCTTATGAAGTGTATGAGATCACCCTTATTGTGTTTCCATTTCCCTAGGTTATACGGAATGGTGTTAAGTAAGTTTTTTATGAAATATAATCATTTTTAGAATAATTTTATAGTTGATTTTAAAAACATATCATGGAATAATAGAATTTAGGTATAATGTGAAAAATTATCATTGCATGAGAAAAAAATGGGGTTTTTTTATAAATTGGGTTTTTCTAATTCTCCAAATCTCTAAATCTAAAAGGTAGATGGTATGTGAGTGAATCATTATTTATTTTTTATTTTTTAATTATGGATGGTTAAAATTGAGTCACATCTATTGGTATCAAAACCATAATTGTAATAAGTGTGTTTTTAACACTAGATTTTGATGTCCAAATCTAGGGTATTATATTCTCTATAGATAAAGAGTTTAGATAAATTTATAGGTTTGGATTAATAATATGTGGGTATTTTATGAGTTTTTGAAACCATAATTGGTTAATATGATTAAGGTTTTTCATAGTTTTATAGTCATAGATACTCCTATTGAGGTTATATATAAGGATAGTTTAATATAATTAATGATATATTGGGTGACATTTATGGTAATACAACTATTTGGGGATAGTATTTGTTTTAGTGAAAATGTTATTTATGGGGAAATTATTTTATATTTTGTGGATATAAGTTGAAAGGTATTCATAACCTTTAGGTTTAATATTATAATTTATGTGGAGTTCATTATAGTTTATTTTTAAAAATGGTTATTACATTTTGGAAACATAATTTTAATCATATATACATCCATAGGATTGAAAAGTGATTTGGAAACTATGTGATTAATTATATTTTTGATAAGGTTCATTATTTTAAGAACATTAAATGATTAATAAGGAATTAATTTATGAAATAAATATTAGGTTAATTTATTGAATCTTAAATTATTTTATTGTGTAAAATGTTAACATATTTTAAAAAATATGTAGTTTGAGAAAATATATTTCTATACGAATTTATGTGTGATTTATGTTCTCTAGAGATAAATTTTATGTTCATATCAGAATAATATGTGTAAAAATTTTTCTAATTTTTTATTTCAAAATTGGTCTGATATATTTTTATGAACATAATGTTTTTTTATCTATGAAATGATTAAAGTTGAATTTTGTGTATTATAGTTGAATCATTAGAGATTAATGTAGTATTTATTCATATGATGGCTTATTCATATTTGATATTATCTTATCTTTTTCTATCCATTTTTTATTTTTATTTTTTGGAATGAAATTGGAGAAATAAATTTTCATCCTATTATGGATATTTTCATCCTTTGAATGTAAATTTGTGTGTTTTAGTAACAAAAAATTCATTATTTATAATTTAGAATATGAGATTAAGAAGATGTCTAAACTGATAAAAACACAATCAAATGATGAAATTAAGCTTATAATATGGAATAAATTAAATTTTTTATATTTTATTTTATTCTGTATCTTGACCATAAAATAATTCCCTATCTCAATAATGATTAAGATAAATATACTGAGTCTTATATGGAAAATATCACCCTTCTATGAAGGAACGCTTTGTAAAACTCATTCTCTAGAATGAGTTTCATTATGTTATATTCATAGTTTAAAAAATACTTATGAAATGATAAGTTTACAAGTATAAACATATACATTAAATTCCTTTTCATAATTAAATATTATTTATATTTATTTCAGATAATTATTTTCAATTATTTATATTTATCATCAATGCCTTGGAATTGATTCTAAAAATGTTTTAAACCCTTTTTATAATACATGTGATAAAATTAAAAGGATGTGATTTCATTAATGGGAAAAATTTAACTGCAAAATATTTTAGTTTAGAGTCTTTTATAAATAAAACTTTGTTTAATTTTTTGTACCACATATTATATTGAACATAAAACAAATAGTTATATACTATTAAAATATAATTATTTAGATATTACCTTTATAACTTAGTCCCTAAACTAGAAGGTATGAATATGAGTAACTGAATTATCATATATATTAATAAAAAAAATTCCTTAGAAAATTTAAAAATCATTTATACATTTTTTAATCAAATAAAATTTATGATTAACCTATTTCAAGGTAAACAATGATATTTTTACCAAAACAAATTTGTATACAGAAAATATTTTTATCAAAATAAATTATGTCAATAACTATAGATGAATGATATTAGTGAAATTTATATATCATATATTTAATATAAATAAATTAATATTCATTTAACAGATGATACTATATAATTAATTAATATAAATTAATTTTATAATTCAAAAATATATTTTCTTCAAAAAATAGATTTTATAGCATTTTGTGCAGTGAAATTATTATTAACTTGATCCACTTTAGAAATTTTATTTACCAAAAAAATAATTTTTTAAATCATCATTTAAAAATAATAATAAGATAAATTTTTGTATTTTTTCTTCAATGTTGATTTTTTAAGGTATAATGAAAAATATTGTTTTTCACAAAACCTCAATTCCTTTTCTTTTAGTCATTTTATTTTCAAGGTTCAATTTAGTTTTGTATTTGTATTAAATTAAAATAAGTTATATTTTATTATAAATAATTTAATTAATTGAGTGGGAATCAATATTTTAAATTATTTTTGAATAAAATCATTCTTATGCCTAAAATTGGTATTTTTCTAAAAATTATGTTTTGTTGCATTTTACACACTTATATTAAAATTAATTTTTTTCTGATTATAAAAAATAAATCTTATAATATGAATTTTATATTTTTGATAATAATATTTAAATTATTTAATAATTTCCATTTCATTTTTCTTCTTAATGAATAGTACCCCTGGTAATATTTTATCCCCATTGTAGAGGGAAAAATGGGTTTAACCGAGTTAATCATATGGGATAGGGTCTAAAAATAAAATTAAAATATGAATTTTTTTCATTTTATTAGTTCATTTCCACTATAATCATCTTGTATTATAAAATAAGACATTTTCATGCCAACTTCATTTGATTACAACCTCTATATTATTTTATTTAAAGTACAATTGTAAAATTTCACTATATTTCTTTTAATATTTATAATATATTTTTATATGTATAAAAAGAGTTTATGAACCAATATAAATGATTATTTGGAATATGAATAAATAATTTCATGTTATTAATTGATTTTTTAATTTATGTGATGCTATAATTACCTTGAAAACTTATACAACTTTTTCATAGAGCTTGTTCATGGAATAGAAAAATCACTTAAATTATATTTAAATGATAAAAATCATTTTTTTATTAATTATTGTGTTCCATGAATTTATAGGATATATAATAATTATATGTTTTGGTTAATGTGTTTTGATTCAGATTCTGTTGTTATTGTGATTCGTTTAATGTAAATATGTTTGAATAGTTATAAAAGTGACTCTAAATGACATTTATTTTTTAAAAAAATAAATCATTATAAAATCATAAAAAATCAATATGAACTAAATTATATTGGAAATTTTCAATAATATACTTAATGGATTATTTATGTTTGACTTTATACTATTAAAATTACTTTTATGAAACTCAATAATTGAAAAATTATGAACATTACATTATTTTTTTCTATAAAAAGGATTCGATTCAATATTTTCCAAACACAAATAAAGTTCAGTTTATCTAAAAACTATAAAAAAATGTCATTATATAATTATTTTACCTCATAATTTATCCATATAATTATTATAAAACTATCCTTCAAATACATTAAGCTTAATCGATAGAATGGTATCAAACAAGGAGGTAAAAGTTATAACCAATTTATTTGATGTTTATTTCTTCTTCAATATCCTTAAAATATATCCTAAAAAGATTTGATAATAAAATAAATATATAAAATTTATTTATATGTTATTATTTTCATTTTAATTCCCTTTTCCATCATCTTTTCTATCTAATTGGAAGTGAATGAATCACACATGCGTATGTACATAGTACCATCTCCACGAAGCGATGTATTTCATTTCCCATAACTGCAACTCATATAAGTTTATTATGATTTATTTTAAGAAATATGTAAGATATATATGAAATAATTTTGTTTCTTTAAAGTTAATATATTATCTACCTTATTACCCTTCCATCCAATGGAAAATTATAATGTCGATCGTGCATAATTTGGACTACTAACTCCATGAAGAGATGTGATTCATTTTTCATTACTATTTCATATACATGATTATAAGGATGCAACTAATCATAATATATTATATTTATATAATATTTATTATTCAGCAAAATAAAATAGTATCTACTTTAATTCTTTTTCTTCCAGTAGAAAAATAAAAATGTCGTTCATATGTACGTATGTACTACCATATCTGTGAAATGATGTGCTTCTTTTTTAATGTTATTATTATATGGATGGTTATAAAAGTATATTTATTTTATAAATATCAAAATTATAAATTATAAAATATTATGGAGATGATTAAAATTTAAAAAATATTCAATGACTAAAATAACAAAATAAAAACATGCAATGAATACGAGACATGTAACACCTAAAATTAGAATTTAACAAATAATTATAATTAAATGAGAAAAGAATAATTTATGAATAAATTATATATAGTAATTTATGTATATGGTTTTTATATAGATATCTAATATATATAAATTTATTATATAGATAATTTGTAGTTCTACTGATTAAGTGAAAATCTGAGGTAAGAGGTTTCTTACCACAATTTTTTTTCATTAGCCAATATAACTACTTCACTGACTATGTTATGCTAATATAACAGCTGAAATAAAATCAGATATTATTATGTTTTATTTCCATATTTTAGGTGGATTTAAATTTTTACACATAATCAATGCATTGATTAATTCTTACTTCATTGTTATGATCCCGGTAAGGGTTTATCATCTAATGATTCTTTTTTTATATATTTCATAGTATGCACCTATTTAAATTTATATAGTGTATATGATTTCTATCAAAATATTATATTAGGGAAATATATCCTTATATTTAAAGATACATTTTAAGTTCTCTCTTTCACAAGGTATTTATTTTAATGTTATAAAATTTGCTTGGGATTTATTTTCCACAATATCAATTTCTTGAGACATGTTTCATGTTGAGCTGCATACTTTATTTTATATGGTGTTATTACTAAAACACAAATTTAATTTGACATATTATTTAATTTATATCATTATTCTTACATAATCATATAACATTATTTCATTTAATGTATTTTAACAAAATAATTACCAGAGTTTGTAGGGTTTCTGATATGAATCTTATTTCTTTGAAGCATGCTTTTATTGATGCAGCTATATTCCTTTATACACTTTTTATACTTCCTATATTATATAAATATAATTTAGATATTTATAGTCATTGTATTTTATGTTCTTTCCCAATTTATTTCTGTCAAATGATTTTTTAATTTTTAAATTATTGAAATGTATTTCATTAGACATATTTCGTAAATGGTTCTAAAGTCTTATACAAGAATATTTTTCCACCAAATCAAGGTTCTTTAAAATTATTCAAAAAAATTATTATTTTTACTCATATCAGGGAATAAATTAATGTTTAACTATATTATAATTTCTCTTAACGTTTTTTAAAATTAATCTCATAAACATTTTTATATGGTAGACTTTTGAAGCTATTAATAATTATATGAAAATAATGTTCTATATTGTTTTTTTCATAAACATATTCTCCAACCATCAATAAAATTATTAATAAAAAATATTACATTAAAAGTTTACATGGGTTTTAAAAGGAAAACATTAACCCATTATTTTATTATTTTTCAGTTTTTAAGGGTTATCAAAACAAAATTCCATTCTTTCTTTTCAAAAGTATATATCTAAATGATTTTATAAATGAGGTTTTCTTCTATTTTGAAATCATATAAATGATGTAAATTCATTACTGCAGTTATTATCTAAGGATAACATCAATATATTTTCATTGGATGAATTATGTTGATTATTTTATAAACATTTTCATGAAACCCAGTTCTTTCCATGGGTTAATTAGATTATGAATTGAATAATGTTAGTTTATATGAGTTTCATTTTTAAATGAAAGTTCTATTTTTTACTCGAGTTATAGTTCTAGGAATTATTTATAATAATGGGTGAACCCAAATATATCTCCAATGTATTAGGTAATTTTATGAAGTTAGAGGTGACTAATTTACTCCTAAGAGATTTGAAATAATAAATTATGTTATTCCTATGGGGGAAGAAAATTTTATGTCATTATAATAGGGGATAAACATAAGTGAACATGGGTGATGATGTCAATTTAACCAGATATTAACATTGTTTCAATATTCTAGATATGAATTTTAATGGTTCCTTTGAAAAAATATTGATTTGACATGGCACATGACATTTTACTCAAATGTATCTAATCTTAGGACAATTTATTTTTTCTCAAACTCTTATTTTATTATCTATGTTTTATGGGTATGAATTATCTTATGTTATGATCATCCACTATAATTATGTTCTTCTACCCTTATGTTTATATTAATATCACTGATGATAATCAATTGTTAATGCCTATGATTACACTTACTGAGTGTTTCATCTAACCCTTCTAATGTTTCTATTTCCATAAGAAATGAAGAATGGTGTTATATAAGTTATGTCTATAAGAGTGTCATTTGTTGAGAATTTTATAGGATATTCTTATGACTTATCATGGAATAATAAAATCTATCTATAATGGGAAAGATTTTCATTGGATAAGAAAAATATTGGTTTTTAAGTATTAGGTTTTTTTGTACTCTAAACCCTAAACCTATAAGTTATTGGGTACATAAGTGACTCAATATTTTTTTGTTGTAATTATGAATATTTAAAAATGAGTAACATCTGTTAGTATCAAAACCATAATTTTAAATAGTATGTTTTTAGCACTGAATATAGTTATATAGGTTCGGAATGGTATATTGATTAAGATGGATGACTTAGCCGATGTGATGCCAAAATTAGGGTTTATCTTGATTCATGGTATTTTAGGTTCACATTAATTGAAATAAATAATAATGTTATCTTAAAATTTTCAAATAAAAGAACAACCAAACCTAATGGTATAATTAAATAATTTATTGTTTTTGTATAGTCATGATATTCCAAACATATATTTACATATTAGATATAGAAGAGGTGTCTTCTAAAGTAACATTTTCCTTCATTCTAGGTAGAAAATTTATCATGATGGGTAAGACCAACATTGATTATTATTTCTTAAATTTAGCAATTAAATTTTCTGATAAGGTGTCAAGATTAAATAATTTTGATCCCTTAAAATTTCCATTTGAATAAAAAACTATTTACTAAATATATTATGTAGTGAATAAAAATTTTCAGTTCAGTTTTTAAAATGCGTGTTTCATTGGTAACATGTGTGAAGGTTATAATTGTTATGACGATTGTTTATTGAGTAGTGAGTCTTTAGCATTGTTATTGGACCAAATGTTTGAATGAAAATTATGTATATTCCAATAAAAATCATTTATAGTTAATTATTTTTGATGTATTTGAGTTAACAAATGATGAAATAATATTTTTAAAATAATATAAAACTAAAATTTAAATTACAACATCATCATATACTATGGTTCCTAAAATATTCCCAACACGGAATCCTATAATCTAATTCTTCTATGGGTAAAATTCAAAAATATTAACTGTTAAGAATGGAAATGAAATCTATAAATATTAAAAATCTCTTATGCAACTTGAAGTGCTTGAAAATGTTAAAAAATTAGATTTCACCCATTCTGATTTTTTTAATATGGAAATACTAAATATTCTCATAAAAGTATAAAAATTTATTTTAAAACAACATTAATTCTAATCCAAATGGAAAAGAAACTAAATTAAATTATAATCAAGATTAATATGAATTTTAAGATCAATTTCTAGAAATAAAAAAATTTCAATGAATCTTAAATATGTTTTATAGAATATAATAAAATATATCTAGTGATAACGTCATATAATTTAATTGGTTAAGAGGAAAAATTATAATTAAAGTTTTAGAATCAAATAGTTTATCTATCAAAAAGAATTTATCAAATGTTCTTCGAATAAATCCTTCCCTTTGTATACTTATTATTTACTTAGAAGTGAACTCCAAGACTAATATACATCCTTCGTGGATGTTAAATCCTATAATGTTTGCTATTTTTAAATGGTAAATTTATATATTATTTAAGGTTAAAATAATTTATCATATTTTTCAAATATTATGTGGGTGGTTAATTTTTAATTAGCCACAAAGCAAAAGTGTCATAACTATTGTGGCTAATGAATAAGGATAGTTCATACCCACTAGATTAAGTAAATATTAGGTAGTGTGAATATATTTTAGAATATTAAATGATGTCACAAGGGAATATTAAAACCCTTTTCCATTTTTAGATCAAATACATTAAAGGTTAGTGAGAAATTATCTTTTTTCCTCTTTGATGGTTACATAAAATAAATTCAAAAAACAATAGCATACTAGGGAAAATATAGGAACACATATACTTGTCCCTTTGGCACGTTTTCATATAAGAGGATGTATTTTGGTCTTTGTATTGACTTTTTCACATTACAATGGTGTATTATGAGTGTATTTTCTGAATTTATTGGTTGATTCATTAAGGTACTTGCAGATGAAATTACTATTTTTGGAAATTTATTTGATTCTTGTTTTGATACATTAACTAAGATACTAAATGAAAGTGGTCAAATTAATTTAATTTTAAATTAATAAAATTTAAATTTTATAGTTACTTGTGGCACATTACCTTGTTATAAAATCTTTTGAAAAGAATTCAATTTGAAGTCGTTATTGGTAATGTTATTTAGTATCTACCCAAAAAATGTTAATGATTTTAGATCACTTTTGGGACATGTTGGTTTTTATAGGCCATTAAATTAGAACTTTAGATTCATTACCTTTCCTTTAAATACATTATATAAAAATAATGTGACTTTTTTTAAGATGCATGTAAATATTATTCTACCATTTTAAATAGTAATTTACTTATTTCACGTATTTTTCAATTACAAAACTATAATCCTACATTTCAGCTAATGTGTGATGCTTTTATAAATTCGGTTGGATATTTCTAGGTTAGAAATTATGGGAAAATGTATTATAAATTACCATGCCATTAAACCAATTAATATATCTTAATTAAATAATAACATTATTGAAAATATATATTTTTACTATTATATTTATTTTACATAAGTTCATATCTTATTTATTAGTGTTAATGATACTATTTATTTTAACATTCGTTAATTTTATACTTATTGAATAATCCTAAATCAAAACCATAGACTTTGAGATAGATTTTTATACTTTAATCATTTAATATAAAAATAATTTTTTAATTTTGAAAATTAAATATTGTAGTTGATCATTTATGAATGATTTACCATATGATGACGTATAAATGTTTATACATGTTTTCATAAAAAATGTATTTTATTTGGATTCCAAATTACCTTGGAAAACTCATATTTTGAATTATTTAATTGATAAAATTTTTACAAGTATTTTTAATCAACATATAAATGATTAAATTAATGAGTTAGACAAAATGTAATTTTTTGGATGATAATATTATTTATAAATAATGTTTTGACTTTATTATGAGGAAATATGTTCTAAAAGGTGATAATAGTCCAATATTATTAAGAGAACTACAAGAAAAGTTATAGAATCTTGGTTATTTTGGCCTTATTTATTTATGGATTCTTATAGATTCTTTGAATGTAATTACTAATTTATTAAATAAGGATGGTTCCACAAATAAGACAACCACCATGTATCATCCTCAAACCAATGGGTTGTATGACTAGGCTAATAAGGAAATAAAAAGTTTTTCTGAAATAAATAGAAAAATGGGAAATTTTATTTAGGAAAATTAATTTAAGATCTTGCAAAATATAGGATAGCCTATAAAACACCATTGGATATGTTACCTTGAAGGATTGTAATAGGAAAATCATTCCATTTACCAATTTATCTTCAACAAAAACCATATTAGGAGATAGAATAATGTAATTGTTAGATCAATTTTTACTGTATTTAAAGAAAACATTATCTTCAAGAGTTTAAAGAGATAATTATTGATTAATATCATAGTAATTTATAATATAAATAGAAAACCAAACTATTTTATTATAAAATATTTAAAAAATAAATTCAAATAAAGATACTTGGTATTTAAATTTTACCCAATTTGTTTCACATGTTTCAACTCTAAGAGTAATATGCAAAATCTACATTTCTACTTTAAAAGTGTTTAAATTTGGTGTTGTGTGGATTATGTAACTAAAAACTTCTGTAGTTTTAAATATTAATGATAAAAGGATAAACATTTATTATGATAGATTTATTGTTACTTATAAATATGGAATAAAATAACCTCTATGAATTTAATTTAATTTAATTATATTTAAAAAATTTCATTTTTCTATGTTTTATACTTTTCTGTATTTTTTTTACCAATTTTCTTCTTGATAAAATTTCTTATTTCATTAATGTTAAAAAATTGGATATTTTTTAATGGTTTTATTTTATTTAATTAAATAGCAGGGTTCATATATGATTATTTATAGCTATTGGTATGATAAAACATGACTCTTTTTTGAATTTCTGATTGATTTTGAATTATTTCTACCGAAGGTCTAAGTAATTGGTAACACCACAAGTTGTTTGAGTTTTTTTCCTCCTTGGAAATAATTATTTGTATATTGTATTATATTTTATTATAGCTTTAGTAACATTATATTTATTTAAATATATATTTTATTATAATTAGAAAACTATTATAAATTTTCATAATGAATACATTGTGAGTTTGTTTTGAATTTCAAGAGTAAGAATCAATGTTATAACTTTTCTTATTTTTTATCATTTATATAGAATCTGATTTTTATTTGTTATATACATCACTATTAATAGTGGAAATTCAGGACCTAAAAAGTGTATGGGAGTTTACATTTTAAACTCAATTTATATATATTTCTCTACACTTCCATGATTATTAAATATTATTTATTCATTCTTATCATGAATTCTGTGTATTTTTACACAAAATAATTTAATTTTATATTTTTTTTATGTATAATATTATTTTAATTTTAATTTTCATACACATTGAAGTTCATCATTGAAAAAAATCTGTAGTTTAAGTGTGGGGGATTAGTTTTTACCAAATATATTTCTTAGAGAATTTATCATATTTTCTCTAATTTTTTCTTCTTATTTTCTATTCCAAAGAAATTGGTTTTCATGTGTATATTAGTGAAATTTTTTTATCAAAATTGGATGTTAATTTTCTTATTTTGAGGTGGTTAAACTTTTTATTTTTTCTTTAAACATAATATGATAACATATCTTTATATTTTAGTCCTGAAAAATATATCATTGATGAAATTATGATGCATATATTATTTTTTAATTGAATTTGGAAATATTTTTTAAATTTAAACCATTAAATTTTTCATTAAAATTGTTTAAAAATAACTCATAATCTACTATTAAATTTTGTTATTATTTAAATTAAATAGATAAGTTATCTAATTATACTACTATTTTATTTAATTTTAAACTTATATATTGCAGATGTTTTCCTGAATTTTATCTAATTAATTATTTTATGCTTCTAGTAATGGTTAATTATTTAGTTTTGTGTTTTTTTAACCATGAATAAAAAGAAAATATTGAAGAAAAATTTCAATGTATGAATGGTGATGGTTTAATTGTCTTCAATAATTGGAAAATTTGATCATTCAATTTAAAACTGGTACACATATTTTTACCAAATCCATAAATTTTAATAGAGTGAAAGTTTATTTTTTTTTCTATTGTGATTTCTTAGATTAATAATACTAACGATGAAACAATAATGTTGTCATTTTAATTCTTTATTTTTAAGCTAAATTACCATTATGTTGAGTGTGTTGGAGTAACAGATTGAGGGCATTCTCTATCTAAAGTGTGGGTGTGTAGACAATTCCCATTTATTTGTTTTTTATTTAATTATTAATATATTTATTTTTTAATTTCTTGATTATAATTATTTCAGTGATACATATTTTATATTTTATATTTTTTCATCATAAGTTTATATTATTTTTATTTTTTTCATTCTATTAATTTTTAAATTTATGAATTTATTTGTTAAATATTAATTAGTATTTATATTATTAAATATTAAGTTCAAGGATATATTAATTTTTTATTAATATGTATTTATTTTTATGTACGTATTATTTTTTATTTTAAGTTTATTTTCTACTATATTTATTTTATAAATTTTATTTTAATTTTACATACATATTTTTAATATTTAGTATAATCTAATATATGTATTGTTAGTTTATTTTAATATTCACTTATTATAAATTAATTCTATTAAGTATATTTATTTTAATTTAATTTTACAAGAGAAATATTAATTTTTTTAATCTCACACAAGAAATTTAATTTATGTTTCATTATTTTGATTTACAGTTAGTCTTATATGGGTAGTTTTGTTCATAATTTAATATTATTTATGTTTTTTAGGTTGGGTAGAATATTTAATTTTATTGCATTCAGTTTTTATAATTTTCAGTTTAATAATATATATAAATATATTTAATTAATTTTCAATTACAAAAATATTATTATTTTCTAGTTTAATATTACATATAGGATTTTGTGTTTTCATTTTTTGTTAAGCACCCCATATATGATTTTATAATAATAAGTAGTGAAAACACAAATCCATTTCATATTAAATTAGTGTGAAATATATTTACATAATATTAAATCCTAATATCAGAGGAATCAACCAGAGATCCTCTCAATTTTATAAGAATAAAGAAGTCATCACATAAGATTAAATCCCTTGTTCATCAAGTTATAAAATAATAAATGAAATTTAGAGACCCATGCTCATGTAATATTATATTTTCAGTCACATAATAATAAGTTCAAGATATGAAAAAATCAACCATTGGTCCTAGTCCATGATATAATAATAAATCTCAAAAATACATGCCCAATATAAAAGTAACTCTATCAGAAAAGATTGTCATTCATAAGTAAAAATCAAGTCTCAAAGAAGACTAATGTCCATATATGAATACATTAAAACCTTTATAAAAATAAATCTATGTATAATGATTCAATTTAATAAATATGTGATGTTAGTGAAGATCAAACAATATATCATTTTAAAATCAATAAGAGATATCATATATATCTTAGGAAATAGAATTTATTGTAAATGTGTCAAAATATAATATAATTATTAATATAAACTCTAATCTATTAAATTGGTTTTTTTTTGTTTGAGAGCTAAATATTTTTGAACTAATGAGATGAATGGTGTTGATTTAATGATGAATATTTAGTGTGATTGATGACTAAGTATCACAGCTAACCTGGAAAGAAGAATGGGTGGAAGAGAAATCTTATTTGTGAAGTTTATTCATGTGAGATCATTAAAAGAATGATTTTCATATAATTGAAAAGAAGGGTTTGACCAAGGAAAATGGGGTGGTTTAGGAAATTATTTTTTATCTATAGATGAGGCAGAGCTCCGAATGTCAATTAGAAATCATGTTACTACCTAAACTATAAATAATTGCTACTTATTATTTTCTTATATTATTTTTTTTATTTGTTTCCAAAAAATAAATATATTATTATAATACTTTATATTATTTTTAATTCATATGAACTTATTTCTGAACTAGTTCTTTGCAATTCTATGAAATAGAAATAGATTATTCTTATAGTCTTATTCTTTCTTTATCTATTAGCTGATGAGATCATAAATAAAATTGAATATGTTTTTTAATAATCACAATGAGTACATAAAATTTAGTTTAGTATTGATTTTAAAATGAAATATATATTCTAAATGAAATTTTCATTCATTTTATGTCATTTGAGGTATTATGATAAGGGTGTTGATTGTGTGAGTCTATTGAGAATTAAATATTTTTGTTTCTTATTAATCATGAGTCTATTTCTAAATCCTTTGAGATTTTTCTCCTTTATTATTCATTCTCATGTCTTGATATAAAAACATATTATTTAATCTAAATAATTTTCTAATTATGTAATGATTATTTAAATAAAAACATCAACTTAAGGATTTTGGAATTTCTATATCAGTCATCAATGAATCATAACATGATCTTTCAATATTTTTAATATCCATGATTATAAAATCATTATATTTAGTTCTATATAACAATAATAAAATTATTTGAAAAAAATTTCTTCACACATTGATTTAAATGAGATATTAAATAGAGGGAAACACTAATTCCTTGTTTATAAATCCTAGGAAATTAATTTTTGTGTACCAAATCTTAACGAAACATTCATAAACAAAAGGTTGCCAACATTTTGTAATTATAAAAAATAATTAATTAAATATTAATATAATATATTACATTTATATATTTAATTATGTTTAATTATGAAGAAAATGATATAGATAATATGGCATTGTTCATGTAGGTGGTTAAACTAGCACAAACAAGAACATGTTATTCAAATAAATGAAAACATATAATGTTATATTATATTAATACAATTTTTATAGAAGAGTAAAGATATTAATAGAATATAATTAGTGTGGTGGATGTAGTTTAAAATTATTAGAGTTTAAAAGAAAAATTAAATAGATAGAGAGTAACTCGTTACTTTTTTGAAATCTTTCCTTCTATTAATGAATTATTTCGTAATAAATGGTCTATAAATCATTATATGGACAAAAATCAACCCGATATTAGAGCGGAATTAAGGAGATGAAATTTTTATTAGTATTCAGTTGAAATAAATATAAGGTAAAGGGTTTTGAATGTGTAGATAAAGGATCCTTTTATAGATGATTTTGAGTGACCTGTTTTCAATTTCTCATTCTATAATGGGTAAGAAGTGACATTTTCACATGAAATGTAAAATCCTCAACCACTATTTCCAAGATATTTTTCCTTATGTTGTTATAATAAATAAGTTAGTCACATCTGAAAGTCCCTAGTATTTTAATAGTTTTGGAAAACCATATACAAACATAGGTTTTATATTAAAACTTGAATGGGAATACAACATAGCAAGTCCATTGGAAACATCCAAAACTCCTAGATTATCTATGTATGTCATTCATCAAATACATATTCACATACTTGAAAAAAATGAATCATAAGAAAGTTGTAAGATCATATGCTCTATAAGGGTAGGTAATATTTCTAAAGCTAATATAAACAATAAGTCATGTTGAATAAATAAAAACACTTTCCATTAGAGCATAATCCACAACATAATATAAAAAGAATAAAGACAACATAGATAATGAAATATAATTAATCAGATAAGAATAAGCTTAACCATTGATATTCTACTTGTGGAATAATAACATGTACTATCAATTACTAATATTTATAATGATGGAATTCATAATATCGTACATCAAAGACATATCATTGAGGCGTCAACCAACACATCCGAAAATAAATGGTTAAGGCCTCGACCTAAATCCATTTCTATTTTGTCCCACAAGACATACCAATTTTTTAAGAGGGATATAGAGGGCCCAACCCATTACTTAATAATTATAACTCATTCATCAATTGAATGGTTTTAAATAGAAATAACATATACATATGAAATATAAATAACTTTCCCTAATCAATAAGCCTAATCACTAACCATATGGTGAATTGTATCAGAGTAGCACATCTACAGAAAAACTGATTATAATCCATTTAATAAAAAATGTTATATGTTAATAATAAGAGTTAAATCTTAATAAATTTATGATTAAATATATGTTTTTAAAAATATGAAATTACAATAAAAAAATCATCAAATTATTATTCTTAGAAATACCCTTTTTTTCAAAGTAGTGTTAGTTTAGAAAAAAATAATTTATATTTTGCATAATTGTTTGTATGAAACTAGAAATGGTCAAATATAGTTTTTCATGAAAAAAATAGGTATTTTATAAAAAAAATGGAGTCTTAAAATAGATTATAGATGGTACTTGAATATTGGTAAGAAATTGAGAAGATCCCTCTAATGGGGCTTTCTTATAAGGAAGAATTGAAATGGAAATCTTATAAAATATGTTTTAACCATAAAATAAATATGTAATAATCTAGATACATGAGTTTATAACATTTACATAGAATTTATAGGAATTATATAAAATAAATGAAGAACTAAATTTCTGTAAAGAGGGAGAAAACATAACCCGAATGAAAATGGAGATCTAGGAAGGAAACCTTAGCATATTTATTAATTTTTTATCCATTTATTCTTAATGTCATGAATAAAGAAATTATATTTGTTAATTAATTAATTCAGAACAATTACAATTTTTATTTTATTTAGTATAATTTCATTATGTTAATTTACGGTCTTTTGAATTGTAATAATATTTAATTCTGTTATAAAAAAACTTATTTTCCTTGGTTTTTATGATTGGTTAATTTTATAAGAGTATAAAGGTTCATATAAAATGATTATAATTATCAACAACTGAATTTATATGTTATTAAGGATTATCTAGTGGATAAAATGGTTATATTAGCCTTTTAATTATATTGGGTGTGGATAATCATTTGATAACACAATAGTGAGAAATGTTTAGATTATTTTGGAAATTCTTCGATCATCAAAAACTAGTTTTGTTTAATTAATTAATATAACATATATATTATAAGGCCCCATCATTAAATGTTTCATAATATTGAGTTAAGTCAAGAATTCAAATTAAGGACATCTTTAGGTTTATATATTTATTGAATTAGGACTTAACTATTACATAATAAAAACATATAAATACAAAGTGGATACTTCCAAGAGTATCTGTTTCTTCCATAACAAAAAAAAAATGTTAAAATGAAACTTGGTTCTTTTTCATGTCTAATCATCACAACTTTTCAATGATGTCATCCTTGACATTATTATTTTTTAAATCCTATAAAAACATTAAAAACATGGGATGAGCACAAAAATCTTAGTAAGGGACATAAAAATAATGAAAACCCATTAGTCTAGTTAAAAACTGATAACCCCTTCCATGCTCTTTTAGTGAATGAAAGAAAAAAATTTCACATGAATAACACTCATACTTTTTTCTTAATGAAAAACACTAAAACAAATATCATTAAATTAAAACTCCTTTTGGTGAATTAGATAATAATATAAATAAAACCCTTTCAAAAATCTTCTAATTAGAATAACAATATGGTTGACTTACAAATTGGAGATCTATAATGGGAATATCCCTTAGTATAAGCTATACCAATCTCTCCCATGAGTTTTAATGGGGCGCAACCCTACATATAAGCTGTGTCAGGGTTTCCTGGGAGCTATAATGGGGCTCAACCCATGGAATAAGATATATTAAGCTCACCTGTGAGCTATAATGGGGATAAATTCTTTGTATCAGCTATATCAGGCTCACATATCTCTATAATGATCATGTACCATTTTATTAATAAAGCATGTTCATAAGAAAACCCTTTAAAACACATCTAATCCCATATAAAATCAATTCTACATAAAAATAGCATCTTCATTTAAGGTCTCATTTTTAATACCAATATACCCAAATAATGGAATAATGGAATTTTTTATGATAAATTAAGAATTATAGAGGTATAAAAATATCAAATAATAGTTATGGTGGTGAAGAAGTTGTTATCTCTATATATGTTAAAAGAAATACCATTCCTTTTTAAATTTAGTAAATAAAGTAAAAGGATTTGTTTGAAAATATTCCCTTTGAAAACATTGAATTAAATTATAGATAGAGAAAAAATTTCCTTTATAATCATTTTATATCCATATAAAGAAATATTTTAATTAATATCATGAACACAAAGATTTGATAATTAAATATTTTTATATTCTTGGTGTCCCATACCACTTTTAGCATTTAAATATCAATATCCATTTATTAATAAATAAAATTATTACAGATAAAAAATGGATATAAAATTTCATAGTGGTTGTATATACACATTATAAAATAATTGAGGTGGATATTATCCTGAAATTCCTCGATCAAAGGAGATTGAGATGAAATCCTTTACCTTGGTCTGACTTGTCTTGTCTGTTCTTTAATTTCCTAAATAATAAACTTAAATGAATTTAGACTTTCTTTAGAACTGTTTTAATGTTCATTATTCATTTTATATCCCTTATTACCATGTCATAGCAATTAGTTAATTATTTGAGTTCATATCTGGTGTTTTGTCGATGTTCGGTATTTGAGTCAAAAATGAACTTATTTTGATACAAATTATCCATGTAGTAAAAAGTCCATCATCTAAAAAATCTTATTCATGATTTAGAAATAATATATATCAAGTATATATGTATTTAAAATGTTCCATAATATTTGGAGATAGAAAATTAAATTCACCGTTCATGGAGACGGTAGGTCGTACATACGCATGGACGCTACTTTCATTTTTTGGCATACTAAAGGAAAGAAAACAAAATGATAAACAGTTATATTATAATTATATTATAATATTTATATTATATATGTTACATAAGTCCATTCATTCTATCCTTTATATGTTCCATGTATGGAATGAGCAAATCATATCATTTTAAGGGGGCGGTTGTCCAAACTTACTCAAATGAAATTATCGTATTTCCACATTATTGAAAAAATAAGGTTAAGTTGTAAATAAAAATTAAAGAAGAATAAATAATACATAAACATAATATATATCATATAAAAATAAAGTTCCATTATAATGGCCACCATGATATGTGGTAGGAGAAAATTGAATAATCATCATTTCATGAGAAAGCAGTTTGCAAGACACATAAACAGTATGCTTGTATCCATTAGATGGAGGTGTGTGTAAATATAGTTTGAATCAATATCATAAAAATACAACTATATTTAGGATATTGGTTCTGTTATTTAATAAAATAATTATAAGATCTTTGGGAGTGGATAAGTAAAATAAAGGAAAGGAACTTGAGAGAAGTAGTAACCTCTAAATCAAGTAGCTACTTTTGATTTCAGCCAAAAGGCATTCTGAAATTTCCTTTTTCCCAAAGTAAGGCTTATAAGAGGAAGGGTGAGATGTTGAAAGATTATTTGAGAAGAATTTGTACGATCCAGTGGTATTTAGAGGTGTTCGTAAGTGGATATAGGTGGTTTACTTTAATAAGAGGGAGGAGGGGAACTTTTGGAATGTCTTGAAATAATAATTAATTATAAATTAAATTTCAATTAAAAATGTTCAAAAACGCATTTAATTTTTATATAAGTTTATTTTGGTTCTAATACCCATCATCCAATACAGTTTTGACAAATTTTAATACTTTGTAATCCTTATCTTTTTGGTTTAACCCTTATTTTATCCTATTTAATCATAGAGTGCTATCAAGTTATTAACACATTGTGGGTTATTGTAATTACCATATCATGTCAAAAGACCAAAAAAAATCATTATTAAATATTTAGACTTATATTAAACATTTGTAATAATCTTATATTTTTATAAATTTAATATCATTTAATAAACTATTTTATATTTTATGTTATGAATTATGTTGATTTTGGATACTATTCATACTTTACTTTATTACAAATTCATAACAAAATGATACATTCAAAAAACTATTGAATCAATAATAACTATTCATATTCACCTATAAAATTATTGGATGGAATATATAATTTCATGTTATATGTATTTTAATATTTATAATATCATTTATTTAAATATTTTATTAATTAAGCATTAAATGCATGGTCATTGTATCATAATTAAAATTATTTATTATATGTAAAAAAATTAAAATAAAATTTCATGATGTAGGAAATATTTTTAGATTTTTAATGACTATTTTTAGTCTAATATATCACTTATATAACCTCATATAAAAATTTATTTTGTACGAAGATACCTATTTATGTTGTTTTTTCTTTACATTAAATTAATTATTATAACATGTCATTATCACTCCCAAGTAGATCCATGGGGTCCAAAAATTGACCCAAGGATTCCCATGGTAATAAATATGTTATCAAATAGGATTAATATTATGTTAGTGTATTTTTATATTATTATAATATTATTTGTGCCCTTATTTACCGGATTTAGTTTTTAACCATGGTAAATAAAAACAATTACTGAAGTTAGTTTTCATAATGCCTAAAAATTAAATGTACCTATTTAGAAAATTTTGACCTCCTCATTCCAAATATGGAATAAATTTTTCCAGATTCAAAATAGATAATTTATAGAAATTAATTTAAAATAAACTCCCATTGTCAAAACAAAAAAGTGGTTTTTTCAAGAGGTAAAAACCAATAAAAATTTTACATGTATTTATGTCCAATTTAAAACTAAAATTACATAACATTACCCGAATTGGATAAAATGATAAAAAAATAATCAAGTTAAACTTTAAAACCAATTAAAATTACAATATAATTGTATGAATAAAATAGATAAATAGATAGTTCTGAACTAAAATGCAGTATTTTTCACTATTCATTAAATAATTACCTTTTTCAAAAAATAACCAAAAATTTAACCAAAGTAAATTTTGATGTCCTCCTACTATTTAAGAAGTTTATTTTGTCAAATGTAAGATATAAAATTGGAAAAAATGATATTTAAAAAGGGTTCTCCCTCAAAAGGTGGTAAAACACATTTTTAGAAAAATACTTTTTTATCCGAAAAATTTAATTTATTCTTTTATCATATCTAGAAAACGTATTAGTTTAATTTAAAATATTAAATTGAATATATAAAATATATTTTTCGTTAAATAAAAATCAATAAATAGTGATATGATTTTATAAACACAATTATTCTATTTTACATTGGTTTTCATAAAAACACATCTTTTATATTCAATTGGTTTTTATTTCTATTTCCAATAAATTTGGTAACCAATGAATTTTTTTTAAGCATTTCAAACCCATATTTTAAAATTTTGTTGATACTATTCATTCTCATCATTCGAATGGCTAGGCCTTAACTTCCATTTAAAATACTAATATTATTAGTGTATTATTTTTCTGTATAACTTAAAGTTCTGTGTTATGTATGATTTGGGAGAATCCCATTATTTCTTGCCAAGTATTCTATTAGAAAAATAGTCCCTTTTAATGTAAAATTAATATCTTATTTAAAAATATTTATAGAAAAGAAAAATTATTATTATATAAATTCATGGTTCATTACATATATCCTAGTTAGAGAACACTAAATGACTAATAATATGTTTAGTACAATCTTATGTAACCATATTGATGGCTTTATGACTGTCCTAGAATGAATTAGTGAAAATTGAAAAAGAATCATCCACAGTGGCAGTAAATTGACACACCTTGGATGATATTGTTTTAGAATAAAAGGTATGGGAAGAGATTAGAATATGAATTAATCCATTATTTTAATAAAATTATAGTATAAAAAGGATGATTGAGTTTTCATGCCTCTTTGATAGGTGTAGGTGATAAAATTATAATAAAATAAAAATAATTGAAAAGAAAAGGAAAGAAAATAAATATGATTTTTAACTCTGGAATTATCCTCCTTGAGAATCTCTTTAATGGGGGTGAATTATGTCTTTTTTATACTAATAGATTCTATACATGGGGTTTGGGATTGGGAGGATGATTGTGTAGAAATTGGACTAGGATCAATACTTTAGATCACTTCCCCTATCACCATTCCTACCCCCTTATAGTTTTTTCTGATGAGAATATCTTCTTCTTTGTGATTCCTCTACTTTCCCTATTTCTCTCATTATAAGGTTCTCTTCTTGTTCTCCCCCCCCCCCACCTCCCTCATTTTGTTCCACGGAACATTGTCTTCATTCTATGATATCTCCTCACACTCTAAACTTGAGCTCTATCACTTATTTCTAGGATGGATATGGAATGATGAAGTCATTAAGGATTTGGGTTTAGTGGATAGGTAATTGTGGATTTTTAGTGCCATATCTTTCTTTTTTTGGGATTCTGTCCATTTTTCTCATTTTCATAATTTTCCCTATGGTTTCATACCCTCTGATTCTTTTAGTCTTGGCCTCCTTTTTGTTTTAATGTGATGGTGCTTGTTCTTGGATTACTGTGGGAGTATCTTCGATTGCCCCTCTATAGACTCTAGGAACACTACCCCACTTTTAGGTCGATCGACTGTGAAGGTATACATGATGTTTTGGGTTTGTGGTGCATTGTGGTGGCGGGATCCTAGTGGATCACGCATGGAAGAAGACTCTGTTTGTTTTTTATTTGTTCAAGGTGATGGTATCATTCTATTATGATGGATGCTTATAGTTATGGTTTCAGTCTTTTCAATGTTTATACTAATGGCGAGGTGGTTAATGTTATGTTTTGTTGGAAATATGACCAAGGTGCATCAAGGTATATGGTGATGTTTTCTTGTTTTTTTTATTTTTTAGATTGTATTTGATACTGTCGAGGAGATGGTTACAATGTTGCGAAGATGAAAGTGACGATGTTGTTCGGATGATTCTGGTGGCCTTTTACTTTTTTACCTAGTCATGGTGTTTACTGTTTTCTTGTTTTTTGAAGTTTTGAATTTTGCTATTTTGAATTTTGAATTGTGTGGTTACCACTAACCCATAAAAGTGGATTTCCAAAAAAATTAAAAATAGATTTTTTAGAGAAGGGTATTTTTTTCATTATTTTTTTATTAGTTTATTATTTTGATCTGGACAATGAAACGTGTGATAATTGTAAAAAAATATTAAAATAATGAATTTTAGTTCAATATTATTGTTCTTATATCAACAAAAACACTTGGAATAGTGTATTTAATTTATAATTTATATATACTATAATATCTAAGTTTTATTATTCACCAAATATTCACCTATTTTAGCAAAATATAGAAAATTAAATTATTTAAAAAAATATCAAAAATTCACCGAATACATTTTTTAAAATGTTGAATAAAAAATCAACTCCATTTTATGAAAATAATTTTTTAAATATGGGAAATTTAATTTTCAAATAAAAGAATCATTTATTAGAAAAATACTGATTTTATAACACTTTGAAAAATTAATTATGGTCTCATAAAATTATCTTATAACAATAATAATAAATATTAATTTATGAGTCTATTATATGATAATATATATTATTGTAAATCATTATATTAATTATATGGTTTTAAATAAATATTTATGACTTCTAAAAATAATAATACTTAATTTTTCATTTTCAAAATCATTATTTACATATTCTAAGTTATAGATATATAATATTTTTATTTATAAGATACCCATATTTTATTTAAAATTTCATTGGTGAATTAATATTCTATTGGTTGGTTCATTATTCATAAGGGTAACATTACTATTTTGATGGTCATGTTACCATTCTATTAGTATAGGTTAATTAACTTCTAGAAATACCTCTTATTTCATTCATTCTTCATTTATAATGTTTTTATTTTGTACCATAAGTAATTTCATAGGATTTACACTATATAAAATAACTATAAGAAGAAAATTTCATTGATAAAATTCTAGGTCGTTACATTCTCTCCTACAAAAAATTTCATCCTCAAATTTTACTAAATGTCACCTCATAAATAGATTTTGTCCTCTTCAACATAAAATCCTCTAGTTCCCACACCACCTCTTAAATTTTATGCTTTTTCCAAAATACATTTACCAGTAAAGTCATCTGATACTTCAAAACCTGTTATCTAGTGTCCGGAATCTCTATAGGATCTTCACAATAAGTTAAATCAAGATACAATTTTATTCCATTAGAAGGGAGGACATGTGTTGGGTCTGGAATATACTTCCTTAATAAAGAAATATAGACACATTTTGAACTTTGGAATGGAAATGTTGAATTCCAAACAATAATCCTCTTCCCTAATTTTATCTAAAATTTCCAAATGTCTAATTTACCAGGGGCATAATTTTCCCTTATTACCAAACCTTACGACACCCTTCCATGGATATAATATTAGAAAATCCGGTTCTCTAACTTCAAAAAATATTAATCTTTCCTCCAATTATTATCTTGTACCCTTTTAATACTTTTCATAACATTAATAAGTGTTTGAATTGTCATTAATGTTGCTTTTATTTACTCCACATGTTCTAAACAAACAAGGTTCCCCTCACTGACATCGTCCCAAAAAGATGGTGTAAAATATCACCTTCCATACAATTCCTCATATTGTACATTTGAATACATGAATAGAAACTATTATTGAAGAAAAATTATACATAGGTAAATACTGATCCCACATACCATGAAGATCAAGTGAACATGATCTCAATATGTCTTCTAATGTTTAAACGGTCCTTTCAGAATGCTGATCGGGTTGGGGGTTATATGAAGTAGTCAACTGAAGCTAATTATCCAATTATTTTTTAAAGACTTTTCTAGAATTTCAACCTAAATCATGGATCATGATCAGACACAACTAAAATTGGTTCGCCTTGATGTCTTAAAAATTCATTAATATAGAGTCATGCAAGGCTCTTGAAAATTGTCCCTTATAGTGATAAAGTGTGTAGATTTTGTAATTAAAACAACAACTACCAATATCACATCATTCATTCATGTATTTTTGGGTAACAATTTGAAACAATCCATAATAATTTCATGAAATTTCTATGTAGGAATAGGAAGAGGTTTCATAACTCATCTATGATATTGTCTTTTAGCTTTAACCTATTGAAAGAATAAACATCTTGATACATAATTAGAAGTTTCCCACTTTATATTATACCAATAGAAATGATCCTTCAAATCTATATAAATCATAGTGCTACAAGGTTGTATAGAGAAATTCAAGCTGTGAGAATCATTCAATAATTAACTTTTGTAGCTCCAGTGTAGAGGTATCACTATGTCTCTTCCAAAATTTCAGAATTCGATCCTTATACACAATTTCTTCCAACTTCACCTCATTCATTGCATTAAATTTCCTTTGAAAAATTTTTATCTTCAAACTAATCACCTTTAATTCATTTTAATATAGATGGTTGGGAAACCCGTTGAAAAAATAAAGATGCTTCGCCATTAATAATAATTCCCAGATACATCATCGCTAGATCTATGAGAATAATATCCCATTCAATAAACATTTTTAATAACTCCATGGTCCATAATACACAATGTATATTCTTCATTATTTTCCTTTTCTAGGTGATACTGTGTTGAAAAATCATAAAACTTGAGTAGTTCAAGATATCATCTTTTATTCATGTAGTGTTCATTCTATGATAATAAATATTTGAAACTCTTATAATCTATATACATCTCTTATATTTCACTATAGATATAGTGTCAACGTATTTTGAGATCTAAGACTACAGCTTCTAACTCAAGATCAGGAGATGGATAGTTCTGTTCATGAGTTTTAAATTTCCTTTATTCTTAGGTAATAACTCTATCATTCTGTATATGGACATAACTAATTATTTTACTTAATTAATCACTATAAATCACAAATCCACCATTTCAAGTGGTTGATCCAAGATCAGATAATTTACTAATATCCTCATAAATTATTCAAAACACTCTTTACATTATTTTTCTTGTATGATCTTAACCCCTTTATGAGTAATCATGATTAATAGGTTAGATAATTAGAAAAAATTCTGAACAAAAAACCAATGAAACTATATAACATGGTTATATTTGTTATTGTAAGCCATTCATATACTATCTTTTCCTTCACATGATGAATTGAGATTCCATCCTTAGAGATAATATGTCCAAGAAAAGAATCTTTTTGAAGCAAGAATTCACACTTAGTAAACTGTCGTATAAATCTTTTATTTTAAGAGTATACAGAACAACCTATATGTGGTTATCATGGTCCTCATATATTTTGGAATATATCAATATATAATCAATAAATATAAAAAAAATTAAAGATATTCTTTAAAAACTCTATATATTATATCTAAAAAACATAGGGTGCATCAATCAATCTAAATGGAATTACCGTAAACTCATAATGGCCATACCTAGTTTTTAATATTTTTCTTGGATTATCGTATTTCCTCACACACAATTGATGATATCTAGATCTACATTCAATCATAAAAAATATTTAGATCTATTAATTTGATAAAATAAATCATCAATGTGAGGTAAGAGATACTTTTTCATTATTGTAATAGCAGTGATTTCTCTATAGTCAATGCATAACATCGTGGATCCTTATATTTTATTGAAAACGAGTACAGGGGATCACCATGGTTAAACACTAGCTATAATAAATCCATTATCACTAATTTCCTCTAGTTTTTTTATTATGGTCAACTAAGTCCACATTGGGTATTCTATAAGGAGTCTCTGATATAGGTCTTTCACAAGGAATTAAATCAACAGAGAAATCAAGTTCCAACTATAGAGGATATCCTAGTAAATCCTCTATAAATACATCAATGTATTATTTCAAAAGAGGTACATATTCAATTTGAAGATACATTGATGATGTCTTTTATTCCCCCCATTAATTTCATTTAGAAGAGATACTAGAGATGGATCTGGATGAGAAACATATGGTGAAGTTTCTTCCCTAAAGATAATGGATTCTACAAATTCCTCACCAATTTTAACTTCCTTATTCTTACAATAGATTATTTCATAATATTTTAAAATCTCATATATAATAGGGATTATATAAAAATAAAACATATGTATGATGATAAGGTTTTCAACCAAAGAACATTTAGGTGTCATAATGGGGACTAGCCGAAAAATCATTGTGGAAATGATACTTCCCTTAAGAGTTTGGACTGAAAACTCCTTAAATAAATAAAAAGGTAAATGAGTAATTTCCATAAAAAACATGAAAGATATAGAAGAATGGGATGATATATAATCAAATAAATAATTGAATAATTTTTAGGAAATGATTAATGTAGCTGCCACCGTATCATTAGGAAATTCATCCTCTATAGTTTTGATCACATAATCCTAGCCTTGATCTCATTCCCTTTTCTAGGGTAAGTTTCCATTGTGCTTAGTAAAATCATTTTTATAATGTCCCATATCTGAAAAATTGTATCATTTAACATTGTTAGCTTCTTTATTTCCCATAAAATCATGGTCTTGGTGTCCTTTTTCTCCACACATATAACAAACTTATTTTCAATTAAAGTAGTCACCTAGGTGCTTCTATCTACAAATATAACACGATGGAAAATTCCATTTTTATTCTACACCTTATCAATTCCTTCCCCAAACACTCTCTTGTTCTCTTGATATGCTTTAATGTAATATTACTTGGAAAATTATCTCTATGTATTGAAAACACATAAGATTTTATCTTCATATGATGTTAAATTTTGGGAGACCAGTGCCCTTCGGAGGAATGATTTTCAGCCATCAAAGAATCAACCAATCATTCTACATTGATTACCTATTTGGTACGCGACATGTCTTATTAACCATTTTAAGTTGGATTCATACTTCGTAACGTTTTCATACACTTTTTTCTTTAGACTCAATAATTTCATCTCAATATGCACTCTCTTTTCATGAGGGAAATAATTTTCTAGGAAAACATCATTAAATTAATTCCATTCCGTATTGGAAATTTCTTTATCCTCATTGTGTTTTGAATCAATGAACATCATTGATCAACATCTCATTAGAGTTGATAAACTACCATGATAACCCTTTCCCTATAATTATTTCAAAAATAGAGAAATATATTCTCAAAGGAACTTATCCACTACTCAACTAGAAATGGGTTTGTAGTCCTATTGAATAATGGAGGATATTATTGCAAAAAATAAGTCTAACATTGATCGTACATATTATAGATCAAAATGATCCATATGGGTAAGACTATTTTTACTCACTAGATTTATTTTTCCCAACATAGTTATAGGTTTCCCAGCACTATTCACAACTCTAGTACCAACATCATTATCTTTCTAGGAGGGCAATACATGCATGTGATACACACAATGATATGGTTTCCATTCATTCCACTATGCACCGTTTTTAAATAATTATATACACTAAATTAGGTTAACAATAATTATTGATAATATTAAAACTATAAACACATTTAACATAAATTGAAAATTTATGCAGATATAATCTCATAATCATAAACATGGTTTCTTTGGGCGTGTGTTTACTATTAAATACATCATAATGGTTTGTAAAGAAAATATCAATTATACTATGAAAATATCTTATGTATGTTAAACCAGGTTTGCATTAATGATCATTTTCATGTACCATGTTACACCAATTATGGAACGATACACCTTTTCTGAGTTTTTACCCCTAGCTACATCTATGCAAGAACCATTTCCACTTATAGTATCCAGACATGGATGTATTTCTAGGAAGGCCCACATACTCTATACCTTATAAAAATTATATGATGTTCTCCAATGATTATCCTCAATATATATATTTTTGTTTTATTCACTAATTATTTTTTTCTAAATCTATTATCTTTGTTTTTAGCTAAACATCCTCTGATACCAACTATAAAGACCCATACCCCAGTTGCCTGGAGTTGGGGACTTACTTTATTACATTTTTATAATAAAAAGGAAGCCTCATCCTGATGGACTGAATAATTTTAGTTATTTTGGAAAAAAAATACAAATATAGGTTTTACATTACAACTTGAAAAAAAAACAACATGGAAAATACATTGGAAACATCCATAAATTATAGATTATCCCTTCATGTCATTCATAATATATAGCTTCACATCCTGGGAAAAATAAAACATAAGAAAGGGGTGTGATAAGATGTTCAGTAAGGGTATGTGATATAGTAGAATAAAATACAAACAAAACCCTATTGAATTAATAAGAACACATTCCATTAGACTATAATCTTAAGCATAATATAGAATGAATAAAAAATGAATAAATAATAGCATATAAATAGTCTCATTAGAATGAATCTTAACCATGGATATTTTACTAGTCGAATAATCACATGGATTTTCACATAATAATTTCATAATGATGTAATTCATAATTACAAATATCATAAAAATATATTCGAGGCCTTGGTGATGACATCTGAAAATACATTGTTAAGGCATCGACCAAATTCTGTTTCTATTTTTTCTTATGATACATTCTGATCCAATGAAGGGATATATCAATCCCCACCTTTAACATCATTTTCCATTGAATTCGTTATATTAATGGGGTAAAAGATAAACAAAATTTACAAATGTAATGTAAAATATTTTCCCCAATCAATAAACATAATCACTAACCATATGGTGAATGGTATCAAAGTTGCACATGTATAGTCAAACATATCATAAGAAATTTAATAAAATGTGGTAGATAATAATCATAAGAGATCAATAACCAAAAACATAATATTCAACATAGGTATTGAAATAGATGAAAATACTCTACTAAAATCATTGATAAATTATTGAGAGATATACCCTTTTTTACATTACAAATAAATGTTCCTTTGGAAAAAAACATTATTTTTTTACTAATAGTTTTTATAAAACATGAAATTAAAATATATATTTTTTAATGAAAATATTATTTATTTAAATTAATAAATTTTTTCTTAAAATTAATTATGGATGTTACATGAAAATGGGTAAGAAAACAAGTATTTACCTTTAATCAGATTTTTTTATCGGGAGGAATTAAAATGGAAAACATATAAAATATTTATTATCCCATAAAATAATGATAATATGATATAGATAAAAGAGTTTGGAACATATAAATAGAAATTATAAGGTGTATATAAAACAATTAATAATTATATTGGTTTAAAGTGGGATAAAACATAACCGGAATGAAAAAGGTGGTTTGGGAAGAAACCCATAACATATGTCTGAAAGTGTTCTACACTTGGACTCAATTTCCTTTATAATGAAATTAAATCCATTAATTAATTATTTCATAAAAATTCGTGAATTTATTTGATTTACTATTAATTTATTAAGTTCATTTATAAACTTTTGACAAGTTATTTTATTTAATTCCATTATTCTAGAGTGTCTTTTTCCTTGGTTTTCATGATTGTTTTACTTGTAAAAGAGTATGGAAATTCTTATAAAATTAGAATAATTATCCATAACTGAAATTATATGTTATTAATGATAATAAATTATTTAAAATGCTTATATATTTATTTTTGTTATATGTCTTTAGGATGAGTCGTTTTATAGGAAAATAATGGGAATCATTTGAATTATTTTGGTGATTATTCAATTAGAAACTACTTTTGTTTCATTAAATAATATAATGTATATATAATTGTTCTAGAATAATAAATCACTTATAGTATGTATAATAAAATTTTATTTTACCATAATTATGGTTTTATTAATATCATTGAAGGTGTTAGTGAAAAAGGAAAAAGCATCGTCCATGGTGGTGGTAAATCGACACACCAGAGATGATATTTTCAATTTTAGAATAAATATAAGAGGGAAGATATTTGAAGATGAATTATCCCATTAAAATAATAAAATTACAATATAAAAATATAATAGAGTAAAAATCAATCTTGTATAGGTGGAGGTGAGGAAAGGATAAGAAAATAAAATGAATATAAATGAAAATAAAAGAAAATACTGTGGATTATTACATCTTAATGTCTCCTCTATGTGAACCTCCTTAAATGGATTGGTTTCAAAATTTTGTTGTGACCA
Source organism: Viscum album (assembly GCA_963277665.1). Lineage (NCBI taxonomy): Eukaryota > Viridiplantae > Streptophyta > Magnoliopsida > Santalales > Viscaceae > Viscum > Viscum album. Next base: position 1,715,443,433 of record OY728122.1, read on the forward strand.
AGGGATATTATATGTGGGGTAGGTTATTTTTAATATTATTGTGTAGAAATTGGAAAAATATAAAATATTTGAACGTCTGAGGAGAAGAGGTGGTGAGGGGTGTTATTTAAAGTGAAGTGGGTGGATGTTTTCTCATTATTTTATACATTAGATTATTATTTTGGCTGAAGACTATGAATAGTTTGATAATTATAACCAAATATTTTAAAATAATTAATGGTAGATTATATTATGGTTTTTACATCATCCATAACTCATGGATTAGTCTATTTAACTTATAATGTATATATATTATAAATTACAATCTTTTACTATTAGTAAAAATTGAATTATTTTTGAAAAATCTGAAATATTCACCCTATCCATTATTTATATGTAAGATTCAAAAAATAACTCTATTTTATGAAATTAATTTTCTAAATATGAGAAATTTATTTTCAAAATAAAATCATAATTTATATGAAAAATACTGATTTTAAAATTATAACTAATTTTATAAGACTTTGAATACTTAGTTAAGGTATCATAAATTTATATTATAATATTAATACAAAAAATATTAATTTATGAGTCTATTCTATTAAAATATATTTTAATTTAAATCATTATATTAATTATAAAATTGTAGATACATATTTATGTCTTATCAAAATACCAATAACTAATTTGTTATTTTTAAAATATTTATTTTATTATTCCTAAATATAGATATATCATATTTTTATTTATAAGATCCCCAAATTTTATACACTCTTTCATAGGTGAGGTTATTTTTCTATTATCTGGCTTACTATTCCTAAGGGTCACATTACTATTCTAAATGTCATGTTACTATTCCATTTTTATAGGTTCTTTAACTTCTATAAATACCTCTTATTTCATTAAATATTAATTTATAATGTTTTTAATGTGTTATCTAAGTGATTTTATGTTACTTATACTATATATAAGAGTTATATAAATCAAAAGTTCACTGATAGAATTCTCATTCAATACATGAAAAGTGGCCCATATGTGGATAAAACTAATGTGTCTTAATATTTCTTTCATTATAGACATGTATTTTTATTTTTAATATTTCATAAATTATTTTTAACTTTTAAAGTATTTTACCATTTTCAATATTTACTAATGTACTTCACTATTCAGCATAGTAGCTTATTTTTTCGTCAAAAAATGAAACTGATTATCTTCTCTAATTTAGATACTATTTTTCCAACTATGAAATCAATTTCATCAAATTAAATCTCTATCAATATGAAATGTAGATTAAAAAAACATAGAAGATTTTAGAAAAAATCTTTTTTAGAATAAAATCATTGTCTTATAAAATTCATGGATATATTTTGATTTATTATAAATTATTAATTTTTTTATGGATATTATTAAACAATTGACCCCTATGGTGGTTAAACACTAATATGGGGGTGAATTAGTGGTCTTATTTTTCGGTTTATCTTAACACAACCTCTTAAACTTGTTAAGTTACATGATCCAATCAGTGAAAACTCACAGCCTCACCATGTATGTGAAAGTAATATGAAAGAGAGTAGCACATAATATTTTAATGGATAAAATAGAATAACCTACTACATACCTTGATTTGTTTTCCCCTATTATGGATTATTCCACTATATTCAGCAATAATATACAACCATGAAAATTTTTGGTCCTATAAATAAAGGGTCTATTGTGTTCTAGATTCCATATTCCACTAGAATAAATTATAACATCTCAATAAAAATAAGAAAAAAATAATGACCTATGTATTGACCTTGTTAATCTATGAATATTTTGATGGAGGTCCTCCTCTATGAGGTTATGGATCAATAGATCTTTTTTTACTCCTTTAAAAATCTTATGTAGCTCTTATGATCCCAAAACTCTACCCAGATCATGAACGGTATAGTTTTTTATATATCTTTTAAAAGCATGGTAAAAAAATCTGATTTATAAATGGATATCCTTATATATAGACTTATCTTATCCCTCATCATCATAAAAGGTAGATATTATTATTATAGATGTAAAAAAACTCGAAATTTTAAGATCTGAGGGTTAAAAAATAGTGTAACCTAATAGTATCTTCTCTAACAAGATCAAAACATACAGGGGGAAGGGATTCCATACTAGTATATAATATAATGGTTGCATCTTGGTCTCCCTGTAATGAAATGAAATATGGATCATTTTTCCCTTCATGCCATGTATGAATCAACTATTCCCAATTGTCCAAGAGGAGTGTGCATCTTTGAATGTGATAACAATTTGAACATGGGGTGGAAATATCACTTACCTAGAATTGTGAATGATCAAGGTATTTATTTTAGTTGAGTGAAGAATAATTTTATAATCATGTAATACCTAAAGCCCATTAACAAGGGTGGAGTTCTCCATAATGAGGTAGTCACCAAATCCATAAGAACCATTAAAGGCCAAGACATCATAACCCCTAGAATTGAAAATAGTACCTCCTCGCTTCATGAGGACATGGTTGAACTATCAATTATTATTTACCTTTAATCCACTACTGGGGGTCCATATAACCCATCGACCCGGAGGATACGGTCTATAAGAGGTGTGGGAGGGGATTATTCCATGAATCTCATTCTCATTAAGGGACCATTCTCCCAATGCTTCATGATAAGGTCTTGTTCAACTACTAGGCTTCGACACCTGGAAACTAATTCCAATTGATAACTAAGGATATTGTATTGTAGGTACTTATTTTTGGAATTCCAAATACACCCACAACCAGCATAAAAGAAGATTATCATATCTTTATGAGCCCATTTTTTGTCTCCCACTCCATGAAACAACGTTGGAAGAATGATGGAAGTTATTGATATTAGAGAAACAACCCTAAAGAAATAACCAAAGATCTTCCGCACCAGGTCATACTACTAACCGTAGAAGAAAAATGAGATGTTTATCCTTTATAAGTGTTCTGGAAATAAATATACATAATGAGATATTTAACCCCTTACACCTGACCTCATTATCCACAGATATGTCAGGAGATCTAATTATCCATACAATGAATTTATACTTAACAGGGAAATCTCAACACCAGAGGATACCTCCCAATTTATCATATTAAATATTTTTACACATAAAAATATGACACCCCTTGGAAGAAATAATCCAAAATAAGAGATCCTAAAAAGAAATTTATTCTATTTTTTATTCAATGATATATTCTGGAAGAAGATGGGTTTCTACCAATTTAGAATAGCATGAAAAAAGCATGAGTGTTTAATTTTTTTATAAAAATATTTTTCTAGAGTTGCGAAACCTAAAAATAAAATCATAAAGCCCACCATTTTTTCCCAAAATTTAAATCACCATTTCTGATGATCCATCAAGAGTGATGTTGATGTTCACAAATATTTCATTAAATCATTTTACACAAACCTGAGATTCATCCCTTCAATAAAAATAGGTTTGGTCCATATTTTCAGGTGATGAACTAAGCCCATAATGACTAACCATCCAATGATTCCATCCTAACTTCACTTATAGAAATTTAATGGTACCGTAAATACTCCTTTAATTAATACCTTTAGCTTTCCTCGCCTTTACTACCCTCTCCCACAATGACCAATGCATGTGTCCATCGAAGTGTGTACACTAGATAAACACAAAAATGATTTTTCTAATGATTTCCATGAAATATTTGGGAACTATAAGTAAAAATATGACATTCATAGAATTAGAAGAAATAATTATATTGATAATGGTAATATGTACCCTAAAAGAATGGAATTTTTTTCTAGTTTTTTATGTGGTTAGAATTTGTTTCATCCACCCCCTCAAAATGATGAATACACACTCTACCATAAGAGATTATATATACCGCGTACTCCGTGGGGGGTTGAATTTTGATAATTCTATGTATGTTATCATTAATTTTTTTATGTCTCTCAAGACATGTTTTTGAAATGTAAACATCAATTTTATCTAAATTGATAATTTTTTCACTCCACTTGTTGTACACTTCCATTACTCTATTGATTAATCATGTGAACCCACTATTCCCATTTAAAAATATAATTATATAATGGGAAAATAGGATTCAAGAAAAATTATTAAATTTTTGGAAACATTGAAAAGTAATAAATTCACAATTGAGAATACACCATGTATTTTTTCTATTTTGGGTGTCTTGAATGAGGATGAAAATTTTTGGCAAAAAGGGATCACCCTACCTTATTCCTTAGGAAAACTAAAAGAACCTATATTTCTTCCCTATAAAAGTGATAGAGATCCCAGAATAATTAATTTTTCTTAAAACAATTAAATCTCCAAAGAAAAACACATGCATGTTATAACCATTAAAATGAAGCCCCACTCCCTTTTATCATATGCCTTGTCCATGTCAACTTTTGTTGAAATTTTGGATCCAAAAAATATTATGGTGATCCCTCTATTTATTTCTTTATCCAAACCTAAAGAATATTTTATAGATATTAATATTATTTATATAAGATGTTTCTCAGAGACCTAGTTGTGAATATTAATTGAGATTCGTCTATTAATAATTCCTAGGATGAAATTGTATAAAAATTCTCACATACTTATGGGTCTAAAATACTTGAATGAAGAGTTATATTTGACCTTTATAATGATAACCAATGTTGTCTCACAATCCACCCTTTTTATTCCCCCTCCTTGAGAAAAAAATCTTAAATGATTTCCACAAGATCTCACATAACGAGTTCCCATGATCCAACACAAAGATAAACAGGAAATCCATCTAGTCCAGGTGAACTCTTGGCATTGAGGGAGAAAAAAAATCAAAAATATCCTTGTCATCAAAATTACTTCCATGAAACATGTTTATGGGTTCTAACACCATCCTATTATAGAATCAATTATGTTTTCATGAACCCTCGAGTACCCATCCTATATGTAAGGGTAGGTATAATAAATAATAGATTTGGAGCATGACTCGATCATACATCACATAACATAATGATAATTCATTAAAGATTTATCCTCCATACAGATGTTTAGGATATTCATCTAGTTCTTTAATATAATGAATTTTGAAACAAATAGTATACATGTCTTCTTCTATAAGACAAATAGATTTGGACTATTTTTGAGTAACTATTTATTCTTCAAATATCTTTTTTTGATTATTGTTTTTTTATAAATGATATCTCAAAAATTATCCTAATCCTAACTGACCTTGAGGCACACCTCGAATTTCTCTATTTCATATTTCATAGTCTCTAGCTATATAAACCATGGGGGAATTTATTGTTCCATATCAATAGGTCTATTTTTAAATTCCTAATTTATTGTGGATAATGACTTACATGTGTTCCTATATGAATTTTATCTAGAATGTATGAACCTCATTTTGATAGCTAGGATTTGATGTCAATTTACTAGAGAAAAATAAATAAACATTGAAAAATCCATTGGATTCATGATTTATAAGAATTAGGGATGGATATGATGAGTCCCATATAGGTAGATAAAGTCATTAATTAGAGAAATAGGATATTGCGTAGAGGTTGGAAAATCAGTGATCAAGTAGACACCATGTGTACTGAATCCCCTTATGGTTGTTGCACACTGGTAATTTATCACCTGAGAAACATATATCTATTATCCCATTACTAGATAAAAAAGAAGTAAAGTTCTATCTAGCCTTCTTATAATTGGTTCATCCCACATTCTTCTCATATAGATCTATTACTTTATAAAAATCACCCCAAAAATACAAGTTGAATCCCTCAGAATGAGGGATCCTAAATCATGGAAAAAAGATTCAATCATTAAATCATCACATTTTACATAGATAAGAGTTAAAAAAGTGGTTACTGAAGCTAAACTTTATAGATATTTCATGTTTAGAGATGTCAGATGATCCACTAAAATAGTGATGTCCAAAAAATCAATATGTGTGGGTTAGAGGGAACACAATGAATAATGTTATAGAAAAATAACTTTTGAGAAAAATCTATGATTATTGAGTAGTGATACTTGGGTTCTAGAACAGCTACTAAAGAGGCATTACTATGAAACATTTATCATAAAATGAAGTCCATAATCTACCATTCTTCAAGTGCATGGTCATTACAGATAATATGGGAGATCATATTTTGAGGTGGCTCCTGTATTTGGACCAAGGAATTGAATTACAACATGTCTAGGAAGAATTAAGGGACTACTCACATTTAGAGCAGGAACTAGTGAATACACCACATGGAGGGAAAATAATATTCTACATAATCTGTACTGGATCATCAAAAATTACTTGATTTATTATGGATTTCAATAATAAATTGATATTATTTTAATGTGGAATGGATGAGAAGATTGTGGATCCAGGCTATATGGGCTTGAAAATAATGTTTGGTGGTGAGGATAAATTAATCACCATTCCATGGAGAATAACCTTTCCAAGATTAAATATGAAAAATATTGGAAATGACTATGAGAAACCATGATGAATTCTTTTTTATGACACCACTAATGCATGAAAAAATACCCATTGAAATCTAAAGGATGATCATGAGGTGAAATAGGCCCATAAATTAGGGAATATAGTCTTAGGGCCAGAGAACAAGGGGTTTTCGTCACCAATACTTTAATCATATCTAGAGGAGCTAAGCCTTATTTCTCATAATCCCTCATATCTATATGCTGATCACTAATCGATTACTTCCCTAGTATAGGACCATTAATACCTAAAACACTCCTTCTACATGCTGAAAAAGAGTTTTCTTGAATGTGGTACACTAAAAAACAATCATGTGATAATTCAAATTCATATAAATATTTTGGATGCATTTATTTAATGATTATACATGTTTTATTTGATAATGCACTAGATTTTGGTTTGTTTTCACTAGAATTAGAAATTTTTGACTCATGAGAAGAAATTTTACAAAAATGGAGAAAATATGTTTTACACACCTTGGAATTTTTGTTGTTGTATGTCTTCCTCATTCACACCATCCCTACAGAATAAAGGAAATACCATGTAAAATTATATGACATGAATATTTTATAGAACATGTAAATACATTACATCACTTAATATTTCCAATTTATAATTTCCGATGAAATTACAAAACATAAATAAAGTAAATGACATGAATCACATAAATAATGTGTATAATTCACATGATGTGAAATGTTTTTAGATCTCATCTAGTAAATGATTCAACATATGAATTCAAAAAGATTCATGATTCTTAGAGGATATTTTGGATTTTATGTGAAAGAAAAGTAAAGAAATCACATCATGTAAAATTTTAGATAGAAGCCACAAAAGAAAAATACATGACGTGAATTATTTACATGAAATGTATGTTTTTTTCATATATATGTTTTGGAAACACCCACCACATACAGTGAGTTGGGACCTATGGTTTCCTCTAGTATTCCTCTCAATTTATTATCAGTTTTCTTTCTTAACTATATTTTAATTCAACACATTACTCATTTTACCAAATGATTTTACATTTTTTAACATTCGACATCCTTATTTTATCGTTTCATAATCACCTACATTTTCAGTTCCAGTTTCAATACCAATAATTTTTTTATCCCAACACTTTCACATTTTCTTTATTGTTTCTTTATTCAAGGTATGTTTTTGATTGATTATTATTTGTTTTAATAATATATTCCTTATTTCTAAAATTATCTATGATTAAGATGATAATGATTATTATTTCATTTCTATTCATCAACAATGTCATGCATGGATAATCCAAATTGGGTTATGGGTCAAGAGTAAGGGTGTTTTGAATCATAATGAATCTAAAATTGAACCTTGGTAACCCTATTGCTAGTAATTAGTGTAAAAACAATTACTTATAACATTATCTTGAACATACCTAACCATGGGAGGATAAATTCAATAAACATGACCTAATTGTACTTGAGAAGGATATGACCATTAGACTATGAAAATTTCATCCATATAAGCTATGCATAATGAATCTAGGAAGTCAGATATACCTAGACTGAGGCATAGTTATAATGTATGTCCATCACATCGATTTTAACATATCAAAATGGCGACCCTTTCACCGCTTCTTGGACTAAGCCATAGGACTATCCCAAGATAGACCTAGGATTATCTTTTTTCTAAATCACAAAAATTAACCATGATTCATTCCTTATTATCTGTACTGAATCAAAAATACATAGGTCTAGTGAATCCAAAAATATAGATTGAACATGATGAATCCTTCTATAGGGGTTTAATATCTAGGGTTTTTTTATTCTAGTTGTCCCTATAGGTTTGACCCCAAACTTCATCATTAATAAGACATTATATTATGTTTTGTTTGGGAAAAATAAAATTCTTATATGATCATTCCCATAAGAATCAATTACGTGTTCAGGGAGTATCAAACTTTAGGGAAATTTCTAGTTTTATTTTTTCTTAGGCACATCATCTTTCAGATCAAACCTAGAATTACCTCAATTCACGCATCCATTACCATTTTCTCCAATAGAAGCACCTATTTACTCTAACTTCTCATCAGTTTGTTCTTTTGTCAAGGTCCTTTCACTCATTTGAAGAACATCGATGCATAATAAATCCTTCAATTCAATATTGATATTGACTAATTTTTAGCCGCACAACACCATTTCACAATGGCTGAGTGTAATGATCTTGCACAGCCACATCCCTAAAACCATCAATATATGTCACCTGTAAATCAGGGAGAGTGTCCATAACTACTCGAGAGTACCATATTGGATTATAGGTTACTGTCTGAAGGTTTTTTTCACCCAAATTGTGTGTCCTTATATCTATGTGCATACTTTTGAGATCATTCTTAGACTTATCAACATGATCCAAAACATGGGAATGTTTAATGAAATGAAAAGAGAAGACCCCCATGAGAATATTTCCAATTATTTAGATGTCATAAATACCATTTTAAACCATGGGGTGTCATATTATTCCCTTAGATTAGGATTCTACCATTTTTCCATGAATGACTTATCCAACGATTTGAAAAAAAATATAATCTCTCAAGTCAATAACAACATGAAATGATCTAGAAAATAAGTTCCAAGATATGTACATACCTCTAATTTGGATATTAATATCTATAATGACTTCAATAAATTTTTCCAGATAGATGGAGGGTTAGTATGAAAATCCTATGGTCCTTTTACGGAGTTCACTAGAAAATTTGAACATCATGGACTTAATGTGTGGCTTTAGCTTCAAACATCCTATTAGGGACTCCAACCTACTACATGAACTATAGTGGACATCGTTGCTGATGTAAGACTCATGATTAACATGCCTAAAGTTGGTTGATTACATATAGACTAGGTCTCCCATAATTTCAATATGTGGAAGATTGATTGAGGATTACCTCATCATGGAATCCATCATATTTAGGAGAGTACCATCTTCATATCCCAAGTATAGGCTCTTACAAAAAATTTAGATCCTTTTTAGCTACCTGCTACACCACTGGCTCCTCTTGCTCCTATGATAGAGATTTAATATTATGAGATGTGTAGAGGCCCATACATGTACCAAGACTATATGGAAAATATATAGGAACCTCAATCCAAGGATTTCAATTAGGCCAATTACAATAAACAAGGAAAACAATTCCAAAAAAATAAATAATATGAATAATATCAATATTACCAGCAAAGACCAGGTCAGCAAAAGCCACAAAACGAATTCAAGTCTACTGTCAATAAGGAGTTTCCATGAACCACCAAATTTGTAGGGAACACCTAGGTTACCACTTAAAAATATATCTCATATACCCCAAAACAAAATACCATATAAACCCTTTCCCCTAGAGCTCAGCATAAATTCTAACCAGAACCATAGAGACCACCACAAAAATCCCAACCTCTGTCGCATAATATTTAAAAGTTTCTCAATGGATTTGTGAAAAAATAAGATCAAAGGGTGACCACCCAAGAGATAATTATATGAAACCAAAGAGATTACCTATGTAATATTGAGCACCAAATGGTTTGAATCTCAAAGTTATTATCAGAACAACTATCGAGTATGTTGCTCGGTAACTCGAAGATTCACCCTTTAGAAGAGGCAAAGGAAGTTGTTATTAGGAGTTGGAAAGGGATATACATTTAAAAACCATAAAAGGGAGTTGAAAAGATTCCATTAGAATGATATAAACTCCAATAAGTCATTAGTGATGATGTCACAAATATCCCAAAAGAAGTTAATCAAGAAATAAATATAAAATAAGAATCTACAAAAAAAAGATTTGATAATAGAGTATCCTAAATTGGAATAAGTATACATGGAACCATGAAAATTTAAACACATTATTAATTTCCTAAAACGAATTATGCATGGAAATATTTAATGTAAATATAAGAATTTTCTAGAAATGTTTAAGAATTTACACATCAATATTACCTTCACTGAAGCCATTTCTCAGATTCCTTCATATACCAAATTCGAAAAAGAATTTATTTCCAAAAAAAGCAATATAGAAGACATATGATTCATTTATTTTAATAAAATAATTATCTAAGGTCATTCAGTAGAGGCTTGCCCGTAAGATGCAATACCCTAGTGGTTCCATGATACCATGAACAAAAGGGGAATGTAGCATAGGAATATAGCTACACAATCTTGGCGTGATCATAAATCATATTTTGATAAGATTATTTGAAAAACTGGGGATTCAATAACCAAATATGATAATAATTTCAATATAACTAGATGACTAATCTATAAAGTAACCTTTAGGGATTCTTGATGATTTCTTAATAAATGTTTGAAAATTAATCATCCATGTAGATTTCCTCATCAAAGATATGAAGGAAGAAGTAGGCATTCCAATTATTCTAGGACATCCACTTATCACAGCAAGAAAATCATTGATTGATGTAAATCAAGGATTATTGATATTTAAAGAAGGAAAAAAACGTTTAGTGTTCGACTTAATGAGGGCTGGGAAAAAAAGATGACACATTTGACATTAAGGCTACATTTCTTACCATTGAGAGACATGATTTGATGTCCATTGAGGATGATAGAAAGAGAATATACCATTATGAAGATGAAGGTGTGATCATGAGGATATAAATTATATTGAACTCTTGAAAAGTTAAACAATCCAACTATTCAAACCCTTGGTCATCAAGCCACCAATGTTGGAACTAATCATCTTACATGAACATTCATTTACTTGGTACAAGAGACTATCGATGTACTTCTAGTCATTATCAGCTTAGAGTTGAACCAAATACAAGAGTAAAAAACTATTTATGTTTTAAAAAGCAATAATAAATCAATATACTGGGGAGTGAATGATATTAAGGGATCAACCCAAAATTATAAACCATCAATATATTTTAGGAATAATCCATTATACCCAATTGCAAACCCCAGATGTGACTCACCCCACCAATGAAATAAGTGGTTATGAATGATGAACTATAACCTATAGAAGATGATATAATATTATCAATCTCTAATAGTGAATCAATGAGTCTGACCCATTTTTCCCAAATATGGGTGGTCTATCCATTGTAAAAACAATGAAGATGAGTTAATCTGAACTGGAATAATAACTGCATATCAAGTATGCATTAATTGTCAAAACCTCAACATTCCAACCCAAAAAAATAATTTCTCATTACCTTTTATGGATCAAATGCTATAAATACTGGTACTTCGTGAATTATATTATTTTATGAATGGATATTCAGGATAAAATTAAATTTCATTTGATCTAGATTATTAATATAAAACTAAATTCACTCATCCCTTCGTAACCTTAACCTACAAATATATGTCATTTGGAATGTGTAATGTGCCAATAGATTTTAAATTTTCCAGGTCACATATATTCCATGATATGGAGGGGGAGTTCTAGGATATATTTATGGATGATTTCTCAGTATATTGATGATCCATTAAAGTATTATGGAGTGATTTGGACCTAGTTTTAAGAGATTTTGATGAATAATACCTAGAATTAAACTTGAAAAAATGTAAACTCATTATCCGAGGAGTATTATTAATCAGACATACAATCTAAAAGAAATGCATGGAAGTGGATCCAGTGAAAATCAAAGTAATAAAAGGTTTACCTAAGTCTATAATAGTAAAATGAATAAGGAGATTTTTGGACAATGGAAGATTCAACCATCAATTCCTAAAAGACATTCTAAAAGTATCCAACACCTTGAAAAACTTAATTTATTAAATAACCTATTTTTGAATTCGCTGAAGACTGTTAAAGGCCATTTAATGCCCTAAATAATATCCATGTGGCCACTCCTTCCATCATTTCACTAGATTGGGATACGAACAACAAGACAATATGTAATGACAATGAATTAACTATTGGATATATCATAGGACAAAGAGTTAGACATATATTTTGTCATATTTACTATGCCATACACAAATTGATTGATGCCCATGTAAATAATATGACTATCAAAAATAAATTCTTGAAGTCGACTATGAATCTGGAAAGTTTCGCTCATACCTCATCCTATCTATAGTAGTGGTCTATAATGATCATGCATCACTTATGTATCTACTGAGTAAAAAGGATGAAAAACTGTGACTGAAATGGTGGATACTACTACCACAATAGTTAGATATCATTATAAAGTATAACAAAGGGACTAAGAATGTTATTGGGGATTATTTATCAATACAACCACCACCCATCATTAAGGATGGTGATGATATTGAAATAGAGGATGACATCCTCGATGCAATCTTTTTTATAATTAATACCCAAGACAGTACATGGTTTTTGGATATTGGAAATTATATCACCATTGGATCACTCTACCCAAACCCCACTTATTAAAAAGGATTATATTTCTAGTTGAGTATTCACATTTCTACTGGGATTAGCCAATAATTATTAAGCATTGTGCTGATGGATTAATGTGGCACTAAATCCCAGAAGATGAAATACAAAACCTACTCATCGTGTTTCGTATAGCCCCAATTGGAGGGTATGATGGATCAGAATGTACCATGGCCAAAATCATTCAAAACGGGTTATTATGTCCCATGCTTCATAGATTCAATTAACTGTTTTCAGATCTATGATCAGTTCCAGCTGACATGAATCATATAAAAAGGAAATAAAATTACCAAAAATCAAAAAATTGCTATTGAACTCTTCAACATATGGTGGATTGAATTTATAGGTCAATTCATTAATTCTCATGAAATTTTTAATATCCTAGTTGGTGATTACTATGTCTCAAAATGGGTAGAATATGAGGTGATAACTCATGAAATAGAAATATTTGTCATGAATTTTCAAAATAAAAATATCTTCTCATGATACGGATTCGTTTGATTAATCATTAGTGAATAGGGAAAATATTTTAGAAATAATGTTTTCAAGGGATGACTTGAAAAGTATGAAATTCACTATAACATTGGAACTCGGTACCACTAACAAAAATTTGGAAAGTGGAATTATCAAACTAGGAAATAAAAAATCCAATATAAGACAGTCAATACAAGTAGAATGGACTAGATTATAAAACTAGATTATGCACTTTGGGTGTATCACACAACATAAAAACTTCCAATCAACACTCCTCCATTCTAACTTTTTTATGGAAATCCTTTCCATCTACGGGTGGAATTATATCACATATCTTACAGGGAAAATAATAAATTAATCATGAATACTCAAAAATATAGGGAAGTAAGAATGCTCTAAATTATTGAGCTTGAATAAATTATGAAATATTACAATAAGAATACCATAATTTATAAATTAAAGAAAAAAATGGAATGATCAAAAAATTACATATTGAATATTCACACCAAGAGATAATGTTCTGTTATTAAATTATTTATTAAAATTATTCTAGGGAAAGCTGAAATCGAATTAGGTTATTCTATACTAAATTGTTAATGTTTTCCCATACATAGAAATTGAAATTTAGAAATGTAGAGAACCACACATCAATTTTAATATGAAAAGATTCAAAATCATTCAAGAGACATTCTATACGGGGTTCTTCCTAACTTTAAAAATTCTCTTAACCATAAAAAGTCAAGATATTGAATATAAGAAAATATTTGACTGTGAGGCAACATAGGCCTGTCTAATAAGCATGAATATGGTTTTGAAAAGTTTAGTATGATAGAATTTCTGGAAGGTTCAAAATAAGACCTACCTTAAAAGAGGCACAAAATACCAAATAAATGTTGTGTAACCATTAAACACAGTGTAAATTTTTATGCTCCAAAAATAATTAAAAACCATGATTTACACATTGTGTATTCACTACACAACATGAATGTTCACTATGACATTAAAATGATATGAACTCTAGGATAACATCCCACCACCCCCTCAAATTTACTCTTATCCTATGTGACAATACCTTACTCCCAACCTCCTCTCCTCCTCCATTTCATTCCTACATACTCCTCTCTTCTCATCTCCATTACAAATTGCTCTATCCCTTTCCCATTATCCTCTATCTAAAATAGACCACAACCTTACCACGCATGCTTCACCCTCCAAATGTGATCCCTTGGCCCCATAGAGAGTAACAAAATTATTTTTCTCAATAAGATGGGGTTGATAATAATGAAAGGGAGTATATACCAGTGGAAACATGATATATTCTAAATGAAAAAGAAGTAGTTTCCCAGTAGGAAGCCGACCCAGCCTAACCTTCCCAAGTCCCTGCATCCACCACTATTACCCCTGCCACCACCTCCATAACCACAGGCTCAACATGTTACCACTCTCATACCACCCACTACCACATTCATTAAACATCATATAACCACCTTCACCACTACCCATGATACATATACACCTTTACCACAAATTTACAATGACATGTATCCTTTCATCGAGTTACTGCAGGGGAAACAAAACCAAGACTACATATGACTCAATTTTCTCTTTATCCCTCTATCCCATTTTATCCCCCTCCCCACCACCTTCCATTACAGCATCCCACCCTCTACCACTGGGAAACACCTCATCCAAATCCCTTATAACCCATTTCACTACTTCGTCCAACCTAAAATCCAAGATGACAGACCCCATAGAGAAGTAAGAGTTTTTAGAGAAGTGGGACAATGGGGAAGGACCATTCCACTCCTTCTTCAATCAAGGTTCCTTTGACAGATATATCTTCAAAAAAAATTCCCTCATTACAGATCAGAACCCCACCCATACATCCTCAACTGAGAACACTGCCATTACCAAAACATCTACTTTTGTGGCCAATCCCTCATCCCACACTAGCATCGATGAAATCAATTTGGAAGAGATTATAGATAACCCCACTATTTAGGAGGGGAGTAATTATGGAAACACCAATAGGAATGCCCTGGATATTTAGTCTTGCTATATCCCCTCCTAAAATTTACTCTATTGGGTATGGTTTTAATATTTTTAGGGATTCCCTTTTTCATAGATGTATCATTCCTCATATATATATAGGGGATAATGTTTATTTTGTCTATACAACTTACAGTATTATTTTTCATTATACAACATCATTTCTTTAGCCATGTCTAACTCTTATGCCTCTTCTATGGTCATTGATGTGGTTGTTAAGACACCATATTCCCTCCTATATCAGATGTATCATCTTCTGGATGATGTGGAATTCTATATTATGGAGCTCTAACTACAGATTTGTCATTGGAAGGAGGCCCCTCCATGACATGAATGAAAACTACCACTTCCCCTTAAGCTTCACATCAAACCTATTTATAAGGTTGTTAATCAACAAAATATTCACTATGATCTTGAAGACATGGCCACCAATTTCTTCTAGGGGCAGAGGACCTCTGAATCAGTGGAAGACAATGAATAATTTCTTTTTCAATATCTTTGGATAATGATGTATTTATTCTTGAGTTATGGGAGAAAACCCATATTTTTGTTTTCTTTATTCTATTTGTGTTCTTATGATCATTTCCCATTTTTATTATATTTTTATATAGCAGCATAAAATTATTTATCATCACTTACTACATTTATATGATTTGTTTTCCCCTATTTTTTTCTATGTACACCTACTCATTTATCTTATTACATATTAGTTAACCCCTTTGGACTAATGGTTTATCTAGTGTAGGTATTTTGTTTCAAACAAAAAAATCTATTAGAAAAAATTCAAAAAAACATAAAAAAAATTTCCCAATGGAATAACATTCACTAGAGGGACCTGATGATTCCCTTATTTTCACATATCAATGGCCATTTCATTTTTTTATGCTATATTTGATATATCTACCATGAAACATTTTAGAACATTATGGGAACTATCTCACTTTAACTATGGGTAGTATGTATTTTTATTTATTGTCAATGCACTTGTATTATTTAATTTCATCCCAAGTATATTTGACATTTTCTATACAAATATTGTTTTAAACATGAAATATCATTACAAACATTAAAAAAAAGACATAATTAAGTTTTATACAGTTTAATTATATGTTTTATTAATTTTTATATTAATAACAATATTGTTGATTTGAGTAATTTAATTCTAATTCTGGATTATTTTAATTTCATTTGATATAATTATTACTTGGTATTGTTCCTAGAGTGATTTCTAGTTATTTTTTATAGTACAATTCTCAAGAGGATTATAGACTAACACTATAATATTATTTTTTGAACATTTCTCTTGAGAGATAGTTGGGACATATAAACATATCCATACCTACATTGATATCTTATTGAGGATATGATTGAACTAATTCACTATTAAAATGATTAAGGAAATATTTTTTAGACTATTTTCATGGTACCCTCCTATAAATATTTCTTTTTATCCCATAGTATACAAGAATAACTTTTTTAGTATGGAACTGTTTTTAGAATATTATCCATTCCTACCCTTCTCTTGGTACGATTCATGATTGTCCTTTGAACAAGTGTGGGGGGATTTTCACTGACAACGAAAATGGGATTTTTTATCTAATTGGATGTATGGTGGAACTTTATCCATTGTGATATGTTGTGGTTCATGGATTTATTTTCCATTTTCTAGTTTTACCATGTTCCTTTGAAAAAAGAAATGTAAAAAAGGGGTTATGTATTATGTAGGTCAAAAATAACCATTCACTGGATCGATGAATCCTATTATGGATCATATGTGGTTTGGTGATAGATGTGAGACCTAGCCTAGAAATTATTTTAAAAAATAAATAAAAAGAAACAAAAATCAAAATTTTACATTCTCGATGTTATCTTGACATATCCATAGACCTACTATGAGATATTAGAGCATATAAACATTTTTTCTAGGAGGAGTTACTTCATTTATCAATACACAATTGTCATAAATTTTAAAATAAATCTCAACCAAATTTTGAGATTGATTTTTATTATCTACCCAACATCCCTAGGCTTCAGTGATATGATAACCTTATTGTTTAATCCCTCATTAATGACTATTTATCTTTAAAAAGTGTATATATTAGATCCAATAAAATATTATAGTTAGGAACATGTATTCAAGTCATGAGCATAAATATAATTTTATTTTACCATGAATGATGAGAGAATATTAAGTGTGTGGTAAATTAAAAACTAGGAATACTATTAATAGAATAGTTATGAAAATCTAGTTAATGGAAGAAATTATTTGAATAAATAACTGAACATTGAGGTATGACTGATTTTCTCTATGGTATTTATTTTGGAGGATTTTATTTTTATACACGAACTTAGTTTTAATTTCAAAGTTTTAATTCATTTTTCTTTTCATAACGATTGTTTCATTTAGAATACTTATTGAGATATATTTTTCATGGGGATAATAAATTGTTTAATTGTTGGGTAATTTGATAAGATGAATTTATCAACACATTTTGGATGCATTTATTTAAGTTTTATTCTTGTTTCGTTTGACATTGAAAAAGGTGTTTATTTATTTTTTATGAATTATATGTTTTGGAATTAATGTATTCAATGACCAGAAAACTAGAAAAACATATGTTTTACATTCCATAAAAGGAGTTCCTGAAGTGTACTCCTCATCAACATTTAATTGGACCAAAGGATAGTCTGTGAGAAATAACATGATATGAATATTTTTCACACAATGTAAATACATTAAACATTTTGATACATTCATATTAAATTTTTTTCTAAAATTACACAATGTGCAGAAAGTAGAAGATGTTAATCACATACATGATGTGTATAATTTACATGATGTGAAAAAGTTCAAGATCTCATCTAGTCAAAGATACAGTGTGGGTATTCTAGGAGATTCAATATTATTGTAGGATATTGTGGATCTAAAGTGAATAACATGTAAATATTTCATATAATGTAAAATTTTTGATAAAATACACTTAAAGTAAATACACAATATTAAATCCTTACATGCCATATAAATTTCATGCCTATATATATTTTAGTGATGCCCACTATGGAAAAATAGTTAGGACCTATATATTACTCACATTTTTCCTCTATTTCATATCATTTTCCTTTTGAACTCAATTGTAATTCAATCTTTTAATCATTTTATCAATTAATTTTTGTTTTTTCATTCTAGTTTTTTTCTTCAAACAGTTTATTTCTACCTTCAATTTCATTCTCAGTTTTGATACAAATCATTTTCCAATTTCAATGTCTATCTTGTTTCTTAATTAAAGGTAATTTATTTTTATTATTAATTGTTTAAATTATTAATTGGCTATTTATAAATTTCGTATGATTACTATGAGTGTACATGTTATTACTTTTCATTTAATGAACACTTTCATGAACTAATAATCAACTTAGGGTTAAGGGTCGATAGAAAGTGTGATTATGTGCTCAATGAATATATAATTGAACATTGATAACCCTATGTCATGTAATAAAGTTAAAATAACTGTTTTCACCTTATCTGGATCATACCTAACTATATAAAGTGAAAATTGACAAACCAAACCCATTATTCCCATTAGCCTCTAATGTTTTCTAACATAGAAGCTAAGTGTAATTCATCTGAGTTGAAATATATACCCAAAACAAGGATTATTAGTATCATATGTATATGAATTTGGATTCACCATATCCAATTAGAGACATTTTCACCACTTCATAGACTAATCCATTAGACTATCCCTTGATAGACTTGGTATAATATTTTGTCTAAATCCCTAAAATTGACCCTCATCCCTTCTTTTTATCTCCTATAAATCCAAAATACATAGTTCTCATGAAATCAAATCTGTAAGTTTATCCTATGTAATCCTTATATAGGGTTTGATTTTCCATGTTTATGGTCTTCTAGGTGTCCCAAAAGGTTTGACAAGGCACTACCGCTTTACTATTACATTGTAGCAAGTGTATTTTCAGAATGATAAATTTCTAATTTGATCTCACCTGGAGGATTCAACAATGCCTTCTAGGTAGATTAGTAGGAGATTAGAAGATTATTTAATGTCTCCAACAAACATTATCCTTAACATTAAAGAGGATTTCAAACACATGGGATTAGGAAATATCTATTTCAATAGAAATTTGAGTGAAGGAGGCATCTAAAAGATAAAGTGTTCACTCATTCATATAGAGAAACGAACCTAGGGAATAGTAAATTCCATTGAAAGAATGATAGATTATCTACAAGAATAGGTATCCCAAGGTTATTAATCCATTGCACCTCCATAGAAGGATGAAAACCTAAGTGGAGGTTTATTAACCATAGAAATAAATTTAAAACCCAATTTCCAACTAATCTAGGGGAACAAGACCTGGCCTTTATGAAATACTCCAAAGAGGAAAGAAAAAAACATAATGATTTAAAGTTCAACACAAAATCCATCTCTATAGATTCCAACCCCCAAGAGATGAAGATATTATAGAATAATGAGAGTACCAGTTTTTCCAAGCCGAAAATAACCACCAGCTTCTATCTATGAAAATCCATCACTTCCTTGATGGAAGTTCCAGGTAAGTGGATCTCCATATTATCCATTAATAAAGTAAATATAGTATGCTCAATTAGTATTTTTAGTATCTAAGGAGAATTTAATGATTGGGAATTATGGAATGTAGTAGTAAGTCATTGAGAAAGGGTCCACCTTCAAGATGGGTGAAGAGCCAATCCTACTGAGAGAGTCGAGATGAAGAAATACAGGGAAAGAGGGTGGGAGGGAAGATGATCATACACCTATATTAGGGGTGGAACATCCTAAAATATTGTATGTATTGGATACAAAATGGTTGGAAATTTTTGAAAATTAGGGGGTGTTTGAGGCATGTTCTCTATAGAATTTTAAAAATACAATTTTAAATTTTACATTAATGATGACATATCTTCTCCCCCATTTTGATATATTAATGTGTGTATTTTTTACTTATAAAAATCACACATGACTCAGGAGTTATCTCAAAATTAATCACACATTATTCATCAATATATACACTTTTATATTCAAAATACATTGAATAATAATTTCCATATTCGAAATATTATAACACCAAGATCTTTGGTTGTAGGTACGATCATCTATTTTAAACTGATCTGTAGATTTTTTATTTTATTCACTCAATATCCATTGTTATTTAATTATTTTTAATTTTATGATGGCTCAAAATATTTATATATTCTTCAAGAGATACTAAAAATACCATATCTTTGATTCCCATGAAATCCTTAGCCTGAACATCATTCAAAACCTCCACACGCATGGCATTTCCACATAGAGCCTAATTCTACATTATAGAAATCATCATTGTATTCTAAATTTTTCCATACCTTTTGAATTTTAATTCATTCAATAAAAAATCCTATAATCAAAATTCATATGGGTTGATTCAAAAAATTTAACTTTTTACATTACGATTCCTTAGTTTTGAAAATCACCAACACTTCATTAAAACTATATTTTATAAAATTTATATATCCCAAGTTTTTATAATGTTCTTCTAGGAAACATATTTTTCTATAAAAGGATGAAATGGATCAAATATAAAATTAATATAAATATTATTCTACAATATGATCCATCGGACTGACTTAGAGTTTAGCCCATTGAACTAAATAGTGTTACGACCATCAGTTTGATGAAGTGTTTTGTCCATCATACTAAAAGAATTCATAAACATTGGTCTTATAATAGTTAATATCCATTAGAATGACCATAATTAATTTCGTCATATTTAAAAACAATATAGTCCATCATACTTCCCAATGTTTATAATTAGATTAATTTTAATAATTTTAATTGAATAGAATTCATTGAAAATTATAATAATGCTATAAATATTAAATCATATAGAAACCATTTTCTAAACTATCAAGTGAATAAAATTAAAAGGAAATTATAACCAACTCCAATATTCACCAAAATATATCCATCATAAGGATGTCTATAAATATAAGTGCATTCAAGATGTTGGGAGAGGATGCATTTTCAATTCCACGCATCTGAGATTTTTCAATTCCTGTACATATTGTTCTTATGCTTTGTAAATTTATAGAGAGTTTTATTTTGAAGGAATCTATGTGTGGATTGAAAATTCATTATGAAAATTTTCTTTTTTATTAATTTTATTTATTCAAGGTTTAGATCGAGGTATTTCTAGGATAGAATGATTGGTGAATTTGATCTATCTGACTGCGGGATTCTGGGGATAGGAAGAAAAATCTGACACTGATCATCATATCAAGGGGTTCCAATGTTTTTAAAGATAGATTTATTACAATCATCATAATTAGTTCTTTCCTAGTGTTTAAATATATAATTTTACTATTTTGTTTAAAACTATTGATATCTTAAGTAAGGATTTCTGATTTCCATAACTCTTAAGGTTAATGGGTAGAATTACTTTTATAATGATTTTAAGTAATTCTTATTTTATTATAAGATTTCATATTACTTATTTCTGATTTTTTATTATATTTTTTTTAATTTAAATTATAATATTTGTTTTACTAATATTTCTAATAACAATTTTATTGGACTATATGTGAAACCAATTAACAAACTATGAGATATTGGAAAATATTTTAATCTAATGCATATAATCTGATCATGAGATGATTTCTGAGTCCTGTGTTTTAACTAAGGAGGTTTTGGGTTTTTTAGTTTAATTTTTTTAACAAAAATACAACCCCTCTTGAATCTATTATATACTCATATAATCCAATAATTTATATTAGATAAGGTTCCACTCCATAACCTTCTATGTTTTTTATTTTATTAACTATTACATATTGTTATATTTTTATAAATATATTTTTTTATAAACTATTATTACACTAATATGTATTTCAGAAAGAGTTTCTATTTTTATAAGAAGGAAAGATTAAATTTTGGTACTCTTTTGAATTTGAATATTACCAAACAACGTATTTTTTATGGTAATTATTATCATTACTAGAAAAAGAAGATGAAAAAAATTATCAATATCTGTGTGTAAAACATTATGATAATGACTACAAATTACTCTATTATGGAAAATAAGTTGTAGAGTTTACTAATTAAGAAAATTTGGAGTATCTATTCAATTATAGAGTAAGAAATACTCTATTATGTTCTATGAATAGAAATTTTTATTGTCAAATATCTTTATGTGAACTAGGAAATAGTATTTAGAAGAAGTTGGAGATAACTCATTTTGGAAATTATAAAGGCATTAAGATAAAAAGGGATATACTTAGAAATAATTATCATGATTTATATTTTATACTTGGAGAAACTATTACTAAAATATAACAATTGTTTATAAATATTGTTAATAGTTTAAAATATCTTGGATAAAAAGATCATATAGATGGAATCTTATTGGAATAGATTATATAGCTAATTCTTAGTGAAAGGTAATAAAAGGGAACTAATTTGGATGACACAATAAGGATTAATAATATTACACTTGTAGATCATATTGGAACCCATTTGTAGTATGAATGAATATTAAAAATGGATGTAGAGAAACCCCAAAAAAAGAGGAGTTTATTTTTCAAATACATCAAATATTCCTAATAAATTTCAATATACTAAGAAATATGTTAAGTATTCGAAAAGAATAAAGTGGTTGTTGATTGAGATAGTTGTAAATCAGAACATATTGGAAATGAACTAGATAATCATTAAAAACAATTGAATACAATCACTGTAAAAAAGGATTTTATGTACGCATTTATGAAAAGTCACACTGTAAAATTGATAAGAAATATTCTTCATAAGTGATATGCTATGAATGTAAGAAGGTTTTATATATTAAAACATATTTTATGAATCTACAGAGAAATAAAAAAAGTAAAAAAATTCAAACATATATTATAAGAAGTATTATTATACCAATAAAAAAGAAAAGTATGAATGCATCAGATACATGGGGCGCTCATGGAGGATATTGTTTTTGTAAGAATTCATCAGATAGTGAATTTTTATGATAAAAAATATATTGTATTATATATATAAATATAAAAGGTAAAAAAATTTCTTTTTGATAATGTAACTATTGAATATGTTACAAACCATACATTAATTTATTTCTTCCCTAATAGTAATGATGAAAATAATTCTATATATTCTAATGAATAATATTCATCATATAATGAGGAAAATAATTCTTATCAAGTTTTGAAGAATTTTTAGGAATTGAAAAATTACTTGAAAATGGAAATTGATCGATTAATAAAAAAACCTGAAATTGCTCAATAAAAACATGTGAAATAAGATTCTATAATATCTACATTAGGTGATGAAATATCAGATCCTTCAAAAAGCGTGAGATAAATATAATTTTGAGGATGATGATCTTTTAAAAGAAAATAAAAATATAATTTTGATAAAATTCATTTAAAAATGAATTTTTCGAACATATATCGAATAAAAATTCAATTGGGTATACAAATTTAGAAACAAAAAAATTTTAAATTTTTTAGTTTGAATAAATTTTATCGAAGTTTATCACTAGTAGGGAAAATTTTAATAATATGTATAATAAAATGAGGCTTCATATATATTTTTTGGAATGGGTTATACTAATATAAAACCTTCATTTTGTAATTACTACTTTGTTCTAAAAGATTATGCATTTTATACTAAGTCTCAACGTGGTGGATATTAGAATAAAAAATTTTCTTTAAAAAATTTAATATCTATGATTTCATATAGCCTGCTTTTTAAAAGAATTGAAATATTCCCAAAATAATAAAGTTAGAAAAATATGGATTTTTAAATTTTTACTTTATGATAATATCAGATACAATATATTTTGGATTCTAAAGTGCTAATGTTTTTATATTTAGGAAAATATAGAATTTACTGAACAAAAAAGTATTCGGTATATGGGTAGAGGTTTCTCCAAACACATGACCTGAAATAATGTCTTCTTGAAAATTATAATAAAGATGAAATGTGGAAAAGTCATTTTCATTGATAATACTCATGGAGAAATAATCAGTATATGTATCCTTTATATCTTTATAAAAGCTACAATTTCAAAGGTTTTATTTGTAGTAGGACATAAGAAAAACTTTATAAGTATAATCCAGTTATGTGATGAGGGTTATCTTTTGAACTTTAGGAAACATATAGTTAGTATTCATTATTCTAAAAATTAATCTAGTCTTTAATCCAATAAGTATGAGAACATATAAATAAAAAAAATAAAAGATATTATGATCCAATATCTTCCATTTAATAGTGAAATGGAAGATCAATCATGGTTATGGAAGAAAAAATTAGGTAAATGTAACTATATAACATTTTCTAGGTTATCTAATAAAGGACTTTTAAGGTTCTATCGAATCAGAGGTTTGATACATAAAAATTATGTGATCATTTTAAATTAATAATTCAACATAAGTCATGTTTTTTGTCTATTATTGAAGTATCAAGTAATGATTCTTTACAATTAGTTCACAAGGAATTGTTTTTTCCAACGCAAAATTAAAATATCAGCGGAAAATACTATATATATATTTTTTGTTTTTTATTATACATTACACAATTGGGTCTATATTGAAGAAGCTTTTTCATAATCCTTTCGTTGTATAAAAACATTGTATCATGAGTCAAAAATGAGAAAAGCCTCTCCTTGATAATTATTAATTGTGATAATGGGGAAGAACTGTTTAATTCTAATTTTGAATCTCTATGTTGGAAAATTGTATTCTATTAAACATTTTAGCACCTATAACTCCACAAAAAATGGTTTAGTTTCAAGAAGAAATAGAATTATTCAATACATTAGTAGAACCACGCTGAGTGAATACTCAGTTTCTAAATATGTTTTTTTTAATCAGTCATTACTGTATATTATACTATAAATTGAGTTTTAATATTACTTTTTTAAATGAATATTTTTATGAGTTGTGTACTAGAAGAAAAAATCATTCTTTATTAAATTTTTGGATGAAAAGAATCCATTAAAAAGATTAAAAATTACATATATAATGTTTCTCTAAAATATTCTAACAACTTGAGCTTGAAGTACATAAGATTACATTTCTTTTATGAAATACTTAACACATGAAAAAAACATATTCCCAAAGACCGTATTAGTTTAGTGTCTCTCGAAACTGGGAATATAATCTTCTAACTTGGTGAATGATCTTCAACATCTCCCATAAAGATATTCCCCTATTTGTTTTTCCTACCAAAAACATTTCTTTATATCCTAGGAAAAAGAAAACATATAAATGGTGAGCTCAAATGCTCTGTAAGGTTAAATGTGGAAAACATAAAACAAACCGTAAATATTGTAACATAAAAACATGAACATAATGTTTGAAAATAAAAATCTTAAGTAATGAAAAAAATATTTTAAATACTTAAGGAATAGACGATAAAGGAACATTAACCATAATAAAATAACATTGGAATAAAACATGGAATTGTGGAAAATAAATAATCTCATAATATAATTTCTATAGTGCCTCAGGTGTTGCTTCCAAGACCATCATAGTAGAAAATGTCAGTTAATTGAACCAGGTTTACATGTCATCTCAGTCATGTATTACCGAACTAGATTTACTTTCCATTATAGCCATGTTTTTCTTATTTGATATAAATATTTACCCAATGAATTGGAGGCAGATATAGGTCCCACCTATCTCATAATGAAATTGTTCTTACATGTTCCATTAAAATGTAAATCATTCATCATAGCATAACCCAAAAAATAAAATGGGTTTTCTTAAACAACATTAAATCATAAAATAATCCATATAAAATACCATTCCTTCATTAACACAATAAAATTATAGTAATAATTGGGATATAAACATAACCATATTTAAAGAGAGTCATCTTAGATGGAAATTTTTTTTGACAAACCTCTTGATCTTAGTTCTTGAGAAAAAATATCCTTTCTTCTTAAAACAAATTCTTTTTGAAAAATACCATACAATTTTAGAAGAAATCATTTTATGTGAAAATAACCTTTTAATCATGTAGTGGAAGATTCAAGGAAATAAAGCATTATGAAATCATAAAAAAATTGTTCATGACATACATGTTATAAAAATATTCTTGTCATACTTTTTCCAAAAAAGTAAAAAAGTTCCTCATATGGTAAAAAAAGAATGATTCCTCCAATACTGTGTAGTAAAATTAAAAAAGGGGAAAATGACTTTAAATATACATAGATGAATAATAATCATTTTATGAAAACATGGACTTGGATGATAAATATATCCCTAGAAAATATTTACCTATAATCAATCTCATATAAAAATGATATTGCAAAATTATCCCTTACATAAGGTCTGATATGTTTCTTATGTGTCTTAAACCCCTATATAATGATCATTATAATGTTATTAACTTATTCCAGAATCATGGTCATCATATATGAACATATTTTCATTCATTTTTTAGAACAATTTATTGTTACTCGTTATTCAGGTTTTAACTTCTTTATGATCGTATGCATGTTTTGTCGAATAAGTTACAGTTCTCCTACATAGGTCATATTTATATCATTATAAAATAATATTAGCATAATAAATATCATATTTTATTCATTCTATACATTTATATAATCACGCTTGAATGGTTAATATAGATACTATTAAATTCCAATAGAATATAAAATTGTTCATTAATGGAATTTTAAACATTATCTAAATCATTTGGATGAATATTATATTTTCAAGACTATTATATCATTTAATAAAATAGTATTTGTTTTAAAAACACATTTATTTCAATTTTTATACTATTCATATCATGACATTTTAAAAAAATCCAAAAAACCTGATTATTTAAAAAAATCATTAATTCAAATATAAAAATTCATAATAATCTATAAAATTCGTTTCTGTCATAAAAATTTACTAAATACATTTATTTTAAAAATTTTAATCTCATTTATTTAAATCATTCATTAATAAGGTAATCATTACATCATCATTATGTCAAAAATAAATTTATTTATGTGATGTCAAAAAATTATAAATAAAATACCATGATGTAGAAAATATATTTCATCCTTCTAATTACTATTTATAGTTGAATTTATATTTTTTATAAACCCGTATAAAATTTATTTTTTTAAGAAGAAACATGTTTATGTTACCTTTCTCTTTACTTTAAATTAATTCTTATAAAATGTCATTTTCACATCTATGTGGATCCATGGGGTCCAAAAATACACCCAAGGATTATAATGGTCATAAATATCTTATACAATCAGATTAGGACATGTTTTAGGGAAGTTTAATATTATTATAATATTATTTTTTACCCTTATTTACCAGAATTACCTTTTAGCTAAGGTAAATAAAATAATTACTAAAGTTACTATTCATAATTTCTATAAATAAAAGGTACCTATTTACAAAATATCAACCCTATGATTACAAATATGGAATCCAGTTTTTTGATTTCAAAACACAGAATTTTCATTTATTAATTTAATATTAATTCTCATTATTAAAACCAAAAACTGTGTTTTAAGAAATAATAACTATCAAAAGATTGAGATGTGTTTGTGTCCAATTTCAATGAGAAAGTATATAAAATGAAAAAAAAATTGTATTAAATGATAAAAATTTATTCATGTTACACTTTAAAATAATTTAAAAATGTAATCTTACAATAGAAATAAATTATATGAAAAGCCAGTTTTGAATTAAAATGAAATATTTTTCATTTTTCAATAAAATGTGAATTTTATTTAGAAAAATACCAAAAAATCAACATAAGTAAATTTTTATGTAATTATTCAAAATAAGAGGTTTATTTTGTCAAATTTAACTTATAAAAGTCACAAAAACTATATTAAAAATGGGTGGGCCCTCAAAAGACTCTAAAACTGCATTTTTTGCAAAATACTTCTTTTATCCAAAAATATGATTTTTTTTCTCATATAATATTCTAGAAAATGATTAAGATGAATTCTAATGTTATATAAAATTAAAAATGTGGTTAATACTACTCATAAAGTCTAGTTTAAATCCAATTAAATAATAATATTTAAATAATATATCATTGTTTATTGAAACTGAGTATTGCGTACAACGCAAGCTATCGAGGAAGGCCCCTCTTGTGTGTAACATAGGCCAAGTCAGTGTTATGTGTAATTAAATCTTAATTTGGTATTTTTTATATCATAATCTAAACATAGTTCACATAAACATTGAACAAAATCTCTACTCAGTGTTACGTGAAATGAATTCTATAAAAAGAACTTGAAATTGTGTGCAACACATGTCAAGAAGAGTGTTGTGTGTACTATAAGCTAATATTTTTTTTCATATAACCCATGATAATATTTTTATAGCATAAAACACAAGACATCCAATAAATTAAAATAATATATCTCATAAAATCTCGGGGTGTTACATTCTACGCCCTTAAAATGAATTTCTCCCTTAAAATTCATCAGGGTTATAAATGGTTTACTACTTGAAGGTTTCTATCATATAAACCCATAGCATAATAAGGAATTATAAAACATCATTTTAAAACAAAAAGTTAGAAACATAATCGTTTCCCAATGTAACTCGTCCCTGGGTTTCTACATAGGAGAACAAAATTGGGAAGTTAATACATGGATATGGAAGTGAAATTTAACCATCATGTTCTGATCGATAGTGATAGAGAATAATGTTTTGATAAATTTAACAACCATAAAACCATAAATCTGTGATGATTTGAGGGACTATATGATTAATTGGATAAGAGGGTAATAAGAGAAAAATTTAAATTTTAAGATCATTTTCCTAAAGTGGATTAATATTGGCTTGGGGATAAATACTTACTTTATTTTATTATAATATCACCATTGGTTGTCCCCTAAATAATTTCCACTTCATCTCTAATTTAAAGAAATTATGCTGAATTTTTCATTCTTAACGTGTTAGAAGATCATGAGATAGAATGATAGGTCATTACAAATGTCACAACAAAAATTATAGAACTTGTTATCAAATATTTATAAGTCCACCTATAGTGAGATAACACATTAATATAAAAAACATCAATTGGAATATAACTTATATTATCCATTAACATTACAATCCTTCCAAAAACTGAAAATAAAAAACATTAGAAAGAGGTGAACTAAATCAACTTAACATTTGTCTCCCATATCTCATTTGGCAATTCTTGTTTTTCACATTCAAAACATGTGAATACCTTAATCATATATGATAATAAGATTAATTACCAAAGAACTTAAGTGAAAAAATTAATTCCGTCAAAATTAACTCTTTCCACTTAAAAAAATTCCAAAACAATTATACTCAAACCACAATATCACTTTTTATTTATAATAGTTTTGAGGTAATTAATACTATAAAACAACACAGTATCTCCTTATCACATCATTATTCACAAATCAAGTGTTTTCCAAAAAATATCTAAACTACTTTTCATGGCTACCGGTACAATTCAACATATACATTCAAATACTTAAGGAAGAACAATAGTGTAACAATCCTTAGATGTTTCTTTTTTTCTATAGCACTATTAATTATTATTGATAAACATGTAATCATTCCAATATCTTCTTAAACCATTGATTGAGCTTCATCATTTTATTCCTCAACACTTATATTATCTCATATATCATATATAGTCTCTTCATCGTCTTCAACATAAATACTACCCATAAAACCATGCTGATTCTCTTCATGATATTTTCCATTATGGAATTGATTTGGATAATTCCCATAAATTCCACATTTAAAAAATTTAATTGTTGTTGATGTCTTATAAATACCAATATCATTGTACATCGTGTTAAAGGAACCTTTTCTTTTACAATTACTGGCTTTCTGTCCTTCTTTTACAAACCCAAAGCATCTTTCAGTTCCTTTGAAACATTCTCTTTGATACCTCTTCCTGCATGATTTACATGAGGAAAGTTGAACTTTATTTCTTCTATGATAACCGTGAAACTCAATATTTCTCTTATTATATGCTTCAAGAAACTCACCAAAGTTGATATTATTGATCGTATTATCAGATTGAAAATGAGGTATAATAATAATGTTTACCCTTCCAACTCCCATTTCATTTAATTTCTCATGATGAATATCATTCCATTGTCCATCATATTCTCCATTAACATGAATCCTTTTATTTCGAGTCTTTTTCTGAAACCCAAAAAAATAGTGTGAGAGGTGAAAATCATACTAGGAAAACAACAAAATCAAGGAGGGTACATTTAATCTATAACATTATAGGCTTAATCCTAGGTTATTCATGATCTTTTCCATAATTATAGGACTGTAACCTATATTTATACTTAACCTTAGGAATATCCCTAGACATACCTTAGAAATATCTCTTGGTATCTCACTAATGTTTTACCATCATTGTTTCAAAAAGATGACTAAACCTTCGCTCTAATGCCAACTCTAATGAACTAAGACTGATGTACACTGACATTACATTTTTTAAGAATAATTAATATATGATATAAAAAAATCCAAAAAACATTATTAGTTTAGTTTCTTTGGAAACTCAAAACATAATCTTCTTACATGGTGAAATATCATCAATATCTCCCTTAAATATCTTCCCATTTTTCCTACTCAAAACCTTTCTTTATATCCTATCGAAATGAAAACATAAAAAGGGTGAGATCAAATGCCCATTAAGAGTAAACACGGAGAACATAAAACAAACAATAAATATTTGAATGTAAAAACCTAAACATAAAGTTTAAACATCAAAATATTGAGTTAGGAAATAAATATTGGTAGTACATAAGGAATGGACCCTAAAGGAACATTAACTATGATAAAATAAAATTTTCATAAAACATGGAATTGGGGAAAATAAATAAGCTCATAATATTATTTCTATAGTATTCAAGGCATTGTTGCCAAGACCATCATAGTGGACAAAGTACATTACTGAAATGAGTTTACTTGATGTTCTAGCAATGTATTACTGAATTATATTTACTATTCATTCCAACCATTTTTATCTAATGAGATATAAATCTTTACCCAATGCATTGGAAGGAGATATATGCCCTACCCATCTCATAATTAAATCATTCTAACTTGTGGCTCGAAAACGTAAATCATTCATCATAGCATAACCCATGAAATAAAATGGGGTTTCTTAAACATCATTCCCTCATAACATAATCCATATAAAATTCTATTCCATCATTAACAAAATATATTCATAGTAATAATATAGATAGAAAATAACCCTATTTTAAGAGAGTCATCTTAGATGGAAAATACTTTTGATAAACCACTTGAATGTAGTTCCTATGAAAAAATATCCATTCTTATTCAAAAATATTTTCCTTCCTCAAAATTCCATACGAATTTAGATGAAAACATTTTATGTAAAAATATCCTTGTAAGATTTTAGGGGAATATTCAAGGAAATAAAGCATTATGAAATCGTAAAAATCCATTCATGTTGTACAAGTTAAAAATACATTCTTCTCATACTTTTTCCAAAAAAATCAAAAAGTACCTCGTATGGTAATCAAAATAAATATTCCTTCCATAAAATGTAGTAAATGTAAAAAATGTTTAAAAAAGAATTTAAACAAACAAATATAAATAGTAACAATTTTATGAAATCATTTTTAGAAAACATGTACATGGATTATAAATATATCCCACTGCAACAAAAATGTTATTTAGCGGCGGTCGTTTAGTGGTTGTTCTGGGAACCTCTGCTAAACCATTTTATAAAGGTTTCCTGACAGTTTATAATAAACTACTGCGAAACCTTTGTTTTTTTACAGCGCCAACCCTTTCCCCCCACCCCGACCCCTTTTATCACCCCGTGACCCTCGCTTCCCCCGCAACCCTAGCCCCCCACGACCTCGGCGACCCCGTGACCCCGACGACCCCACGACCTTGGAGACCCTGCAATCCCGGAGACCCCATGACCCGGCAACCTCGGCCCCCCGCGACCCCGGCGACACCACGACCCCGTGACCCCAGCAACACTGTGACCCCGGTGACCTATACGAACCCTAAGGTTTGAATTCTAGTAATTTTTTTGTAGTTTGAGTTAAAATTCACTCAAGAACTTATATAGAGTTGGTGCCCGAATATTGATTCATTGTTGTGTTCATTTCTATTTCAACTAATTTCAGTGTTTTTCATGTTTCTTTGTCTCAGCCTTTTGTAGTCTGTTTGTTTTTTTTTGGAGTCCGCAACAGCTCCTGATTTGTTCCAGCATATCAAGTATGGGTGAAATTTTATTTTCAAATTATGGTTTTTTGATTTCCAATAAGTAATGAATTGTACTTATCAATTCTATGGTTTCCAATAAGGAATTTCTTTGGTTAAAAATTGATAGTGTAATGAATTTTCATTTTTTAGTAAAAGAATATGTTTAGTAAAATTATATTCATTTTCTGTAACATATATTTTTTATGAAATTTATATTTTGGATTGTTGACCTTATTTTCTATAAGGGATAATTTAATGATTTTGAATTATGTTTTTGTTAAGTTTAGGAAATATAATTTAAGGGATTTAATATTTACTATTGTGCTAAAAATTATTTAAGGGATCATTTCATTTTTATAATTTTTTTCTTATGTTAATGTTTCTCTAAATCATGTTTTGAGAATTAGAAGATAGGGTTTTGTTTTTCCATAAAAATTTATCATCTTATAATTGAGTTCTATTTAGGGAATTATATTTTATCATGTTTTGATGTTCCAAAGTAAGTGATTACTTTTATTTTTAAAACTTTAATTCATGAATTTATAATTTTGTTAGAGGAATTTTATATATATATTCATCTCAAATTCCATGTTTTATAAATAAGTTATTCCCAAATTTATTTCTTATAATTTAAATTCATATAAATATATGCATGTGATTTCATGTTCTTCATACATAAACATATATAAGTATATTTAAGTATTAAATTTCAAACTATATGACTAATTGCTTCAAGTGATGTAAGTGGGTGCAACATATATATAAATGTGTGTGTATATATTATACAAGTTGTGTAATTCATCTATATATATGTATATATATATATAAATAAAGTTTGTAAATGGGTTTATATGGGTGTATTATATATATGTATATTAGGGATAAAATGTATATTGACATGTTATGACGTTCACTACAATTGTAATAATGAGATGAAGAAGACCCCAAAACCAGGTCTCCCCAACTATCAATCTCCAGTCATTGTGTAATGACAATGCACCCAAGGTGGACACCACATACTCTCATCCATTAATATTCATCATAAAATTATAATTTTATCCTCAGATACACCTAACAATAATTCCCTATGCCTACCAGTGTCCCTCTTATGTGGTTCATGACTCCTAACCAATACCCAATGCCTCACACCTCCTCTTCTACTGGTTCTCTCTTATCTATTGTGTTTTCATCATGATTTGACCTTGATTCTTGTCTATTCCTTCATCTTAGGCCCTCCTATTCCTTCAAAATTACCTATTCCCCTATTTTCACCTTTTCATCTTTGTAATTTAGTTTGGAAAAATCCTATGTAGAGTTCTATAAAAAATAAGTAGTTTTGAATCTTTTTTATAAAATGAATTACAATGAATCTATAGTGAAATATTTGTAGGACTATTTATATCACAATTTTCATACACATTCATGTGTGTGTGTGTAACTTCTATCTTATAATTATAATTCTAAGATTTTGATTTCTAGTTATTGGTTTCATCTTGTTCCATTAATGGACATTGGAATGTTGTGACTTTTCGGGGATCACATGGAGATGTTTTGAGTTGTTAATATTGTTGTGACTTTTTTTGAAAATATTATTGTGAGATATTTCAACTAGGTTTATTTTGTATTTAAATTTTATTTGTATTTTCTTTCTCTATATGTTATCCAAACTAGATGATTTTTCCTTAATATTTATAGTCTCGGATGAAAGTAATCACTTTCATTAAATAAGTATCTTTATATTTTTCATTATTATTTGAAATGGATAATATATATATTTATAAGGACTACTTGACTATAATGAATTATGACACTTAGGTATGGAGTTCATTATAATTTTGATACTTGATCATGGAGTCCATCAAACATGTGTTTCTCAAGCATAGCATCCCTTTATATTGCATAAATTTCTTTTCTATGTGGAATTGAATGGTATTGAATTCATTATAACTTATTGTAGTGGTTTGGATGAATATAATTCTTCCAAGTTCCAAAATATAATGTTTAGAGTGAATTACTTATGGCATCTATTTCCACCTATGTGATTTTGATTATCTTATTATGTTGTCCTAGATGATAGTACCCACACCTCACATTTCATCTAGAAATTCCCAACATGATTATACTATGAAACTCCAAACACGAAGCCCAGACACATCAACTATTATTAAATTACCCTAGTATGATCCCCAAACCACATCAGCCGCATCTTGAACGCCCATATTTATTTACGGCGCATGGCGCACAACGGCGACAAGATCCCCTGGCGCAAAAGAGCACGACGCGGCGCACAGCACATGGCAATATTAACTTGCTGCACACAAAAGGGGTGTATACATATATCAACAATAAAAAATAATAAATTATACAATTTATATATATAAAACAACTATTTATGCCAATAATTCATATTCCATACATCAAAAAACAAATTATGTCAACAATGACACCTACAATTAAATATTAAAAACTATATATCTCAAAAATTCATATATATCAATTCCTAAAATATATTAAAAAACATATTTCTCAAAAAAAACAATACGGGAGTAAAACACCATATATCTCAAAATAAACAGGAGTAATTTCAAAAAAAATAAAGGGCGAGCAACATAAATAATATTGAATTAAAAATAAAAAAAGTTACTGATTTTCACAGAAGGTGTGCCTGCTCTGGAAAACATTGCATATCTAATTCGTGGTGGTTGAGGGATCTTGGATAATTCATGGTCAACTGGGTCACAGCGTTTGAGGGATCTCGGTTTGGTCATGGTAGTTAATGTGGTCCAACACCGGTTGGGTCGCTAGGCTCACGGGAAGAGTGTTGCGAAGAGTCGAAAGGGGAGGTCATTGTTTGACCAAAAAAGATGTATTTTCAATTGGGGCGTAAGAGTTGGCATGTTAAAAAAATAAAAAAATCAAAAAGGCTCAATGGTGCGCGCCATTGGAGAAAAATGGTGTGCTCCATTGCGCAATATGGCGCACACCACAATGAGCCATCTTAAATGAGCCATGGCGCAACGCACAACTCTTTGGTGGTAGCAATGGCACACTCCATTAATAACTATGTGAATGCCATTTCTGATGTTTTCTCCACCTTACCAGATCAATTTTAATGCAACAACACTAGTAATTCATTCTCTAGATGAATTATACTAAAGGCTCTCAATCCCACCCACCAATGTGCTATCATATCCCAACCACGATGCCTTAAAACTAAAGGAATAAAAAAATGTTTAATGCCCACACCGAAGTCTGAATCTGACTCTTAGTTCAACTCCATGGTCAGATCTTTGATCGTCCCATTTAACCATAATTCTCCAATCATGAGCACTAACACATATATAATCCAAATAACCCTCAAGTCACACCACCACTCTTTTCTATGTGAATACACCAAAGAGAGTTCTAGGAATTCAATCCACACCATGTTTGTAGAACCACAAAACCAAATCTCCCACGCTATTTCATCATGCATTTCCATGAACACCACCACTTATCTAACTCAAGGGATCATCTTTATTATATTATGTTTCTGTAATTTTATACTATCGTATATATGGATATCTTTCTCTATTTAGTAGTAACTATGTGTTTTAATTTTTTTATTATTGTGTAGGAACATTGTGATATTCATGGATAAAAGCAGGATCACATTACCGAGGAACACACCTAATTATGATAAGGTATTGAATGAGTTTTTAGATTTTGAAATTTCTAATCGATCCGTTGAAGGTAGAATAAAATTTCAATGTCTTATGTAAATTTATAACATAATTGAAGAGAGATAATGTTTATGAAAATTTAATACTGAAGCAATTCCCTGGTCAATATTTGTGTTGGATTTGGCCTAGAGAATAGAATGTTATAGAAATATTGAGCACTGATGTTAATCTACAGAATGAGGTCCCATGTTCGTCGACAATGGAAAATGAAATGAAAAACCTCATAAATGATTCATTTGGCATTGCAAGACACCACTATTAGTATCAAAACATATCAGAAGAACCAGAAGATAGTGCTACAAATTGCAACGTGACAAGTGATGTTTTTGACACTATAACATAGGTAGATCAAGATTGTAACATATCATTGGATCCTCTTCTTGATTCTATGGAGACAAATGTAAGAGAAAACTTCACTGATTAAAATGTGTTTCATGATTTAGTTGACGATGGAAATAAAGAGTTATATAGTGGGTGTTTGAAATATTCAATGTTTTCATTTCTACTGAAGTTGTACCATATCAAATGTCTATGTGGAATTACAAATGAGGCAATTTCCATGATATTGGAATTGATTCGTGATGCATTTCCTGAAGCAAAATCCCAGAACCTTTTTTTGATATGAAAAAAGTTGTTAACAAGCTTGTTCTGAATTATACAAAAATACATGTGTGTCCCAATGATTATATGCTTTATTGGGGAGAGGATTTAATTAGACAGAATTGCAAGAAATGTTGTTCTTATAGATGGCAATAAAATGGTGATGCTGGAAATTTGAATGAACATAATTTCATGGAGAATACGAAAATGAACACACCTGCAAAGGTTTTGTGTTAATTACTTTTGAAGCCACGATTGCAAAGATTATTCATGTCACCGAAAACCGCTGAATACATGAAGTGGAATTCTGTAGATAATAAAAATGATGGGTTAATGAGACATCCACAAGATTCACAATCTTGGAAGACATTTGATTCATTATATCTCGATTTCGTAGCTAATCCTAGGAATGTTCGATTGGGATTGGCTGCCGATGGATTCAACCCATTTGGGACTTTGAGTTCCAGTTATAGAATTTGGCCAGTTGTTTTGATCCCTTATAATCTGCCTCCGTGGATGTGTATGCAACAAAAATATTTTATCCTTTCAATGGTTATTCATAGAAAACAAATTCCTGGAAATGATATTGATGTATACTTTCATCCTTTGATTGACGAATTGTAGTAGTTATGGAGCAACGGTGTTGAGGCATTTGATGATTCTTCTAAAACAATGTTCAAAATGCATGCTGCTTTAATGTGGATCATTAGTGACTTCCCTTGGCATGGGAATTTATCTGGTTGGAACACTTACATGAGTTTGGATTGTCCCATTTGTAACTTTGATTTTGAGCCCAAATGGCTACCTCACAGTAGAAAATGGTTCTTCTTGTGTCATCGAAGATTTCTCGATGCATCTCATAGATTTCGGCTGAAGAGATCAAAATTTAATGGTTCCATTGATTGTAAACCACCTCCAAAGTTGTTAATTGGTTCTGAAATATTGACACAGCTTGAAAATTTTTAAATATAATTTTGGAAGGTTCATCATTTGAATGATAGCGGAAAATGGGTCTGAAGTGCATCGTCAAGCGAAATCGGAATGCAACAATGGAAGAAAAAAAGTATATTATTCAAACTTCTGTATTTGGAATTTAATTTGTTGCATCATAATCATGATGTGATGCATATTGAGAAGAATGTCTATGAAAATTTGATTTTCACATTTCTTAATGAGCATGGAAAGTCGAAGGATCATCTTAATGCTCACAAAGACTTAAAATCAATGAACATAAAATGCGATCTCTTGCCAGATGAAAATAAAATGTATCTTCCGGCAATTTTTTCAATGAAAAATAGGGATAAAGATACATTCCTTCGAATTTTAAATAATATTAAGGTATCTAATGGGTATTTAAGTAACATCTGGAGGTGTGTTGACTTGAAGAATCACAAGTTACATGGACTTAAAAGTCACAATTGACATATTTTATTACAACAGTTACTACCCTTGGCATTGCATACATTATTACCTGAAAAAATTACTGATGTTGTACTCCAATTATGCACATTTTTCAAACAACTATGTGAGAAATACCTACATCCATTTCAGCTTGACAACCTCCAGGAGAGGTTTGTATTGACCATTTGTGCAATGGATATGATCTTTCCTCCGTCATTTTTACTGTAATAATGCATTTAACTGTGCATTTGGTTGAGGAAGCTAAATTAGGAGGCCCCATTCATTATCGATGGATGTATCCAATTGAGAGGTACTTTATTTATATGTTTTTCAGTTAAGTAAATGATTTTTGGTACTTAATTAAATGCATAATTATGTTTATTTTATTTCACAGATATCTTGGGCATTTGAAATCATACGTGAGAAATAAAGCTCAACCAGAAGGCTCTATTGTGGAAGGCTATTTGGCTAAGGAGTGTCTTACCTTTTTTTCATGATACATGGATTATATTGAGAAAATAATTAATTGAGTTGGATGTGTTGAAAACACATTGACTCAATCTCAAATACATCAGAATCCCAAAATATTTCCTATTATTGGACGATCAGTTGGGAGGACCTCAAATGTAACACTGACTGAATTGGAATTATTACAGGCACATAGATATGTGATGCTGAATAGTGAAATTTCAGATCCATTTATTAAAGATTTGAGGATACAAACAAAGAGATGAATGAGAGGCTGAACACAAAATGATAAATATATAACGAAATCTGTTAATAAAGATCCTGTAGAATGGTTTTCACGACCTGTAAGCTCATAAATATTCCAATAAGTACTAATATTAGTTTGACACATAAATTTTGTAAATATAATAATGTATATTTCATTTCTCAGATCATGAATACTGATACTCGAGCAGAGGTGTCAGAATATTTGAAGTTTCTTACTAGAGTTCCTTTAAAACAAGTTAGAAAGTTTGACGCTTATAATGTGAATAGTTTTAGATTTCATACAGTCGATCGAGAAGTGGGTTTGAAAACCCAGAATAGTGGTATATTTACATTTTCTGAAGTGGAATACTACAGAAAGCTGTATGATATTATTGAATTAAACTACAACTGACATTTTTCTGTTTTTTTATTCAAATGTAAATGGGTTGATATTATCAGAGGTGTTAAAAGAGATTCCTTGCAATTTACTTCTGTTAACTTTTCTCGCTTGATGGATGTTGGTGATCGTGAACTGCATGATCCATATATCACAACATCGCAAGAAAAAATGGTATATTTTGTGAATGATGTTGTCGATGAAGTTTGGAGTGTAGTTTCTCACTTAATACAAATATATTTGTATGATATGGGTGATTAAGTAGATAATTTGACCTCTAAAATTGAATTTAATCAACAAAAGGAAGCGGAATTATTTTTCCATCATGATATTGAAAATATTAGTCTAGAAAGGATGAATGAAGTGGATGAAGCAATGGAGTAGGAAACCAACATGATTGAATGGGAAAATGATTGTATGTACAATTATTTATTTATTCAGCAACCACTTGTTTCATTTTTGCAGTCATTCATTGTCATTGTTATATATATTTTTTCTGTTAGTACATGGAATCTATTATCATTTTTAATTTTTTTTTCTACACAATTCTTTTGAAATATATATTCTGAACTTAATTTTATTTGATTAAATGACAGGAATGCCAATGAAGAAGCGGTATACTATTTCATCTAGTTCCGCGACAGATGACGATCCATCTGGCTCCCTCCCCACGACATCTGAGGCACCGACTACCTACACTCCTACACCATCTCCCCCTGCCCCATCTCTCACACCATATTTGGATGTCCCATTAGAGGGTGAGTTGTCGACTCCCCCTTCAGGAGCCGCAGCATTGGGGCAGCGACATGCCCATTCCAGTTCA
The DNA here is from genome assembly GCA_963277665.1 of Viscum album. Lineage (NCBI taxonomy): Eukaryota > Viridiplantae > Streptophyta > Magnoliopsida > Santalales > Viscaceae > Viscum > Viscum album. The sequence goes on from OY728122.1 coordinate 1,715,483,688, forward strand.
TCATGGGCGCACTAAAGTGTCACTGTCATAGGTACAAATTTTAATTAAATAAATTTATTTCATTTTGTTTATACTAATTTTTTACTCATTGAAGATGAAAAAAATACAACCGTGGAGAGAAAAATAAAAAGTGCAGATGTTTGGAATATGACTGGCAAAAAGATAGTCATGACATTTGATTCTTATGGGGTCCCGACGGATGACGCCGCAGGGTTACTTGTCTAGATTCTAGGCCATTTGGAAGCGGAACCCATTTCCCTTCCTATTTCATATGATGATTGGAGACATATGCCTCCAAGCTGGAAAAATGAATTTCCTGATTCCCAAATAAAGGTAAATTTATTACATTATGGTTTAATTGAATGTCATGTTACTAATATGTTCAATATAAATTTCTGTATACAGATGTTCTTCCACTTCACAGTTGCTGATGTGATAGCACGGAAGTGGAAGTTAAAAAATCTAGGTAATAAATGGAAAGATTTCAAATAGAGATTGTGGTGTGATGTCAATGATACCTCATTGATTGTGCAACAAATTTATGAGAAGCTACCCAGTGGGGTACCGAAAGAATAGTGGAAAGTTTTTTGGATAGACATCGTGATGAGAAGCGGATGGTATTGAAATTTATATTATTATATTATTTTCATTTTACATTTATATATGTATATGAAGAGGACATAACATTTAATAAATTAATATTAAATTTAATTTTATATATTTCAGGATCTCTCAAGAAAGAATGCTTCAAACTGGGATAAGAAAGTCATCCCTCACACGGTGGACTCAAAAATATTTTCTAGAATCCGAATGACATTGGTAATCTTTTAATTAGTTTAAATATTTATAAGATAGTATTATCTGTTTAATATATTTAATTGTTGATTTATCTTAGCTTTATATAGTCACAGAGTATAGGGCACGAAGCATCCCAAACTGAACTGTCCTGGGAAGTTCACAAGAAATCAGATAGAAGTTTTGTTAATGAGCCTGCTAAATAAGTTGGGGTATGAAGTCAATTTTTTATTATAATAACTTATTATCAGTTTTTACTATGTTAATATATATTTATATTTTATTTATAGGTAAAAATTAAAGAAATATGGGATTCCCATCCTGCGCAATCCTACTAAGTCTCCCAGGATGACCCGGTTGCTTGATTCCTTGGGAAGGAGCATCCTGGTAGAGAGCACGGGATGGGTTTGGGACTCCTACAATCTGAGGTTTTTAGCAGTCCACCGGGGATGGTATCTGCATCTACTCCTAGCTTTAGTCAGCCCATACCCGGAGATTCTCATAAACAGATTGTTTCTCTACGAAAAACAGTTCACCAGTAGAGGGATCAGATATCTTTTTTCAGAAAGAGTTGATTGAAATACATCAGAATATGAGCAGATATGCCCCCGGTGGTAGTGCATCAACTGGTGGTATGCAGGTAAATCACAAAAAATCAAAATTATTTATTTTTCTAACATTAATTGGTTTTAAGTTTTAATATAAATTTGCAACTGTGTTTAATTTTCAATATAATGTTCTTTCATGTGACAACAGAAAGTGGTGATGAAGGTGGAGAGGGTGAAGATGCATCATCAGACCATGAGTAGTTGTATTGTTATTGTGTTGAACAAATAGGGGAACAGTTTATTTGTATATATGACATTTGTGGCACATAGTTTCCACCAAACATTTTCATGTCCTAAAATTTCCTTGATTTCTCATGTTTCCTTTTATGCGTTTTATTGATTTCTGATGTTTCTTTTTATGTCTTTATTTCTTGAGTGTGGTATAAATCATTCCATTTAGGCTTATTTTTGAATTTTTCATCGAGATTTTGGATGACTAGAAGTTAAACCCATTGTTTATGTGTTGAACAAATTGGTTCATTTCACATGTTATACTATTTTGAATTTCAACTAAGTAATATTCTCTTATGTTGAGATGGTTTTACTATTTTTTAGTGGTGAGGGGGTAGTGGATTCATCCACACCTGTGTCATACTAAATAGAATCATGATTCCCAACATCAATTGGGTTAACATTTAATAAATATACTAATGTGTTACCACCAATAGGAAACACATATTTACATTGTGAGTGGGATATCATTAATTTGGGTGTGATCCCATAGGATGAATGATACTAGAGATGACTATGAGGAAAAAATGAAAACAAATACCCCCGCCCATGTGGGTTATGTTTTCCATTGTAATTTTATAGTCACAAACACCACTTATGATAGATTCTGATGCTTTTAGAAATTAGAGCATTGTAACCATCTCTAGTATATTATCTAGATATTCTAATGGGCCTCAAGGGTGTTTAAACTAATAGGGGTATAAATATACTCTTGAGTGTCAGTGGTTGGATATCCCTAGTGGGATCAACTTTTAGATGCTTGAGTATGGACAATAGGGAAAATCACCCTATATATCTTCTTGAGTAATCAAGGTCACATGTTAATAAAAATGACTATAGTGAACATTATACTCATAATGAAGTTCTAAGGTGATTTCTACATTATAGTGGACATATTTATCCAAATCAATATGATAAAAGAAGAACATGTTCTCATGATCTATTGAAAGGATACAAAAATGTTGGATGTGAAATTATGGACCAATGGTTTTTCCATAGAATACTTTTAGTTGTACAACCTATGGGGAATTATTCCCTATATATTACCAAGAGTGTCATATAATTTCAGGATAGATCCATTTAGATGGTATTCCTGAAATAAGGTGTGAACCATCATGCACTCATTTTACAAGCGTAGGAGAAAATGTATGTCAGGGTATAAGGAACATATATTCATAGAAATTTATTCCTTTGTATGACATAACAATTGATTTCATGCCTCACCATTGTGTTCTGTATGGGTACTATCATCTTTTTTTTGGTCTTGAACATAATTGGTGCATTTGGTGATTCAATTTTAATTGAAGGATGTGATGAAGGTATTGAAAAGAAAACACAATTAAGAAACCCATCAATACATCATCAAATGTAAGAGTTCATAGTTTATCAATCTAATTCCATATTAATGGATTCACATTAGGTTATCTCTTTTTTGATGAGAACCTCCAATGGGCTTCCATGTATATGAATATTTGGTATGGATATCCTTTTAGAACTAAATTACAATGAATGGGGTTCACTAGTGATTCATATATTATAGATTCTTCAAAATAGGTATTGGTAAAATGTGTGATATTTTGGGATCATCAAATATTCTTGGGGTGGAATCATTTGAATTATTCAATCCCCTTATAAATTTATGATTTTTTAATTAATAATATCAAAATAATAATGTTTAACGAGTTACCCCTATTCCTATGATCTCTCTGAATCTGTGTAGATATGAAAATATATGATTTTTAGGTTAATCATACATATAATACATGATTAGGATTCATTTTTTTAAGGACACTTAGTTAGGAAATTAATCATTTTTTCCATACAAAGAGGTCGTAGGTGTTTACATTATTGGGATCAGGACCATGCGATGAGCATCATATGAATCTCTATAAATAGAATCGTAACACACATAGTTTATTAATGATTAGTGGGATACATCATACCATTTATGTTCAATTTAAATATAAATATTTCAATAATCTTAACTTTTTGTGAATGGAACACTTTTTGAAAGGTAACTAGAAATAGATAGTGTTTGAATTTATCATGAGTTTCAATTTCAATTTCATATTGGTCTTCAATGTCTAATTTGGAGAAGGTATGGTTGTGGATTACACATATTAGAGGGCCCATATATTGTTTTCAATATCATATATGTTGGTATGATGATAATGGATGAATGCTTAAGAGGCTGGGGCATACAACTTGAAGGTGGATATGATATTCATTTCTGGTTTGATTTGTCTTTCAGGGTAGGGGTGCAGCGGAAACAAAAAAAATTATTATTTTTTTGTCAGCTTTTAGCGGTGGTTTAAACCACCGTGAAATGTACATTGGCGGTGGTTTAAATCGCCGTTAAACTATGAAAACCGCCGTGAAATGTTAAAAAATTACGTTTCGCGGCGGTTTTAACTGCCACTACATAGTGGAATCATATGTGCTCATTCCATGGTGGTTCATGTCACTTCAGTGGTGGTTTTATGGATGCTGGATTTGAGTTTATTCGTGGAGGTTATAACCACCATGAATAAACTGATGTCAAGGGCTCATAAAAACCAACTCCAAACTCAGTAAAACCGCTGCGAAATGAGGCAACTACGATGCTTTCCTTAAACCACTGCAAAACTAAAATAACCACCAATAATATATTGGCGACGCCGTATTAAGTGGTGGTTTATAGAAACCACCACCAAACAATGTAGTGGCGGTTAAAACCGCTGCTAAACGCAATAAAAACCTCCTCTAAATGGAGATTCTCTTGTAGTGTCCCCTCTAAATACTTATGTATAAACAGTCTCAAAAAAAATGTGATCGCAAAATTTTCCCTTAACATAGCTATCATAAGATTCCTATGTATCCTAACACCCTGTATAATGATTTAGATAATGTTATTCACTTATTATAGAATCATGTTCATCACATATGGCCATATTCTCTTTCATTTCTTTGTAACAATTCATTGTTACTTGTTATTCGGGTTTTCACTACTTTATGATAGTATGCATGTTTTATCAAATAAGTTATTGTTCTCCTTATTAGGTAATATATATTATTATAAAATTATATTAACGTTATAAATACCATATATATTCATTTTATACATTTATATAATCATTCTTGAGTGGTTATCATGTAGAACAAATCACATCGCATCGTGGAGATGGTAGGTCGTACGTATGCACGAGTGACAGTATCATTCTCTTGATTGTTAAATGGTATGTAATTGGATGGTATATTATTACACAGATTCATTATCATTTTATATTAATTATTTAAATCCATTATACTCATCATTATACCCATCCTATTAATGTATTTTTGAGTAACAAATTACACAACAGCGTGGAGACGGTAAGCCGTACACACGCACGCATGGTGATATTATTATTCGCAAGATGGATAAAGGGAGGTACAAGGTTGTACCATAATTATAATAGACTCTCATAATGTAGGATATATTATAGTTTTTACATTATTATGAAACAAACATAGAAATCTAAAGTAGAAGAAGAAAAGAAATTGAATTGAATTGGTGATGCAATCACCTCTTCTTTAATGGACATCCTTTGGATCTCTTCTTAAGGACAGTAGGGATGCGTGTTTTTGAAATACAAGGCCACTAGATGTTAAATAATAATTTTTATAGGATAATTGGGTAGGTTTTGGTTTAGATATAAGGCCCAATGTGTTGTGATGATATGTGGGAAAATATTTCTTTTTATAAGAGAGGTGGAGTGACACTTAAGAAAAGTATTGAAAAATTATTTTATTATAAAATGATTCTCAGTTTTATAAGATCCAAAACTTATTTAATTATAATATAAGATGATTATTTTTCTATATCCTCAAAACAAATAGGATTTAGAAAAGTTTAAGTCTCAAATTTAACCTAATATATTCTCTTTAAACCTTAGTTAACTAATTTAACTCTTACTATGTCTTTTTCTTTATTCATACTATATGGTTAATATAGTTAATATAAAATGAAAATAAAATCTGAAGTAGTTCATTAATGACATGTTTAGAATTATATAAGAACTTTTTATGAATATTCTGTTTTTAGGACTATTATATCATTTAATAAAATAGTATTTGTTTTAAAAACTCATTTATGTCAATTTTTATACTATTAATATCCTAAATTTTTAAAAAATCTATAACAACTTGATTACTTAGAATAAAAATTGATTAATTAAAATATAAAAATTAATAAGAATCCATAAAATTTTTTTATGAAATTAAAAGTTTCAAACTAATTTTATTTTAATATTTATAATCTCATTTATTTAAACCATTCATTAATAAGGTAATCACTGCATCATCATTGTGTCATAAATAAATTTATTTATTTGGTGTAAAAAAATTAAAAATAAAATACCATAATGTAGAAAATATTTTAATATTTATAATGACTATTTATAGTCTAATTTATCTTATGTGTAACCCCATATTAAAGTTTTTTATTAAGAATATACATGTTTATGTCTTATTTCTCTTTACATTAAATTAATTCATATAAAATGTCATATTCACATCCAAGTGGATCCATTGGGTCCCAAAATCAACCAAAGGATTCCCCTGTTTGTAAATATATCATTAAATTTGATTAATACATGTGTTAGGGTGTTTAATATTATTATAAATTATTTTTACACTTATTTACCAGATTTACCCTTTAACCAAGGAAAATAAAATAATTACTGAAGTTAGTATTCATAATATCTAAAAATAAAAGTTACATATTTAACAAATTTATACCATGTGATTATAAATATGGAATCCATTTTTCGAAATTCAAAAAACAATTATTTTAGGAAATAATTTAAAAGTAATTATCATTGTCAAAACCAAAAAGGGAGTTTTTAAGAAGTAATAACTAGAAAATGACAGAGATGTTTTTATGTCCAATTTTAGTGAAAAATTGCTTACAATGACCAAAACTGGATTAAATGATAAAAATTAATCCAATTAAACTTCAAAAAAAATTAAAAATACAATATAACTATATAAATAAATTAGATGAAAAGATAGTTTTGAATTAAAATGCAGTATTTTTTACTATTTATTAAAATATGAATTTTATTAGAAAACTTCAAAAAATTCAACATAAGTAAATTTTTATGTCACGCATACAAATGAGTAGTTTATTTTGTCTAATTTAACGTATAGAAGTTTCAAAAAACCAGATTTAAAATGGTTTCACCATTAAAAAGTGTTAAAACTGCATTTTTTTAAAAATAATTCTTTGGTATGAAAAATTGATTTTGTTCTCATATCATATTCTGTAAAATGTGTAAGATGAATGCTAATTTTATATAAAATTATTAATTTTCTTAATACTATCCATAACGACTAGTCTATATCCCATTAAATAATAATATTTTAATAATATATCTTCATTTAGTAAAACTCGGTATCGTGTACAACACAAGTTATCAAGGAAGGTCTCTCTTACATGTAATGCAATCCAAGTCAGTGTTGTGGGTAGTGAATGATTCCTTTGGTGTCGCATATAACATAATCCAAACTTAATTCACCTATACAATGAAAAAATTCTATACTCAGTGTTTCATGAAATGAATTCTTTCAAAAGAACTTGAAATTGAGTGAAACACTAGCCAATAATAGTGTTTTGTATACTATAAGCTAATATAGTATTGAATATAATACAATATAATCTTGGTGTAGCGTAAAAAGCATGAAATAAAAGAAATTAAAAGAATATATATCATAAAATCTCAGTGTGTTACATATATGATGATGGAATATTTTTAGGTTATTCTACAAATAGAAAGTAATATAGGGTTTTTAATAAAAAAAAATACTATTGAGGAAATATTACATATTAATTTTGATGAAACGAATGCTTTGGATTTCAAACAACCTCGACCCACATCATCATATTTTATTTAAAAAACATATTTTCAACCAATGATAGAAAGTTATTATTATGGGAGAAGAACATATGAATGCATTACTAATGTTATTCATCATGAATAATTTCAACATGTTGTTAATGAAAAGAGATTTGTAAACCCATGCAATCAGTTGTTTCATAAGAATCATACATGTAATAACATCGTTGGTGGTGTAGATCAATAGTTTAGAAGTAGTAGTTCTTTAAGAAATGAAATTTAAATCCTTTCATTTTTATCTCAATTCAAACCTAAAAATCTAGATGAGGCTTTAGGTGTTTAATATTAGATAAAAGTTATTCAACATAAACTCAATAAATTAAAAAGAAATAAAGTTTGGAATTTGTTTTAATGAAAAAAATATACTTTTATAATTGGAATCATATGGGTATTTTAGAAAAAAATTGATTAAAATGGAATAATAGTTTGACATAAATATATACTTGTTTAATAAAAAAGGGCATATATTATGTAGAAACATATGATCTGGTTGCTAGATATTGTGATATTTATATACTTATATGTTATGTTTCATTCTAAAATTTAAAACTATTTACAATTTATGTCAATTGTTTATTTCTTAATGGATATGTAAAGGAGGTATTTTATGTAGAAAAACCCCATGGTTATAAAAACTAAAAACATAAAAACATGTTTTTAAACAGACTAAGGAACATTATGGACTTAATTAATCCCCTTGAGCAAGGTATGATAGGTTATCATTGTTTCTATTACCAAAAACATTGTTAAAGTGCATGTGGATCCATCTCTTTTTATAAAATAAGTTTCTGAAAATAGTGTCACTATTCAAATTTATATTGATGACGTTATATTTGGTTCAAATAAAAAATATTTAACTGATTCCATTAAAAATCTTATGAATTCTAGTTTTGAAATGAGAATGATTGGTGAAATTAATTATTTTATAATTTTTCAAATTTCACAAAAACTAGAAGGAATTTTAATAACTCAGAATAAGTATAAAGAAGATATTTTTAATAATTTTGAATAAAGAAATACTAAAAATAATATTACCCCGATTGTAACCTCAAATAATTTAGATATTTATAGATATATATTTAGTGGAATGATTGGATGTTAAATTTACTAAAAATATAGTCATTCAGATTAATTTTTTTCTATTCTTATGTACTAGATATCAAGAAAATCCAAAAGTATGCCACATTAAAGTTATAGAATGATTTTATAGCTTAATGGGACTATATATTTATGGATATTTTACTCTTTTAGAAATGGTTTTTAATCTTAAAAAAATTGGATTTTTACTTTGGTGGGCCTAGAATGGATATAAAGACTACTTACAAAGAGTTTCATTTGTTTAGATAAGATTTAGTTTCTTAGCCTTATAGTAAATTGCACTCAGTAACACTTTACACTAACAAAGCTGAATGTATGGTAGATGGGAGTTGTTGTAACCAAATTTTGTAGATGAAACACACACTCTCTGACAATGGCATGATTTTTAGTAAATCTCAAACATTGTGTGACAAAAAAAGTTCCATTTATTTAAGTAAAAACCCATCATATCACTCACTAGAAAAAACATAGATATAAAACACTATTTTCTTTGATATAAAACAAAAAAAAGAGATATTATTTCATAAATCATCAGAACATAAGAATAACATTCTTATTAGGATATATTAAATAGAATCTAGGTATGGTAAATAACAAATGATCATTCAAATATAAATCATGTTCTCCAATCACATTATATTAATAAACTCCTACTCAATAGGGGAGTAAATATTCTATAGTTTTCTAAAAAACTATTTATGTATCTTTTAATGATTTAGAAAAAAATGTTATTAGTAAAATATTTTTGGAATTAAAATTTTAACGAATATTTTTAAGGGAATTTTTTTATAATGATAATTGGATTAATTTTTTGTTAAAAAAACAAAGAATTATATATTAATCATACCAAAATTAACTTTTTACTATGAGATTTATTATTCTAATTTTTTTTTAATTGTCTATTACATTAATTTTCTATATGGTTGAACATTTTTTTACTTTATTCAAATATTTATTTTTTAAAAAATATAATTTTTTTTAATTATATTTGTGTTTACTCTAATAAAATAGTTTTATTAAAAAAACATTACGAGTCTAGAATATTTTTTAAATAATTTTAGAACTTAATCACAACCATTATATCACATTTTATTTATTCAATCTAAGCTATTAGATCACAAGAAGAATAAATTTCACTCCCTAGGCCTATGTTTATATGGAGTGGTTCACCCTTTCCCCACCATAGTTTTTAAAATTTTCCTCTCGAATATAAACAAATTTTTTATTTATTAGTCTGAGAGTATTTGATTCTTTAAATTCACCTCTTTAATTCGAGTTTCATTATCAAATCCAGTCATATGGTTTCAAAAGAAGTTTTCTACAAGTGTGATTTTATTAAGAAATATAGATTGAAAAAGAATAGTATGAAAATTTTGATTATTTATTAAAAATAATTATTCAATTTAAAGGAGTGGATAATATATGTGGGGAAGAAAAATGTTTTATTGAACACAATCCAAAAATCATTAGATAATTTTATTCTATTTTTGAATTCAAAATGAAAAATGATGTTGGAGTTGTTTTTTAACTTGTTTAATGAAATTTATAATTTAACAATTGAAAAATATTTTGATATTTTTATTGTTATTTTAAAAGGAGAATCATATCTACCATCACATAAGATTTTGGAGAAGATTTTGAATTCTGAGAAATTATTTTTTGAATCATTATTGTTTAAATTTTAGAAAAATGTAAAAAATGTTTTTCACATCACTCAAGACATTATATTTTTAACATTTTTGATACAAGGGTACTTTATTAGAAATAAATATTATTGGGATACATTAAAAATCATTGAAATTTGAATATTTTATTTTCATGTTAATATTTGGTAGATAAATCCTATAAATATTGATTTTAGTTCTTGCAGATCAATTAAAAGGGCATCTATGAACACCATAATTATGAGGTTTCCATGTTTTATAAACATTATGTTAGTAAAATAAATGAAGGTTTTATAGATAAAGAATATATCATATACACTTAGAGAATTTTTTTCTCTTATTTGGAATGAAACGATGGAAAGGATAAATATTGTATCGACAAAAAGTTGATTTTTTTTACATAAATTGGATGGGGCTGTGTTTGATGAACCAATTGTAAAATAGAAATAACCAGTGAAATTGACAAGGAATTCAGAATCTTATCCTCTAAAAGTTTATAAAAAATAGAAATTAATATTTTACATGGATTTTAAGAAGATGATAACTCATAAATATCAAAAGAATCCATATGATCCTTCTATTAGAATCTATAAAGAAGAGACTTTACAATTAAATAGTAACATTCTACGTAAATAAAGAATATAACTTTTTTATATTTATTAAATTTGTGAATTAAAAATTAATTTTAACTTAAATGTTAATTCTTTTTTCGATGGCATACCTAATACACAACAACAGGTTTCATTGAAATCTTACGTTGCACACAACGTTGAGTTATACTGAAAAATATTAATATAATATTATTATTTTAAATTGTAGTTAATGCATAGTCGTTGTATTAGAAGAATGAACGAAACTAACCATGTTATTATTAAATAGGTTTCTAATATGTTTTTAATATTATCCAATAATTATTAGTGGCTTAAAATGAGAAATAATCTGATTTGGAGCATAAATACTCTAATATTCATTAAATGGACGATTTACCGCCTTTTGATGGAGAAACCTCCTTAAATCAAGTTTTATTCAATTTTATATGTTCTATTGGACAAAATTAAATTCTTCTTTTGAATAGGGAAATCAAAATTTACTTTGGGTACATTTTTGGTATTTTTCTGATAAAAATCTTTTTTTAATGAATAGTGAAAATACTGTATTTAATTAAAAACTGCATTTTAATCTAATTTATTTATAATGTTAGATTATATTTTTAATTGTTTTTAAAGTTTAATTATATAATTTTTTACTATTTAATAAAATTTTCTCATTTGAAGTATTTTCACTTTTAAATTGGACATAATTAAGTGTCAATCTTTTGATAGTTATTATTTATTAAAAACACGTTTTTGTTTTGACAATGGGAATTTATATTAATTTAATTTCTTCAACTTTTGAGTTTTGAATTTGGGAAAATTAATTCCATATTTTTAATCAAGAGGTAAATTTGTTTTAAATATATAACTTTTATTTTTAGATATTATGAATATTTTCTTCAGAAATTATTTTATTTACCATGGTTGATGGGTAAATCTTGTAAATAAGGGTTAAAATGATATTATAGTAATATTAAATTACTATAACATGAGTTCTAATACTATTGGATGATACATTTCCAAACCTGGGAATCCTTGGGTCGATATTGGGTCCCCATGGAGCCACATAAAAGTGATAATGACACTTTATATTAATTTATTTAAAGTACAGACAAAAATGACATAAACATATATCTTTTAATAGATATAATTTTACATGAGGTTATATAAGTTAAATATTTAACTAAAAATCTTAATTGGAAATATAAAAATATTTCATACATCATGATATCTATTTTATAATTTTTATACAATAAATAAATAAAATTATTTATGACAGAATAATGATGCAGTGTTTAACTCATTAATGAATGATTTAAATTAATAAGATTAATAAAGATTAAAAAATAACCAAAATCTTTACAATTATTATTGGATGAATTCATTTAGAACATTAGTCATCTTATATTCTACCTTAATAAGTTTTTTACCTTTAGAAATTGAAAAACATTAAATAATAAAATAATATTTTAAAACATTCATAAAGAGCCCCTCCTTCCCCTTATAAAAAGCCCCCACTTCTAACCCATTCCTCACAATTCTCAAGGCACTTGTCTCATCCAAACTCTACCAAATTAATCTCCCTACATCCCTCCCCTCCTCCTAGAAGCCTTCCCCTAGGCAGAAGTCATTTTATGTAATCCTTTTGGTTCAAACCAAAGGGAGATACCCGATTTTAAGGTAATGTCTTCTCTTAAGTTATTTTGTTTTATTTTACTTCTCGAACCCCATAAACTCTTTTTATTATTTTATTTTATAACAAAAATAGTATCCAAAATATAACAGGTTTTGTTATGATAATTATTTGAACTACATTACACACACCTCCATATAATGGTTAAAGAACATACTATTTCTGTGGACGATGAACTACTGCCTCACGAAACGATTATTGTTCAATCCTCTCCTACCACCTCTCATGGTGGCCATTATAAGGGAATTGTATTTATATATGATATATATTATTTTTAGGTTTTCTCTATTCTTCTATAATTTTTATTTACAAACATTCCTTTATGCTTTCCAATATGTTTAAATATGATAATTTCGTTTGAGGAAATGCAGACTTCCTCCCCCTCAAGTTGATATGATTCATTCGTGACATAAATGGAACTTATAAAGGATGGAGTTAATGAAATTATGTAACATATATATCATATGATATTATAATGTAATTATAATATGCCTATGATTTATTATGTTTTAATTCCATTAAATATGAAATAGAAATGAATGTAGTGTTCATGCGTACGTACGACTTGGCATCTCCATGAATGGTGCATTACATTTATTATCTCCAAATGTTATTTAATATTACAAATACATAAATATACTGGATATATATGATATATATGATATATAAATCATGAATATAATTCTATACAAAATAATCTTTTGACCACATGAACAACTTGTAATTATAAGATGTTCATTTTTTGACTTAAGTAACGAATATTGACAAAACAACCATTATTAACTTAAATAATTGAATAATTATTATAAAAAGGTAATAAGTAATATAAAAGGAACAATAAAGTTGAAAATGTTTCTTAAGAAATTATAAATTAACTTTAGCTTATTATTCAAGAGATTAAAGAACGAACAGGTCAAGTCAGACATGATGTAAGGGGTTTCTTATCTCACTTTTAATTCCATGATATTTCCCTTGTTCCCCACTTATTTCTTCCATGTGGTGTATTGTGTTATAAAATTTGATATATATTATCATTATTATATGATATAATGTGATTCATTTGGTGGTTATTAACTTTAGGTCATATGAATCGATGGATTACAACGTGGTAAGGGCTTTTTATCTCACTTTTTATTCCCGAGAGATTCATGATATATTTTCCAATATTTCCTTTTATGTGGTGTATGTACTGCCCATGATTATATTATTTGTGAAATATAAATTAATTTATGGGTATTTACATCTTCATTTTATTATCCATTCTTTATGGGGTGTATGTTTCTTAAGTTACCAAATCAGTAAGGGAACATTTCATCGTACACTTTTAGTAAAATACTTCTTTTTGTTATGTATTTTAATTTCCTTTTTCTTATGTTGGGATATGTTATTATATGTCCTTATTGTGGGAAATTTAATTTCTATGTTATGAGATACCATTTTCTCTCACAACAACTCATTTTCTGAATTTTAAAGAGAAAACTTTAGGCTGTCTAATTTCAGTAAAAGAACTTCATAACCCAATTTCAATTCATTGGGTTAAACTTATACTTCTTGATTATGAAATGATATGAATATGTGTGAAGGACATATGATTGTTTTACACTTAATACCCACTTATTTTGGGTTTATTATTATTTTTCACACATAATTATGTCATTGATTTTTCCTTAATCTAAGGATATGATCTTTGCAAGGGATTCTGTCTCAATTTACATTCCAGGGAAACTTATTTGTTATTATACACCAATTCCATTTTATATGGTTTATATACTGTCCTTTGACATATTTTATCACGAATCTCCATATTCTCATGATATTATATGATTTGATTAAATTTAATCTTCAGTTATATGTATTCAATAATCTCTCATTGGGATAGAAACTCTTTAACTAAAATATCATTTTAAATGTTTTAAAGATTTAATCTTTTAAATATATCTCATTAATGTACATTTTTTAAAAATGGTTTTAATGATTTATTTATATGGACATTAATGTTTTACAATTTTAATTCCTTTAAAATCTTAAAAGTGGTATGGGACACTTTGATTCAAAAATCTATTTATTAAATGTTTTAAATGGTTTAGAAAATTCTTTGATAAAGCATTGTTTATTTCAATATCTTAATATGATATATTGTGATTGGAATGTGGAAATTTTATCATTACTTTATGCTTGTGTTATTTTTTATGATTTTTTTATGGTTATCGGTAATTTTTTACATATACTGGTGGTTCCATGATAATCCTTGGGCGGGTCAGCCTGAGATAACTCACTATTGCATTGGGTAATATGACGAAGGTAAAATTTAATGTTTCTACTAATAGATTTAGAGAATAGTGATAGGAATTCCAAAGTAACTACCTACATAGCTGTGATATATATAATGTAAGTATAATATGGATTCCACAAGTTACCATTATGATTTATAATTTCTATGTGTTATCCATAAATCTTATGATTTCATAAGGTTTGTTATGATTGAAAATTATGGTTTCATTGTTTTGGATTTATTGATGGGATAATGTTCTTATTCCTTGTATTGTAACCCTTAATGATATTTTTATAATCAACCCATGTTTTTGAAATGTTTTCCACAGGACGTAAAATGAATAGGGTTAAGGATAGGATCAACGAAAATTCATGCTGTCAAATACTTGGAACTATATAGGGTTCTTTTTAAGAGTTTTTATTTTATGAGAAAAATTGATACTGATTAGTAGTGTCTACATGTAATATTCAAGTTGATATCTAATAGTTATAACCTATTTCTCTGAAACTAAAACCCTGAAAAGATCCTCAATGTGAATTATTCATTTAAAACAAGATTATGTAATGTTTTAAGGTCAGGTCATTATAGTTGGTATCAGAGGTCAATGTAGACAACTTTAGGGATTATGAGTTTTCATTAAACACATGGTTAGTCCATATGTCTATTATTTTAGTTAAATCATTTGTTTTATAAATTTTTCAGATAAAGGAATGTCAGTTACAAATGGAAGGGGGAGGATCACCAATGTCATTCTTATATCTTCCTAATGACATTCTTACAATAATTATTGCAAATTAATGTTAAAAATATTGTGAAACTTTTTATAGCATACAACTCACTTTTAAGAAGTTGTTTGAGATATCAAAAACCTCCAATATACCTTAATATAATCATGGGTCATGAGTTTTATTTAATTAAATCCTATTTTCTCAATATTCACATATTATCAAGAATGTTAAATATTATCAAGGCGTTTTCAAATATTTTAGCTTGTCACAATATTTTGAAGAATATTATGATTTAGAAAAAGGTATTAAAGAAGTATAACATTACGCAACCTATTTATATTTTATTTTACAATATAGTCTCTCTGCACATAATTTTGGTTTTTTAGATGGACCATTGATTGAAAGTTTCAACTCAAACTCAGTCTGACTATTTTATAAAAATCATGTTTTATTAGATGTTTTGAAATTATATGTCATACATGATTATTTTCTGAATCATTTTTTCTACAAACACCCATATGAACCAAGTTTTACAAGATGTATTTGGATGAAGGAAGAAAATTATTTTGAAGGATCTATAAATCATTGTTGCAATGCATGATCCTTCTACCTATGTGAACAAGATGACAATGAAACCATGTGGAAACCATGATTAAGATATAATGTACTTTCTATTGGGAATGGTTTTATTTTATCATATTGATGTGAAAAAAATATATATATAAGATGTTGAGGTCTTAATGTATTTGGATGAAAATTAAAGGTATAAGAAAAGATTTTAGTTTAAAACATGTTATGGTTATTATTGAGTTTTATAAAAAAAATCAACCCATAAGATTTTTGAAAACCCATCATGTCCAGAATTGCCATAAGAGTCAATCCATCAACTAAATAGTGACAAGGGTGCATCACCTACAACTGTCCTACATGAATTCCCTGGTTAGTATGACTCATTATTTTATGTTAAATGATTTTATGGACTAAGAATAAGTTGATTTTTGGAACTTATGTTTTATCAAATATATATCCATAATACAGGAAAATGATTTGGTGATTAAGTGATAAAGGTCATTTTAGAATATGTTTTCTCTTTTGGAAATATATTATGCCTAATGGAAATAGAATACTATAGGATCGCATTTGTGGATTAGTGGTTGAATTTTTTTTGGAAGAATCTATGTTTCTATTGTGGACATATGGATATTTCGTTTATATATGGAAATAATTAACCTTTCATAGAGAATATGTTATTAGGTTAATTACTTTTCAGTATGAGACTTTACGAGTAACTGAGTTTATTTGGAGATAAATGTTAATATTTATCTTGGAAGACTATGTGATTAAATCCTTCTAAGATTTGGGTTTCAATCTTAGTTTGGATTACATTGAATAATTTTATAGACAGTTGTTTATTTTATGGTATTTCATGAACTTTGGGTTCTTTTTATAGAATATTGGAGATTAAGAGTAGTATTTCTTTTTATAAAGTATTATCTTTTTGGGGATTTTATAATCTTTTACTAACCAATTTTGGTTTTGGTTGATGTCTAAAGATAGGGGAAATATATAGTTCATCTTTTTATGATTATGTGATACTCTAGAAGTTTGTTCTTGCACTTTAGGTGTGACCAAGTCATCTTGAATACTTACCATTTGGAGAAAAGACTAGTTTGTGGTAGAATTTTTTTAAAGCACACTCTATAAGAAACATACGTACATTTCCCTACAATATTATTCTAGATACTAAAAAAATCTTAAACTCTATAAAAAAGATCTTGAAGAAAAAATGTTATATGCTCTCTTTTATCATCATACATTTACCTAACCCCAAATTTATGGTATTTTGGTGGTTAACCTTTTGTGATCAAGTTCTTTATCACTCTTTAAAAATCTATGAGAGGTTGTTTCTCTTCTATATCCATGTTTTCATGGAATCCTGGTATCTATTATCTTAGGTGAACTTTGTAATTCTCTTTCCTTATTTTAAAGTGATATAATTTTAGACACTTTTTCCAATTTGGGACATTCAATGAAGTTTTCAATCCCAATTCCAAAATTGCGAGGACACAATTTCCAAAAGTGGGGAAGGATGTCACATCACAGGTAAATAAAAATATAACTTTTTTGGATTTATTAAAATTTGCAAATTAAATTTTATTTTTACCTTAAATGGTAATTAAATGTTTGATGACATACCTAATACGCAATAACAGGTTTCTTTGAAAACTAACGTTGCACACAATATAGAGATATACAGAAAAATATTAATAAAATATAATTATTTTAAATGGTAGTTAACGCATAGCCGTTTTATTGGTAGGAATGAATAAAAATAACCATATAATGATTAAATATGTTTCCTAAATGTTTTTACTTTTATCTAATAAATTTTATAGGCTTCAAATAATAAAGAATCTGATTTTAAGCATAAATACTTTAATAATCATTAAAAGGTCAATTTACTACCTTTTGATGGTGAACCCTACATAAATATTGTTTTGGACACTTTTATATGTTCTATATGAAAAAATAAAATTATTATTTAGAATCTTGACATCAAAATTTAATTTGGGTAAATTTTTGGTATTACTATGACAAAATTCATTTTTTAATGAATATTGAAAAATACTGTATTTTAAATAAAAATTTCCTTTTAATTTAATTTATTTATAAGGTTAGATTATATTTTTAAATAGGTATAAAGTGTAATTATATTATGTTTTTACTATTTAATCCAATTTTGGTCAATGTAATAATTTTCACTTGGAAATTGGATATAAATATGTGTTAATCTTTCTATATTTATTATTTATTAAAAACAAGCTTTTGTTTTGACAGTGGGAATTAATTTTGAATTAATTTATTTCACTTATATGTTTGGAATTTGGAAAAATTAATTGTATATTTGGAATTAGGAGGTCCAAATTGTGCAAATAGGTAACTTTTATTTTTAGAAATTACGAATATTTTCTTCAGTAAATATTTTATTTACCATGGTTAATGGGTAAATCTAGTAAATAAGGGTAAAAAATAATATTATAATAATATTTAATTTCCCTAACATATGTCCCAATCCTATTGGTTGATACATTTCATACCATGGGAATCCTTGTGTCGATATTGGGACCCCATGGAGCCACTTAAGAGTGATAATGACACTTTATATGAATGTATTTAAAGTAAAGAAAAAAATTGCATAAACATATATTTTAGTAAATCAATTTTTACATGGGGTTATATAAGTTATCTATTCAGGTATAAATATTAATTGGAAAAATAAAAATATTTCCTACATCATGATATATTTTTTTTATTTTTAGACATCAAATAAATTAAATTATTTATGAGGCAATAATGATGCAGTGTTTACCACATTAATGAATGGTTTAAATAAATAAGATTATAACGATAAAAAAATTCCAAAACCAATCTAATTATTATTAGAAGATTTTATTTCAAACATGAGTCATCATAACATCAAATTTAATATGTTCTGGACCTTTTGAAACTAAAAATCATTATTTAATAAAATAATAATTTTAAACATTCCTAAAGTGGCCATCCTCCCCCTTATAAAAAGCCTCACTTCGAACCCATTCCTTACACTTCTCAGAACCCTTGGATAGTCCATCCTCTGCCTAATTAAGCTTCTTAAACCCCTCTACTCCTCTTATAATCCTTCCTCTAAGTAGAATACAATTCAAGTAAACCATTTGGTTCCAATCAAAGGTAGATACCGATTTAAAGTTACCGTCCTCTCTTTAAGTTCTTGTATTTTATTTTACTTGTCAAACCCCATAAACTATTTTTATTCCTTTATTTTATAAAAGAACAGTATCCTCAATATACCAGGTTGTTTTTAGGAGATGAATTCAAACAACACTTACACACACCTCTATCTAATGTTTAATGAACATACCATTTCTGTGGATGTTGAACTACTGCCTCACAAAACGTTGATTATTCAATCTTCTCCTACAACCTAAAATAGTAGAAATTATGATGGAACTATATTTATATATGATATATATTATGTTTATGTTTTCTCTATGATTTTTTATCTTTTATTTACAAACATAGCTTTATTCTTTCCAATGTCTGTAAATACGATTATTTGATTTGAGGATGTGTAGACTACCGCCCCCTCAAGGTGATATGATTCGTTCAGGATATAAATGGAATGTATAAAAGATGAATTTAATGAAATTATTTAACATATATATCATATGATATTATTCTAGAATTATAATATACCAATGTATCATTAATTTATAATTCCATTAAATATGAAATTCGAATGAAAGTAGTGTGTTTGCGTACGTACGTCTTACCGTCTCCATGAATGGTGCATTTCATTTATTATCTCCAAATGTTATGTAATATTATAAATACATACATATAATTTATATATATGATATATATGATATCTAAATCATGAATATCATTAAGAATATAATGTACGTTTTACCACATGATCGACTTGTAATTATAAGAAGATCATTTTTTACTCAAGTAACACATATCGACAAAATGACCATTATTAACTTAAATGATTTCATAATGTTTATAACATGGAAATAAGTGATAAAAAATTATGAATAAACTTTTAAAACGTTATTAATAAACTCAAAATTAACATTATCTTATTATTCAGTAGATTAATGAACTAACGGGTCATGTCGGACACCAGTTAAGGGGTTTCTTATCTCACTTTAAATTCCATGAAATTTTCATTGTTCACTAATTATTTCTTACATGTAGTGTATTTTGTATTGACATTTGATATATATTATCATTATTATATGGTAGTTTTGTGATTAATTTGGTGGTTATTAACTTTTGTACATATGAATATATTTGATTACAATGTAGTAAGGGTTTTGACCTCACTTTTTATTCCTGTGAGATTCATGATATATTTTCTACTATTTCCTTTTGTGCGGTGTATGTATTTCCCATGATTGTATTAATTGTGTAATATAATTTAATTTATGTTTATTTTAATCTTCCTTGTATGATCCTTCCTTCATGGGGTGTATGTTTCATAAGTTACCAAATCGGTTACAGAACCTTTCACCGTAAACTGTTAGTCAAGGACTTATTTTTTGTTAGGTCTTTTAATTTCTTTTTATTATGTTGGGAAATGTTCCTCTATGTCCTTATTGCAGTAAATATTATTTCCATGTGATGATAGACCCTTTACAATCTCATCAACTCATTTTATGAATTTTAATGTAACATCATTATGATGTCTAATTTTTGTAAGAGAAATTTTTAACCTAATTTCAGTTCTTTGGGTTAAAATTATACTTCGTGATTATGTCATTATATGAATATGTGTGAATTACATATGATTTTTTTACACTTAATATCCACTTATATTTGGTGTATTTTTATTTTTGACACATAATTATTTCATTTATTTATCCTTAATCTAAGGATATGATCTTTGCAATGGACTTTGTCTCAATTTACATTCTCTTGAAACTTATTTGTTGTTATAAAACAATTCACTTTTATGTGGTGTATATAATATTATTTGACAAATTATATCATGAATATCCATATTATCAAGATATTATACGCTCTTATTAATGTTAATCATGAATTATTTGAAATCAAGTATCTCTCATTTTGTTAGGAACTCTTTAACAAAAATTACGTTTTAAAGGTTTTTATTAATTAATATTCTAAATATTTCTTATTAATGTCCATGTTTTTTTAATAGTTTTAAGGATTTATTTATATGGAAATTAATGTTTAAGTATTTTAATTCCTTTAAATGCGTCAAAGTGGTATGGGGAATTTGATTCAAAAATGTCTTTATTAAATGTTTTATATGGTTTTGAAAATGGTTGGATAAAGAATTTTTTATTTCAATATCTTGATATGATATGTTGTGATTGGACTGTAGAAATGTTATATCTCCTTTATACTTATGTAATTTTTTATTATGTTATGGTTATTGGAAATTGTTTATATATATGGATGGTTCCGTGATAAACCTAGGGCAGGTGATCCTGAGATATCTCTTCAATGCATTAGGTAACATGATGAAGGTAAACATTAATGTTTCTCCTAATATATTTAGGGAATATACAATGATGGGTATTCCAATATAACTCCCTTCATGGCTATGATGGCTACAATGTAATTAATATATGGATTCCACATGTTACCTTTATGATTTATGATTTCTATGTGTTATTCATAAATCTTATGATTTCATAAGGTTTGTTATGATTGAAATGTATAGTTTCATTGTTTTGTATTTATTGATGGGATAATGTATTAATTTCTTATTTTATAACCCTTACTGAGCTTTTTTTGATCATCCCATGTTTTTGAAATTTTTTCCACGGGAATTAAAGATGAATATGGTTAAGGATGAGATCAATGAAAAGTCATGCAGTCTAAAACATGGAACTAGACATGTTCCTTTTTAAGAGTTTTTATTTTATGAAAAAATAGATACTAAGTAGTAGTGTCTATATGTAATTTTCTAGTTAATATGTTATATTTATGTCCTAATTATCTAAAACTCTAAACATGAAATTATCATCAATGTGAATTATTCATTTAAATCAAGATTATGTAATTTTTTGAGTCTAGGTCCTTATAGTTGGTTTCAGATGTCGGTTTAGACATCTTTAGGGATTATGAGTTTTTGTTTAACACATGGTTAGTCTCTATGTATACTATTTCAGATAAATCCATGTTTTATAAAATTTTTATATCTAGGAAATTAGGTTACAAATTGATGGTGGAGGATCTCAAACGGCCTTCTTATCTCTTCCTAATGACATGCTTGCAATAATTATTGTAATGTCATGTTCAGATGATGGTGAAACTTTTTCTAGCTTACAACTCACTTGCAAGAAGTTGTTTGAGATATCAAACACCTCCATTATACCTAGATATCATCGTGGATTGTGGTTTGTATTTAATGAAATATTATTTTCTCAATATTCTCATATTTTAAAGAAAGGTATATATTATCATGTAATTCTTAAATATTTTACCATATAATAAGATTTTGAAGCATATTATGATTTTGAAAAAGGTACTGAAGAAGAAGACCCTTGTGAAACCTATTTATATTTTCTTTTACAATATAGTCTTTTAGCACATACATATGGTATTTTATAAGGACCATTGATTGAATGTTTCGACTCAAACTCGGTCAGACTGTTTTACAAAAATCATGTTCATCAGATGTTTTGAAATTATATGTCATTCATGATTATTTTCCAAAACTGTAGTTCTACGAACACCCATATGACCCAAGTTTTACAATGTG
The DNA here is from genome assembly GCA_963277665.1 of Viscum album. Taxonomy (NCBI): domain Eukaryota; kingdom Viridiplantae; phylum Streptophyta; class Magnoliopsida; order Santalales; family Viscaceae; genus Viscum; species Viscum album. The sequence goes on from OY728122.1 coordinate 1,715,506,585, forward strand.
TATTTGTATGAAGGAAACAAATGATTTTGAAGGATCTATAAATCATTATTGCAATTAATGGAACTTATATTCATGTGAACAAGATGACAATGAAACCATGTGGACACCATGATCAAGGAATAATGTTTGGTCTATTGAGAATAGTTTTATTTTATCATATGGAGGTGAAAAAAATGAAAATATATAAGACGTTTTGTTCTTAATGTATTGGGATAAAAATTAATGTTATATGAAAACCATTGAGGATAAAACATGTGAGGGTTATTTTTGAGTTTTATAAAAAAGGAGAACCTATAAGATTGGTGACAACCCATCACGTCCATAAAGGCCATAGGAATCAATCCCTCAACCGAATAGAGACAAGGGAGCATCGCCTACCACTGCCCTACACGAGGTACCTAGTTAGTATGACTTATTCTTTTAATTTAAATTATTTTATGGATCATGAATAATTTTATTTTGGAATCTTATGTTTTATCAAATGGAAATCCATAATATTCTGAAATTATTTTGTGATTAAGTGACAAGGTTTATTTTAGATGATTTTTTCTCTTTTGGAAACATTATTTGTTTAAGAGAAATGTAATACAATGGGATCTCATTTTTCGAGTAATGGTTGAAAATTTATTTTGTAAGAATCTATGTTTTTAATGTGGACATATGACTATTTTTTTTCAATGGAAATGATTAACCTATCATGGAGAATATGTGATTAGGTTAATTAATTTTCATTATTAGACTTTAAGAGTAACTGATGTTATTTGGAGATAAATGTTAAGATTTATCTTGGAAGACTATGTGATTAAATCCTTATAAGATTTTTGTTTCAATCTTAGTTTGGATTAATTTGAAGAATTTTATGGAAAATTGTTTATTGAATGGTCTTTCTTGAACTTTGGGTTCTTTTAATTGGATTTTAGAGATTAAGAGTAGTATTTCTTTTTATAAAGGGTTATCCTTTTGGGGATTATCTAGTCTTGTACTAACCAATTTTATTTTGGTCGATGTATAAATATAAGGGAAATATATAGTTCATATTTTTTTAGATTATGTGGTACTATAGAAGTTTGTTCTAGCACTTTAGGTGTGACCAAGTCATCTTGAATAATTACCGTTTGGGGAAAAGATGAGTTTGTGGTAGAATTTTATTAAAGGAAGTCACTCTACATGACAAGTAAGTATATTTACTTACGATCTTAGTCAAGTTATTAATAAAATTCTTCAAAATTAGGAAAAGATAATGAAGAAAAAATGTTATAAGCTCTCTTTTATCATCAGACATTTACCCAACCACCAATTTATGGTATTATGGTAGTTAACATTATGTGATCAAGCTTTTTATCACTCTCTATTAATCTATGAGAGATAATTTCTCTTCCATATCCATGTTTTCATGGAATCCTAGTATCTATTGTCTTAGGTAACCTTTTTACTTATCTTCCTTTATTTTTGGGTGATATTTTTATTAACTCATTTTCTAATGTGGTACATTCAATGATGTTTCCAAGCCCAATTTTAAAATTTCGAGGACGTAATTCCCAAAAGGGTGGAAGGATGTAACATCCCTAGTATAAAAAGAATATAACTTTTTTATGTTTATTAAAATTTGGGAATTAAATATTAATTTTACCTTAAAGGGGAATGATATGTTCGATGACATACCTGATATGCAACAGTAGTTTTCATTGAAAACTTATGTTTCACACAACATTTAGTTATACTAAAAAATATTAATATAATATTATTATTTTAAATAGTAGTTAATGCATTACCATTGTATTGGAAGAAATGAAAAAAAACTAAACATATTATTATTAAATATGTTTCTCTAATGTTTTTTCTTTTATCTAACAAATTTTAGAGTCTTAAAATAAGAAAGAATATGCTTTTAATCATAAATACTGTAATATTCATTAAAAGGTTGATTTACCATCTTTTGATGGAGAACCCTCGTTAAATCGATTTTTGGTCACTTTTATATTTTCTATTTCAAAAAAATAAAATACTTATTTAGAATAGGGATATCATAATTTACTTTGGGTTTATTTTTTTTATTTTTCTGATAAAATTAATTTTTAATGAATATTGAAAAATACTGTATTTTAATTCAAAAACAGCCTTTTAATATAATTTATTTATAAGGTTAGATTATATTTTTAATTTGTTTTAAAGTTTAATTATATTATTTTTTTACTGTTTAATCCAATTTTGTTCATTGGAATTATTTTCACTTTGAAATTGGACATAAATAAGGGTCAATATTTTGATAGTTATTATTTATTAAAAACACACTATTTGTTTTGACAGCAGGAATTAACTTTAAATTAATTTATTCCACTTATGTGTTCTAAATTTGAAAAAATGGGTTCCATATTTGGATTCAGGATGTCCAAATTGTGTAAATAGGTATCTTTTATTTTTAGACATTATGAATATTTACTTTAGTAAATATTTTATTTACCATGGTTAAAGGGTAAATCGGGTAAATAAGGGTAACAAATACTATTATAATAATTTTAAATTAACCTAAAATGTGTCCTAATCCTATTGGGTGATACATTTCTGACCATGGGCATCCTTGGGTTCACATTGGGACCCCATGGAGCCACTTAAGATTGATAATGACACTTTATATTAATTTATTTAATGTAAAGGCAAAAATGACATAAACATATATCTTTTAGTGAATCCATTTTTACATGGGGTTATATAAGTTATCTCTTAAACTATAAATATTCATACTTAATATAAAAATATTTCCTAAATCATGATATTTTTGTTATAATTTTAATATATCAAATAAATAAAATTACTTATGACACCATAACGATGCAATGTTTACCTCATTAATTAATTATTTAAATAAATAAGATTATAAAGATTAAAACAACATCCCAAAACTATCCAATTATTATTGGATGATTTTATTTTGAACAAGAGTCGTCTTATATTTGTTTTTTATATGTTATGGACCTTTATAAACGGAAAGTCATTATATAATTAAACAATTTTTTCAAACATTCATAAAGAGCCTCTCCTCCCACTTATAAAAAGCCCTCACATTTATCCCATTCTGCCCACTTCTCAAGACCCTTGTATCATCCATGATCTTCCCAATTAATCTCCCTACATCCCACTTCTCCTCCTAAAATCCTTCCTTCTCACATAAGGCAATTCAATTAAACTTTTTGATTCAACCCAAAGGTAGATACCTATTTAAAGGTAATGTCCTCTCTTAAGTTATTTTGATTTATTTTTGTTCTCCAACCCCATAAACTATTTATATTTCATTATTTAATAACAACACCAGTATTATCAATATAACAGGTTGTTCTTATAAGAATTATTTGATCTAAAATTACACACATCTCCATCTAATGTTTAAATAACATACTGTTTCTGTGGACGGTGAACTACTGCCTCATGAAATGATGATTGTTCAATATTCTCCTACCACCTTACATGGTGGCCATTATGATAAAACTATATTTATATACGATATATATTATGTTTATGTTTTCTCTATTCTTCTTTAATATTTATTTACAAATATACCTTTATGCTTTCCAGTTTGTGTAAATACAATAATTTCATTTGAGGAAGTGCGGACTACCACCTCCTCAAGGTGATATGATTCGTTCATGACATACATGGAATGTATAAAGGATGGAGTTAATGAAATTATGTAACTTATATATCATATTATATTAAACTATAATTATAATATACCTATGTATCATTTTGTATTCATTCCATTAAATATGAAATAGAAATGAAAGTAGTGTTCATGCGCACGTACGACTTATCATCTCCATAAATGGTGCATTTCATTTATTATCTCCAAATGTTATGTAATATTATAAATACATAAATATACTGGATATATATGATATATAATATATCTAAACCATTAATATCATTTTTTAGATGATGTAATTTTGAACACATGAACAACATGTAATTATAAAAAGTTCATTTTTGACTATAGTACCAAATATCGACAAAAACGACCATTATTAACTTAAATGATTGAATAATGTTTATAACATGGTAATAAGTGATATAAAATGAATAATAAACATTAAAAAGTTACTTAATCATGTATAAATTAACTTTAACTTATCATTCAAGTGATTAAAGAATGAATGGGTTAAGTTGGACACGAGGTAAGGGGTTTCTTATCTAACTTTTAATTCTGTGATATTTCCATTATTCGCCACTTATTTCTTGAATGTGGTGTATTGTTTTTACTACCATTTGATATATATTATCATAATTATATGGTATTATGTGATTCATTTGGTGGTTATTAACTTTTGGCCATATGACTCGATTGATTACAATGTGTTAATGGGTTTTCTATCTCCCTTTTTATTCCTATGAGATTCATGCTATATTTGACATTATTTCCTTTTGTTTAGTGTATGTACTTCCCATGATTGAATTATTTGTGTAATATAATTTAATTCAGGGGTATTTAAATCTTAATTGTATGATCCTTCTTTCATGAGGTGTATGTTTCATAAGTTACCAAATCGGTAAGGGAACCTTTCACTGTACTCTTTTAGTCAAAGACTTATTTTGGTTATGTCTTTTAATTTATTTTTTCTTATTTTGGGATATTTTATTTTATGTCATTATTGTGGTAAATTTTATGTCCATGTGATGATATATCCTTTTCTCTCTCATTAACTAATTTTCTGAAATTTAAAGTGACGCCGTTAGGCTGTCGAATTTCTTTAAGAGAATTTCTTAAACAAATTTCAATTCTTTGGTTCAAACTTCTACTTATTGGTTATGCCATGATATGAATATGTGTGAATGAAATATGATTGTTTTACACTTAATATCTACTTATATTGGGTGTATTATTATTTGTTGCACATAATTATGTCATCTATTTATCCTTAATCTAAAGATATGATCTTTGCAAGAGACGTTGTCTCAATTTACATTCCAATGAGACTTATTTGTAGTTATACACCAATTCAATTTTATATGGTGTATATACTATCCTTTAACATATTATATCATGAATCTCTATATTATATTGATATTATAAGATTTAATTAATGATATTCCTCAATTATTTCTTTTCAAGAATCTCTCATTTGGTTAGGAACTCTTTAACTAAAATATTGTTTTAAATGTTCTAAACATTTAATAATCAAAATATTTTTCATTAATGTCCATGTTTTCAAAATGGTTTTAAGGATTTTTTTATGGACATTAATTTTTAAAAAATTTAATTCCTTTAAAAACTTCAAATTGGTATGGGACACTTTGATTCAAAAATATATTTATTAAATAGTTTGAATGGTTTTTTAAATGGTTTAATAAAGCATTGTTTATTTCAATTTCTTGATATGATATATTGTGATTAGAATATAGAAATTTTATCTTTCCATTATGCTCATGTAATGTTTTATGATTATGTTATGGTTATTGGGAATTGTTTATGTATATGGGTGGTTCCATGATAAACCTAGGGAGGGTGAGCCCAAGAAATCTTTCAAATTCATTGGGTAATGTGGCGGAGGTAAACATTAGTGTATCACCTAATATATTTATGGAATATATTGTGATTGGTATTCCAACGTAACTCCATACATAGTTGTGATAGGTAAAATGTACGTATGATATATAAGCCACAAGGTACCATTATGATTTATGATTTCTATGTGTTATTCATTAATCTTATGATTTAATAAGGTTTGTTATTATTGAAAATTTTGGTTTCAATGTTTTGTATTTATTGATGGGCTAATGTTTTCATTTATTATTTTGTAATCCTTAATGTTCTTTTTGTGATCGTCCTTTTTTTTGAAATGTTTTCCATAGGTCTTAAAGATGAATATTGTTAAGGATGGTATTAATGAAAAGTCATGTTGTCTAAAACATGGATCTAGATATGTTTCTTTTTGAGTTTTTTTATTTTGTGAAAAAATAGATACTGATTAATAGTGTCTGCATGTAATTTTCCAGTTGATATGTAATAGTTATGGCCTAATTCTCTAAAACCCTTTTCTTAAAAAGATCCTCAATGTGAATTATTCATTTAATTCAAGATTATGTAATGTAATAAGGTTGAGTCCTTATATAAATATCATAATAGATGAAGAAATAAAATAGGTTGAGGAGAAGAAAAAGGAGGATAAAATGTTAGTCGATGCAATGATGTTTCAGAATTTTCTTAAAGGATTTTAAATGGAATGTGATGATCAACCTATATCATCATCTCCTTTATCTATTTCATAACCTTTTCTACCCACTTGAATTTATTTCTATTGATCAAACACTTCATAATCCATCATAAAAAAAGTATTATAATTCTTTGATACCTCTTTTATTCCAGTATTTCATTAAATGGGAATGTGAAAACAAGACAAAACTTTGGTAGAAAGTACTGTTAAATAATTAATTCCCAAAATAGTTAAGAAGTTAGTAAAAGAGAAATATAACTATATTCATATAGTTGTGAAGGGTGTGTCAACAACATTAAGGTGTTCAGAAAAAAACTAAAATAATGGAAAGAAGAATAAGAATAAAAATATAATGAAATAATATAAGAATAATGTTCAATAAGATCTTCCTCATATTTTTCATGAATATCAACTAAGTATAATATGAACCTAGTTCTAGATGTATCCATGGATGAACAAACATCATCAATAGGGGAAGTGGAAGCTCATAATTCTCAAACAAAATTATCAAACAAGTTACAGACAAATAAATAAGCTTTTGTAGAGAAAGATTTGGAGGAATATTTTGTAAAAGGAAAAAAGAAAAGCATAATGTTGAACCATCTCCCCAACTTGTTTAAAAGGCTTCATTGGATTCATAAAACACTTCTACCACTCATTACTAGAAAATTAAAGATTATATTTGTTAGATTCTAAAATTTATTACACATATAATTCCATATATTCATAATATTGAAGAAGTATTTAAACATATATATAATAATTGTAATTATAAGTCATAATTTATAATTTTTTTTATAGATTTAGTGATTCAGAATGAATTTGAGATAAAAACATTTAATATAAAATAATACAGATCACAAAAAAAATCAACCAGGTGAAAAAATGGTCAATAAAATTCAATGGTGACATAAAGGAACATAATGATCATATTATGGAAGTCAATAAAGAATCATTTGACATTTAATATTCCTTTTAAAAGATTTCATTGGATGTATCAGATTTGAAAAAAAAATTAAAATTCCAAAGACTTATTAGACTCTCATAATAGGGGAATCACTATTTTGATAGAGGAAATTCAAAATCTAAAGGATATGAATATCATTATCTGGTCCTTCTAATAAGTGTTTATAAGCCTATAAGAAAAAAAAATAAGAAGATAAGTTTTCTAAAATATGAGTTAGTATGTTTAAAAGAATATAATCGAAGGATATCATTCATGGAAGAGAGGATAGTAAATCTTGAGTATTTAATAGCTGAAAATGATATGAATCGATAGGATTAGAGAAATATTAATGAAATTTTAAATAATTTGTATAATAAATAATGAACCATTTCGGCTAAACATTTGATGTATTTCAAAATATTTTAATTGAAATATATTTTTCATGACTTATTATCAATATATATTCTATTTTAATATATTCAAATTTTACATTGGTGTATTTTCATTCTTTTATATGATATAAGAACATCAATCCAAACACAATTTTTTGGAATTCTAGTTTCTAACATTTTGTAATAACATAATTTCTCTATTCCTTTTTCTAAATAAAAAAAGCTTAGTAATTTTATAAAAAGGGCGATAAATTGTTATACGGGACAATTAATTTATGGTTAATAAATTTATAAGGGAGAATAAAAGTTCCAAAGGGGAGAAACTAGATAATAGGGGAAAATATATTGAAGGTGGTATTTGATGTAATTATAATTTATTATCAAATATAAATTAATAAACAATAATAATTCTTCAACTTAAGGGGAGTCAAGATATGTAAAGGGAATATTTTTCATAAAAATAATTCCTTTTAATTTCCTAATCATATGAAGGATTTATGTTTTTCAATGTTAATAATTTTTTTTAGGTGTTGTGTTTTTACTTCCCAAAAAGTGGGAGATAATTGAGTTAATTTTTTTGAATTTCTATATTACATTTCATTAGTTTTGAAAATTATAGACACTTAATTTTGACTCTATTTTATTAACATTATATATACCATCTATTTTAGAATGTTTTTGTATAAAATAAATTTTTCAACCGAATAATAAAATGGTTCAAATATGATTCAAATATAAACATTATTATTTAATCTAATCCATTGGACTAACATATAGTCTAGTCTATTGGACTAAATGGTATTCTATCCGTCAATTTTACTAAGTTTTTTGTCTATCATATTGAATGATGTCATCACCAAAAGACTAATAATATTTCATATCCATATAAATGATCATAATTCAGTTAATTGGATAGAAAAACAATATAGTCCATCAGACAGTCCAAAGTTTATAATTGGATTAATTGGAATTATTTCTATTTTATGGAATTCATTAAAATATTGTAATTTTTCTATCAAAATGATATAAGATGGAAAAACATTAGTGAGATATAATGTTAATAAACCCTATGTTTTTTTCAACCAAAATTGATATTTAAGAATATATTTATATTTTAAGGATGGCTATAAATATGAAGGAAATATAGCATTTGGGAACTAATGTATTTACTACTCAATATGCTTGAGATTTTTCTCTTTCAGAACATCTTCTTCTTATGATTTTTAATATATTATTGATTTGTAGTTAAATATAATCCATGTGAGGATTTTAAATACCATAATGCATCTTTCTTTTGTATTTGGGTTTTCTAATCGATGTTTAGATCAATGGATTTATAGGAAAGGATGATAGGTGGATCTGATCCACCAAATTAAGGGATTTTAAGGCTAGGATAATAGAATTGAAACTAGACCTCATATCGAGGGTGTCCAATGCTTTGATAGAAATATTTATTAGGATTATATTATTGATTTCTTTCCTAGTGTGGAAATATAGACCCTTATAGTTAGGTTTAAAATAGTGGGTATCTTAAGTCAATATATTTTCCTTCCTTAAATCTTCAGTTTAAATAGTATAATTTCTTATATAATTATTTTAATTCATTCATAACTTTTGTATAATATTTAAAATTACTTGATTCTACAAGTTTAATATTCAATTTTGAATTTAAATTTGGAATTTAGTTTTTATAATCTTTCCAAAAACTATTTTATCACATAATCTATAAAACCAATTAAGAAATCGGATTTATAAAACAAAATTTGAATCTTATATAAACACTCTAATCATCAGACAATTATTTTATCTGATATTTTTAACAACATAGGTTTTTTGTTTTGTGTTAGTTTATTTTTTACAACTAAAATTCTCCCCCTCTTGTATCTATTCTAAACACTTATGATCTAACAGTTAGTTTATTCAATGTCAAAAAATAATTGTTAAGTCATAAAATACTATATTTATATTAGATTTACATAATAAAAATAAGGTTGTGCACTAAAACTATTCTGATTAGACGACTCCTCACAAATAACACCATGAATATACTATAGTGTAGTCCTTTCTTCTTCAACATGGAAGCATATTGTTCCAATTAAAACTAATTCATCATAGATGGTCTCTTACACTCAAAATAAAGGATAAAAATCCATTTTCATGATTATAATGTATGATTTAGTGATCAATAGATCAAAAAGAGTCAGTTTATTTTTATTTTTTAATAATAATTTTAGTTAATATTCCACATTCTTTACTTATGAGGAATCTTATTTTTGTTTCAATGGAAAAGATCACATGAGAACTAAAATATCCTACCAGACTAAAAATTATATTACATCATATAAAAATATCTTACATCACATGTACTTTTCCATTGAAAAAAAAACTAAAAAATATAAAATATCTAATGGGTACCTCCAATCACCTCTACATAAATAAATTCTATCATACGAATAAAAATTCATATTCCCAACTCCTATAAAGAGGAATTTCTTTTGTCATTTTTTAAAAAATATATATTATTATATGATCCATTAAAAAACATTGAGTAACCTATGTTTAGAAACATTATTTTATCAATTAACTTAGTATTGATCATTGTAATTAAGTGATACATTTATGCATGTACTGAATCACCTTCATGCAACACATGGAAACCTTTCTATTGGTAGTAAAATTTAATTTTTTCCCTAAACTAACCTTCAAAATTATGGATTTACATTTACAATGTATACATCATGTTACCATTACATAGGCAGTTCACATTTTAGATGAACCTCACATAGCTACTATATAACTATACATAGCATATATAATTATGGAGATGTCTTTTTATAGGTAACAACTTAAACTCAAAATCACCACAGGCCTTTCATAATAAATCCACATGACTTAAAAATTCTATCAATTTATCTATATAATACTCTCACATTAGTAATTTCCTTTATAGTTAAGATTAGAACATCAATAATCACCTAAAACATTACCAATAAATATTGGCTCATTAACAACAAAGGGAATTCTTACTTTGGAACTTCAATTAACCCATTTGAGTTTTATATCAATTCCAATAATCACTCATTATATATTTGTATGTATATGAATTCACACTTATCATCCTATTTAAAAATAAATTCAGTGGATAATATAGGGGTTATCTTCTCACTTATTCATCACATACCATCAAGACATCTTGTTCTCCTCCTTAAGACACTTATAAAAAAGGATAATGCTACATTATTTTCCTTTCAATGTATCATTTAGTTAATCCACTCTTGGTTTACTTGGGCTATCATGATGTAGAAAACAAGAGGGATACAACTAAGGATATCAAAGTTTTCTATAAAAAATAATACATGTGATACCATTTTTAAGACTCAATGTATGGGATTCTCATATTGATTTATTAATAAATACATTATAGCACATACACATCTTAATAAAAATGTCAAAAAGTTCAACTGAAAACCAAAAAACTCCCCCTTTGTCTTATATTTTCATCAAAAAACACACCCTAGTCAAAAAGACGTTATATATAAACAAATATTAGAGATTAAATTAAGAATTAAATTCCATTTTAAATTGTTTTTATGATTACATTGAATTAATAGATATACTACAAGTTAAAAAATTTCAGATTATCCTTATTCTTTTTTCCCTTCAAGGGATTCCTTGTCTTCCAGTTCACTTTGGTAATTAATCAACTCCATGTTGTACCATATATTTTTCATAAATTTTTTATAAACCTCATCCTTATCTATGGATTCAATGGTTTTTTAAGGAAATATATCATTAAATAAGGAAATAAGGATGAACCTCATTATTTTCATAGAAGAAACATTCAGGATAAGATTTCTCTCTCAAATTAGGTTTCCTATTCATTCCATTATCTTCTATTTTTTATCTATCAATATCCTCAACAAATTTTTTTCAATTTATTTTCATGAAATTATTTCTTGTATAAGGCTATTTTATTTACCTTGTATATCAAGGGAACATCATTTCCTTATACTTAAAACATACTCTTGATTTATAAGAAAATTAATTGTGCATGTATCCTCTTGAATTCCAACTTAATCATATGTAAACTCATATTTACATTTAATATCAACTAATATCTATACATTCTATATTTTCTTATCTATCTATAACTGTTCTATCATGACTATCAGGAATTCTCTTTTTTACTTTCTCAACAGGTTTGGTTTTTTCATTGAATAGATTCTTAAAATTCTCATATTCCATTATTAATTTTTAATATTAACTTCATTTATTTTTGTAGGGATATTTTCAATATTGATTGGCAATTCACACATTAGCATTGCAGACACCGTTCCCACACCTTCCATACTTCTCTTCTAAATATTTAAATCTTTTCTTAGAGGATAAATTTTATGATATTTTGGTGACAAATTGGTTCTTCATAAAACCATTTCTATATTTTTTTCAAATTTCTTATAAGTTACATATTTAACGAGAAATAATAGTTTTCCCCATACATACCATTGAACTTTCAATAACTTTTGAAATTGTATCTTCCATTTTGATAAGCAATATATCATGAATATTTTTGGGGTTGTCTTAATTTAGTTGATGTGTTGTTTTTCCTTGTGATATGGTATCATCTTATCATGTTATTTCCTTCCTTATATTTGTAGGGATTGATCTTATTTTTCATTGTTAACATATATTGATTTTTTTGACCTATACTATTAGAAATTTCAAACACATATGGAGATAGATTAGGTATATATTTCTCTATCCTATTGAAACCCATATTCTCCCCATGTATGGAAGATTTAATGTTAACCTTAATGGACATACTTAAGTTTTATGTAACATTTTTAGATGATTTTTGTCAACAAGAAATATATATATTTTTTCTCAACGGTACATCATCCCTTTTAATCAGCTTATCAACAGGACCACTGATAATATTTTCTTGGTCCTCAACTTTAGGCTATTTCTTATTTGTCACATCAACATAGGCTTCCTCCTTTATAACCATATAATTTTTTTCATCAAACAATTTATTTTTAGCCTAAATTAAATTTAACATTTCATTCTTGAGATGTGTAACCTACTCAATATAAGATTCTAAATTTCCTTTCAACTCTAACACAAGTTATGTCCTTTCTTCTCTATCATCATCACATCTTGATAAATGAAATCCTTTATCAATAGGAGTGATAAAATTGAATTCTTCATCTAAACATATATATTAGTCATATTTATCATTTTTATCATATTACTTATTCTATTTATACTAAAATATGTATTATTATTTTTTATCTTTTTTTGTGACTACTCATCTTCCTCTTTCTATTCAAATTATTCAATGTGTTTCTTTAAGAAATATTTTGTTATACGACCAATACCATAAAAATCAGAAAATATTAGTAATCGATTACCTTTTCCATTATATTTTCCATTATTGAATATCTTTAATAGAAGAGAAACAATTTGGTTGAAGTGTTTATGAACCTCATCTTAATTTGAGTCACATTCACCAATAACTTCATCATCTTTGAATTTTCTTTTTCTCATGTCTTCAAAGGCCATCTCATTATATTATTTCTTCATAAAGTCTGGTAATTTTATCATATCATCTGAATTGATAATATTACATATCTTCTTAACTATTGGATCTTCTCTATCTTCTAGAGATGATATTTTGGATCAAATTGATCATTAAAGTTCCTTATCAGTTTTTTAACAATGATGGAATCCTCTTACCGCTCAAAAAACCCATGTATGTTTCTAATAATATGATTGAACCTTGTAAAGTGATATCTAATGGTATCAACATATTCCATATCTATTTCTTCAATCCTAATCCTTTATATATCATGTTTGGATTCCATGACATTTATATTTCCTTCATGATCTCTACATAATTTTTCCCAAATTTATTTTTCATGTTGTATTCCCATAATATTGGGGTATATATTTTCGTCAAAAGATATCATGATATCATTTTCTAATTTTAATTTATTTTCCATTTTTATTATTTAATAAAGTCTCATATAACCTTCTTTAATTATGTGTGTAAAACCGACTATGGTAGAATATATCACTAAATTTGGGAAAGTATAATATTCCTCTAACTATGGAATTTATTTCCATCAATCATAGAAGAACCTTATATATTCCAAGAGTTTTCATTTTCTATAATCTGTAACACTATCTTTTTGTATTTTTAGAGGGAAACTGACCCTTTCTCTAGTACCATGTGTGATACCCTAGGTTCGATTGACCTATGGGTGGGTTGGTGAACCAATAGGTTTATTTTATGAATTATCATAAATGAAAATTTTGAACTTGTTATGGTTCTTGATTCACTAAGTAAAAAATCACTAACTCACCTCATGTTCATATGTAATATGAAGTATAGAATCATGTTGTGATTACATGGTTAATTCAGAACAACCTAATTAATGATATGATTGGTTATCTTCCAATGTATATGATTCATCCACTATCTTCAATATTTTTCTACAACCAATGACAATTCAATCCTATCAAAACATATTCTACTATGTTTCATCTTCAGTAATCCATTAAACAGAACTAAAACTTATAAAAAATAAAAAACTAAATAAATACATATGGATTTCTTCTGGTTATCTATAAACCATTTCATTATGATTCACCTCCATGATAATATAAATCAATAAATCTATGTGTAGAATCTTTTAAAGATCTTCACCATCACTCTATGTATTAAAAAATACACCAAATATTAAATGATATGTCTTCTAAAAATTGGATTATTATAGATTATTTTTTATTAAAATATCTATAATGATTCAGAATCATATTCTCTCTCATTTATATAATAATGTGTGTACTAGTCTCTCAAAAAACACTTGAAAAGGATTTATGATTTCTCTCAATGTTCTCCACACTTTCTTCTTCGTTATCTAAACATTAATATTCATAATATAATGAATAATAAAATACATATATGAAATATGGAAAGTATGTAATCATTGTATGTTGGTGTGACATTATATTTTTAATAACTCACCTTATTTATAATTAATTTTTTAATTTAAAATCCTTTGTTAATTCCTTCATTTGAATTCAATGAATTCTAAAAATATTTCCATCTTATTCATGTGATAAAAAATTAGAATCTTTATTTACCATGAAATTAGTATCCTTTGGCTCATTAAAATCCTCCACATATATGGAATTGTAACATTGAACCTTCTTGTTTAGAATATAACTCATCTTATTAATCTCAGTTTTCCATTTAATCTGACATCAAAGTTATAAGATCTAGATTCATACTCTACCTCAAATTCATATTATGATTATAAATTCAAATGATCACACCTTTCGATTAAAGTAACATGATCGATTTTAAGTTATATTCTCAAAATATTTCAATTAAATGAATCTTGAAAATGAACACAATGAATGGAATAATGTGTGGCCTTTTCTTATTCAATTTGACCAAACTCATTTCCAATACCATATTATTCATCTTAGTTTTTTTATTCACAATCAAAATATAGTTTCACAATCTAATTTCATGATGGTGATGTTTGAATCAATGATGAACTGATAAAATAGAATCGTCTGAATTAGTTTTTTTATTTATTCATAATATTCCTCATTCTTAACACATATGTATTTTTAGACATTTTAAAATGAAAAGTTCATATGAAAACTGAAATATCATTTAGTCCTTTATATTTTATTGTGTTAAGAAAAATTGGTATAAACCATATGAAATTTTCCTTTGAAAATTTTCAAATGACTCAAATATCACATGGGAACCCCAAATAACCTCCATATAAATAAATTCTCCTATATATCCAAAATATCATACATGTATGTACCATGTAGATGAATTCAATTTTTCATTTTCACATAAATTAATTTAATCCAAAAAACCTTCATATAGATTCATGTAACCTTTACATAGATAACATGTTTTATAGATCACCTATACACAACTCATTATAATTCAATTTTACATTTACATAGGTATTGAATCACCTTTACATAGTGCTTGAGACCCTTTCTTAAGGTAGTACGATATAATTGTCACTTCAATTTATCCTTCAAGACCATTGAGTTATATTTACATAGAACATATAAAGATACCTTTATGAAGGTTTTGAATGTTTTAGATTACTATTACACGCCTATTTTTTAACATAATGCTACATGCATAATTATAGAGTTTACTTTATATTGGTAAAAATTTCAACTCAAAATTGCCTTGATACTTTCTTAATCAATCTAAATGCCTTACGAGATCCATAAAAAATTATATTAAAGAGTATCAATATCATTAATTTCCATTATATTAAATATAAATACATTAATCATCAAATTAAACTTCACCAAACATATATTTATTCACTAAAAAATTCAATTATTACATAGGAACTTCTATTATTTATTATTAATGTTTAATATATGATTTTTAATTTATTATTAATTTCTAAAACTTTACTATATAACTATTATAACATTTCCAATATACACATTGGCTATATATATATCCCCAATGGTCATATATATAACCAATGACTATATCATGGTAATATTTCTCCATTTCATTCCAATATATAACCTTGCATACTTTTATAAAATTCTTTTATAAAACTCTTTAATTTCATAATAAAAATATATAACATATCTATAATATTTTTTATTATTTACATTGTTATAATCAGTGTCAAGATCTTCAAAGAAAAAAGCATGAAAGTTTATAGTTTATATTTTTTTATTAAACTATGATTATATTCCACTTTTAATTTTCATAATATTGTTTTATATAACATTAACATGATGTATTAATATAAATTATGTTCTAACATTATTCCATAATGGAATTAAATTTTTCTTATTTTTATTCTATGTTAAATATAAGACAAGTTATCCAACACATGAGATTTAATAAAATTAATTCATACTAAAAATATGTGGTTTTTCCCCACATAAAAAATCATCCATGAAATTTCATTTCATAGATTATAATTTATAAGAATAATTTCTCCTCATTAAATCTTTGGATTCCCACATTTTTTCTTCAATCATATGATTATTACATATAATTTTAACTATGAGAGTGGTATTCTTTTGTATTACGTCATCTTTATGATTTGTGATCCGTAGTGGTTATTCTTATTAAGAGATATCATATCACATTCGTACCAAAAATTTGTTCAATACATGGGATTATATTATTATGTACTTTATCAAATTTTAATCTTAGATCACATCAATAACTGGTGAGAGGTTTAGTGGAAGTTCCAAGTGATATGATATAGTCCCATGTGATCAACAATATTAAAGGGGAAAATGTATCTTGGGATAACTTTCCTACTTACCAAATCTCATAACCTTGTTGCATAAAGATATTCAAAGGAATAATTTATCACTAAATTTTACCTCTAGATATTATTTAATATTATCAGTATATAAAGTATTTAGGATTTGTACTTATTTAATGTAACACATAATAGTTTGAATTTTCACTATCACCTCATAAGATAGATTCAATCCCAATAACGTTCACTCTCCATCGTTATCCTAAAATTTTGGAGTTTCAAACATCCTCCCATATAAATCCTCACATTATTTCGTTGAAATCCTATTGTGATCTTTTATTTGTATGAAAACTCTACTAGTGGAAGATGTAAATCTCTCCAACCTTTTAAATACATCATATAGGATATTAAAAAATCTTATATAGTTTTAATGTTTCATTTAGATTCACCAATCATTTGAGGAGGATAATAATTGCTAAATATAAATTCTATATTACATTATTTTTAATGACTTCTCTATAACATTGAATGAAACCTCAAATTCTAATTAAATGTTATTGAAATATTTACTCCATGTAGCCATACCACATACTTTATATATGTATCATCCCATGTAAACAAAGAATATGAAATTTTCATATTTATTAATATTTTTGAATTAAATATTAATTTTACTTTAAAGGGGTTTCTATGTTTTATAACGTACCTGATACGCAACAACGAGTTTCTTTGAAATCTTACGTTACACACTAATAATATAATAATATTATTTTAAATGGTAGTTAACACATAGTTGTTGTATTGGTGGAAATGAATATAAATAACTAAAATATGATTATATATGTTTTTAAATGTTTTTACATTTATCCAATAAATGATAAAGGCTTAAAATAAGTAAAGAATTCAATTTTATGCATAAATACTCTAATATTCACTAAAAGGTCTGTTTATAGCCTTTTGATGGAGAAACATCTTTAAAAATAGTTTTGGTCACTCTTATATATTCTATTGGACCAAATAAAATCCTTCTTTAGAATTGGAAAATTGAAATTTACTTTGCGTATGTTTTTGTTATTTTTCCGATAAAGTTCATTTTTAATGAATAAGTGAAAAATGTTGTTTGTTAATTCCAAACCTCATTTTAATATAATTTATTTATATGGTTAGATTAACTTTTTAGTTTATTTTAATGTGAAAATAGAATAAATTTTTACCATTTCATCTAATGGTGGTCATTGGAATTAATTTCACATTGAAATTGGACTTAAACTAGTGTCAATCTTTTGATATATATTGTTTCTTAAAGACGCACTATTTGTTTTGACAAGAGGAATTAATTATTAAATTAATTAATGCAACTTATATGATTTGAATTTTGAAAAATATACATTATTTATTAATTCGGAATATCAAATATAGCTTAGGGTAAATTTTTGGTATTTTTCTAAAAAACATCAATTTTTGATGAATAGTGAAACCACTAAGTGGTAGTTAAAAAAGTGAATATTTCATTTAAACGAAACGTTACCACATCTGTGAATTGAATTTCAAAAATCCAATATACATAGGTTTCATTAGTAAGTAAAATGTGGTTTAATGGTATGAAAATAATTTTTTGGGTGAATAGTAACTTTTATGTTTTATTAATCGCGATTAAAGGTAATTAGTGTAATTTAAGATAAAAAATAATGTTATAATAATATGAAATCACCTTTACATGTGTTGTAAACTTATTTTATGAGTCATGGTCAACCAATGGGTAAATTTATGGGACCCCCTGGTGCTTCTTGGGTAAGATAATGACATTAATACCTTTTTTTAAAATATTAAATAAAAATGTCACAAACATGTATTATTTTACTAGAACAACTTTTACATGGGGTTATGAAAGTTATCCATTTTACTATAAATATTTATTAGAAATATAAATTGATTTCCTAATTCATGTTAATTATTTTATAATTTTTAGACATCAAATAAATAAAATTATTAATGACACCATGATGATGCAGTGATTACCTCATTAATGAACGATTTAAATAAAATGAAAAGATAAGGTAAAATATATGACATACACATGTAAAAAACCTATTTTAGGGGTGTATTTAGATCCCTTATAACCTTATACTAGAAATATATCTTTTTGGGACCATTAAAATTTTAAAATAATTTTATAATAAAGTAACATTTTATAACATTCCAAGAGTGCCCATCCTCTCTCTTATAAAAGGCCGCCACCTCTACCCCCTTACCCAAACCTCTCAAGCCTTTGTCTCGACCAAAATCTGATCATTTTATCTCTCCACATTCCTCTCCACATACTAGAATCCTTACCTTAGGTATAAAGTTCTTCAATAAAACATTTTGGATCAAACCAAAGGGAGTTACCCAATTTAAAGGTAATGTCTTCTCTTATGTCCTTTTGATTTATTTTGATTCTCCAACCCCCTAAACTATTTTTATTCCTTTCGTTTGTAACAACACCAGTATATTAAATATACTAGGATGTTTTCATGATAATTATTTAAGCTAAACTTACACACACCTCCGTCTAATGGTTAAAGAACATGTTGTTTCTATGGATGGCGAATTACTGCCTCACGAAACTATGATTGTTCAATATTCTATTAACACCTTTCATGGTGGCCATTATGATGTCAATTTATTTATATATGATATATAATATATTTATGCCATATATATGCTTATTTATTTTATATTTAAAACATACCTTTATGCTTTTTAAGTTGTGAAAATGCAATAATTTAATCTGAGGAAATGTGGACTACCGCCCCCTCAAGTGATGTGACTCGTTCATGAAAAACATGGAATTTATAAATAATGTAATTAATGAACTTATGTTAAATATATAACATAGAAATTATACTAGAATTATAATATATATTTGTCTCATTTATTTTTAATTCCTTTAATACGAAATAGAAAAGAAAGTAGCATTCATGTGTACGTACGGCTTACCGTTTCCATGAACGGTGCATTTCATTTCTTACCTATAAATATTATGTACTATTATAAATACAAGTATATTCTAGATATATATGATATATATGATATATAAATCATTAATATCATTCTGGATATAATTAATCTTTGACCACATGAACAACATGAAATTATAAGAAGTCCATTTTTGACTTAAGTACCAAATATCGACAAAACGAACATTATTAACTTAAATGATTACATAATGTTTATAACATGGAAATAAGTGATATAAAAGGAATAATAAGCTTGAAAAGGTTCTTAAGCCAGTAGAAAGTAACACTAGTTTATTATTCAGGAGATTAAAGAGTGATCGAGTCAAGTCGGACATGAGGTAAGGGACTTCGTCTCAATCTCCTTTCATTGAGGAATATTTTGTTCTAATACAATACTTTCTTTTATACATGGTATAAAACACCATTGACATTTTATTTCATCCAAATGGAATATTTTTATATGAATCATTTTACTAAACTACAAAAAGGATTGTTTCTTTTAACCTATGTGGTGACAACGACATTTTCTGCCGCCGCAAGAATTATTTGGTCTTTGGCTTCCTCAACAAGCTGTAATGTTTTTAAAAAGAAATAAATACCATATACTCTTTTATGTATTTTGGTATTGAAAATGGTTTTGATAATAGAATTTTTATGTCAATATATTTAAGTTATATATTGTGATTGAAATGTGGAAATGTTATCTTTCCATTATATTTGTTTTATGTATTATGATTTTGTAACGGTACTTAGACATTTGACAGGTGGTTACGTGATAAACCATATGATGGGTGGTGATGTGAATACTAGGATGGGTGGTTACATTATAACCTCCAATGCATTGGGTATGGAATTCAGTTGTATGGCTATTCCATTTAGTGATATGTGTGGAAGTCGATCATACGGTTATTCCATTTAAGTATGTTTATGTACCAAGTTACCTTTATATGTTATGTGTTATTTATATGGGTTTTATGGCAATATTTTGGTTACAAAAGGGTAAGTAATGATCTTTTATTTATTGAAGAGTATTTACTACTTCATAAAGGTGAAAAGTATTACTTATGTTAATGTATTCATGGTTTACTTGTTGTTTTAAAAAACTAACAATTTTATTTCCTTGAGTATCCCTTACTGAGATTTTTATGCGCATCCCAAGTTTTTGAAATGTTTTTCACATGAAATAATGTGGAATAGGGTCTAGGATGGGATGATGGATAAGTCCTGATGTCTGAAACATAGAACTAGACATGACTCTTTTTTTCAAGAGTTCATGTTTTTTTAAAAAATGGAAACTGTGTAGAAGTGTCTACTTTGTAATATTTTGATATGTAATAGTTATTTATTAATTATTTAAAACTGTAAACCTGAAAATATCCTCAATTTGAATGATTCATTTAATTCATGTTTATTTAATGTTTTATGGTCAGGTCCATACAGTTGGTATTAGAGGTTAGTTAAGGAAACTTTAGGAGTTAGGGTATTGTTAAATAAATGTACATAAATTAATTTATGATAATATTTAAATAATATAGCATTTAAAGATTACCATGTTTCTTCACCTAAGATATTTCTATGTTTAGAATTATTTTTAATAAAGGAAATAGAGCATCATTTCTGGGAAGGAATACAGAGGAGAATGACCTTCCGAATCAATAAACTGATATGGTTGGAATCGGAATTGAGCAGTTTACTATAGTATTGGCTGAGTTGAATCACGTGATAAATGGTGGTTGTGTTTATTAATGATATTTTGGTTTATTCTAAAATTAAATAGGTTCTTGAAATTCATTGAAGGGTTGTCATGCAAAACTTGAAATAAAAGAAACTTTTTGGAAAATTCAGCAACTTTGAGTTTTGGTTACAACAAATTTCTTTCTTTGGTAACATTATTTCCAAAAATGGCATTAATATTGGTCCTAATGAAACAAAATTTGTTGAATAATGGCAAAGATCCACAAATATATCTGAGATCCGTGGTTTTCTTGGTTTGGTAGGTTATTACTAGAGTTTTGTTGAAACTTTTTCATGGATATCTAGTCCAATGACTAAGTTAAATCAAAAAGGTGTTAAGTTCATCTGGAAAAAAGAATGTGATGATTGTTTTTAGGAATTGAAAAGGAGATTAGTGAATGCTCCAGTTTTGGCACTGTCATCCAGAAATGGTGAGTTTGTTAACTACAGTGATGCTTCATTGAAAATTCTTGGATGTGTCCTTATGCAGAATGATCAGGTAATTGCTTATGCTTCACGTCAGTTGAAACCTCATGAGTTAAATTACCCTACACAAGATTTGGAATTAGGTGCTGTTGTTTTTTGCTTTAAAAATTTGGAGATATCATCTGTATGGAGTGAAGTGTGAAATATATACTGATCAAAAAAGTTCGAAGTATATATTCACTCAGAAATAATTAAACATGAGACAGAGGAGATGGTTGGAATTAATCAAAGATTATGATTTCATGATCCTTTATCATCATAGAAAAGTAAATAAAGTGGGTGATGCTTTGAGTCGAAAAAGTAATTCTTCATTAACCATTCTATGTTTGGAATGAGATCCTTTGGTTTTTTATTTTATGAACTTTTTCATAGAAGTTATTGGTGCAGAAAGTTCTTCTGTTTTGTTTTAGGTGTCAGTGATATCATCTCTATCAGACAAAATTAAGCAAGCACAGAAGAAAGGCATTGGGTTGCTGAGAAAGGTAGAGCTGGTTCAGAAGGGTAAGATGCCTGAATTTAACATTGTTAATGATTGTGTTATGAGGTTTGGGAAGAGATTATGTGTGCCTTTTGATTCATAGTTGAAGAATGAGTTGTTATGTGAGGCTCATAGTTCCCTGTTTTCAGTTCATCCTGGCAGTACTAAGATGCACAGAGATCTGTGAGAGTATTACTGGTGGGATGGAATAAAAAGAGATATTTCTGATTTTACTATGAAGTGTTTGAGTTGTCAGTAGGTTAAAGCAGATCGGCAGTTACCAAAAGGGATTCTTTAGTCATTACCAATGCCAGAGTGGAAATGGGAAAATATATCCATGGACTGTATTGTGGGATTACTGAAGACATCTCGAGGTAATAATGTGATATGGGTTATTGTTGATCGCTTGACTAAATCTGCTCGTTTTCTTTGATAAACAAGATAATTTTTTCCTAGATCAACTTTTTTATTTGTATCATAATGAGGTAGTCAGGTTACATGGAGTTCCCCTCTCCATTGTATCTGATCGTGATCCCAGGTTTACTTCTAACTCTTGGAAAGGCCTTCAGAAGTCGTGGGGTACTGAATTAAATTTTAGTACAGCTTTTCATCCTCAATCAAATGGGAAGTCAGAACGAACAATTCAAAATTTGGAGGATATGTAACTTTCTTTTTTGATGGATGATCATGGAAGTTGGGACCAACATCTTACTTTGGTTGAGTTTTCTTATAATAACAGTTTTCATTCCAGTATACAGATAGAACCATTTGAGGCATTATATGGTAAATGATGTCGAACTCCAGCTTTTTGGGATGAAGTATGGGAAAGGAAGCTGATGGGGCCAAAATTGGTAGAAGAGATGGTAGAAAAAGTTCTTTTGATTCAAAAACACATGAGAACAGCTCAAAGTAGGCAGAAAAGTTATGCGGATAACCGGAGGAAGGATCTATTATTCAAGGTAGGTGATCATGTTTTTCTCAAAGTTTCTCCATGGAAAAGTGTGATGTGTTTTTCCAATAAGGGAAAGTTAAGTCCAAGGTTGATCGGACCTTATGAAATCCTAGAGAAAGTTGGATGAGTTGCATACATAGTGGCATTACCTCCATGTTTATCTCAGGTACCCAATGTTTTTCATGTTTCAATGTTGAGAAAGTATATACCAGATCCATCTCATGTTTTGACACCAGAGGTAGTTCAGTTGGAAGAGAATCTCTCTTATGAAGAACAACTAGTCTAGATTATTGGCCGAAGAGAGAAAGTGTTGCAAAATAAGGTAATTTATCAGGTGAATGTTTTATGTAAAACCCAAATGGTTGAAGAGGAAATGTAGGAATCTAAAAATTCTATGAGGGTTAAATACCCCCACTTATTTTGATAAATAAATAAAATTACGAGGACGCAATTCCCAAAAGGGGGGACGGATGTAACATCCCAGGTAAATAAAGAATAATACATTTTCATATTTACTAATATTTTTGAATTAAATATTAATTTTACTTTAAAGGGGTTGTTATGTTTGATAGCATACCTGATACGCAACAACGAGTTTCTTTGAAATCTTACATTGCACACTAGTAATATAATAATTTTATTTTAAATGGTAGTTTACACGTAGCCGTTATATTGGAAGGAATGAATAAAAATAACTAAAATATGATTACATATGTTTTTTAAATGTTTTTACAGTTATCCAATAAAAGATAAAGGCTTAAAATAAATAAATAATTCAATTTTAGGCAAAGATACTCTAGTATTCACTAAAAGGTCAATTTATTGCCTTTTGATGGAGAACCCTATTTAAAAATAGTTTTGGTCGCTCTTATAGATTCTATTGGACCAAATAAAATCCTTCTTCAGAATTGGGACATCAAAATTTACTTTGTGTATGTTTTTGTTATTTTTTCGATAAAGTTCATTTTTAATGAATAAGTGAAAAATGTTGTATGTTAATTCAAAACCTCATTTTAATATAATTTATTTATTTGATTAGATTATCTTTTAAGTTGGTTTTAAAGTGAAAATATAATATATTTTTACCATTTAATACAATGGTGGTCATTGGAATTAATTTCACTTTGAAATTGTACTTAATATAGTGTCAATATTTTGATATATATTGTTTCTTAAAAACATGCTATTTGTTTTGACAAGAGAAATTAATTATTAAATTAATTAATGAAACTTATATGATTTGAATTTTTTAAAATAGACATCATTTTTTAATTCAGAATATCAAATATAGCTAGGGTTAATTTTTGGTATTTTGCTGAAAAACTTCAATTTTTGATGAATAGTGAAACCATTAAGTGGTAGTTAAAAAAGTGAATTTTTCATTTAAACGAAACTTTACATCATCTGTGAATTGAATTTCAAAAAATCTGACATACATGTTTGTCATTAGTAAGTAAAATGTGGTTCAATGGGATGAAAATAATTTTTTGGTGAATAGTAACTTTTATGTTTTATTAATCGCAATTAAAGGTAATTAGTGTAATTTAATGTAAAAATAATGTTGTAATAATATGAAATCACCTTGACATGTGTCTTACACTTATTGGATGAGTCATGGACGACCAAGACAATCCATGGGTAAATTTATGGGACCCCATGGAGCCACTGGGTAATATAATGACATTAATACCTTTTATTTAAATATTTAATAAAAATGTCAAAAACATGTATTGTTTTACTAAAAAAAATTAAATGGGGTTATAAAATTTATCCTTTTGACTATAAATATTCATTAGAAAGAAAAAAATATTTCTTAATTCATGGTAATTTTTTAAAAAAAATTAGACATCAAATAAATAAAATTATTTATGACACCATGATGATGCAATGATTACCTCATTAATGAATGATTTAAATATAATGAAATGATAAGGTAAATCTTAGACTTACGCTTGTCAAAAACCTATTGGATGGGTGGATTTAGAACCCTTATAACCTTATCTTCAAAATATATCTTTTTGGGACCTTTAAAATCCGAAAAGCATTTTATAATAAAGTAATATTCTATAACATTCCAAGAGTAAGGCCCCAACCTCTACCCCTTTACCCACACCTCTCAAGCCTTTAGCTCGACCAAACTATGCTTATTTTATCTCTCCACATCCCTCTCTTCATCCTATAAGCCTTACCTTAGGTACAAAGCTCTTCAGGAATCCCTTTTGGTTCAAACCAAAGGGAGTTACCCGATTTAAAGGTAATGTCTTCTCTTATATCCTTTTGTTTTATTTTGATTCTCCAACCCCTAAACTATTTTTATTCTTTATTTTGTAACAGCACCAGTATCTTCAATACACTATAATTTTGTTATGATAATGATTAGATCTACACTTACACACACCCCCATCTAATGCTTAAAGAACATACTTTTTCTCTGGATGGCGAATTACTGCCTCACGAAACGATGATTGTTCAATCTTCTCTTAAAAGCTTTCATGGTAGCCATTATGATGTAACTGTATTTATATATGATATATAATATATTTATTCCCTCTATATGCTTATATATTTTATATTTAAAACATAACTTTATGCTTTTCATGTTGTGAATATGCGATAATTTCATCTGAGGAAGTGTAGACTACAGCCCCCTCAAGTGATGTGACTCGTTCATGCCAAACATGGAATTTATAAAAAATGTAATTAATGAACTTATGTTAAATATATAACACATAAATTATACTTAAATTATAATATATATTTTTCTCATATAGTTTTAATTCCTTTAATATGAAATAGAAATGAAAGTAGCGTTCATGCATACGTACGACTTACCATCTCCATGAGCGGTGCATTTCATTTCTTACCTCTAAATATTATGTACTATTATAAATACAAATATATGCAATATATATATGATATATATGATATCCAAATCATGAATATCATTCTTTATATAATTAACCTTTGACCACATGAACAACATTTAATTATAAGAAGTTTATTTTTGACTTAAGTACCAAATACCGAAAAAATAAACATTATTAACTTAAATGATTAAATAATGGTTATAACATGGAAATAAGTTATATAAAAGGAATTATATTCTGGAAAAAGGTTCTTAAGAAATTAGAAATTAACCCTAGTTTATTATTTAGGAGACTAAAGAGTGATCGAGTCATGTCGGACACAAGGTAAGGGACTTCATCTCAATCTCCTTTCATTGAGGCATATTTTGTTCTAATACAAGACTTTCATTTATACACTGTATAAAACACCTTTGACTTTTCATTTTATTCAAAGAGAATCTTTTTCTACGAAGCATTTTACTAAATGACAAAAATGAATGATTCTTTTAACGTACGCAGTGACAACGACCTTTTCCGCCACCGTGAGTATTATTTGGTCTTTGGCTACCTCAACAAGCTGTAATGTTTTTAAAAAGAAATAAATACCTTATACTCTTTTATGTATTTTGGTATTGAAAATGGTTTTGATAATTTATTTTTTATGTAAATATATTTAAGAGATATATTGTGATTGAAATGTGGAAATTTTCTCTTTCCATTATATTTTTTTTATGTCGCATGATTTTATAATGGTACTCGGAAATTTGACGGGTGGTTACGTGATAAACCATATGACGGGTGGTGCTGTGAATACCAGGATAGGTGGTTACCTTATAACCTTCAATTCATTGGCTATGGAAGGCATCTGTATGGCTATTCCATTTAGTGATATGTGTGAAAGTTGACCGTATAGTTATTCTATTTAAGTATGTTTATGTCCCAAGTTACCTTTATATGTTATGTGTTCTTTATATGGGTTTTATGGTAATCTTTTTGTTATAAATGGGTAATTAATGATCTTTTATTCAGTGAAGAGTATTTACTACTTCATAAAGGTGAAAAGTATTACTTATGTTAATGTATTCATTTTTTACTTTTTGTTTTGAAAAACTAATAGTTTTCATTCCTTGTGTATCCCTTACTGAGCTTTTTGTGCTCATACCATGTTTTTAAAATGTTCTTCACAAGATATAATGTAGAATAGGTTCAAGGATGGGATCAAGGAAAAGTCATGCTGTCTTAAACAAGGAACTAGACATGACTCTCTTTTTCAAGAGTTCATGTTTTGTAAAAAAAAATAGAAACTGTGTAGAAGTGTCTACTTTGTAATCTTTTGAGATTTAATAGTTATGTCCTAATTCTCTAAAACACTAAACCTGAAAAGATTCTCAATGTGAATTATTCATTTAATTCATGTTTATGTAATTTTTTAATTCTAGGTCCTTACAATATATATATTTATATATATATATATATAAGTATATTGAGTGAGAATTACAATCACATAACAATGAAGTGCAATGAATTTGTTAGTCGATCAACAGTAACTCCAATAATATATTACATTTTATAGGAAATTGGAATTTCTTTTATGTAATCTATTTTAATGTTTCCTCATTTCCATATGGGTATGGAAAATAGTTGAATAATATTTTTAGGATTATAAATTTCATAATTATATTGTTAGAATACTATGTATCCTGATTTATACTTTTAACTCTCCTCTTTATGTTGTCCCACAAGAAGTTCTATTTAAGGTCTCTATATATCTCTTTGAACCTTGGATGAATAAATAATTATGAGCTATGTACATTATACAGTAAATAAATTTTCATATTTGATAATTGATACAAATATTAAATCCCAGTAACTTATAATTACATAATTAAAAATATTGACCATTGGAATAATTCCCACCTTTTTATATAGCTTTAAATTATACTTATTCACTTAATCGAACTTTATATAGATGGATGGATGAATAGTAATTTTGGTTAGCATATGGGTTCTTAGTTTCCATTAATATTTTCATGTCCATACATTAAACTTACCTGAGTGTTATGTATCTTTAAATCCTCACCAAGGATGAGGTAACATAGTACTTTCCTCTTAGTGCATTAGTCTCCTTTTTTCCTTCCTAAGAAGAGAATTTATTATCTAGTCTTAATCATTGATTAACTCCATCAAAATCATTTGGTGCATGTCTAACTCCATCTATGTGCATATATACTTTAAGATATTTTTATCTGTATAAATATCAAAATTTTATCCTTATAGATAATATCTCAGAATATTTATTACAAAAATACCTCTTCTGGATCGAAATCATGCGTCGTTTAATTTTTCTTACGGACTATAAATGGTGTGAGTTATAATTTAGGACCTTTTATTTTTTTATAAAGACACACCCGAACTTTTATCTTAAGAATTAGAATATATCACAAACCCTGATCCACTAGAGGGTAGTGTGAGTACTTGTGTAGTGACCAATCTTATATTAATATCTTTGAAGATTTCATCACATCCATCAATTCATTGAAACTTAACTAGATTTGAGTTAACTTAATATTTGGATTTTATAATTATATGTAATTTCTCAAAAATCATCCATAGTATCAATATAATATTTAAAACAATATATATCTATCATAAGAATTTTTATAGGACACTCTCTAATCGCATACACTTTTGAAATATCTATATATATTCACCCTCTTAGGATTACATGATCTAATATAGACACATCATATATCCTAAATTCACACATTCTAAATTTAGAATAAAATTTATACTTTATAAATTAAGCCTTCACAATCATTAAATGAATATAAAATTATTCCTTAATTTTTGAATATATGATAATATCATATATAAGTACAACCACAATATAATCTCTAAACACTCTAAAATGCATCAATATAATAGCTATTTTTCTATGTTTAAAATGAATCACTGTTAATTCAAAATGTCCATAACTATTTTTAAATTATGTCTTTGTTATATCCTCCGTTTTCACCCATAGTGGATGATATCCAGACAAAAGTTCCACATTTTATAAGTATTGATCGCCTATAATTTTATTGAACAATTCATAAATGTGATGTATAAAATACGTTTTTTGAATCAAAATTTTGTTAATTTTTGGACAATCAAAGTAAAAAATGCATTTATTAAACCATTATCTTAACAAAAAGGACTAGTTTTCCCACTCGATAAGCCCTTTTGTTTATAAAAAATATGTCCAAATTATCTTGTAATTGTTTATTAAATTCCTATGGTTAAATATATATCATTCAATAAAGACTATTTAATATAGATATTACACCATGTATGTGTTCAATGAAAAACTCAACCAGATGATCTGGGGGAATTACATTCAATTATTTTGGAAATGCATATACATATTCATTCAATATTATAATATCATTAATACTGAATATCTCTCTAATTATTGGGACATAATATTCCTCATTATGAGGTATCAATAACCACATATGTAACACTAGAGCATTAATTATAATTAGTTATATTTTAATTATCAAGAAACTATTTCTTGATGCACATAAATTTGTTCAATAATTTTATTAAAACATAAATTATCAAATAATATAGTTTAAATTTAATAAAATAATTTCAATTTTGAATTCATCATGTTAATATTGTCTTAGGATGATTTTTATATATTTTTAGAAATATTTGTTTTTTGGATGAAATATAAAAAATACTAATTTTTCAAATACATTCAAATTTATGATATTAAAATGAAAAATTAAATGGTGTTTTATAAAAAATTATAGATTAAATATATATTTAATTATTATTATAACCAATTTAAAAAATACTATATTTTAAATATAAATTTATGTTTAAAATTTTGGAATTATAATTAATGTTTTTATACAATTAAAAGATTTTTTTGATTCATCCCTCTTAGTTGAGTAATCACAGGATCATTTATATTTCATAACAATATTAAAGATAAATTATTTTAATTTTATTTAAAATATCCTATTAAATTTCATGGTAATTAACAATATACTTGATTTTGTTGTAAAAACATTTTTATTCTTTAGTGAGAATTTGTATAAAAATAATTTTTTTTCATTGAATTTTGTGAGATCATATTAAAATTAATTTCATACAAAAATATGAATTGAATATTTTGAAGTATTTAAAATATTTTGAATCATAATAATTAACACTATGTAATTAGTTCAACTTAATTTTTTTCATAATGAATACTAGCCATACTAAATATTTATCACCTCAGTTAAATGTAAAATTAGTTAAAAGATTAAAATAAAAGGATATGGATTAAATAAAAACAAAAAAATGACTAAATATGATTTTATTTTTTTATTTATACCTAAAAGATATCATATTTTAAACTACCAAAATTTTCATCCACTTTACTTAAGTAAGACATATATTATATTGTAAAGTTTCATGTATTCAAAAATTTCAACCTACCTCACTTATAAATGGTAACCTCCTCCCCTCACTTATTCACACATCGTGATCCATTTATATTGACCACTCACTTCCCAAATATCTCTCCAAAATTTTTATACACATCCTAGATTTTTTGGTCTCTTCAATATTCCACTTCAAGAAAGATTAAGTTGTAATACAAAAGAGGTTTCCAAAAAAGAGGAGTGGGTCATTTAAGATATTTTTTATGTTCCATTCATCATAAATATACTATATATATTAAATAACCATAAAAAAGTTAAATATTTATATATATTATAATTATATATTTTTATGTTACTAATATATTAAATTTCTTATCTCCTTTACATCTTATGGAATATGAAAACATCCCTTGTGCATATATATGGACAACCGTCTCCACATAACAGTGTAATTGTTTTTCATCACTACTTCACATGGATGGTTATAAAGGTGTAATGAATGAATATATATGATACTTATAAAATAATTACCATTTAGTAAATATAATATATCATAAATATTCATACCTTATGTCTTTTGGAAAATGATAATGTCGTCTGATTGTACTTGTGGACTACCACATCCATGAAACGATGTGATTAATTTTATTTTCACTAAAATGAATGTATGAATATAAAATTATATACAATAAATTATTATTATATTAATTACATTAAAAATATTTTTTATATGAATAAACCATTTTATAAAATATTTAACCACTTTCAATATACTGAAGAAACTTTGTAAATTGACCAGACAACTTTAAGTGGTTTACATAAGAAATAACTATTTAATGAATGGATGAAAAATTATTATAAAAGGATTATTAAATTGGAATATATATGAATAATATTATTAATTAATTATTTAACAAATTTAAAAATTTTATTCAGAAAGTATATAACACATCCTCCCAAGAGGGAATCTAAGATAAGGGTTTTTCATATCAATTACTCTCTAATGAAATATATCTAATATTATGCACTTAATTTATTCTATATGGATTATATTATAGAACAGTGAAATATTATATAATTAATTACTCTTTATTCATGGTATTTAATGTTTCAATTCAAGCTTTCTCTTTTAAGGGTTCGTAAGTTATTAAATCTATAAAGAATTATTTAATAATCTCACCCTTGTTTTGGATTGTTCGTATTTAAATTTACATAGGAATAATTTTATGATTTATGTTTCTTAAATCCCATATATCTTCTCATTTTTTAGTTATTTATATTATTTAAAAGTTATTTAAAAATTTTCCACACTTAGGTTCTCAAATAAAGAAAGAATATTTGTTAAGAAAAAATAACGTTATTTCTCCTTTTAGGTTGGGAATATTTTTCTTCCAAGATAAGATTTTATAAAAATAAATCAAGAATGTTATTTCCTATTCTCCCATAATTGTGTTAATTAATTGATATAATAATTGAATTTATTTTAATTTTTTATAAAGTAATCTTATTTGGGTCTTCTAAAAATGTTGGTTTTTTACTTTCTTTACAAAATTGTGAAAATAATATTCTTTTTAACATAGATGGCATGAAAAAAATTTCTCACAATCATATTTGTTATTAATTATAAATAATACTATAATTTTTTATGTGTTGTTTAAAGTAAAATAACTTTCGATTATTATATAAAATTTTAGTTTTTATTTTATAATTATAATGTTATTATTTTCCAAAAAAATTAAAATAATTTTGGAAATTATTTAAAAAAACTTTTATAGTAGTGATACAAAATAATTAAGGAATGTTATTTTTAAATATTGAATTTAATTTTCTATCCCATTCTTATAATAATTTTCTTTATTAAAAACATTTATTGATCATTAATTTATTTTCTTATTCATTCCTTACTACTCTTTTAATTATACCTTTTTGAGATCATTCACTTTCTTGTTATCATGTTCTCTATCAAAATCCATAATTCATTGGAATATATTTTTATCCTAAAAATACATATTCTTTTATATCATGAATATTTATATAATTTCAATATTATTTTAATTATATATCATTTCTATATGCATTTTTACTTGAAGGTATATTATTAATAAAGTTTTTTCATTTACTGGGTAAACATTGATGTTCTATATTTTCTGTTCAATATATATATATATATATATATATATATATATTGATAAGAAATATTGATTTTTCAATATATTGGTGATTAAATATACGATTTGTTTTGGATATATGTATTTGATGGGTGGAACTGACTATAAATATCTGCTTGATACATTGAAAGGTCTCATGAGACAAACAATGACCTGTGTTGGCTGGGTATTTATTGTACACCTATCCATTCATTGAAATGTCAGGTCATAAGGCCTTGATGGTGTGAATCATGATGGATTGTCTTGTGTACATTATGATAAGATCTTAAATTTAAGAATTATGAATTTCCTATGATATGTTTTAAATTATTGTTATACATTTTATTGTTTTTTTGATATTTTCCATGGATACATTTAAAAGATTATGTATTTAATTAAATAGAATCTGTGTCAATTATCAAATCTTACATATTATTAATACCTAATATAATCATGTTATCTTATATTTTAAACTTTCCTTTAATGATAATTTTAGATCACCATTTTTTATGTTTTATTTTCCTCATGATTGGAAAAATAGATCTTTGAAGGATCGTTAATGATGCAATAATGTTTTTCATGATGTGTTTTATTTTTACAATGTAATATAGAAATATTTTATGTATCTAGTCTCTCAAGATGACTGAACTGGTCAATATTATGTGTTATTATCCTTTTTTTATTATACCAATTTAATAAAGTAAACACAAACTCTATGTTATAAGATTTGGGGTAAAATATAGTTGGTATCTATAGAAGTTTAGCATGAGCCTAAGGAACTATATGTTAAAATAACAAAGATAGAATGAGAATTTATATAACCCCACTAATATTAAATTAATTTTATATATTTTTTGTTATGTAAAATATTCCTTGTGTTTTGAGCTAATTATATACATTATATTATATAGAAAAGGAACCCAGGGGAAGAAAGAGGAATAATATCAACAGATGTTGTCAATGTAGGGATTCCCCTTATCAAAAAGTCAATACAATGGATGTTGAAGCTAAGAAGATCATGGACATATTAGGGAAAATGATCAAGGTTATGAAAACTAGTATTCCCCTTATAGAAAAACCTATTTATCCATAGTATGATTCACCTATGTTTGATTACATTATGAAATAATATCCTTTATAATATAATGGAACATTAAATCCATTTGAATGTGAGCAATGGATTAATTCCCTTAAAAAATATTCTAGGCATTGGGAAGTAATAAAAAGGAATAGGTTTTCTTAGAAGATTATTTGTATAGGGATATACTAATTATTGGTGTTCGTTGATCAAGAATACATAAGAATATTGTGAAATAGAAAAAATGGAATACAGAAATTTTACAGTGATATTCCTTAAGAAATATTTTCCTCAAGAGTAATGAACTAAAATACAGAGAATGATTCTCAACCTAAAGTAAAGGGAATAATAAAGTATTTCTAAATATCACGAAAGATTTATAATATTAGATAGGAATTAAATTAATACATACATAATCCCAAAAGTAATATCTATCATTTATTTGATGGGATTAAGTCAAAACACCAAAGGGAGCTAGTCTCCCAATAATTTTCATCATATAACAAATCACCTTCATTAAATAATAAAAAAATAACATTACATTTGGATAGAGAAATAATTTTATAGTTCTTAAGGAAAAACAAATATTCCAAAGAATTATGAAAGAAACATGGGATTTTTACAATGTGATAATTATTGAAATAAAAATTCTATAAAATGTAAAAAGGGGTTGGGAGTTTGTTATAATTATGAAGATAAGATCCATCCAGCTCATGAATTTGAAGGAAAGAAAGAAACAACTAATATCAATTGCTCAAACTGTGGATATATGGGAAATTATTCATATCAATTACCCAATCATAAAGAAAAATTCCCATAAAATATGCCAAGGAGGGATGTATGTGCTTATGTGATTACTCTAGTTGAAGTACAAGTCCATATAGATGTCATGGAAGGTACATTGATTGTAAACTACAATTTAACTAAAGATTTAATTGATTATAGGTCTTCAAAATATTTTATATATTACATTTTTTCCATGAATATTATGTTACACCCTTGTTCTTTAAAAGGGATTTACCATTCATGATATATAGTAGAAATATTATTGGTGCTAGGATATTCAATCCATTCCTCATAATGTTTCCTAAACATACCCAATTTTCAAAAATGAATATTATACCTATGATTGAATTTGATATAATATTGTGTATTGATTTGTATTCAAAGTATAATGTAAAAAATTATTTCAAGGAGAAGTATATTGTGATTTTGAATGGAAATGGGAAATACCTTGTCTTTAGAGGGGATATTACATCACCTAAATCATGTTTAGATCCACCTCTAGTAGTAATCCCTAATGAAATTCTGTGAGAATAATATAAAAAAGACTTATGTATAGGAAATTAAACATTAAAATAAAATATGTACCTATTATAAAAGAATAAATTGATTTGTTTCCTTAAGAGTTTCTGAGAAATACACCTATATAGGAATTTTATTTTCCCATTGAACTCTTCCCTAATGAAAAACCATATCTAAGTCTCCCTATATAATAAAAACAGTTGAATTAGTAAAATTTAATAATGAAATTAAATATTAATATAATAATGGATTCATTCTAAAAACTATTTAGCCTTTGGGAAACATGTTCTTTTTTATGGAAACAAGTATTAGTCTATTTGGTTGCGAATCAATTATAGTGAAATAAATTTCTTTACTACAATGAACAATTATCCTCTACCTTTTATTGATTAATAGTTTGGAAAAATAAATACATTTAAACAATTTCTCTTTATTCTATGTATCTTCAAACATGATTAGGGAAGGATGATATTCCAAATATGGTATTTTTATAATGTATGGTCATTTTGAGTTAATAAAAATGCATAATAGATTATATAATACACCCTGTTTTTTATGTATATGAACCAATGAATCCAGTAAATATCTAGATAATGTTTTTGTAGAATTTATTTATGATATCTTGGTAAACTCTAAAAATTAAGAAGTGTATAAAATCCATTTTATAATTATTCTTGAAACTCTCATTACGAAGGATTTATTTGGTAAATTTATGAAGAGTAAATTTTTTATTATGGATGTTTGTTTTATTAGCCATATTTTCTCCAATGTATGATTACTAGTTAATCCATTAAATAAAAAAGTTGTTAATGAATGTCTTACACAGATGAACATTTCTAAGGTATGTATTTTCCTTGGATTTGTACGTTACTATTGATGATTTGTTGAAAATTTTACATAATTATCTATCCCATTAACAATATTAACATATAAAGTTGTTAGGTTTTTATAGTTATAATAATGAAAATAATGTTTTCAAGAACTAACCTTGGGATTGGTTAATTCACCGATATTGAAATTACCAACAGGAAAGGATGGTTTTGTGGTATATATTGATTAATTGAATAAAAGACTCAAATTAAACCTTATAAATAATGAAATAGTTCTTTATAATGAATCACAATAGTCAAAAATCCATGAACCAAATTATTCAACCCAAGATCAATAGTTAGAATCGATAATATTTTCCTTGTATTTATAGAGTAATTATCTCTATGCTGAAATATGTGAGATGTAGAAAGGCCAAAAAGGCTAAAATTCATCTTTTAATGAAAATAGGTCGACATTAGACAAATAAGATGGCTTGAAATACTCATGTGTAATTTTTTCCCAATAAAATGGAACCATGGGAAGTAAAATAAGGTGTAAAATTAATTGATTAGGAAAGATCATGGAGTTTTAACTAAAATTCATATTGGTAAAGATAATATATTTATGGATTTAGTAATGTTGGATATATGAATGATTATAATAGGAAAAAATATCACCCATTTGAAAAATTATTGAGAAACCATATTTATTAGAGAATATAAAAAGGCCCTCAATTTATGAAAAGATTTTTTAAAAGAAAATTAATTTTCTCATTGATGGGAATATAAAAGATATTTTTTTCCTGAAGATTGTGTGCTATAATTCATAAAGAGTCTATTTATTCCATTAATACATGATCTGAAAAATATATTACATAATGAATCTAATAGATAAAATTTCTTTATACACCATGGTATTACAAATATGTACTGGTATGTAAGTGAACATTTTCTCTAGGATAATATAAATTGGGAAATTTCTGATTATGTATCAAGATGTTTCAGGTTTTCAATAGGTAAAGGATGAGAGACATCACCGTAATGGAATCATGAAAACCATCATTACTTGTATATAAAAGTGGTGTGATATTAATATGGAATTTTATACAATATTTATAAATAATTATAAAATAAATTATTCAAAATTAATTATTAATGATCAACTGACTATGTATTCAAAAAAATTCTATAAGGGAGATTTTACTCTTGAGAACCTCACAAATTTTTATACAAATAATGTTATGAGATGTCATGATGCACCTATTTCAATTTTATCGGATCATGACCCATGATTTTCATCAAAATTATATAACATTATTTAGAAGTATTGTGACAACGAGATACTTTTGAGAACTATGTATCATACTCAGATAGATGGAAAATCTAAAAGGACTATTCAAACATTAGAATCTATGGTAAAGTCATGACCACTTGACATTCATGGGATCATTATTTAACTTGGGTGAAACTTTATTTTATTTTATAACTTATATACATGAATTGAAATGGAATTTTATAAATAAATTTATGGAAAATGAATTCATAAAACAACTTTTTGGGTTGAGTTTGGTGAAAGTAAATTTTTATACACAGAATTCATTGAGGAGAAAAGGAAAAAATTAATAAATATTCTGATACATATCAGGGAATCTCATAGAAGGGAAAACAGATATTCCAATAACTAAATGAATGATCAAAAAATTAGATTAGAGGTTGTATTTTCAAAAATTTATCTCCATTTAAAGGGTGTTATATGATTTAGAAAGAAAGGGAAACCTAGTCACAAGTACAAACAAAAATTTGGTATTTTATAAATACTTAGAATTATATATTACTCTTTGGAAATGACACCCAACCATTCAAAAGTACAATATTTGTTCCATTTATTTTTACTGAGGAATTATATGATAATTCCAAAGCATGTAATCACCTAAGAAGAAATTGAACTGGATATTTATCCATTATCTTGTAAATTACCTATAAAAATTATTGACACTAGGGAACAAGAGATACAAAATCAAATGACTGAATTAGTAAATGTATTATAGAGAAATCATAAGATAAAGGAGACAATATGGGAACTTGAAGAATTTATGATAAAGAAATATAAACATTTTTTAAGATGTGAAATTCTAGAAAAAATTTAAAAAGAAATTTATAAAGGGGGTGTAAGAATGTACACACAAGCATTAATAATAGTAAGTAAGCTTTTTAATTCTAAATAAAATATTAAATAATACAAATAGATTTATTCTAAAATTATGATAATACCAAAAGTAAAAATATATATTTTTAGTTTTGGGAAATGAATTTTATTTTTTAATTTAGTATTCTAAAATTCTATCAGGGTAAATTTTTGATATTTTTCAAAAATATTTGATTTTTTAGTGAATAGTGAAAAATACTAACTTTATAAATAATACCGCATTTTGAAATATTAATGATATAATAATGACATAAAAGTATATCAAAACATGTTATAGACCAAAAATAACTTTAATATGAAATATAATACATTTAAAAATATAATTATGAATATTTAATAATATGTTTTAGATTTTGGAAATCTATATATTGTATTTATTCAAAATTAATAATTTTGATTCATATCTTATAATAAAATATTCACAAGGTTCATATTTGTATTTATTTTTCTATAAATAAAAATAGGATTCATTTTATTTACCATAATACAATTAATTATGTCTGATAAAAAATTATAATATATTTTTCTGTAAAATAATTTTTATGCTTAAACATGAATTTCTCTAGTAATTAAATCATTTAAAATTGGTTCCAAGTTTTCAATCACTATTATTAATATTAGGTAATAATTTATACATAATTGTTTTCCTAATGAATAGTAAAAATGGGTACTATTTATCACCTTGTTTAAGAGAAAAATGAGTTACATGCGTTAAAATAAAGGGACAAGTCTTCAATATAATAGAAAACAGTTGATTAAAATTTTTTTTGGTTGTTTTTTTTCTTATCCATATCATAGTTGAAAATATTATATTTTTAAGAAACTTTAAATGAGTAATACATATATTATATAATAATGTTTCAAGTATTTATAGGCTTTTTACCCACCTCACTTATAAAAGGGTGCCTCCACCCGTGTCTTATTAACACTTATTGATCCACCTAGCTCAAAAAACCCTTAAAAAAACCTTCCAAACAGTATTATCCAAATACTATATACATTAGTGTTCTAAAAAACAACCTCAATAAGTCTGAACATGTACTACAAAAGAGTTTACAAAAAAAGATGAATATATTCTTACTAATCTTTTTTAGGTTCCTTTCTTCTTAAACTTCATCCAAATCATCAATAACCATATTAAAATAATTAAATATTCATATTTAATATACTTATATTATTTTATTTTACTATTAAATCTATTTTCTATCTCTTTTCCATCCTATGGAAATTGAAAACACTGCTTATATATATGTACGGACTACCGTCTCCACATTGCGGTGTAATTCATTTTTCATCACTAGTTAAATTTTCTAGTTATAAATATGGAATTAATGAATATATATATTTATATAATTTATTAAATAATTATAATTATTTAAATATAATATATCATATTTATTAGTAACCTTCCATCCTTTATAAAATTATCACATCACTCATGTCAGTGTGTGGATGACAAATTCCATGAATCGATGTGATTTATTTTCTTATTAACACATTTAATGGATGATTATAAACTATTATACAATGAAATAAAATTGTATTAAAGAAATTATTATCATTAGAGATATTATAGAAATATTTCATAATACCTTTAATCATTGTCAATATACATAAGTAATTTTGATGAAATTTAACAAACAACCTTTTGAGGATGATGTAAGATAGAACTATTCAATGAATATATTCCAAATAATTATAAAAGGACCTTAAAATGTAAGATATATGAATTATATTTATTTTAAATTATTATATAAATTTGAATTTTTTATTCATATAATATATAACATGTCCGACCAAGGATCTAGATGAGGTAAGGTTTTTTCGTCTCAATTTTACTCCAATGATACATATTTCATTTTATGAACCTAATTTATTTTATAATATGTATATACTTACCCTTTGAAATATTATATCATTAATTAATATTTATTCATGGTGTTTAAATTTTCAATTTATTTTTTATCTTTTTAGGGGTTTTCATTCAAATGTTATAAAAGTTCTAATGGTTTATTTAACAATATCACTCTTTATTAGGATAGTTCATGTTTATAATGACATTGAAAGAATTATATATAATTTATTTATTAAACCCCATTTATTTTATTCTCCATTGGTTATTTATGGACTTTCAATATTTTTATTCCAAATTTTCCTCTCTTTGTTACCCATATACTAAATAAATGTTTTTCTAGAAAAACAGACATTATTTATCTTTTTGGTTACAAAATATTTTCTATCCATGTATATATTTTCTAAAAATTATTTATGAATGTTATTTTATATTATCTAATGATTTTTTTTTTGTAATTTTCAAAAAAAATGAGTTTATATTGATTTTTTATGGGGAAATATTTTTAATGTTTTCTAAATGGGTTGTTTTTTAGTTTCATTATAAATGAGTGAAAAAATGATTATTTTAATATATACAACATGGATTGATTTTCAAATAATCATATATATTATTAATTATAATTATTCTTCTAGATGATTAAATTTTTTAAAATAAAATAATTTTACGTTATTCTATGATTTTTTTTCAGAAATTTTTATATTAAAAATAATTATTTTCTAAACAGTAGAAATGAATTTTGGAAATGATTTGTAAATTTTTTTTCACAATAAAGAATCAAGCAATTTAAAGAAATTTATTTTAAATTTTTTTCTTCCATTTTTCTCGATAAATATCAAAAAAACTATTTATTATATACCTTTATTTCTAATGAATTGAGGGTATTTTATCATTCTGTACGGATTTTTGGAATATACCTTATTTTGAGATCATATACATTCTTGATATCATGTTCTCTATCACTCTCTAATATTAAATGGATATTATTTTTCAATTTCATATAAATATTATCTTATGTAATTAATATATTTACAATTTTAATATTGTATTAATCATATTCCATTACTACCTATAGTGTCAGTTGAAGGTAGTTTATTAAAACTATTTTTTCGTTTAACAGAGAAATAATTATGTTATGTATTCTTGATTCATTATGAATATTAATTTATTAACAAGGAATATTTATTATGTATTATATTTGTTATTAAATATTATATTAATTCATTGAATATATTTATGTCATGGGTTGGGTGTTGTAATGACCTGAACATTAGAATAATATGTGTTTTCGGATTTTATTTTTTACTGAACATAACTATATATTTTTATTAATGAAGTGTTTATCACTGAAATGTGACCATTGGTTTTTGACCATTGTATGACCATTGGTCAATCTGACTATTGGAAATAATAATAATTTTTTAATATTATAATTGTTGTTAAAAATATAAATAAAAATGGATAATTAATACAGGAATAAGATTCGACGGCCTCTTCCAGTAGACTTAGGCCATACGAAGCCCATCTGGAAGAGCTTGGGAAGGAGGTAGCCTCAGTGGGCTTTACTCTGGACTAAGACCAAGCTGAGATTCAATATATTAAGCTTGAACGTAATAACATTTGGTAGAAGTTCAAGATGATAGAATTCACCACTCAAGCAATGTTGTCCGAGCCGCCCCAAGATTCTATCACCATTGCTCACTTTACTCCTAGGTCTTATGAAGGTGTTATAAGGGGCTATGTAATTAGGCATTAGTTACATTATATAATCCTATTATATAAATAAGAATTTTATTTCTAATTATGGTAAAAAAATTAATTTCAAATTTCAATATAATCATAGGATGATTTTTTAGAAGATTCATATTTTTTATTAATATAAAAAAAGATTATATTCAAATATTTTGTTTACATTAAATAATAAATAAGGTTTAATTATTTTCAAAAAATGGTCTTAGATAGTTGTGATCAATTAAAAATTTATAGTCTAATAAGATCAAATTAAATTTTGGAAAATAGTAAAATATGAATAGTAATATTATCCTTATAAAAATTAATGTGACCAATGGAATAGAAAACTCACTATAGAAAGAATAAATATAATTTCGGCATCCTGAATGGTAATGTGATATAAAATCATAAGTAAATAACTCTTTCAAAAATTATTAGTTAAGAATTAAAATTTTTTCTGGTAAATATAGATTTTACATAAAAATTTAATATTTGTTAATTAAAAAGTTATTTTCATAAAATTTGGTTCATATTTTAATTATAAACATAAATTTTAAGTTAGGGTAAATTTATGAGATTTTTATAAAATATTTTTTTTTCAGTAAGTTGTAAAAATTCAGTTTTGAGATTTTTGTGTGTTTCATGACATCATAATGATATAATAAATAATTTTAAATGATGTTCGACTTTTTTTATGTAAAATATGTTATGTGGTGTCCCATGTGTTCAATATCATGGGAAAATACCATGGGAAATCACATGGTTTTTCAAATACCACTATTGAGATATCGCTTGAAAATTAATAAAATATTCCCTCACTTTTCTATAAGTATAAACCCATTATTTAATTAATTTCATTAAAAATACCTTATCAATGAAGATATGTTATTTTTATGTGCAATTGAGTCCTCCAAAGGTTCCATCAACCCCCCCCCCCCCAATCCCAAACCTTCATGTTTTTTAAGATACACTTCAAGGTAAGGGAACCCTTCACCCTTATTTTTAGTCAACACTTATTTTATGTAATATTTTTGAACTTCCATTTTCATATGTTAGGGTATGATATTATATTTCCCTATTACTATACATTTTATTTCCATATGATTATATTACCTTTTTTCTCTCATCAATTCATTTTCTGAAATTTTAAGTGATGTCGTTAGGCTGCCAAAGTTTCTTAAAAGAATTTGTATCTTCTATTTTATTTGAAGATTCCTTTTAATGTCGTATGACCTTTAAAAATCCATACCATGACATTTTTTTTATTCTTTCCATAAAATGTATTTTTAGTTATTTATGTGTATTTTTAAATTTTTCCCCTATCTTTTTAATGTTTTTTAAATCCATATTATATAGACTTTATAGTGCAGAAATTTCTTCTCAAAATCTCTCTCGCTCTTTTCTCAAGAAATTATCTTATTTATTTATGTGAATAACCAAAACAATTTCATTTTTTGGGAAATCATAATGACATAAAAATGACATATTTGATTCCAGAATTGACATACATGAAACCCTCATTCCTTATCCATGGGTTATAGATGACTTAACTATCATGTTTTTAATCACTTTTAAAACGTCACAATTTTGAAATTAACCCCATTTAGTTTATTATTTTTAGGTTATTTATAAAAATTTTGGATATGATATATGTGGATCACATGAAAATATAGACATATTTAGTGTGAACCATGATATCTCTCCAATGCATTACGTAATGAAATTAATCTCTATAGATGACAAGCTTTAAGATACCTTGATGAATGACCATGGTAGTTTTTATGACACCATAGCGGTAGACCTTGGTGATATTCCTATAAATGTATAAATTTGAGGTTGTAGCCAAATTTTCAAGTTCAGATACTTGTTATTATTATTATTATGATATGCCTCTTTATCATTCCTTTATGATATTCCCCATTTTCTTATTGATATCACTCAAGTTCACATGTAAACTATTTCACTTGTTTTCCTTACTGGGCCTTCTTCTCACCCATTCCTTGGAAGTATGAATTCAGGTTTTGAGATGTAGTTAGTGATCATACGATTAACTTTTAAAGAATATTTTCAGGGGTATTAAAATAATTTTATATTCTTTAATGTTTTATGTACTTTTTTCCAAGACACTAAACTTTAAAGATCCTCTGTTTGTAATGTAATTAAAAGTTATCCAATAAGAAGGCAGGATTCCATAGTTTGTATCAGAGGATAGTTTAGTTATTTGTAGAAATTAGGATATGAAAAAATTATGAAGAACCCTAAATAGAAGTGTCATTATACGAAAAATTATTGGTATTTTGTTAAAATATTAAGTATGTGGTTTCCGAAAAAATTAATCCATGTCTAGATACGAACAAGTGGATGTAGCTCTATCATAGATGTATCTAGGGGTAAAACCGGAAAATACCACTTTGATCTAGATTCGAATGGGAACTAGTGAAATACATTGGGACTTTACTCACTCTTGGTTTTATTCTTTGGGGGATATGTTGGGATAATCATAACCTTTTTATGAATCGTTGTGAAGGATTTATAGGGAAATGTACTTGTTGTTAAAGAATAATATGTTTAAGAATAATGTTTTAAGGAATAAAAATCCTTTATAGTTAAAAGATTATTAAATTACAGAATCTTCTAACTATAGTTTTATTCTTTTATAAAATGTTGTGAAATATTAGGAACCATGAAAATGGTGACCACAATAGGCCATCCACTAATAGCCCTCCGATGGAAGCCAGTAGGGAAACAATCTTGAGAATGATGAACCAACTAACACAAGATTTGAGAAATAACCTAAATTAA
Organism: Viscum album; assembly: GCA_963277665.1. Lineage (NCBI taxonomy): Eukaryota > Viridiplantae > Streptophyta > Magnoliopsida > Santalales > Viscaceae > Viscum > Viscum album. Next base: position 1,715,551,259 of record OY728122.1, read on the forward strand.
GTTGAGATACCAATTTCACCGTGAAGGAAACAAAATTCTATTGATTCTTATATGTATCAATGACCAAAAAAAATTTATGTATAGACTCGTTTATTTCTAGATAGTGGATCACCTCTATCGAGAAGATCTTTTCTGTGATCCACTATTCAGAACAATAAAAGGTCACCATAACTCTTTATATATTGGAGGGATAAGTTGATCAATGGTGGAAATTGGTTAAAAACATAATACCAAGAGTTGAGTTTGATGTTATTGAGTGGGAAGAGTTCATAGGTATCTTTTTCAAAAAGTATTTCCCTCGTTCAATGAGAACAAAAATATAAATGGTGTTTCTCGAGTTGAAGTAGAGGGAGAATGAATCTGCTGGAAGATACGAGATGAACATCCCAAGAATCTCCCATTAAACCTTAGCTTTGTCATGGATCCTAATGGGAAGTTTGATAGATTATTTGGTTGAATAAGACCTCATCTTTGAATGAATCTATCGAACCAACACTATGATAACTATGAGGAGATCGTGTGGAGTGCTATGAATGGTGAACTAGAGTTCAGTGAGATGCAATGGTCACATAAATGTAATGAAAAGTAGGGATCAATGGATCCAAGTATAGGGAAGAGCCTTGATCAGGGAAGAGGAAGAAATCAAGTGCAACATCCCACATGTAATAAATGTGGGAAGAAGCATCAGGGGAACCACAATATCAATAGTGGGAATTACTACAAGTGTAGAAGAGATGACCATATCATGTGGAATTATTGTAGTGAGGTGAAGCCTCAACTTACCAACACTGATGAAAAAAAGGGAAGATGGTACAGGCCCTACCTGAAGTACAATTCTATAAGTGTGTACAGCTTGGAAACTTTTCTAATAACTTTCCATATCTGAGGGCAATGGATGGTGTCAAGAACTGAATCGGGTTGCCATCAACCCGATGCCCGACCCGGCCAGCGTTATGTCCCGAAGGGCGTTCCCGATCTCCACGGGCTGGAACAAGTGATCGGGTATCAAATTGAAATTTTGGGAACGATTTACCCGTATAAACAACTAGGAATAACCACAAGTAAACTGAACTCAAAAACAAAATTGCAACCACAATTCATTAAAAAAAATTGAGTCTCAAAAACAATTAAAACCCAACCAAAACTAACTCCAAAAAGGGGTGACCAAAAACCAAGTCATCAACTTTCACCTGCTGGAAGAATACCGCTGTATGGCCTTCACCACCAATGCTAAGTCAGAAGAAGCAGCTAACAACTCGGACCACCACTCTCAAAACCTTTGTCTTTCCCTGCATGAGACATAATCAGATCTACATACACCCAAGGGTTTATGTAGGGTGTGAGAAAACGATCAATAAGTTTGCACCAGAGAAAAGATTCTGAATGTAAAGATTAGGTGACCAAAACAGTTTGCTGGTTTAAATTATAGAAAATAAATAAATGCACTAACAATTTAATGAAAACATTTTTTGAAGAAATACAGTTTTAAAAAGGGAACATGGTTTTTGGTACTAAAAGAAAATTAAAACATTCTTACCTTTTTACACCACATAAGTCACACAATCAACCAGTAATGAGTATATAATCGCACAGGAGCATCAAAAGTGGGACAGGCCCTAAAGAGACTAAAGCTATGTGGGGCCCTAGAACCTCATGTCTCGGTGTACCAAAGAATCCATATCATATATTCCTTTGCACGATCCACTAGTAGAAAAACACCCCCATAACCTAGTGGTCTCTAGTCATCATCCAAGGTTTAGTTAGTGTTGTAAGTGTCAATCTAGATAAGTGAAACTAGGTCCGGCCCAATCCCGTACCACTAGCACGCTAGTCTAGTCCTCCCACCTAATACCCAGGCTTCCCCTTTTGTGCTCAATGTTCAAAGGTCACCCTACTCATCAAGTTCAAGACACATCACACCTGGATGTCAACTAAGTCAAACACCATACACCTAGGATGTTAACTAAGTAAACAATCACACTTACACATTCAATGTAAATGAATAAAAAATAACCATTAAAGGTATTACACACAACAGAGATCGTCAGAAACAGAACACAATGTTCAATAACTACACAGTCTAATAAACTACACAATTCTAAGAACCAAAAAAAATTATCAAACATTTGAAAAATTGGTTTAGTAGTTTTAAATAAAATAAAAGAACATAATCATCTATGACAAAACTCACTTGAACGCACACTAATACTGTAAGAGGAATCAAATTTCAACTGCTGCATTTGTTCAAAAACTAAAGGCACAACATAGTTAAAACCAGAAAACCTAAACATGCCACCAATAAAAAAAATACCAAATTCTACCAACCAAAACCAACAACTCGTAGCAAAAATTGAGTAAAATACATATTAATTTAATTAAACCAGCAGACTAATTGATTAGATAACCTAATAAAGTGAAACCACCTACCTTAAAGTGGGAGAAACATTGCGATATGACGCAACACTTCTGCTACACAATAGTCACACCTCAAGGAGCCAACAAAAATAATCCAAAAATAGTAGACCAATATAATTTCAATTCCAACCCTTTAGAAACATCAAAAACTAGAAACTTAACAATAATTCAATAAATTTATTAATAAGTAAACGAATTCCACAATAATCAAATAAATTTTAATTCAAACCCTAACCACGGATTCGCCGGAAAGAGGTGCGGCCATGGGACGGAGGTCGCTGGAGTTACGACCGTAAAGTCATGCGTGGTGGCTGTTCGGTGGGCATGAGCGGGGGTGAGGGGTGGCTTTCCAAGATGGAGGTCGGCAGAGTGGAAGGTGGAGAAGGGGGAGCCAACTGGTTACCGGAGAGGATAGAGGGAGGCTGGTGGCTGGCTGGGAGAGGGGAAGGGTGAGTGCGGGGAAGAGGGAAGGTAATGGGGAGAGGGTGGTCGTGGGGAAGGGAAGGGGACAAGGGAGGTGGCCATGCAGGGAATAGAGGAGGGGAAAAGTGAGGGGTTTCCAAGTAGGGAAGAGAGGAGGGGAAGAGGGAGGTCACGGGGAAGGGAAGGGGACAAGGGAGGGGTGGCCGAGCATGGAAGAGAGGAGGGGAAGAGGGAAGGGGTGGATAGGGTAGATAAGTGGAGGGTAAAAAAAGATAAAAATATATAAAAACATAACTAAAATTGTAATAAAAAAATAAAAAAAATAAAAAAAAAGAAATAAAATTAAGATAATAATAAAATAAAATAAAAAGGATTAACTAACCTAAAACTAAGAACATTTAAACTAATCGAAAATAAAATAGAATGAAACAAAATAAGGTAATAAAATAAAAGAACCTAATAATATAAATCAAAGTAGGGGTTAAATAAAAATAATAATAATAATAATACTAATAATAATAACAACGACCAAGAATTACTATAAAAAAATTTATCTGGTTATTTAATCATCCACGCGTTGGGAAGATCGCGTGTTAAACAGCAAATCCGCACGGCTTCACCTGTGCCCTGCCCGCGCGCTGCCCTGGCCCTTCCCGCGCGCTGAGTGATGCAAAGCCAATGCTCACTAATCAGCACCACAGCGGACAACCCACATTGGTTTCAGCCTACACCTCAACCAAATAATTAAATAAACAGGAAATTAAACTAATGAAATAAAATTTAAAATTAAGTACATTCCTCAAGTCGAAGTCTGGATGTGACAATTCTCCCCACCATGAAAACATTCCATCCTCAAAATGTCATTTCGAGGCCTGATCAGAGAATATAAATGGGTTCTCCTGCTCAACCCAAGACTTCTGCTCCCCAGTCTCATGCTCGTCATTCCCATGCTTCCAAAGAATACAAACCAAGGGAGACATGGAATACATCATTAATCAATGTCAACTGAGAAGGAAAAGCTATCCTATATGCCACTTTTCTAATCAGCTCAATAATCTCGAAAGGCCCAACATACCTCGGTGTCATCTCCCCCTACTTTCCCAAGCGTCGGTGACCCAAGAGATGGGCCACCATCATGAATACTTTGTCTCCCACTGAAAACTCAAGATCCCACCACCTCTGATCTGCATAATATTTTTTGTGACTCTGAGCTGTCAACAACCACTTCCCAATCAAATTAACCTTCTCAGACTTCTCCTGAACAAGGCTCGGTCCCAAAAGTGAGGTCTAGCATATCTCAGCCCAACACAAAGTGGACCAACATGGCCAGACATAGATCGCCTCAAAGGGTGTCATTATAATATAAGATTGGTAACTGTTATTATAAGAAAACTCCACCAGTCCTAAATGGCTATCCCATGAACCTCCGAGATCCAACACACATGTGTGAAGCATGTCTTCCAGAATCTGAATTGCTCACTTCGTCTGGCCATCCATCTAAGGATGGTATGCTATACTCATCTTAATTTGCGAACCCAAAGCCTTCAAGAGTCCTCCCCAAAACCGAGAGGTAATGTGGGGATCCCTATCAGAAACAACCACTGATGGCACACCATGAAGTCTGACCACCTCTTGAACATACAAACGGCCCATCTTGTCCACCTTTATTGTATCTCTGATTAGGATAAAGTGAGCTGACATGGTCAAGCGGTTAATCACTACCCAAATAGCATTCCTCCCCTAAGGTGTATAAGGAAATCCAATAATGATGTCCATGGTGACCCCATCCCATTTCCATTTAGGAATGGGTAGTGGTTGGAGTAGGCCAGATGGTCTCTGATGCTCAGCGTTCACTAGCTGAAAAGTGTTTAATCTCGATACAAAGTATATTATGTCCCGCCTCATTCCTAGCCACCAAAACTGGTGACGAACATCATATTACATATTGGTAGCACCAGGATGGATAGACCATTGAGATTGGTGGATATCCTGCATCACCTCCTTCTGTAGAGACAACGGCTCCACTGCACGGCCCTTGAAGTACAAGATCCTCTTGGGAGACAAATACCAATCAGAAGGTCTCTCCCCACCATGAAGAAACTCCATGGATTGCTGACACAACTCATCGCCAGGCTTCTCCTATTGAATCAACTCCAAGAGTGTAGGAGTCAACTGAATGCTAGCCAAGAAATTACCTCTGTTGTTCTCCCTATTATCCAAGTGCATCTAGGTGAAGAGCCCCATCAAATTCAACTCATCACTGGACTCACTCCACACCTACACTAGTAATTTTCTACTCAAAGCATCAGCCACCACATTACCCTTTCCTGGATTGTAGACAATGTCAAAGTCAAATCCCTGTTGATACACGATTCAGTGGCACTACCTCAGATTGAGATCCTTTTGAGAGAAAATGTATTCTAGGATCTTATGGTCATAATAGACCACAAATTTCTCCCTAAAGAGGTAGTGACGCCAATTATTCAAGGTGTGTATCACTTCTGCCAACTCCAAGTCATGAGTCGGATAATTCTTATTATGCGGCCAGAGCTGGCGAGAACCATAGGCCACCACATGGTCACCCTGCATGAGCACACACCCAAGGCCCGTGCCTGAAGCATAACAATAAACCACATAGCCCTTTCCATATTCTGATAAGGTCAACATAGGTCTAGTGGTCAACCGCCACTTCAACTCCTCAAAGGATGCCTGACACTGTGGGCTCCAATCCAACTTCAACCTTTTCCAGGTGAGTGCAGTCATGGGGTAGGCGAGCCGTGAGAAGTTCCAAACAAAATGACTTTAATAACCTATCAGGCCAAGATAACTCCTGATCTCAAACACTTTCCTTGGATATTCCCACAACATCATCACACTGATCTTCTCAAGATCCAATGAAACCACTTGTTCAAGGATTACATGCCCCAAAAACTTCACTTCCCTGATCCAGAATGTGCACTTCGAGAGTTTGGCATACAGGCGGTGGTCTCTCAAAGTGCCCAAAACAATCAACAGGTGATGCTCATGCTCCTCCTCAGATCCCGAATAAACCAGGATTTCATCCAAAAATACCACGATAAACGGGTCGAGATATTGGTGGAACACCCAATTCATGAGTTCCATGAAAATGTCTGGACCATTCGTTAATCCGAAAGGCATGACTAGATACTCGATGTGACCATACCTCCTTCGGAAATTCACCTTCAGAATGTCTACTTCTCTCACCCTAAGTTCATGGTATCCCGAACGCAAGTTGATTTTAGAGAACCGCTTTGCCCCCATCAACTGGTTGAACAAAACGCCAATCTGAGGAAAATGTTATTTATTCTTAATGGTCGCCTTATTCAATTTTCTTCAATCAATGCACAACCAGAGGGTTCCATCAACCTTCTTCACAAATAAGACTGGGGCGGCCCAAGGAGAGACTCTCGGGTGAATGAATCCTTTGGATTACAAATCATCTGGTTGTATCTTTAATTCCCTCAATTTGGTGGGGGCCATGCAATATGAGGGAAGAAATATAGTTTGTGTTCCTAGTTCCTTCTCAATCAAGTACTCCATGTCCCACTCTGGGGGTAAGCCTAAGAAATCATATGGGAAGACCTCTGGGAACTCATCCACTACATGAGGTAACCCACTCTGAGAGACACCACCATCATCCTCCAGTGTGTGCGACGACAACTGGTAAGAAAGATTCCACAACTCAGGAAGTGGAGGTCCCGCGTGACCTGACCAAGGATCCCATTCTCCATGAAAAAGCTGAGGACTCCCATTGGGTTCCATAAAGCTAACTCGACACCGATAGCAGTCAATATGTGCTTGAAATCGCACCAGCCAGTCGATGAAGAGGATCACATCAAATAGGTCCATATTAAGGACCAGGAAATCCCACATAATATCGACTCCTGACACAGAGAGTGCGCACGATGGGCACCTAAGACCCTACTCTTTTTTCTTACCCAGCAGTGTTACTAACTCCATTGCAATGGATAAAAGCTCAGTTGGAAGGCTCAACAAGTTCATAAGATAGGAAGATATGAAGGAAACTGAATCACCAGTATCAAATAAAATGATAGCTATAGAAGATGCAATCAGAACGGTACCTCAAGCAGTCGAAGGCCCTACTTTAGATCCTGCTGGTGCATGATCCACATCATGCAGATTCCTGGTCCCTGCCTGAGAACGACAGCTTGTCTGTGGCTCTGCCCAAATCTGGCTCTGCGCGGAAGACAATCCAGCCCTGCCACCACGACCACCGAACTGAGATCCCAGTATCCTGGTCATCTCTGACTGCACTGATACTCCCCTAGAATCCATAGATCCAGTCCCACTCTGTAACACCCCAAGCTTCTATGGTATGCTACTCTTTGAATAATGCAATAGCCTGTGTTGTACGCAACATCGAGTTCTAACACACCACAACCAATCAAACTAGCCGTTATGAATAGTAATACCCACTTTTTGAAATTTATAAATTTTATTTTTAAAAATGGACTTCATTTTTGGATTCGGAAAATCGAATTTTTCCTAGGGTGATTTTTTGGTATTTTTCTGAAAAACGTCATTTTTTGATGAATAGTGAAACCACTAAGTGGTAGTTTAAAAAACTAAATTATTCATAAAACATAATTTTACCGCTTCTGTGAGAGGAATTTCAAAAATCTGAGGGACACGGTTAATATCAAGGAGTAAAATTTGGTACAATGAGATGAAAATAATTTTTGGTGAATAGTAACTTTTTACTTTTATTTACCACGGTTAAAATTAAATAGGGTAATTAAGGGTAAAAATGATATTAATATTACCCTAAAACATGTCCTAATTCTATTATACATGTTTTTGAAGACCAAAAACAGACTTAAGAATAAAATATTATCATTTAGGTCCACCTGGATTAGATTAGGACATTTATTATTATTTAATTCAAAGAAGAGTTAAAAGTGTTAAAATCAATGTTTATTTACTAAAACATTTTTAATATAGGGTTATACAAAAGATAAATTCGATTTTATATATTCATTAGAAATATAATAATATTTCCAACATAATGACATTTTATTTATAATTTTTAGACATTAAATAATTTATTTTATTTGTGAAACAATGATGATGTAGTAATTACAATAATAGTAAAAAATTAAAATAATTGATATTATAAATACCCAAATAAATATAATTTGAGACTTTTTAAGAATTACACTAATTTTATAGGTTAATAGGACATTTTAGGATTGATTTAATTAACTTTTTTCTAAGTAATAATTCTGTTATGATTTTCACAATAATCAATTTTCCAAATAGTGTCAAAATTGACATAAAAGAGTTTTTAAAACAAATATTATATTATTAATTGATATTAAATTACTAAAAATCAAAGGTTTGGAAAAGGGACTTATATCATGATATTTTTATCATTAATGGACCACTTGGGGTTCGCTTGGAGTTATATAGTAATTTTATTAACTATATAATATAAAAATACAAAGTGATATGGTAACTGTCAAACTAATTAAATAAGAGTTAAAACTAAAAGATAAGGTTAATATAATGACCCAAACCTTTCTAAATTCTATTGTTTGAGTGTTTTTCGACCCATCCCCACCTTAACCTTTACATAATCCGCTTTGGAGCCATTAGAAACCGAATATGAATTTATTATAAAATAATATTTCTAGATTTTCCAAAGGTGTCCCTCACCCCTCTTATAAAAGGGCACTCCCCCTTCTCATTAATTCACACCGTCAAAGCCTTTTTGTTCGGCCAATCCCTTCTCAAATACTCTCTCAACTTCCCTCACTACAACCTAGAGTCCTTAGTTTTATCAGAAAGCCAACCTATGGAGCCCTTTTGATCAAATCAAAGGAAGAACCCGAAGAAGAGGTAATGTTTTCACCACCCTTTTTCAAATTCATTTCTTCTTCAACATCTTCTTTCTTTGTTATCCCCATTCTAAAATAATGAATCCAGTATCTCCTATATACTGTAATATTATTATAAATATGGTACAACAATATTCAGTATTCTATCCATCCTTTGAATGACATGTAACCATACGTGCGTACGTACGACTTACCGTCTCCACGTCGTGGTCTAATTGTTATTCAATATATTATTATTTGGATGGGTATTATAATGATTTGTAATTCATGTAAATAATTAATATATCATGATAATTATTCTGTATATATGATATACCATCCAATTATATATTATTTTAATATCAAAATAATGATATTGTCGTCTGTGCGTACGTACGGACTACCGTCTCCACGAACGCGATGAGATTCATTCTCCATCGTATCCTTCCAAGTATAATTCTCATTTTATGATTAATAATAGGATTTAAGGACTTGATATCATTATGGATTTGAATAATATACAACCTATCCATTACAAACACGTCTTACGTAACAAAACATATGAAAGAAAATGAGTAAGTTAACACCCAAAACAGTGATAATACTAAGATATTATTAACAAATAAATGTTAAAAGATCATATATGATATCTTATTAAAATATATGATTCTTGTATAATTTAATAACAATTATTTCACCATTATACAGGATGTTAACCTACCCCCATCCAAGGAAAAGTACAAGGTAAGGTTTATTTCACAATCTCTTCATTATCTGAGATTGTTTATACGTGATTATCTACAGGGACTTCTTTATCATCCACATCCATGTTTCTTAAAAATGTATTTCAAAACATTTTTACTATTTACTAGAATATGGGTTAAATTCATTTGTACTCTTGTTGACTTTTATAAGTGGTTTATAAAGTCATCTTTTCGTCATTTTCCAAACAAGGTCCTTTTTAACCTTTTCGACAAAATTAAGGTAAGAATGTTTTTTTTAACTTATATGAAGGGTGCGGCTATTTTCCACCATTATAAAATCTTTGAAGATTCCCTTACAATATTATAAGAAATTTTTCAAAGTAAATGTTTTATTTTATAATTATGTGACTTTTAAATGATTTCAAAAAAAAGGTATATTTCTCTCAAATAGTTTTGATTTCATCTATGTCAACATCCTTTGATGGATTTTACGCTTATTTGAAGTTGATTTATTATGATACAAAACTTCCATATTGTATTGAAGGTTTTGTGATTTGTTTGACTTTGGATGTGTTATTTTTATACCATTAATGGTTTATGAATAAAGTATTGACATTTTGTAAGCTAGATTTAATACGAATGTTTATGTTATGTTTAAACCTGTTCATATGAGGAATGTATTGGACTTAATAAGTGACGGATGGAGCCCGCTATAGCTCCTCGATGCATCGGTAAGTCTAATGATACAAAATTGTGTCTTGGCACAAGGCCATGGAAAAATCATATTTGTAGTCTTTGCATGAGGCCTTGGCTGTGTGGTTATGATAGTCTGGCATTATGCATTCCATCATTATGAAAGTGGTTATTGATATTGCATGTGATTATTTGATTAGTTGAATATCCATGTGAATAAGTAAATGGCATTAGTTCATTTTATTTTTTCCATACTATGTTGAAGTTCAAGTTTAAAAGGCTTTTGTTTTAGTTATACATTGCCTTAAATGTTTATTCTTATTTATGAATGTTTCCGCTATATTGTTATCCTTACTGGGCATTTGAGCTCACCCCTTCTCTAGGTTTTATTTTTCCCAGGATGTGAAGAAGTAAATTATGAAGGACCTGTAGGGATAGTATGAGGGGATAAGAGTTTGGACTATGGAGACTATGTTGTTTTAGTATTCATTTTTATGATGTAATGTAAAACTTTATGAATATATCTAGTGTTTCCAAGGCTACTAAACTAATCGGTCTTTCGAGATTTTATCTTTCTTATGATCATGACAATGTTATGTAATAATTAACCGACTCAAGGTAACTGGGGTCGAGGCGTTATAGTTGGTATCATAGGAAGTTTAGTACAGACCTTGGAAGCTAGATTGAGATAAACTTTGTTTAGATCACATAGATTTAAGATGGACTTTGAGGATTAGTATAGATGAACTTCCCAGAATTTTGGTATTATAGAGATTTTGTGAGTTTTCTGAGCAATACATCCTTGTAAAGATACGAGCAGGTAGAGGTGGCTCTGGCACATAAGTACCTTGGGGTAAAACCCGAAAACACCGCTTTTAGCTAGACTCGAAAGGGAACTGGTTCACGACAACGGGCCTTGCTGCACTCTTGGTTACAACACTCCCGAGGGATATGCTTAGGATAACTCTCATTTTCGTTACAAATAATTATGAAGGGTTTTTGAGTATATACATCTTCAAAGAACACATTTTTATGATTATAGATTATATCAATAAATAGTTGAATTTATGTTAAGTGTTTTATAAGTATGGAATTATGTATTTCGATTCATAAACTGATCTAGTTAATGCCATTTTTTAGAAATGGTGCCTAGTGGAAGAAATGGAAACTGTATCAATGCACGCACTCCATGTAGGGATTTCCCTTCTACTCAAGATAATTATAGTGGAGATGGTGATGCAACTGGTGTTGATCAACTAATTACCATACTGTGACAACTCACTCAGGTTATGAATAATAACCTTACCCGTATGGAGCACCCTGATCCATAGCGTGGAGGATCATTGTTAGATATCTTCATGAGGCAAAAACCACCAACATTCAATGGGAATAAAAATCCATTGGTAGCTAAGAAATGGATAAGTTCCATGGAGAAAATATTTCAGGCTTTGGGAAGTAGTGAAAGGGAAAAAGTTATCATGGAAGTTTACCGATTCACTGGAGATGCTGATCAATGGTGGTCATTAATTCAAAACATGAAGGAGGATGCTGAAGTATCAAATATGGAATGTAGGGAGTTCAAAGATCTGTTTTTAGAAAAATACTTTCCTCATGACCATCGAGCAGATATGGAAAGGCAATTTCTGAGTCTGATACAAAAGGAAGATGAGAATGTCGCAAAGTATGAGGCTAACTTTACAAGGATAGAAAGGCATGGTGGAGATTATATACATAACCCAAGAAGTAAGATTGATCATTTATTTGATGGGTTAAAACCATTTCTCCTTCGATCATTAGTCTCAAAATCCTTCCCATCGTACGAAGACATTGTCTCATGTGCTATCAAGACAGAGAATGAATTCTCTAAGTCGTATGACTTTAAAGAAAAGCAATAGAAGAAGAGATCTACTGATCAATCTGGGAATGAAAATAAGGGGAAGAATGGAAATGTTAAATATCCAACCTGCAACAAATGTGCTAAGAAACACCCTGGTACTTCCTTAAATGGAATGGGAGTCTGTTACAAGTGTGGTGAAAAGGCCACCAAGATCGTGATTGCAAGGGGAAGAAGGAAGCTACTGATGTCCATTGCTACAATTTCAGGGAGATGAGACATTATGAAAATGAATTTCCTAAGAGTTAGGGGAAATTACCATAGAAATGGTCAAGGGATCAAATAAAAGCTTATGTTATCACTACAGTTGAGGTAGAAGTTCTGAAAGATGTGGTGGTAGGTAATTTAATGGTTTCCTCCAGTTTAGCAAATGAATTATTAGATTATGGATCATCGCATTGTTTTATATCTTCCCAGTTTTCTAAGAAAATTAGATATTTCCAATTTGATTTAACAAGGGATTTGTCAGTTAAAACTCCTAAGGGAAGTATCATTGCAACAAAGTTTTGTGAATCAGTCCCCATTAGAGCACATAAATGTTCTTTATCTGCTGATCTCATCATTATTACTATGATTGAGTATGATATAATCCTTGGTATGGACTGGATTTCGGACCATGATGTGAGGATTTATTATAAGAAGAATGAGGTTATGATTTTTGATGATGATGATAAGGAACACCTTATCTTTAGAGCAGAATTATCACCACCTAATTCTTATCTAGATCCACCCCCAGTAGCTCAACTAAATTCAATTATTGGGGAGGAAGATAATGAAATGACTGTGGGTGAGGAAAGGAATTTTCAAATAGAGGATGTTCCTGTTGTGAATGAATATGTAGATGTGTTTCCGGAAGATTTACCTTGACATCCTCCAGAACGAGAAGTTTAATTTTCCATTGATTTAATTCCTAGATCAAGGCCTATATCGAAGACCCCTTATAGAATGGCCACTGTAGAATTAGTTTAACTAAATAAACAACTAGAGGAATTGAGTAATAAGGGATTTATTCTCCCTATTGTTTCTCCATGGGGATCCCCTATTCTTTTTGTTAAAAAGAATGATTGGTCTATGAGGTTATGTATCGACTACAGGGAGATCAATTCTATAACAATAAATAACAAGTATCCCCTACCTCGCATTGATAATTTATTTCACCAACTACATGGAGCTCAATAATTTTCAAAGATTGACCTTTCATCTGGATACCATAAGTTATGTGTGAAGAAGGAAGACATTCCGAAGATATCATTTCGAACCAGGTACGGGCATTACGAGTTTACAGTAATGCCTTTTGGATTGACTAATGCACCCTCTGTATTCATGGATCTGATGAATAGAGTTTTCAAAGAATATCTCGATGAATTTGTGGTGGTATTTATTGATGATATCTTGGTATACTCCAAAAGCTACGAAGATCCTGAAAATCACTTTCAAATTATCCTGAAGACTCTCAGAAGACATGAATTATATGGGAAGTTTAGCAAGTGTGAATTCTGTCTTCAAGAGATTTCTTTTGTTGGCTATATTGTCTCTAAAGATGGAATCTCTGTTGATCCTTCTAAGACCAAGGCAATCCAAGAATGGCCTAAACCGATGATTATAAATTAGGTACATAGTTTTATTGGTTTAGAATGTTATTATCGACGTTTCGTCCAGAATTTTGCCCGGTTGGCTAACCCATTAACAAAGATCACATGTAAAGGGGTTAAATTTGTTAGGACAAAAGAGTGTGAAGAATGTTTCGAAGAAATGAAGATAAGATTAGTCAATGCTCTTATATTTACTCTACCATCGGGGAATGATGGGTTCGTTATTTATAGTGATGAATCGAAGAAAGGACTTGGTTCTGTCCTTATGCAGAATGATAGGGTTATTGCCTATGAATCACGACAGTTGAAAATTCATGAGGAAAACAATCCTACTCATCATCTCGAGTTTGCAGTTGTGATATTTTCTTTGAAGATATTGAGGCACTACCTCTTTGGTGAAAACTGTGAGATTTATACTGATCACAAGAGTTTGAAGTATATTTTCTCAGAAAAAGAACTCAACATGAGTCAAAGGAGATGGCTTTAATTACTCAAGGATTATGATTGCATGATAAACTACCACCCGGGGAAGCCAAACAAGGTGGAAGATTCTTTGAGCAGAAAAGATCATGGAGTTTTGAACAATATGAGAATTGAAAGGGATCCAATTTTCATGGATCTAGTAAAGATGGACATGGGAATAACCAGGGAAGGTGAAACGTCAATCCTTTTTCAAATGGATTCAAAAACATCTTTACTAGAAAGTATTAAGAGTTCTTAGATCGATGATGAATAATTTCAAAAGAAAATTAAATCTGTGAATGATGGGAGATTGAGAGACTTTGTATATGAAGATGGAATTTTGAAATTTGGGAAGAGACTTTGTGTTCCTGATATACCTGATCTAAAAAGGGAATTGCTGGATGATGCTCATAGTTCTAATTTCTCTATACACCCTGGGAGCACCAAAATGTATAGAGATTTGAAGGAACATTTTTGGTGGGACAACATGAAGAGGGAGATTGCTGATTTTGTGTCATGATGTATGGTTTTTCAACAAGTGAAAGTTGTAATGCAACAGCCTGGAGGAGTCATGCAACCTCTTCCCATACCGTAGTGGAAATGGGACAATATTACGATGGACTTTGTCAAGGGGTTACCAAAGACTCCTAGAAGGAATGATGTAATATGGGTTATTGTTGATCGTCTTACCAAGTCAGCACATTTTCATTCTATAAGAGAAGATCTACCACTGGAATGTCTAGAAATACTATATATTGATGAAGTGGTGTGACTTCATGGAGTACCCCTATCGATTGTTTTTGATCGTGATCCCCGTTTTACTTCAAGATTCTAGAAAAGTCTTCAGAAAGCCTTGGATACTGAACTTCATTTGAGCACTACCTACCACCCTCAAATAGTTGGACAATCAGAACGAACTATTCGAACCTTAGAAGACATGTTGAGATCCTACTCACTTGAATTTCAGGGTATGTGGGATCAATATTTACCTCTGGTAAAATTTTCCTATAATAATAGCTTCTATTTGAGTATTCAGATGGCACCATATGAAGCGTTATACGGAAAGAAATGTCGCACACCAACCTATTGGGATGACGTTGGTGAAAGAAAACTTATAGGTCCACAACTGGTGGAGGAAACGATGGAAAAGGTGAAGGTAATCCAAAATCACATCAAAGCAGATCAAAGTAGGAAGAAGAGATATGTTTATAATCGAAGGAAGGATTTGGAATTTCAAGTCAGTGATCATGTTTTCCTGAAGGTATCTCTATGGAAGGGAGTCATACATTTTGGTAAGAAAGGTAAATTGAGTCCCAGGTACATCGGACCTATCGAAATTCTAGAACGAATTGGGGATGTGGCTTACCGATTGGCAATGCCGCCAAGTCTCTCCAAAGTTCACGATGTGTTCCACGTATCTCTGTTGAGGAAATACATGCCTGACCCAACACATGTAATCACCTATGAGGAATTATAACTCATACCCTATCTGTCTTATTACGAAGAGCCCGTCAAGATTCTTGATACGAGAGAACAAGTACTGAGAAACCGGACAACTCGTCTGGAAAAGTCTTGTGGAGAAACAATAAGATGGAAGAGGCAATGTGGGGACCTGAGGAACTTGTGATGAAGAACCACCCGAGTCTTTCAATGCGGTAGTATTCTAGAAATTTCAAGGACGAAATTATTTGAAGGAGGGGAGAATGTAACACCCCAAGCTTCAACGGTATGCTTCTCTTTGAATAATGCAATAGTGTGTGTTGTACGCAACATCGAGTTCTAACACACCACAACCAATCAAACTAGCCGTTATGAATAGTAATACCCACTTTTTGAAATTTATAAATTTTATTTTTCAAAATGGAATTCATTTTTGGATTCGGAATATCGAATTTATCCTAGGGTGAATTCTTGGTATTTTTCTGAAAAACGTCATTTTTTGTTGAATAGTGAAACCACTAAGTGGTAGTTAAAAAAACTAAATTTTTCATAAAACATAATTTTACCACTTCTGTGAGAGGAATATCAAAAATCTAAGAGACGCGATTAATATCAAGGAGTAAAATGTGGTTCAATGAGATGAAAATAATTTTTGGTGAATAGTAACTTTTTACTTTTATTTACCACGGTTAAAAGTAAATAGGGTAATTAAGGGTAAAAATGATATTAATATTACCCTAACAAATGTCATAATTCTATTGGACAAGTTTATCTTGACCGAAAACAACCTTAGGAATAAAATATTACCATTTAGGTCCACTTGGATTAGATTGGGACATTTATTATTATTTAATTCAAAGAAGAGTTAAAAGAGTTAAAATCAATGTTTATTTACTAAAATATTTTAAATATAGGGTTATACAAAAGATAAAATCGATTTTAAATATTCAATAGATAGATAAAAAGATTTAATACATAATTATAGTTTATTTATAATTTTTAGACATTAAATAATTTAATTTATTTACGACATAATGATGATGTAGTAATTACCATAATAGTGAAAAATTAAAATAATTGATATTATAAATAACCAAATAAATATAATTTGATACTTTTTATGTATTACACTAATTTTATAGGTTAATATTACATGTTAGGAATTGATTTAATTAAAAAATTTCGAAGTAATCATTTTGTTATGATTTTCAAAAAAATCAATTTTCCAAATAGTGTCAAAATTGACATAAAAGAGTTTTTAAAACAAATAATATATTATTAATTGATATTGAATTCCTAAAAATCTAAGGTTAGGCCAAGAGACTTATATAATGATATTTGTATCATTAATGGACCACTTGGGGTCTCTTGGAGGTATATAGTATGTTTATTAACTATATAATAGAAAAATACAAAGTGACATGGTAATTGTCAAACTAATTAACTAAGAGTTAAAACTAGAAGATAAGGTTAATATAATGACACAAACCTGTATAAATTCTATTGGTTGAGTGTTTTTCGACCCATAACCACCATAAAAATTAAATAATCCACTTTGGAGCCACTATAAACTGAATATTAATTTATTATAAAATAATATTTTTAGCTTTTCCAAAGGTACCCCTCACCCCTCTTATAAAAGGGAACTACCCCTTCTCATTAATTCACACCATAAAAGCCATTTAGTTCGGTTATCCCCAGACTAAATACACTCTCAACTTCCCTCACTACAACCTAGAGGCCTTAGTTTGATCAGAAATCCAACCTAAGAGCCCTTTTGATCAAATCAAAAGGAAGAACCCAAAGAAGAGGTAATGTTTTAACCACCCTTTTTCAAATTCATTTCTTCTTCAACTTCTTCTTTATTTGTTATTACCATTCTAAAATAATGAATCCAGTATCTCCTATATAATGAAATATTATTATAAATATGGTACAACCATATTCAGTATTCTATCCATCCTTTGAATGACATGTCACCATACGTGCGTACGTACGGCTTACCGTCTCTACGTCGTGGTGTAATTGTTATTAAATATATTATTATTATGATGGGTATAATAATGATTTTTAATTCATTTAAATAATAAATATAACATTATAATGATGCTGTATATATGATATACCATCCAATTAAATGTTATTTTAATATCAAAAGAATGATATTGTCGCCCATGCGTACGTACGGACTATCGTCTCCACGAACACGATGAGATTCATTCTCCATAGTATCCATCCAAGTCTAATTCTCATTTGATGATTAATAATAGTATATAGGGACTTGATATAATTTTGGATATGAATAATATACAACCTATCCATGACAAACACATCTTACGTAACAAAACATATAAAAGAAAACGAGTAAGTTAACACCCGAAACAATGATAATACTAAGATATTATTAACAAATCAATGCTAAAAGATCATATATGATATCATATTAATGTATATGATTCTTGTATAATTTAATAACAACTATTTCACCATTATACAAGATGTTAACCTACCCCCAACCAAGGAAAAGTACAAGGTAAGGGTTATTTCACATTCTCTTCATTATCCAAGGTTGTTTATACGTGATTATCTACTTGGACTTCTTTATCATCCACATACATCTTTCTTTAAAATGTATTTAAAAACATTTTTACTATTTACTATAATATGGGTTAAAGTCATTTATACCCCTTTTGACTTTTATAAGTGGTTTATAAAGGAATCTTCCCATCGTTTTCCAAGCAAGTTCCTTTTTAAACTTTTTGACAGAATTAAGGTAAGAATGTTTTTTAACTTATATGGTGGGTACGGCTATTTTCATCCATTAGAAAATCTTCTAAGCTTCCCTTACAAGATTATAAGAAAATTTTCAAAGTAAATT
This sequence comes from Viscum album, assembly GCA_963277665.1. Taxonomy (NCBI): domain Eukaryota; kingdom Viridiplantae; phylum Streptophyta; class Magnoliopsida; order Santalales; family Viscaceae; genus Viscum; species Viscum album. The sequence continues at coordinate 1,715,569,618 of OY728122.1, forward strand.
TTTTATTTTATAATTTTTCGACTTTTAAATGATTTCAAAAAAAAGGGATATTTCTCTCAAATAGTTTTGATTTCATCTATGTCAATATCCTTTGATGGATTTTAAGCTTATTTAAAGTTGATTTATTATGATACAAAACTTCCATATTGTATTGAAGGTTTTGTGATTTGTTTGACTATAGATATGTTATTTTTATACCATTCATGTTTTATGAAGAATGTATTCAAATTTCATATGCTAGTTTTAATACGAATGTTTATGTTATGTTTAAACTTGTTCATATAAGGAATGAATTGGACTTAATAAGTGATGGGTGGAGCCTGATATAGATTCTCGATGCATCGGTAGGTTTAACGAGACAAACTAGTGTCTTGGCAGAAGGCCTTGGAAAAATCTTATTTGTAGTCTTGGCATGAGGCCCTGGCTATGTGGTTATGATAGTCTGGCATTATGCATTCCATCATTATGAAAGTGGTTATTGATATTGCATTGATTATTCGATTAGTAGAATATCCATGTGAATAAATAAATGGAATTATTTAAATTTATTCTTTCCATACTATGTTGATGTTCAAGTTTAAAAGGCTTTTGTTTTAGTTATAGATTGCTTTAAATGTTTATTCTTATTTATGAAAGTTTCCGCTATATTGTTATCATTACTGGGCATTTGAGCTCACCCTTTTTCTATGTTTTATTTTTCCCAGGATGTGAAGAAGTAAATTATGAATGACATGTAGGGATAGTATGAGGGGATAAGAGTGTGGACTATGGAGACTATGTTGTTGTAGTTTTCCTTTTTATGATGTAATGTAAAACTTTATGAATATATCTAGTGTTTCCAAGGCTACTAAACTAATCGGTCTTTCGAGATTTTATCTTTCTTGTGATCATTCCAATTTTATGTAATAATGCACCGAATCTAGGAAACTGGGGTTGGGGCGTTACACACTCTGGTGAGGGTGTGTCTCTCTGCAAAAGCGTTATACATGCCCCATGATCTCACACTGGTAGCAAGGCCTGGGAGGGGTAAATAGATCGGATGTGCCCTGCCCTTCTGCAATGATGTCGCACAACGTACCTCGTATAAGAATCCCTAGATGAAGTCTACCCGGAGGGATGGCCTGAGCTGCCACCACTCTTCTTCCAATGCTCATCATGATTCCTCTTCTTCTCTAAAGAACTATAGCTTCCAAAACCTGACACTGATCCAGAAAACCCCAAATTTCCTCTCTGATCAATCTCAACCATACAAGAATGATCGAGCACCTCGGAATAAGTCCCCATCTTGAATAAGAAAACATTTGAGTGGATTTCTGGTCGAATTCCTTTCTCGAACATTCGAGCTTTCAGGTATTCACTTGAAACGATATCAGGTGCGTACTGCACTTGCTCAGTGAAGTGGTTCGCATACTCCATCACTATCTGATTACCTTATAAAAGATCCATGAACTCCCGGGATCTGGCGTAGTCTTGGAACTCTAGACTGTACTACTCATTGAAGATAACTTTGAAATATTTCCAACTCATATTCTCATGTTTCCCAGCCTGAATCCTATTTCGCACCATTTGCGACTGGAACCCTCTAGCTAGAAAGTAGAACACTTTACCCTGACTCCCTTGGCATTCAAGGAATTAAAACATGCATTCTATATTTTCAATCCATTCCTCTACCTCCCGAGGTTCTGAATTACCTCAAAAAGAAGGTGGTTTATTCTTCAGAAACTCCTGAGCTCTATCCTTCTTAGAGCCAGATTGATCCCCTCTAGCTTGAATAGGGGTGGGGGAATGAGTCATCCCTTCTCCTAAAGCCTGAACAGCTCAAACCATGACCTCTACCAATCTTTGATCAAGGGGAATGGGAGAACTCTCTCAGGCTACCTCTCGTGGGTGCATGGGATCTCTCTAGGGAGGCATCTTGCTTCAAGGAGAATCATTCTTAAAAGAACACCATCAATATCTCATATCTCAAGAGAAAACAAATTTTTAGAAAGATAAATAATCATCAGTCAACCAAACCGGAAAAAATAACATTGTGTCAAAACTCCACTTTTCCACCTGGTGTCCACGCACAGTCTGTAGCCTGTACGTCCCACCTAGAAAAAAGTCAAACAAGCATCCTGGCATCCCATGGTGACTCAATGTCTTTCAAGAGGCATGCTGGCCAGGCACCCTACTCGCAACCAGAATTCTAAGCCCCGATAGTTCTAACTCATGTCTATCCAGAATCATTCCAAATAACATAAACAAAGATATAATCCTCCCTCTGATACCATTTTTTATGACCCGAAACGGGTCAACATCAACCTGATGCCCGACCCAGCCCGCGGCAAGACCCAAAGGGTGTTCCTGATCCCCACGGGCTGGCACAAGTGCCTGGGTATCAAATTTAAATTTTGGGAATGATTTCCAGTATAAACAACAAAAAATAACCACAAGTAAACTGAACTAAAAAACAACATTGCAACCAAAATTCATTAAACAACAAAAGTGAGTCTCAAAAACAACTACAACCCAACCACAACTAACTCCAAAAATGGGTGACCCAAAACAAAGTCAGCAGCCGTCACCGGATGGAGGGATACCACCATCTGGCCTTCACCACTAATGCCAAGTCAGAAGAAGTAGCAAACAACTCATACCACCACTCTAAAAACCTTTGTCTTTCCCTGCATCAGACATAATCAGATCTACTTACACCCAAGGGTGTAAGTAGTGTGTGATAAATCGCTCAATATGTTAGAATTAGAGAAAATATTCCACATGTAATGGTTAGGAGACCAAAATAGTTTGCAGGTTTAAATTATAGAAAATAAATAAATGCACTAACAAATTAATGAAAATAGTTTTTAAAGAAAGTCAAATTTAAATTAGGAATGGGGTTTTTAGCACTAAAAGAAAATGAAAACATTCTTACCTTTTTACACCACAGAAGTCACACAATCAACCAGTGATGATTATATAATCTCACAGGAGCAACAAAAGTGGGAGAGGCCCTAAAGGGACTAAAGCTGTGTGGGGCCCTAGAACCTTACGTCTCGGTTTACCGAAGAATCTATATCATATGTTCCCATGCACGAGCCACTAGTAGGGAAACACCTCCATAACCTAGTGGTCTCTAGTCATCATCCAAGGTTTAGTTAATGTTTAACCGTCAATCTAGCTAAGTGAAAATAGGCCAGGGCCACTCCTGTATCACTAGCAAGCTATTCTAGTTTTCCCACCTAGTACCCAAGCTTCCCCTTTTGTGTCAACGTTCAATGTTCACCCTACTCATCAAGGCCAAGACATAACACACCTGGATGTCAACTAAGTCAAACATCATACATCGAGGATGTCAACTAAGTCAACCATCACACTTACACATTCAATATAAATGAATAAAAAAATAACCATTAAAGGTATTACACACAATAGAGATCCTCAGAAACAGAAAACAACGTGCAAGAACTACATAGTCTAACAAACTACACAATTCCAAGAATGAAACTAAAATTTATCAAACATTTAAAAAATTGGATTAGTAGTTTTAACGAAAATAAAAAAAATCATCTGTTCTAAAACTCACTTGAAAGCACACTAAGACTATAATAGAGATCAAATTTCAACTACTGCATTTTTTCAAAAACCAAAGGCACAACACAGTAAAAACCAGACAACCTAAACATGCCACTAATAAAAATGAAACACCAAATTCTACCAACCAAAACCAACAACTCACAAAAGAAATTAAATTAAAGACATATTAATTTAATTAAACCATCAAACTAATTGATCAGATAACCAAATCATGCAAAACCACCTACCTTAAAGTAGGAAAAACATTGAGATACGATGCAACACTTCTGTTGCACAACAGTCGCACTACAAGGAGCTTAAAAAATTAATCCTTAAATAGTATACCAATATAATTTCAATTCCAACCCCACAGAAAAATCAACAACCAGAAAATTAACATTAATTCAATAAAGTGATTAATAATTAAATGAATTCAAAAACAATCAAATAATTTGTAATTCAAACTCTAACTTCAAAATCCCCGGAAAGTGGCATAGCCAAGGGAGGGCGGTCGTCGGAGTTACGAATGTAAGGTTGTGCACGGTGGCGGTCCGGTGGGCGTGAGTGGGGGAGAGAGGCGGCTGTCTGGGATGGAGGTTGGCATCGAGGAAGGTGGAGAAGGGGGAGCTGGCTTGTTTCCGGAGAGGATGGAGGGAGGCAGGTGGCTGGTTGGTAGAGGGGAAGGGCGAGCGTGGGGAAGAGGGAAGGGAACAGGGAGAGGGTTGCCACGGGGAAGGGAAAGGGACAGGGGAGGCAGCCGAGTGGGGAAGAGAGGAGGGGGAAAAGGAGGGGTGGCTGAGCAGGGAATAGAGGAGGGGAAGAGGGAGGCCGCAGGGAAGGGAAGGGGACAGGGGAGGGGTGGTCAAGCGGGGAAGAGAGGAGGGGAAGAGGGAAGGGGTGTCTAGGGTAGAGAAGTGGAGGGTAAAAAAAGATAATATTATATAAAAAATAAATAAAATTTTAATAAAAAAATAGAAAAAAATAAAAAAGAAATAAAAGAAATAAAATTAATATAATAATAAAATAAAATACCAAGGATTAACTAACCTAAAAATAAGAACATTTAATCTAATCTAAAATAAAATAGAATGATATGAAATAAGGTAATAAAATAAAAGAACCTAATAATATAAATCAAAGAAGGGGTTTAATAATTATAATAATAATAATAATAATAACAACGACCAATAATAACTATAATAAATTTTATCTGTTTATTAAATCGTCTGTGCATCGGGCCGACCGCGTGTTAAATCGGCGAAGCCGCATGGCTTCGCCCATTCCCTTCCCGCGCGCCGCCAGTGCCCTGCTCGCGCACCGAGTGATGTAAATCCAATGCTCACTAATCAGCGCCACAACGGACAACCCACATCGGGTTCATCTCACACCTCAACTAAATAATTAAATAAATAGAAAATTAAACTCATGATATAAAAATTAAAATTAAGGGCATACCTCAAGTCGAAGTCTAGATGTGGCGGAGGGGAATCACCATCACACTCAGAAAAGTCCAAGGGAGCAAGGTCATGCTTTTTATATCATGGAAACTACTATTGAAGCTCTAAATGATGTTGTGGCATGTACTCTTGTTGTTCTATAAAATATATACAGTACTTTTTTTGATTCTGGTTCTACATAATCCTTTATTTCCATCATGTTTTCAAATAATTTATAATCAACCCCTTTTTCTAAAAGAATAGTTATCAGTTAAGACTCCTTGTGGGATTATCCAAGAATCATTTGTGTTTAGAAACTCTAGTATATACTTTAGTGAGAAAAATCTTATCTCAAATATATTATTCATTTCCATGCTAGAATTAAACATTATTCTAGGGATATACTAGCTCTCTCATTATAATGATATGATCAAATGCAGAACAAAGGAAATCTCAGTAGTATTGAATGGAAAACCTAAAATTATCTTCCTAGGAGAGATATCTCAACCAGATCGTTATCTAGAAGAAACTCCTATATCTTTATTTATAGAGTTGATCGGTGATGAAAAAGAAGTAAATGATATTTTAAGGATAGATAATGTTCCCATCATCTTGAAATAAATTTCTTGAGGAGTTACCCATAACTCCCCTTGAAAGAGAGGTATAGTTCTGTTTTGAACTTGTACCTGTATCTCCTCAGATATCAAAGAACCCATGTAGAATAGAAAATGTGGAGCTAAATGAATTAAAGAAACAACTCCAAGATCTTTTGAAAAAGGGGTCCATATGAACAAGTGTCTCTCCTTGGGGAGATCCTATTCTCTTTGTAAATAAGTAGGATGGGTCAGTGAATTTATTCATTCATTATAGAGAACTGAATGGGATAACAGTGAATAAAAAATACCCTCTTTCGAAAATTGTTGACTTATTTGACCAACTTCATGGGGCTCAATTATTCTCCAAGATTGATCTTCTATTCGGTAATCATCAATTGAGGGTGAAGAAAAAATATATTCTAGAATCTACCTTCTGATCAAGATATGGGAATTATGAGTTTATTATTATGCCATTCCGACTGATTAATGAACCTACTATTTTTACGGATTTGATGAATATAGTCTGTAAGGACAACCTTGATAACTTTGTGGTGGTTTTTATTGTTGATATTATGAAATATTCTAAAAGTTGGCTGGAGAATAAGGATTGTGTCACGACCCGTCCTCAGGGCCCGTTCCGTGACTACCCCAAGCCCGCCTTCCATAGGCCAGGGGGTGGCGACTACTACCAAGGCGTAAATCCCGATAATTGGGAAGTCATTGCCTTTATAAAAGTAAACAAACACACAGAGTACAAGCAGAAGAAGTAAACACTAAGAAAAAACTGAGTACAACAGAAAGTGCGGAAAGTAAAAGGGTCCAGAAATACATGCCCAACTGTAAAGTACAACTAAAAGGAAAAACAGCAACTGTAAAGTAAAACTAAAGCCTTGAGGTGTCCACTGGAAGTCCCTCCTGAAGGGTGAGTACAGATAGCTCCACTGCTCCTCGGTCCTGCCGTCCACTCCGAGTGTGTCCCGCCCAGTGGTCTACCTCCAGGTATCATCCTGCTCTGCAAGCCCCAACCACGATCAACGTTGTCCGTCGTCTGCAACCAACACAATGTAGTGCGGGCATAGCCCATGAAGGGGTGAGTATAATCTACTCAGTAGGGACCCCGAGACCTCCGAAGGTATACCAAAATCTACAAAGGATAAACCACAAAGGAAAGATACAATCACGAAGTAACAACCGACACTGCTTAGTTATATGCCCATACATATACCTAAGTCATCAATTCCAATACGCTCCAACCTCTGAGCCCAAGAACAACCCAGTCCACACATGAAAGTATATGTATTACACACAGTAAAGCAAAACGTAATCCATATAGGATAACACAACACAAACCACACAGGAAAGCAATCAGGATTCAGCTCACACAGGTATACTTATTCGGATGACGATAGAGATGATCACTGATCCATCTAAGTCGTTGGACCCACAAAGGATCGATAGGTACTAACCCCAGCAATTTCCCACATAGGATCAGTAGGAAAATAACCCCCGCAAAGACCCACACAAGATCGGACCCACACAGAATCTGTAGGCGCTGGATCACACAGAACCGCTGAGCACTGACCCACACAGGATCGGTAGCACTGATCCACATAGGATCGCTGAGTGTTGTAGTTGTCGCCGTCGAATCCACTGAGGATCTCTGTACAGTCGTCGTCGTCATAGTAGCAGTAGCAGCCAGCACTAGGGTTCCTGCACACAGCAAGCTCGCTCGGGAGGGTCCGCTCCACGAGCCGAGAGGCTGATACATCAACTGACACATAGTCCAGAGTTGATGTATCCAAAAGTTTCGTATCGTCAATAGGAACTCAACGCAACAGACGGCACGTCCAACGGACGCTCGGTCTGAGAGTTATTGGCTTTTTCGTTCTAGGGGCCCTGTTGGTTTTTAAGACAAAACCAACCCGACTGTACTCCACCTACGTCCAAACCTCGGGCGGAGCAAGCCAAAAGATCAGTCTCACGAAGAGGAACTCAACCCAAGTCGACGGCACGTCAATCGGACGTCCGGAGCTCAAGATATGAGCGTTTCCGCTCCGAGGGCCCGGTTGGTTTCGTGTACGAACCAACCCGGCCGAACTCAAAGTATTCTAAAACCTTGAGTTCGATATACTGAAACGACCACCTCGTTCCAAGGATCATGTCACCACTGACGGCGCGTCGATCGGAGGTCCATAACCCGTGTTATGGGCATTTGAACCCATACGGTCCGAAAACAGGGGTTTCGGGCCCGGACCGACCCGGCCCGAGACCCCCTAGGTCGGACCGAACCGGGTCGACCCGCCCCAGGTCCGGGTCGGCCCGGACTGGCCTGGCAGACCGGCCAGGCGGCCGGTCCGGCTCAGCACAGTGCGCCCAGTGCGCTGTCCGGCTCTGCCGAAGGCCGAGCCATTTAGGAAAGGGGGGGCACCTGCCCCCCTGTGTAACCGCAGCCTCCCTCAATTAAGGGGGGGGGGGTCGTTTTTGTAGCCAGCCGGGGGAATTAATTTCCCCCAGCTTCCTTGTGTCTGGCCGGCCCACACCGGCTGGATTGTTCCGCCAACAAGGACCGGTGATGGCCGGTCCTTCCTCCATCGCCGACACCGGCGGCCCGGTACCGGCCGCCGGTCACCCTGCTCCGCCGCGGCCAGAACCGGCCGCGGGTCACCCTACTCCACCGCGGCCCGGAACTTTCCGCATTCTATTTCGTCCGACATGGTGCGACGGCACCACGCCCTTCCACCGTGGCCCCGCTCCAGCCGTGGTGTCTTCGGTTTTCTTCGACGCGGCGCAACGGCGTCGCGTCCTCGTTCAACTTCACGGCGTGGCACGACGGCGTCGCGTAAAACTTGTTGTGCGATTCCCGTGTGGTGCGATGGCACCACGCCATCCCGTTCGATCCACAAATAATCAATCATGAACATAGGAAGGGGGTTAGGCCGTGTTTGTGCGGTCCGGCCCCCTCTCGTTAAACAATAACCTTTAGTCAAATATCCACGAAGATCGACATACTAGAATCATGAACGTAAATAATTAAATAAAATAATCCCCTACCTCCGTTTCAAGAACGGTGCATGTCAACGAGCCGCAGTAGATGAGCGTCATGGAGGTCGGGCATCGCGGAAGTCAGGCGTCGCAGAATTCAAATGTCGATTCAGTTGTCGTCAAGGTGCGTTCGAAGAGGAAACGTCGTTGGAAGAAGACGTCGCGTTCTTTGGCGGAGATGTTCATCGTTGAAGAACGGTGTTCTTCGAGTTCTTCATTGAAGTTGAAGAAGAAGAAGACCTCCTTTAGCTTTCTCTCCAAAAGCTCTCAAACAACCCAAAACTAACCCAAATAAAATAAGTTCCCAACTTATTTTATTATCTCAAAAAGGCTTTTGAAAATTTAAGAGTTTGAAAATCAAAACACACACTTAACTCACTTAAGTCATTAACATGAGTTGTATAAACTAATGAGGAGTTATGTTAGAAAGACTTAAATGGGGCGTTAAGGAGTTAGGGAGTTAAGGTATTTGAAATGGTGGGGGGCTCATCTGGGCCCCACCCTTTCAATTTTCCACACATGGTAATTTGAGTGGATGTGGGCCCCACCACCAACTTCCCATGGGAGAAATTAACCACCTTGATATAAAATAAAATCGATCCAACAATTTTATTTACTTTTTAATTAAACCCCATTAATTAACTTCTTCACCCGCACAAACGCAACTACGGTAATGGTTCCCTTAAGTGATTACTGGCATTGCGAGTTCATCAGTGCCATCGGATTTCAATTCCGAGCAACGGTTCAAAAGATAAGAATTCTCGCTCATTCGTTCACTGAATGTACTTGAGCCAAACTTCAGAAATTGATTTCGGGCACACCGGGCCTCGGAATCAGGTGCCGTAAGAAACTGCGTTCTTATAAAATTCCAATGAAAATTAAGAAAAAATTTCCCTTTAATTTTACGGGTCTTTACATTACTCCCACCTCAGGGCTTTACGTCCCCGTAAAGATATATCAAAACTAGGGAAACAAATAAGGGTACTGAGCATGCATCTGAGCCTCCCGCTCCCAAGTGCTCTCTTGGAGGTTCCCGTGCTGCCATCCGATGCGCACTAGAGGAATCGACTGTCCACGTAAGACGTACCCCTATCGATCCTTGATCTCAACTGGAAACTCCGTAAAAGTCGCCCCATCATCAACGTCAAGCTCCCCATTGTCAATTATATGTGTCGGGTCATGCACGTATCTCCTCAGCTGAGACACGTGGAAGACGTCGTGCACTCGGTGCAACTGAGGTGGTAGAGCCTGGCGATAAGCCACCTCGCCAATCCTGCTGAGGACCTAGAATGGTCTGATGAAGCGTGGAGATAACTTGCCGCCTCGGCCAAATCTCTGTAATCCACGTCGAGGTGAGACACACAAGAAGACGTGGTCGCCATCCTCGAACTCTAGTGGCCTCCACCTCCTGTCAGCGTATGAATTCTGCCTACTCTGAGCTGTCCTCATCTGCTTCTGGATGACCTGGACCTTCTCTGTCGTGTCATGGACCATCTTCGGTTCCACAAGTGCTAACTCCCCAGGTTCGGTCCACCACAAAGAAGATCTGTAAGGTCGGCCATACAATGCCTCGTAAGGTGAAATCCCAATGGTGGAGTGGTAGCTGTTGTTGTAGGCGAACTCCACCAAGGGTAGGTGGTCCTCCCAACTGCGAACAAAGTCGAGGACGCATGCGTGGAGCATGTCCTCGAGATTCTGAATGGTCCTCTTCGTCTGACCATCCGTCTGAGGGTGAAAGGGGGTGCTCAGTCGTAGCTGCATCCCGAACGCCTCCTGCAACCCCTTCCAAAGCCGGGAAGTAAAGCGGGAATCTCGATCGGAGATGATAGAATATGGCACACCGTGAAGCTGTACAATCTCCTGAACGTGGAGACATCCCAGGCTCTCTACTGAGCCCTGCTCTCTGATGGGTAATAAGTGCGCCTACTTGGTGAGTTGGTCCACAATCACCCAAATGGAGTCGTGGCCTCTAGAAGTGCGTGGAAGTCCAATCACGAAGTCCATAGATACCCCGTCCCACTTCCACTCCGGGACCTCTAAGGGATGTACCAAGACTGCTGGTACCTGGTGCTCAGCCTTCACCTGCTAGTAGGTGAGGCATCGAGATACAAACTCTGCCACAGCCTTCTTCATGCCCGGCCACCAGTGTTGTCATCTGAGATCCTGGTACATCTTCGCCACTCCAGGATGTACCGCCAAAGGAGAAGTGTGAAACTCTCTCAGCACCTCCTCCTGTAAAGCAACTGGTACCAAGGTACGTCCTCTGAAAAGGACGTCGTGATCTGCTCCAAAGGTGAAACCATCATGTGCCTGTCCTGAGGATATCTGTGCATGTCGTGTCTCACAGTCAGTGTCCCCACGTTGTGCCTCTCTGAAACACTGCAGTAGTGGAGGAGTGACTGTGAGAGACTGAAGGAAGGCTGCTCCATCTCTATCCACGAAGGATATCTGCAAAGCGGCTAACTGCTCTGTCGCCTCCTCAAGTAGCTAAATTCCCATCCTCCTGCTGAGGGCATCGGCTACCACGCTCCCCTTCACAGGAGTATAGACTATCTCAAAGTCATAATCCTGGAGGAGCTCGAGCCATCGCCGCTGTCTCAGGTTCAGATCCTTATGATAGAAGATGTATCTGAGACTCTGATGGTCAGAAAAGACTGTAAAGCGCTCTCCCATCAGATAGTGTCACCATGTCTTCAGAGCGAAGACCACTACTGCTAACTCCAAGTCATGGGTAGCATAGTTCTACTCATGCAGCCTCAACTGAAGTGATCCATAGGTGATCATGGCCCACTCCTGCATTAGGACACATCTGAGTCTGGTCCCTGATGCATTGCAGTAGACTACGTACCCTACTCCCTCCTCAGGCAACCTCAAGATAGGTGCACTGGTCAATCTCTGTCTCAGCTCCTGGAAGCTCTGCTGATATCTTTCGGACCATACGAAGGGTTTCCCCTTCTTCTTCAAAGCTAAGAGTGGTGCTGAAACTCTGGAGAAGTTTGGCATGAATCTCTGGTAGTATCCAGCTAGTCCCAAGAAACTCCGCACCTCCATCACGTTCCTGGGTGGCTCCCAAGCTAGCACTACCTCGATCTTCGCGGGATCCACTGCAACTCCTGCCTCAGAGATGACGTGTCCTAAGAAGTGGACTTCACGTATCCAGAATGGAAACTTCGAGAGCTTACCATAAAGCTGGTGCTCTCAGAGTGTGTTTAGCACAACCCTCAAGTGGCAGGTGTGCTCCTCCTCAGTCGTCGAGTAGATCAAAATGTCATCGATGAAGACCATGACAAATCGATCGAGGTATGGCTGAAAGATCCTGTTCATGAGGGCCATGGACACTGCTAGAGAATTGGTTATGCCGAAGGGTATAACCAGGAACTCATAGTGGCCATACCGACATCTGGAGGCCGTCTTCTGCACATCCTCGTCCCGAACTCTGAGTTGGTGATAGCCTGACCTGAGGTCTATCTTTGAGAACCACCGTGCTCCCTTGAGATAATAAAAGAGGTCATCAATCCTCGGTAGCAGATACTTGTTTCTCACTGTCACCTGGTTCAGGTGACGATAGTCGACACAAAGTCGCAAGCTTCCGTCCGCCTTTTTGGCAAACAAAATCGGGGAAGCCTAGGGTGAAACACTGGGTCGGATGAATCCCTTGCCCTACAAGTCCTCCAACTGTACCTGTAGCTCTCGAAGCTTAGCGGGGGCCATCCGATATGCTGGAGTCGATATCAGGGCTTTCCTGGGGTACAGGTCAATGTAAAAGTCTACCTCTCTGTGAGGAGGTATCCCTGGGATGTCATCGAGGAAAACATCCACATACTGATCTACCACTGCAGGAAAACTAGGACTCTGCACGTCAACTGCTCCTAGGATGAGGCTAGCCATCTGATGATTGATGGTTTTTCCTCTCCTCTGCGAGAGTCCATCCTGTGCTGCGAAGGCTCCCTTCTCGCCGGTGAAGGTAAACCTGCTCCCGTCGGTGCGTACACATCGCACCTTGCGCCTAAAACAGTCAATATTTGCATGGACCGTAGATAACCAATCCATGACCAAGATGACGTCGTAAGGCCTCGACGCCGCTACAAGAATATCCCAGCTGAAGCTCTCGCCTCCTAGAGTAAGCTCACACTACTGGTACCAGTGCGTAATCGTCGAGTCTGCTCCCGTAGGAGTCTCTATCCGTAAGGATCGAGCCAAAGACTCTGTCGGAATCTCCGAGCTCCTAACAAGGGCAGCGACTATGAATGAGTGACTCACTCCTGTGTCTATAAGTACTGCAGCAAGGGTGGAATAGACACAGATAGTACCTCGAATCATCTCGGGTGTGCCATGGTCGTAGGCCTCTGCTTCCTGGAGTTGTGCCTATCTCTGCCCACCAGCTCCCTGTGGTCGGGGTGGACCTCCTGGTGGTGGTGGTGGTAGAGCCTCAATGCGTCGCCCACCACCTACTGCTCGGCCAGCTCCTCTTCCTCATCCGCCTCCTCCCTGCGGACCACCACGGTCGACCCTCTACCTCTGCCTCGGTGGTCCCTCAACTGTCTTCTTCTTCTCAGCACGGCGGGTCGGGAAATCACGAGCCATGTGGCCCTGCCCACCGCATGAGTAGCACTGCCTGCCTCTCGAAAGACTGGCTCTGTGCTGTGTTCCCCGTACTGCTGATCCAGTGTCCTGAGGTCGTCTGCCTGAGGGTATGGTCTACCTGGACCCAAGAGTCATTCGTTGACTGCCTGTTGCAGAAGACTCTGCTACGTGCCACCCTGTGGTGGGTCTTGGCGCTGGTGTAGACTCTGAAAGAAAGCTCTCGATCAAAAGGGCTTTCTCCAGTACTCCGGTCTGAGTCAGAATATTGAGGGAGATCAACGATGCCCTGATCTCGTGTCTCAATCCCTGCTCAAAGGTCCGGGCCCGGAAGAATGGGTCTCGTACCATGTCTGTAGAGTTTCACAAGAGATCGGTAAATCTCGCCGAATATTGGGCAACCGTCATGCTGCCATGTCGCAGCTGAAAAAGCTCCTGAATGCGCACCGTACGTAGGGTGGCCGGGACGAACTCCGAGCGGAAGAGGCTCTCAAAGTCCGTCCAAATAAGAGATGTCTCATTGTTCACCTAGAGCATCAAGCTCCACCATCGGGCCGATGCTGCGTGCAGTAGGCTCGCATCGAGGATCACCATGAGGTCTGCTGGTGTCCTTACTAGCCTGAAAACTCGCATGACTGCCTCCAGCAAGTCCTCAGCTACCTGGGGGTCTGTCTCCCTGCGGAACCTAGGTGGTCACTGGTGCTGGAACTCATGCAGTGCACTGAGGCGACGTGCAACGTCATCGGCTACTGCTGGAAGCATCGGTGGCTTGGCGGGTAGAGCTACCGCTGGTTCCACTGCTGACAAAGGGCCCTGCACCGAGGCCTCGTCGATCGGTGGGCTGTCGTCACACTCAACTCTCAGAACCCTAGCTGGCTGCCGTCGTGGGGCTATCCGGAAAAGGAAACAGGTGTGCCATGGTCAGAACAGTATACCTGGTGAGCTGATACAACGTAATCACAAATAAAACTTGAAACACACATGCAATCAATGTTTTCGTGCATTAAGTTGGAAATCAGAAGTAAGGGTCATGGTGTACGGATACGTTGGCCGCCACACCAACACTGGACTCCCTGAAATGATAACCATACCCAATATGCCTAACACTATTGATTCCCATAGAAGAAAGATCAGAGTCTGCGGTAGAACCGAACTCCTCTGATACCAATTTGTCACGACTCGTCCTCGGGGCCCGTGCTGTGACTACCCCAAACCCGCCTTCCATAGGGTAGGGGATGGAGACTAGCACCAAGGTGTAAATCCCGATAACTGGGAAGGAATTGCCTTTATAAAAGTAAACAAACACTCAAAGTACAAGCGGAAGAAGTAAACTCTATGTAAAAACTGAGTACAACAGAAAGTGTGGAAAGTAAAAGGGGCCGGAAATACAAGCCCAACTGTAAAGTACAACTGAAAGGAAAAAAGAACAACAGTAAAGTAAAACTGCAGCCTCGAGGCGTCCACTGGAAGTCCCTCATGAAGGGTGAGTACAGATATCTCCACTGCTCCTCGGTCCCGCCATCCGGTCCAAGTGTGTCCCGCCAAGTGGTCCACCTCCATGTACTGTCCTGCTCTGCAAGCCCCAACCATGATCAACGTTGTCCGTCGTCTACAACCAACACAACGTAGTGCGGGCGTAGCCCGTGCAAGGGTGAGTATAAGCTACTCAGTAGGGACCCCGAGACCTCCGAAGGTCTCCTAAAATCCACATAGGAGAAACCACAAAGGAAAGATACAATCACCAAGTAACAAGTGACACTGCTTAGGTATATGCCCATACATATACCTAAGTCATCAATTCCAATACGCTCCAACCTCCGAGCCCAAGAACAACCCAGTCCACAAAGGAAAGTATACGTATTCCACACAGTAAAGAAAAACGTAATCCACAAATAATAGCACAACACAAACCACACAGGAAAGCAATCAGGATTCAGGTCACACATTTATACTTCTTCGAATGACAATAGAGATGATCACTGATACATCTAAGTCGTCGGACCCACAAAGGATCGATAGGTACTAACCCCCGCAATGACCCACACAGGATCGGTAGAAAACTAACCCCCGCAAAAACCCACACAGGATCAGACCCACATAGGATCTGTTGGTGCTGGCTCACACAGAACCGCTGAGCGCTGACCCACACAGGATCGGACCCACACAGTATCGATAGCACTGATCCACATAGGATTGCTGAGTGTTGTAGTCCTCGTCGTCGAATCCACTGAGGATCTCTGTACAGTCATCGTCGTCACAGTAGCAGTCGCAGACAGCACTAGGGTTCCCGCACACAGCAAGATCGCTCGGGAGGGTTCGCTCCACGAGCCGAGAGGCTGATACATCAACTGACACATAGTCCATAGTTGATGTATCCAAAAGTTCCGTATCGTCAATAGGAACTCAACGCAACAGACGGCACGTCAAACAGACGCCCGGTCTGAGAGTTATTGGCTTTTTCGTTCCAGGGGCCCGGTTGGTTTTTAAGACAAAACCAACTCGACCGTACTCCACCTGCGTCCAAACCTCAGGCGGAGTAATCCAAAAGACCCGTTTCACTAAGAGGAACTCAACTATGTCGACGACACGTCAATCAGACGTCCGGAGCTCATGATATGAGTGTTTCCGCTCTGAGGGCCCGATTGGTTTTGTGTACGAACCAACCCGGACGAACTCAAAGTATTCTGAAACCTTAAGTGTGATATACCGAAACGGCAGTCTCGTTCCAAGGATTGTGTCCCCACTGACGGCGCGTCGATCGGAAGTCCATAGCCCGAGTTATGGGCATTTGAACCCATACGGTCTGAAAACAGGGGTTTCGGGCCCGGACCGACCTGGCCCGAGACCCACTGGGTCGGCCCGAGCCGGGTCGACCCGCCCCGGGTCTGGGTCGGCCCGGCCCGGCGTGGCCCGGCCTGGTAGACCGGCCAGGCGACCGGTCCGGCTAGGCACAGCGCGCTGTCCGGCTCAGCAGAAGGCCGAGCCATTTAGGAAAGGGGGGGCGCCTGCCCCCCTGTGTAACCACGGCCTCCCCCAATTAAGGGGGGGGTGTTTTTGTAGCCAGTCGGGGGAATTAATTTCCCTCAGCTTCCTTGTGTCCAGTCGGCCCACACCGGCCATCTGGTTCCACCAACAAGGACAGGCGACGGCCTGTTCCGCCAACAAGGACCGGCGACGGCCTGTTCTGCCAACAAGGATCGGCGATGGCCGGTCCTTCCTGCATCGCCGACACCGGCGGCCCGGTACTGGCCAACGGTCACCATGCTCTGCCGCGGCCGGAACCGGTCGCGGGTCACCCTGCTCCACCGTGGCCCGGAACCGGCCGCGCTCTATTTCATCCGGCACGATGCGACGGCACCACACCCTTCCACTGCGGCCCCGCTCTGGCCGCGGTGTCTTTAGTTTTCTTCAACATGGCGCAACGGCGTCGCGTCCTCGTTCAACTTCTCGGCGTGGCACGACGGCGTCGCATAAAACTTGTCGTGCGATTCCCGCGTGGTGTGACAGCACCACGCCATCCTGTTCCATCCACAAAGAATCAATCATGAACATAAGAGGGGGGTTCGGCTGTGTTTGTGCGGTCTGACCCCCTCTCGTTAAAAGATAACATTTAGTCAAATATCCATGAAGATCGACATACTAGAATCATGAACGTAGATAATTAAATAAAATAATCCCCTACCTCGGTTTCAAGAACGGTACACGTCAACGAGCCGCGGAAGACGAGCGTCGCGGTGGTCGGGCGTCACTGAAGTCGGTCGTCGCGGAAGTTGAACGTTGATTCCGTTCTCGTCGAGGTACGTTCGAAGAGGAAACGTCGTTGGAAGAAGACGTCGCATTCTTCGGTGGAGATGTTCTTCGTTGAAGAACGGTGTTCTTCGCGTTATTCATTGAAGTTGAAGAAGAAGAAGACTTCCTTTAGCTTTCTCTCCAAAAGCTCTCAAACAACCCACAACTAACCCAAATAAAATAAGGTCCAAACTTTTTTTATTATCTCAAAAAGGCTTTTGAAAATTTATGAGTTTGAAAATCAAAACCCACACTTAACTCACTTAAGTCATTAACATGAGTTGTAGAAATTTATGAGGAGTTAAGTTGGAAAGACTTAAATGGGGGGTTATGGAGTTAGGGAGTTAAGGGATTTGAAAAGGTGGGGGGCTTGTGTGGGCCCCACCCTTTCAATTATCCACACATGGGAAGTTGAGTGGATGTGGGCCCCACCACCAACTTCCCATGGGAGAAATTAACCACCTTGATATAAAATAAAATTGATCCAACAATTTTATTTACTTTTTAATTAAACCCCATTAATTAACTTCTTCACCCGCACAAACGCAACTATGGTAAAGGTTCCCTTAAGCGATTACCGGTGTTGCGAGTTCATCGGTGCCATCGGATTTCAATTCTGAGCACTGGTTCAAAAGATAAGAATTCTCACTTGTTCGTTCCCTGAACGTACCCGAGCCAAACATCAGAAATTGATTCCGGGCAAACCGGGCCTCGGAATCATGTGCCGTCAAAAACCGTGTTCTTGTAAAATTCCAAAGAAAATTAAGAAAAAATTTACCTTGAATTTTATGGGTCTTTACAGATTGTATAAGGGTTATTCTGAAAAAACTATGGATCGAGAGGATTTGGGAAAAGTTCATCAAATATAAATTTTGGTTATGACAAATAGATTTCTTAGGGAAAATTGTATCCAATGAAGGAATCATAGTTGGCACTGTAAAGAAAAAAGTCATAGAGGAGTGGCCTCAGCTTATAAAAATAACTGAGATTCATAGTTTTCTAAGATTAGTGGGATATTATTGAGGTTTGTGAAAAAAAATTCACAACATTCTAATCCATTAACCCAGTTAACTCGAAAAGGGTTCAAGTTCTTCATGACAAAGGAGTGCGAGGAAGGTGTCTATGAGATAAAGAACATATTGGTTACTACACGCGTGATAACTCCTCCCTCAACACTGTAAGGATTCATTATTTTTAGTGATTCATCTCTAAAATGGATTGGGTGAGTACTCTTGAAAAATGAAAAATTCATTACTTATGAATATCGACAGTTGAAGAGCCATGAGAAGAACTATCCTATGCATGATCTTGAGGTGGTTGTGGTTGTTTTTGAACTGAAGATATGGAGGAACAATAATTATGGGGATAAATTTGATATATACACAGACCATCAATGTTTGAAATATATTTTCACACAAAAGGAATTTAACATGAGACAAAGGAGATGGTTGGAACTTCTTAAATACTGTCATTGTTCAATTCATTATCACCCCGAAAGAGAAAACCAATTTTATGATGCATTCAGTAGGAAAAGCCCAGTTTTTCAATCCATGATTAGGATTGAAGGAGATCCCTTAATCCAAGACATAGTGAAAATGGACAAGAGAATTATAAGGGGAGGGACATCATCAACCCTATCCCAAATTATTTCTCAACTGTCATTACTAAAGAAGATCATGAAAAATCATAAAGAAGGTACTTTGTTACAAAATAAGTTTTTGGATTTTATGGAAGGGAAGATTATGGAGTTCAATATTTATCAAGAAAGTGTATTGAAATTTCAGTCAAGAATATGTGATCCATCTATTCTGAAAATTTATAAGGAGATGATGGATGAAACTCACAGATCTTCTTTCATTATATATCCTTGAAGCACAAAAACGTATAGGGACCTTCGTGATCATTTTTGGTTGGTTAATATGAAAAGGTTGATTGTTGACTACACTATAAGTTTCCATATATGTCAGAAAGTGAAGGTAGAGCGACAACTTCCTAAAGGGGTATTACAACCACTACCCATACCCATATATAAGTGGGACAAAATCACTAGGGGCTTTGTAACTGTTCTCCCAAGAACTTCCAAATGAAACAATGTGATATGGGTTATAGTGACTACCCATTTTATATATATTACGGAAGATTTATCTATTGATCATCTTGGCAAGATTTATCTGAATGAAGTTGAAAGGCTGCATGGAGTTTTACTTTTTATCTTATCTGATTGTGATCCATGGTTCAGAATTTTTTTTAGAATTATTCAATACACTCTATGTACCAAATTGAATTTTCGTATGACTTATCACCCCAAACTAATTTCCAATCTAAAAGTACTATTCAAACACTCAAGAAAATTTAGAGAATATTCTCAATGGAATTTAAGGGTTGATGGGATCAATATCTCCCACTACTTGAGTTCCCTTACAATAATAGTTTCCACTCGATCATTCAAATGGAACCCTATAAAGATATATATGGGAAGTGACATAGAACTCATAATTTTTGGGATGAAGCTAGTGAGAGAAAGTTTCATGGGCCTGATCTTGTGGAAGAGAAAACAGAAAAGGTTCATGCCATCCAGCAACACATTAAGGCTGCTCAGAGTCAGAAAAATAGTTATGCCAACAACTGTTGAAGGGGATTAGAGTCTGATGTTTGTGAAAAATTATTTCTTCTAATTTCTACTTGGAAGATATTCATGAGGTTTAGGAAGAAAGGGAAGCTCATCCCTATGTACATTTGCCCCTATGAAATCCTTGATCGTGAAGTAGCAGTGGACTATCCGCTTGAAATTCCTCCAAATCTACCTCAAATTTATGATGTCTTCTAAATATCCCTCTTAAATAAGTACATACCTGACCCTACACAAGTACTAAATCCATAGGTCGTACAACTGGAACATGAACTCTCTTATGAAAAGTAGCATGTGGGTATTTGGGATTGTAGAGACAAGGATCTACATAAAAAGACTACCAAACTTGTTAAGGTTTTGTGAAGGAACCACAAATGTAAAGGAGGATTTACGGGGTACTGTAGCAGTAATGTAGTAGGCACTATTCGGTATTTTAGTAGCTGGAACTATTTATCCATCTGGGGCTTTGGGCCGCCGGTTTGGTCCTCGGGTCATGTAAGGCTTTCAGGCCACCCAAGGCCTTGGGACCAGTTGATTCTTAAGGCCTTTGGGCCACCTTAAGGCCTTTGGGCCACCCCAAGGCCTTCGAGCCACAAAAAATGTAAATGTACTAGTAAAACTAAAAGGGAAAAGGCTTCAGAGGAGGATTTAGGTAACGCACATCCACTAGAGTAGAGCTAACCGGAATTGGATGAATGAGAGGGTATGGCTTTTCCATCGGTACTGGGCCTGTGCATCTTTGCATAGGATAGTAGCCGACCAACCCTGTAAAGTTAGAGTGTCGATATCATGATATATGTTGGGGAGGAGTAGTTCCAAGTTGTCTTATCTAGGTGATTACCTCTAAGACCTATGGGTCATGTAATTGTCTCCAAGCCTTCAGGGCTTGTAAGGGTTCCACCTCATCCCTTGAAAGGTGGATTATCAAAATAATAAAAAATTGAATTCCTTCTGGCCATTCTGACGGAAAAATGTTAAGAATCCATGTGGGAACTAGAGGCGTCTATGAGGAAGAAGTTCCCTCACCTTTTATCTTCTAAGGGTGCGAGTTGAAATTTTAGGGATGAAATTTATTAAAGGGTGATAAATGTAATGACCTAAACATTTGAATAATATTTGTTTTCTTTTTTTTGTACTAAAAAAGTAATATCTTTTTAGTAAGGAAGTGTGTATAATTGAAATGTGACCATTGGGTTTAGACCATTATATGACCACTGGTCAATATTACTATTTGAAATAATAATAAATTTTTATCACTATAACTGTTTTTTAAAATATAAATAATAAGGAATAATTAATATAGAAAGAAGAGTTGAAGACCTCATACATTATACTCGAGTCATACGAAGCCCATCTGTCAGACTATGGGAAGGAGGTAGTATCACTTGGATTTGCTCTGGACTAAGTCCAAGTCAATCTTTAACATATTAATATTGAATGTAATCTCTTTTAGGATAATTCCAAGTAGATAGAAATCACCACTTGAGAAATGTTGTCTGAGCAACCCCAAGATTCTATCACCATTGCACACCTGACTTTAAGATCCTATGCAGGTGTTATAAAGGGCTATGTAAGGAGTCCATAGTTACATTGTGTAATCCGGTTATATAAATAAACTTTTTATTTCTAATTGTGATAAAATTTTTGAAATTCAAATGACAAAATAAATATAGGATGAGTTTTTAGAATTTTCTTGTTTGTAATTAATATAAAAAAAGTGAGTATTTTTAAATATTTTGTATACTTTAAATAATTATTAATGGGAAATGATTTTCCAAAAATGGTCTTATACAGTTGTAGTTTGTAATAAATTTAGAGTATAATAAGATAAACTTAATTTTTGTCGAATAGAAAATTATGAATAATAATATTGCCCTTATGAAGAGTAATGTGGCCAATGGAATAGTAAACTCACTTAAGAAAGTATAAATATAATTTAGGCATCTTGAATGGTAATGTGATATAAAATCATTAGTAAATAACTATTTCTGAAATTATTTATTAAGTATTCATATTTTTTTGGTAAATAGTGATTTTACATAAACATTAAATATATATTATTTAGAAAATTATTTTCAAAAAATTGAATTCACTTTTTATTTCAAAACATCGATATTAGTTTGGGGTGTATTTATGATATTTTTATAAATTTTTTGTTTTTCAGTAAATAGTAAAAATTTAGTTTTGAGTTTTGTGTGTGTTTAATAACATCATAATGATTTAATAATTAATATAAAATTATTTTATACTTGTTTATTGTAATATATGTTATTAAATTTCCCAAGTGGCCAATACCATGTAAAAATACCATAGGAAACCCCATGGTTTTTCAAATACCACTACTGGGGTGCCCCTTGTAAATTTATAAAATATTCCTTAAATGTTTCTATAAATACCAACCCATTACTTTATTCATTTCAATAAAAATTCCTAATCAATGAATATTTGGATTTTTAACCTCCCAATGAGTTCTCCTAAGGCACCCTCTTGCCCCCCAAGTCCCAACCATAGAGTTTTTAAAGTTACTTTTCAAGGTAAGGAAACCTTTCACCCTCCATTTTAGTCAACACTTATTTTATGTTATGTATTTGAACTTCCATTTACTTATGTTGTGGTATGATATTATTTATCCCTATTACTATCCTTTTTATGTCCATATTATGATATTACCTTTTTTCTATCATCATTTCATTTTCTAAAATTTTATGTGACACCATTAGGCTACCAAATGTTCGTAAAAGAAATCACATGTTCTCTTTTATTTCAAGATTCCTTTTAATGTGGTATGTAATTAAAATATACATACCATGATCTTATTTCTATTTCATTATTTCATTAAACTATATTATGATTAATTTATGAGTTGGTCACCATTTTACCCTCTCTTTTTAATGTCTTCCAAAACCATGTTATATAGTCGTTATGCTGTAGAAATTTCGTCTCAAGGTATCTCTCTCTCTCTCTCATTTCCCAAGAAATTATATTCTTTTATTTATGTGAATAAAAAACCTATTTATTTTATATGGATATTCATAAAGAAATAAAAATGGCTTATTTTATTCTATAATCGACATATATTAATCAATCATTCTTTTCCCATGGGTTATAAATGACATAACAATCATGATTTTAAGCAATTTTAAAACGTCACAATTTTAAAATGAAACCCATTTCTTTTATTATATATTTGTTATTTATGAAATGATTTATTGTGATCTATGTGGATAACATTATAATAATGTTATATTAAGGGTGTTCCCTGATAGCACTCTAATGCTTTGGGTAAAGAAATTAATCTCTAGAGATGGCATGTTTTATGATACCATGGTGAATATCCTTGGTAATTTTTATAACACCTTGGGGATAGACCATAGTGATATACTTAAGAATATGTGAATTAAATGTTTTAGAAAAAATTTTATATTCTGATTCAAGATATTGTTATTATTATATTCCTCTTTATCATCCCCTTATGACATTCTCCATGTTCTTATTGATATCACTCATGTTCACAAGTAAATTGTTTCACTTATTTATGTAATGGGACTCTACTCACCCTTTCCTTTAATGCATGACTCCATCTTATTAGATGAAATAATTGTACATAGGATGAACTTTTCAAGAATATTTTCAAGGATATTAAAAAAATGTTATATGTTTTCATGTATTATATACCTTTTTTTCAAGACAATATACATTAAAGATCCTTTATTTATAATGTAATAAAAAGTTATGTTATAAGAAGGAGATATTCCATAGTTGGTATTGGAGGATATTTTAGTAATTTGTGGAAATTAGGCTATGAAAATTTTAGGAAGAACCCTAAAGAAAATTTTAAATATAGGAAAACATCATGGTATTTTAGGGAAATATTAGTTAAGTTGTTTCGAAATAAATAAATCCTCGTCTGGATATGAACAAGTGGATGTGGCTCTAGAATAGATATATCTAGAGGTAAAACTAGAAAACACCTCTTAGATCTAGACTCGAACAGGAAATGGTGAATGAAAACGAGACTTGCTTCACTCCTAGTTGTACACTCCTAGGGGATATTTTTGGTTAATCACAAGCTTTTTATGAATCATTATGAAGGATTTACAGAGAAATTTATTTTTTGTTAAAGAATAATATGTTTAAGAATAAATTTTTAAAACATTAATATACTTTATAGTTAAAATATTCATAAATTAAATAAAATTATAACTAAGGTTTTATTCATTTAGAATGTGTAGGGGAATATGATGAACCTTGAAATTGGTGATTGCAATGGACCATATGCTGACAGCCCTCCGATAGAATATGGAATGGAAACATTCATGAGAATGATGAACCAACTGACTCAAGTTATGCGAAATAGCTTGAATCAAACTAAGATTCCATTTTCACTACGAAGGGAACAAAATTTTGTTGATTACTTTTTGTGTCAATGACCACCAACCTTTAGTGGATCTACTAACCCATTGATTTTTGAACAGAATATCATCTCTACTGAGAATATATTTTCTGTGCTCCACTATTCTAAACATGAAAAGATAACCATGTCTATTTACCGCTTAGTGTGAGAAGATGATTAGTGGAGTAAACTGGTAAAAAACACAAGGAGAAGAGTGGAGGTTGAATATATGGAGTGGGAATAGTTCAAAGGGGTCTTATTCAATAAGTATTCCCCTCGTTCTATGAGAAATAAAATGGAAAAGGATATTCTTGACCTGAAGAAGAAGAAGAAGAATTAATTCTTTTGGAAGCTATGGTATGACCTTCACAAGAATCTCTCATTACACCTCGATATTTTTCATGGATCCTAATTGGAAGGATGATATATTCTTTGGGGGACTAAGACCTCATATGAGAAAGAATATATCCAATTGAAAGAATGATATCTATTAGAAGATCGTGCGGAGTTCTATGAAAGTTGAACTGGAGTTCAGTGAGATGTAGTGATCTCATAAATCCAATGACAAGAAGGGATCAATGTATAGATGATTAGGGAGGAGCATTGATTAGGGAATATGAAGAATGATAGTGCAACATCCTGCATATAATAAATGTGGACAAAATCATTCGCAGAACTGCATTCTGGGGAGATGGAAGTGGTACAAGTGTGGAAGAGATGTCTATATCGTGCAGAATTGTTGTAGTGAGGTGAAACCTCAACCTCCCAACACTAATGAAAAAATAAAGGATGGTGTAGGAACTACCTAAATTCCAATGCTATAAGTGTGGATAGATAGGGAAATTTTCCAATAATTTACCAAATCCGAGTGCAGTGGAGGATAATCACCACCACCCTCCGGAAACGCCAAGAATGTAAGTTCATGCTTCTGTTATCATGACATTTGATTTTGAAGCTCCAAATGATGTGGTGGTAGGTAATATTTTTGTTCTTTGAAAGTTAGAATGTACATCTTTTGATTTTGTTTCTACACATTCCTTTATTTCCTCTAAGATTGAATGAAATTTAGAATAATCCCCTGATTTTCTGAAAGTAGATTTATCAGTCAAGACTCCTTGTGGGATTATCCAAGAATCATCAGTTTTTAGAAACTCTACTATTTACTTTAGTGAGTATAACATTATCGCAAATATAGTAGTTATTCTAATGATGGAATTCAATATTATACATGGAATGGATTGTCTATCAAACAATAATGGTAAGATCAAATGAAGAAGCATGGAAATTTCCATTTTCGGGAATGGAAAAACTTCAGTTATCTTTCAAGGAGAGATATCTCAACTTGATATATGTCTAGAAGAATATACTATATAATTCATCACAAATTTGGTCGGTGAATAAAAAGAAGTAAATGATAGTATAATGATAGAAAATGTCCCCATCATCGAAAAATACATTGGCATATTTCCTGAGGAGTTACTCAGACCTCCCCCACAAATATAGGTAGAGTTCTCTATTGAACTTTTACTTTAATATCATCTGATATCAAAAACCCATATAGGATGGAAAATGTGGAGCTGGATGAATTAAAGAAACAACTCAAAGATCTTTTTGAAAAGGGGTTTATCCAACTGAGTGTGTCTCCTTAGGGAGAACCTATTCTCTTTGTAAAGAAGTGGAATGGATTAATGTGTCTATGCATTGATTATAGAGAACTAAATGGGATCAATGTGAATAAAAAATACTATATTCCAATAATTGATGACTTATTTGACCAACATCACAGGGCTCAATTATTCTCCAAGATTGATATTCTATATGGTTATCATCAATTGAGGGTGAATAAAGAATATATTTGAAAAACTATCTTTCAATCAAGATATGGGAATTATGAGTTTGGTTTTATTCCCTTCACACAGACTAATACACCTGATATGTTTATGTATTTTATGAATAGAGTCTTTAAGGACTACCTTGATAACATTGTGGTAGTTTTTATTGACGATATTATGATATATTATAAAAGTTTTTCAGACCATGAGGATCATCTAAGGGTTATTTTTTAAACTCTATAGAAGGAGATGCTTTTGGTAATGTTCAGAAAATGTAAATTTTTGTTATAAAAAATTTATTTCTTAGGGAACATTGTAACCAATTAAGTAATCACGTTTGACCCTCCAATGAAAATATTTATAGAGGAGTGGCTCTAGCATACAATAATAACTGATATTAATAGTTTCCTTCGATTGTAAGGATATTATATGAGGTTTGGAAATAAAATTTCACAATGTTATAATCCATTAACCTTGTTAACTCAAAAAGGGTTCAAGTTAATCTGGATATAGGAGTTTGAGGAATGTTTCCAAGAGCTAAAGATAAGATTGGTTACTGCACCCATGAAAAATATTCCCTCAAGTGGAGAAGGATTCATTATTTTTATCAATACATCTTTGAAATGGATTGGGTGAGTCCTCATGAATAATGACAAAGTCTTTTCTTATGCTTCTCTACATTTGAAGACTCATGAGAAAAACTATCCTACGTGTGATTTGGAGTTGGTTGCGGTTGTTTTTTCTCTTAAGATATGGAGGAACTATCTTTATTGTGAGAAATGTGACATATAAATAGACCATAAATTATTGAATAATATTCTCACACCAATGGAATTGAATAGGAGACATTGGAGATGGTAAGAACTTCTTAAAGACTATCGTTGTTCAATTCATTATCACTCCAGAAGAGTAAACAAATTTTTTGATGCATTAAGTAAGAAAGACCCAATAATTCTATTGATGACGAGGATTCAAATAGATCCATTGATCAAAGACCTAGTGAAAATGGAAATAGGAATTATAATGGAAGGGATGGGATCAAACCTATCCCAAATGATTTCTCAATAGTAATTACTATGGAAGATCATGAAAGCTTAAAAATAAGATCATTTTTTATAAAATAAATTAGAGCCTGTGAAGGATGGGATGTTTTTGGAGTTAAATATTGATAAAGAAGGTGTACTTAAATTTCTTAAAAGACTATATGTTCTATCTATTCTGGAAATAAATATGGAGTTGATGGATGAAGTTCATAGCTCTGCATTCTCTATACATCCTAGAAGCACGAAAATATATAGGTACCTTCGTGATAATTTTTCGGGAGATAATATGATTAGGGAGATTTCTAACTATACTATAAGGTTCCTAGTATGTTGGAAGGTTAAGGAAGAGTGAAAAATTCCAAAATGGGTATTACAACCACTTCCTATACTAGAATGGAAGTTGGAAAATATCACTATGGGCTTTGTCACTAGTCTCCCAAGACCTTCCAAAGGAAACAATGTGATATGGGTTATAGTGGACCATCTCACCAAGACTGCCCAATTAATATCTATTTAGGAATATTTATCTCTTGATAAACTTGTGAGGATTTATGTGAATGAAGTGGTAAGGCTTCATGGAGTTCCACTTTCTATCATATCTGATCATGATCCAAGGTTCACAAAAAATTCTAAAGATGTATTAATCTTGATCCATGTACTGAATTAAATTTCAAAATGTCCTATCACCCCAACCTGATGTCCAATCTGAAAGGACTATTCAAACACTGAAGGACATGATGAGAACGTGCCCCATGGAATTTAAGTGTGGATGGAATCAACATCTCCCATTGGTTGAGTTCTCTTGCAACAATATTTTCCACTCGAGCATTCAAATGGAACCCTATAAAGATCTATATTGTAAGAAATGTAGAACTCTACTTGATAAGATGAAGCTGGTGAGAGAAATATTCTTGGACCTGATATTGCACAAGATAAAATAGAAAAGGTTCATGCCATCCAAAAACACATTAAGGCTTCCCGGATTCGGTAAAAGAGCTATTCAGACAATCATAGAAGGGACTTAGACTTTGATGTTGGTGAAAATTTCCTTCTTTTAATTTTACTATATAAGAGATTCATGAGGTTTGGAAAGAATTAGAAGCTTATCCCAAGGTGCAAAGGCCCGTAGGAAATCCTTGATCATGTAGGAGTAGTGGCTTATCAGCTTACACTTCCTCCAAATCTAGCACAAGTTCAGGATGCCTTCTATGTATCCCTATTGAGGAAGTACATCCATGACCCTTCACATGTACAAAATCTAGAGGTGGTACACCTGGAACATGACCTCTCTTATGAGGAGAAGTAAGTGGAGATCTTATATCATAGAGACAATGTTCAACGCAACAAGGCTACTCTCCTTGTTAAGGTGTTGTGGAGGAACCACAAATATGAAGAGGCCACGTGGGAACTAGAGATGTCTACGAGGTAGAAGTACCCACACATTTTATCTTCTGAGGGTACGAGATGAAATTTTGATGATGAAATTTCATAAGGGGGAAGAATGTAACGACCCGAACTCTTGAATAATATTTGTTTCCTAATTTTATTTTGTACACAACAAAACTATATCATTTTAATAATGAATTATGTATAATTGAAATGTGATCATTGGGTTTTGACCGTTATATGACCATTATTCAATATTATTATTAGAAATAAGAATAATTTTTTAACATTATAAATATTGTTTAAAATATAAATAATAATGGATAATTAATATAGAAAAAAAATTCGACAACCTCATCTAGTAGACTCAGGCCGTAAGAATCTAATATGTCAGTGCTTGGGAAAGAGGTAGCATCATTGGGCTTTGCTCTAGATCGATACCAATCCGAGCTACAACATATTATGCTTGAATATAATCACATTTGGAAGAAGATCAGGTTGATTGAAATCACCACTCAGGAAATGTTTTCTAAGCCACCCTAATATTTTATCACTATTTCACACCTTACTCTTAGGTCCTACACATGTGTTATAAGCGGCTTTGTAATGAGTCCTTAGTTACTTTGTGTAATCTTGTTATATAAAAAAATTGTTATTTTTTCTTATGGTAAAATTTTTGAATTTCTAATGTTAAAATAATTATAGGATGAATTTTTTGAAGTTTCATATTATTAATGAATATAGAAAAGAGAGTATTTTTAAATATTTTTTATACTTTAAATAATTAATAATGTGAAATGATTTTCAAAAAACGGTCTTATAAAATTGTGATTAATAATAAATATTGATTCTAATAGAATCAAATTAATTTTTGGTGAATAGTAAATTATGAATAGTAATGTGACCAATAGAATAATAACATCACTTGATAAATTATAAAAATAATTTAGGAATCTTGAATGGTAATTTGATATAAAAGAATAAGTAAATTTATATTTTAGAAATTATTAGTTAAGTATTGTTATTTTTTTGGTGTAAATAAGGATTTTAATTAAAAATTAACTTTATCATATTTAGAAAAAAATTCATAAAATGATGTTCATTTATGAATTTAGAACATTGATAAAAGGTTAGGGTGAATTTATGATTTTTTTATAAAAAAAAATCAGTGAATAGTAAAAATATAGTTTGGAGTTTTCGGTGTGTTTAATGACATCATAATGATATAATAATTAATATAAATTTTTTTTATAATTTTTTATAGTAAAATATTTTAGAAGGTGTACCAAGTGGCTAATACCATGGGAAAATACCATGGTCAAGCCCATGGTTTTTCAAATACCTCTGATGAGGTGTCCCTTGTAAATTAATAAAATATTCCCTCATTTTTTCTATAAATACCAACTCATTACTTCATTAATTTCATTCCAAATTCCACATCAATGATGATCTGGTCTTTTTACCTCCACATTTGTCCTCCCAAGGTTCCATTAATCCCCCTCAAGGTCCCAACCTTTTAGATTTTGAAGTTACTCTTCAAGGTAGGGGAACCTTTCACCCTCATTTTCAGTCAACACCTCTTTTTTGTTATGTCTTTGACCATCAATTCTCATATGTTTGGTTTTTATATAATATATCCATCTTAATTTAATTTTGATTTATATATTATGAGATTCCATTTTTTCTCTCATCAATTAATTTTCATATTTTTTCAGTGACGTTGTTAGGCTGCCAAATTTTCGTAAAAGAAATCACATCTTCTCTTTTCTTTAAAGTTTCTTTTTCCTAGGGTATGTTATTAAAATATCTATACCGTGATATTATTTATATTTAATTAATTCCTTATACTATATTATGAGTTATTTATTATTGGTTGAACCTTTTCCATTTTCTTTTTAATTTTTTCTAAAACAATGTTATACAGACGTTATGCTATAAATATTTCATATAAAAATTTCTCACTTTTCTTAAGAAATTATCTTATTTTATATATATGAACACCCAAATATATTTAGTTTATAAGGGTATTAATAAATAAATAAAAATGGTATATTTTATTATATAATTTACATACATTAAACTCTCATTCCTTTTCCATGGGTTATAAATGACATAACGATCAGGTTTTTAAGAACTTTTAAAATGTAAAGATTTTGAAAAAATACTCATTTATTTTATTCTTTTTATTTTATTTATGAAATGTTTGATTATAATATATGTGGATCACATGAAAATAATGACATATTAAGGGTGGTCCCAGATCATGTTCCAATACATTGGGTAAAACTATTAATCTCTAGAGATGACAAGTGTTTTGATTCCTTGGTGAATAACCATGGTAATTTTATAAAACCTTAGGGATGGACCTTGGTGATATGCTTATGAATGACTAAATTAAATGTATTAGCCATATTTTAATGTTATAATTAAATTTATTATTATTTTGATATTCCTATTTATCATTCCTTTATAATATTCCTTGTGTTCTTATTGATATCGCTCAAGTTCACATGTAAATTGTTTCACTTGTTTTCCTTACTAGGAATACTGCTCACACTTTCCTTTGATGTATGACTCCAGGTTATGAGATACAGTAAGTGTACATAGGATGAACTTTTAATTAATCTTATCAAGGTAATTAAAGTAATTTTATATGTTTTCATGTATTATGTACCTTTTTTCTATGACACTAAACTTTAAACATCCTCTGTTTGTAATGTAATGAATAGTTATGTAATAAGAAGGTGGGATGCCATAAGTGTGGTTTTATATTACCCCTCGATGCATCAACATTTCTCATGAAATAATTGTTTTTTAAAATTATTTGGATATTTAATGTAAGCATACCCATTCATTTAAATTCATTGGCACAATTTCTTGATAGTAAGAACCACGATATCTTGGTGGGAGGCCTTGATGGTAAGATCATAAAATTTTTCATCATGCATTCACTTATTAATATTTCATTCATTTTTATCCTCATGATTATTATATTGATATTTTCCATGGATACATTTTTAAGCTCATGTTTTTTATTCAATGGTGTTTTTATTGAATATCAATTCTATCGTATTTTTAATTCCATATCTACTCATGATAGATTATGTTGTATACTATCACTAAATGAGTGTATGATATCACCCTTTATCATCTTATCCTTTCCCCAGGATATAGAGAAGATATATTTGAATGATCTTCAAGGATGACATTTTTTTCATGTTCTATGTTATTTTTCCAATGTAATATGAAAATCATTTATGTATCTAGTCTCCAGACTTATAAATTAGTCAATCCTTTGTTTTTTATCCCTTGTATATTATACCAATGTAATAAATTAAACAATGTATCTAGCTTACTAGAGTTTGGGGAATTATAATATATGAGAAGGAATATCAATAGAGTGCTCAGAATCAGACTTGTGCTAAAATTTAATCATGGCTTTACATGAGACATGAAAATTGATTCCCCTCTCACCACAATTGATATAATCTCTATATATATAGTTCCATTCTATTTAAAAATCACATAAAATTATAAAAATATGAGAATAATTATATATGTAGGAAGTGTCTTACTATAAACCAAAATAAGAGAATATTTATCGACTTATGATAAATTAATTTACCATTTTTTGTTTTCATAAATAATTCAATATCTAATAATTAGGATGATTAACAAATAATATTAAAAAAATTAAATATATTAAAGAGTATGGGAAAACAAAATTAGTTAAGATATTTAGAGTTCTAGAGTAGATTATAATTGTACATTTGAGCACTTTTTTTCCTGATCTTCCTTGGTGGTAATGACCACATAACTATTCTATTTATCCATATGATTTATTGGATCATAATATTGATTTTCCATATTAACCCTTGGGTTGGTGTGTTTATCTATATAGCACCCAATTTATTTACACTTGAAATATTTAGTGGTTAGAGGAATATTAGTTGGGACTTACATATCTTCCATTTTTTGGGCCAGCCATATCAAATCACATTATTATTAATGTACTTGATGGAATTATTTTCCACACATATATCATTTTCCAATTCCTTTGAGAATTTTCCTCAATTAAATCTTCATAGGTTTTTGGAATGTATGAATTTGAATCCTCTTCCAACCTTGAGATTTATCATTTTAGTAATGTATTGTCCCTAAATCCAAGTGTACTATTAGAGTATCTAATTTCAATTTAATTCTCAAAAACACATCATACAATTTATTTATAGATAACGAAATCCCTTATAGCTAACTCTTTTTTAGGTAATTGATTTTTTTCACTAAATAAACTATATATTTTCCTTTAACATAAATAATAAATCTAGGGAAGTACATTGAATTTCCCATAATGTTTCAATTATGTGATCCAATGGATTCATTTAATTTTAAATTTAGATCTAGTATTTATCTTTACATATTAATGAGATGATTTTGGAGAAAATATTTATTGAAAAATATTTTTTAAAACTCCTCTTATATTATGCATTAAATTTCATCATTTTTCTTCATATTCTTTATAAAAGTCTACCATTTATTAACTTATCCATGTATATAATAAAAAATAAAATAAAATTTATATTCTTTGTGAACGAAAGAGTATAAAATATATTTTATAATGTGTTAACCCATTTATCATAAATTAGAGGATCAGATGGCCCACTAAAGGATGATAGGAATTGTCATGAAATGGTATTAATAGTGAGTTGTTCATTATTTGGTGAATTTATAATATTGACATGGTTCATATTACATTTTATATCCTGAGATAGTCATGTGAGATTAAACATGAGTTTTTTAAACCACCCCCATATTGTTTGGTTACTCATATGGATAATCATTTCATTATCCATAAAATTTATTATTTTCTTGATACCTCCTAATTCTAGTCATGTAGAAAAACAAAAACACTTAGCTTGAGTATTAAACAATTATAAATTGAGGGAACAATCATATTAAAATTAAAATAAATCTTAAGATTCCTTACCATATAAAATCTTAAATATACTTTTGGTTAACCTATATCTTTTTCAATTCAAATGAGGTTCATTTATTTTTTATCCCCTTGTTTTCTATAACATAATCAAAAAAATATCTAAAATAGTTTTTGATATAATTTGGGATTAATCAACCATATATTATAATATATAACATCCTTTTTAAATTATCCCTCAGAAATCACTAAAACATAACACCCCTAGAACCCAAAGGATTAGTGGTCCTCATATATTACATACATAAATGACTTATTTTAAAAAAAATGTACATTTATTCTGTAGAGACCCGAAGCTTGACATACATGGACATTACATTACTTTTACGGAATAATTAGTACATAACAAAAACACACACACAAGGACTGTAATAGTTTAGTGTCTTTGGAAACTCGGAATATAATCTTCTAATCATGGTGAAAGATCTTAAACATCTCCCATAAAGATCTTCTTCTTTTTTATACCTAAAACCTTTATTTATATCCTGGGGAAAAGAAAACATAAAAGGGTGAGCTCAAATGCTCAGTAAGGGTAAACAAAAGAAATATCAATCACATCATATACATAAGAACATAGCTTTTGGAAATCTTAACCTGCAAAAAAGAGAGCTCATAATATCATAACATGGGATAAATCATAGAAGTGAAATGTAATCCCAATAATCATAACATAAAACATGAGACTTTGTGGCATACACACATAATCATAGAGAATCATTTCTTGTTAGTCAAGACTCATTGCCAAGACTATCTTAGTGGACAAAGTCCCTTTCTGAATCAAGTCACCCTCGTTTCAGTCCTGTTTCACTGAACCGGTATAACCTACCATTCCAGCCATGTCTATCTCATGAGATATAAAATCTTTACCCGATGCATTGGAGGGATATATAGGTCCCACCCATCTTATAATGAATCCTTTCTTATGTGTTCCACATAATCATAAACCATACATCATAGCATAACCCATGTAATAAAAATGGGATTCTTAAACAACATGACATCATAAAACAATTCATATAAGATAAAGGAATTCATAAAAATATTTCCATCACAACATAATCAAATCCATGTAATAATAGGGATAAAAACAGAACCCTTTTATTATCTTATATGGAAAATAATTTTGATAAAATACTTGAACTTCATTCTTGAGGAAAATATCATTTCTACTTCAAAAACACTTTTCCTTTCTTACCGTGTCATACAATTTTAAACTAAAAGAAGTTGATTAAAAATAAACTTGAATACTTGTAAAGTAATCTTCTTGGAAATAATGTTTTAGAAATCCATTCATGCCGTATAAGTTAAAAAAACATTCTTCATACTTTTGTCAGAAAAGTCAAAAAGTTCCTCGTATGAAAAAAACAACAAAAGATTCCTTTCATATTCATTACTAAAAACTCACCGAAGGGTAAAATTGGATTTACACTAGTGTAAGTGGATGGAAATAATATTACATATTGAGGGAACATGGATGTGGATGATAAAATACACCCCAATAAATACTTACGAATAAACAATCTCGGATAAAAATGAGATTGTGATATTTCCCTTACCTTAGGTCTGACTTGCTTTGTAAGTGTCCCAACCTCCTATATAATGATTTAAATCATGTTATTGACTTATTACAGAATAATATTAATTTTTATTATATCATATATGGTCCACTTATGACTTTATATTACCCGTTCTTTTGTAAATTCATGTTAAAGTAGTGTTTTGGGTAAAATCGTCTCATTTTTCGTTCGTGTTTTTCACTTGTAATTATTCATATGATTACTTAGATCATGATTACTTAATTCCAGAATATAAAACATGATATATATATATATATATATATATATTCAGAATATACATATATAATAAATCAGTAAATGGGAAGAAATACACTGTTCATGGAGACGTTAGTCCGTACGTATGCATGAACGCTGTTTTCGTTTCCTTATTGAATTGAATGGAATTAAGTAGATGACATACATATAAATATAAATAATTCCAGGTAATTATTAAGTCATATATTTCATTAGTACTTATTATATATACTTTATAATCATTCATGAATGGTTAATCATTGAGAATGAATCTCATCGCGTCGTGGAGACGGTAGTCCGTACGTACGCACGAGCGATGATATCGTTCCCATGGTCATGGAATTGTGTTGAAGTGTATGTATACTATTTCAGTATCAATATCACTTTATAATAATCATATATAGTTACTCATTAAATCATTATACCCATCCAATTAAGGTGGTGTTGGAAAATAGATTACACCACGGCGTGGAGACGGTATTCCGTACGTACGCACGCGCGGTGATTTCCTTTTTCCGTAGGATGGATAGAAGGTTAATTAGAGTTGTTTCATATTTATAATAACATATCAGTATATAAGAAATAATGATGTTATTACTTTATCATGAAACAACTAAAGAAGAAGAAGTTGAAGAAGAAAGAAATTGAAAAAGATCGGTAATGGATATTACCTCTTTTTGACGCGCCTTTTCTTAACCTCCACATAAAGAACTAAGGATGGTCTTTGAAGAAGACCAGGACCTCTAGGATGATACTAGGTAAGTGGAGAAGAGATTTGTTCAGGGGTTGGCCGAGCTTGAAGGCTCAAAGTTGTGTGAGGAGGAGGGGGAGGAGGTGCCCTTTTATAAGGGAGGAGAGGGGCACCTTAGGAATATCTCAAAATATTATTTTATATTAAAGTAAAAATTGGTTTATAATGGTTCCAAAGGGTCTTATTTCGAAGCTAAAGTGGGGATGGGTCGAAATCCTATCAACCAATAGGATTTAGACAAGTTTAGGGTATTATTTTAACCTTACCAATTAGATTTAACTCTAAGTTAAATAATTTAACTTTTACCGTGTCTTTTTGTTTTCTTTCACTATATGGTTAATACACTTACTATAACATGCCAAACGAACCCCAAATTGTTTATTATTAATATATATATCCTTATCTAAGTCATTTGGCCGAACCTTTGATTTTTAGGAATAAAATAACAATTAATAATATAATATTTGATTTTAAAACTATTTTGTGTCAATTTTGACACTATTTGATATATGATTTTTGTGAAAGTCATAACAGAATTATATGTTCTAAAAAAGTTTATTAAATCAACACTAATATATCATAGTAACCTATAAAATTAGTGGGATTCATAAAAAGTCTCAAATTACATTTATTTTGGTGTTTATAACATCAATTATGTCAATATTTCATTAATAAGATAATTACTGCATCATCATTGTGTCATAAATAAATTAAATTATTTTTGTCTAAAAATTATAAATAAAATACCATTATGTATGAAATCATTTTATATATCTAATGAATATTTATAGTCGAATTTATCTTATGTATAACCCCATATTAAAAATGATTTACTTATTAAACTTTGATTTTAACTATTTTAACCCTTCTTTAAATAAATTAATAATAAATGTCCTAATCTAATCCAAGTGGGCCTAAATGATAATATTTTACACTTAAGGTTGTTTTTTTCCAAGATACACTTGTTCAATAGAATTAGGACATGTGTTAGGGTAATATTAATATCATTCTTACCCTTAATTACCCTATTTACTTTTAACCGTGGTAAATAAAAGTAAAAAGTTACTATTCACCAGAAAATAATTTCATCTCGTTGAACCACATTTTACTTACTGACATCAACCGTGTCTCTTGAATTTTTGAAATTCCATTCACAGAAGCGGTAAAATTATGTTTTATGAAAAATTCAGTTTTTTTTAACTACCACTTAGTAGTTTCACTATTCATCAAAAATTGATGTTTTTCAGAACAATGCCAAAATTTCATCCTAAGATATATTTCATATTCCAAATTCAAAAATGAATTCTATTTTACCAAATTAATAACATAGAAGTTTCATTAATTAATTTTATAATTAAATCCCACTGTTAAACAAATAGCGTGTTTTTAAGAAACAATATCTATCAAAAGATTGACACTTGTTTATGTCTGGTTTAAATGTGAAATTACATTCAATGACCAACATTTTATTAAATTGTAAAAATATATTGTAAATATACTTTAAAACCACTCAAATTAATAATTTATCACTATTAATTATTTTGATTAAAAAAGTTGTTTTTAATTATAATTTAGTAATTTTCACTATTCATCAGAATATGAAAGTTATCCGAAAAGTACCAAAATTTCACCTTAGGCTAAATTCGATACTCCGAATCCAAAAATGAAGTCCATTTTGAGAGATAAATTTTCAAAAAATTTAAAAGGTGGTTATTACTATTTATAACGGCTAGTTATAATAATATTATAATAGCATATCGTTGTTTAGTGGAACTCGGTATTGCGTACTACACACACTATCGAGGAAGGTCGCGATTGCATGTAATGCAAGGCAAGTCAAGGATGTGTGTTGTGCAAGCTCCTTTTGGTGTAGCGTACAACACAAGACATTAATAAAATTAAAAAAGAATAGTTTTCATAAAATCTCGGGCAGTTACATTCTACCCCCCTTAAAATGAATTTCGCCCTCAAAATTCGTCGGGGTTATAAATAGTTTACTATTCAAAAGTTTCTTTAATAGAAACCCACATCGTAAAAAGGAATGCCAAAACTTGGCTTTAAAAACTAAAGTATGAAATGTAACGATTACCCAAACAAACTAATCACTGGGTTTCCACATAGGTTAAAATATGGATATGGAAGAGAAATCTAACCATCACGTTCTGATGGAGAGTGGTAGAGAACATGGCTATGGAAAAGCCAGTAATCACAAATCCATATATTTGTGATGAAATAATGTACCATCTGATTCATCAGGTATAAGATCACTATGACAACATTTTTGGTTTTCAAGATCATTTCCCTAAAGATGAAAATTTGAATTAGAATAAATACTTACTTTATTTTGGTACAATCTCACTGTTGTTTGTGCCTTGAACAATTTCCACTTCATCTCTTAAATAAATGAAGTTGAATTTGTTATTTGTGAAGTGTTATCAGATCATGTGATAGAATGACGGGTCATTCCATCTGTCTCAAACAAAAGGTTACCAAAAATTATATACATAAGTCGATCTATAGTGAAATTAATCATATATGATTCTTAAAATGGACTTATACTTCATATATCATACTGCTTAATATAATAAAACTAGTTTCTACTAAACAAGGACTTCCTGTAGGCCAATGGTAGGCGATAAAGGCCAGTCGCACTTCGATTGTGGGTTCGATTTCCACAGCCTTGTCCGACGCGATGGGATGTCGCCCTCCCTGCAGGTTGTCCTTTTTCTAAAACTATATTACTATAACATCCCATCAATAATATAGAAAAAAACTTCTATCCTTAAACAATACTAACTTATATCCAACATAATCCATTCTAATCTTCAGGATTATCCATAATACTGCAGTCCACTCTCATAACATAGTGAAAATGATTACTAGAGATTTAACACCATCGTCGATCCCCATATTTCATTTGATATGTTTTGTTGGTCACATTCAAAGTCCTTAATCATGTATTCTATTGAATACCTTAGTGAAAACATGAATGTAGTTAAAAGTTAACACTTTCCACATACCAAAATCCTCAAAATTCTATATACTCAAACCATGATATCACTTAGTCCTTATATCAATCATGAGCTCATGAATACTGTTAAACATTTCATTTTTCTCGTTTTCCCTTCATTATGCGCATATCATCTTATTTCCAAAAATATCTCAATTACATTGAATACCACATTAGACCAATACATAAATATTCCAATACTTTATGATACAACATTATTTTGGAATCCCATTACATAAACACTTAATCATTCCACCACATCGTTATCATATTCAACATCGCCAATGGTGATCGCATGTGACTTCCCTTTTTCCTTTGCCTTCAGTGGTTTCTCATGTTGATCATCACTAACCCTTGGATTAGGGCATTTATTAGCATAATTCCCCATTTCATTGCACTTGAAGCATTGAAGTGTTGCTGGTGCGTTCTCTGCAGTGTTTACTTTATTCACATCATTAGAAACCCTTTTTCCATTACTTCGACACTCAGCTGCTCGATGACCTTCTTTTCCACACTTAAAACATTTTCTAGTCCCTTTAAGACAATTTCCACCATGCTTCTTTCCACACTTTGTGCATAAGGAAACATTCATCTTCTTTTCACCATTATTCTGAGATTTCTCCTTAAACTCCATCTTTCGTTTCTTGTCAAAACCATGAGATGGATATGGAACACAAACTTCCATTTCTACCTTGATAGCAGAACGCACAATTTCTTCATAGCTACTGAAGTCTCTTATAGCTAATGCCTTTAGAAGACTTGGTTTTAAGCCACTGAAAAATCGATCAACTTTACTTTCAGGTTGGATGATAATGCCAGATGCATACCTTGCAAGTCTTGTAAAATTTGCTTCGTATATACCAACAGATTCATCATCCTTCTGCTTCAGCTCAAGAAACACCTTTTCCATCTTTGTTCGAAGAATACGAGGGAAGTACTTACTGAAAAACATGTTCTTGAACTCGTCCCATTCCATGGACTCAATTTCATCTCTTTGCCTCGTATTCTTGATAGGATTCCACCATTGATCAGCTTCACCTTCCAAACGATATACTGCTAAGATGACTTTATCATGTTCAGAACATTGAAGAACTGAAAATATCTTTTCAGTGGTACTGATCCATTGTTCAACAACAAGTGGATCAGAAGACCCACTGAAAGAAGGTGGACGTTTCCTCATGAAGGACTCAATAGAATATTGTTCCCTTCTCTGCTCATTTGGAAGTCCAGAATGATTCATAGCTTGTGTAAGTATAGCAATAATATTTTGCACTCCATCTCCCATAACATTTGTTTGTTCAGGAGGACAATCATTGCATTGTCCATTGCATTGATCAACACGGTTCCTTCGGGTTCCAGCCATCGTCTAAAACCCAAAAAGAATAGTGTAAGAGGCAAAAATCATGCTAGGGAAAACAACATAATAAAGGGGGAGTACCTTCAATATCTAACATATTAGGTTTAATTCTATGATCGTTTGCGTAGTTCTAGTACTATAACCTATACGTATACTTAACCTTAGGGACATCCCTAGACATACCTTAGAAATATCTATAGGGATCTCACTAATGTTCTCGCAACCTAGTTTCCAAAGGTTGACTAAACCTTTCCTCTGATACCAACTGTAGAGACCCGAAGCTTGAATTACATGGACATTACATTACTTTTGCAGAATAATTAGTACATAACAAAAACACACACACAAGGACTGTAATAGTTTAGTGTCTTTGGAAACTCGGAATATAATCTTCTAATCGTGGTGAAAGATCTTCAACATCTCCCGTAAAGATCAACTTTTTTTTATACCTAAAACCTTTCTTTATATCCTGGGGAAAAGAAAACATAAAAGGGTGAGCTAAAATGCTCATTAAGGGTAAACAAAAGAAATATCAATCACATCATATACATAAGAACATAGCTTTTGGAAATCTTAACCTGCAAAAAAGAGAGCTCATAATATCATAACATGGGATAAATCATAGAAGTGAAATGTAATCCCAATAATCATAACATAAAACATGAAACTTTGTGGCATACACACATAATCATAGAGAATCATTTCTTGTTAGTCAAGACTCATTTCCAAGACTATCTTAGTGGACAAAGTCCCTTTCTGAATCGAGTCACCCTCGTTTCAGTCTTGTTTCACTGAACCAGTATAACCTACCATTCCAGCCATGTCTATCTCATGAGATATAAAATCTTTACCCAATGAATTGGAGGGAGATATAGTTCCCACCCATATTATATTGAATCCTTTCTTATGTGTGCCACATAATCATAAACCATACATCATAGCGTAACCCATGTAATAAAAATGGAATTCTTAAAAAACATGACATCATAAAACAATTTATATAAGATAAAGGAATTCATAAAAATATTTCCATCACAACATAATCAAATACATGTAATAATAGGTATAAAAACAGAACCCTTTTATTATCTTATATGGAAAATAATTTTGATAAAATACTTGAACTTCATTCTTGAGGAAAATATCCTTTCTACTTCAAAAACACTTTTCCTTTCTTAACATGTCATAAAATTTTAAACTAAAAGAAGTTGATTAAAAATAAACTTGAATACTTGTAAAGGAAGCTTCTTGGAAATAATGTTTTAGAAATCCATTCATTCCGTATAAGTTAAAAAAAACATTCTTCATACTTTTGTCGAAAAAGTCAAATAGTACCTCGTACGAAAAAAATGACAAAAGATTCCTTTCATATTCTTTACTAAAAACTCACCGAAGGGTAAAATTGGATTTAAACTATTTTAATTGGATGGAAATAATATTACCTATTGAGGGAACATGGATTTGGATGATAAAATACACCCCAATAAATACTTACGAATAAACAATCTCGGATAAAAATGAGATTGTGATATTTCCCTTACCTTAGGTCTGACTTGCTTTGTAAGTGTCCCAACCTCCTGTATAATGATTTAAATCATGTTATTGACTTATTATAGAATCATATTCATTGTTATTATATCATATATGGTCCACGTATGACTTTATATTACCCGTTCTTTTGTAAATTCATGTTAAAGTAGCGTTTTGGGTAAAATCGTCTCATTTGTCGTTCGTGCTTTTCACTTGTAATTATTCATATGATTACTTAGATCATGATTACTTAATTCCAGAATATAAAACATGATTTATATATATATATTCAGAATATACATATATATTAAATCATTAAATGGAAAGAAATACACCATTCATGGAGACGGTAGTCCGTACGTACGCATGAACGCTGTTTTCGTTTCCTTATTGAATTGAATGGAATTAAGTAGATGACATACATATAAATATAAATAATTCCAGTATAATTATTATGTCATATATTTCATTAGTACTTATTATATATACTTTATAATCATTCATGAATGGTTAATCATTGAGAATGAATCTCATCGCGTCGTGGAGACGTTAGTCCGTACGTACGCACGAGCGATGATATCGATCCCATGGTCATGGAATTGTGTTGAAGTGTATGTATACTATTTAAGTATCAATATCACTTTATAATAATCATATATAGTTACTCATTAAATCATTATACCCATCCAATTAAGGTGGTGTCATAAAATAGATTACACCACGGCGTGGAGACGGTATTCCGTACGTACGCACGCGCGGTGATTTCCTTTTTCCGTAGGATGGATAGAAGGCTAATTAGATTTTTTTCATATTGATAATAACATATCAGTATATAATAAATACTGATGTTATTACTTTATCATGAAACAACTAAATAAGAAGAAGTTGAAGAAGAAAGAAATTGAAAATGATCGGTAATGGATATTACCTCTTTTTGACGCGCCTTTTCTTAACCTCCACTTAAAGAACTAAGGAAGGTCTTTGAAGAAGACCAGGAACTCTAGGATGATACTAGGGAAGTGGAGAAGAGATTTTGGCAGGGGTTGGCCGAGCTTGAAGGCTCAAAGTTGTGTGAGGAGGAGGGGGAGGAGGTGCCCTTTTATAAGGGAGGAGAGGGGCACCTTAGGAATATCTCAAAATATTATTTTATATTAAAGTCAAAATCGGTTTATAATGGTTCCAAAGGGTATTATTTAGAAGCTAAAGTGGGGATGGGTCAAAATCCTATCAGCCAATAGGATTTAGACAAGTTTAGGGTATTATTTTAACCTTATCAATTATATTAAACTCTAAGTTAAATAATTTAACTTTTACCGTGTCTTTTGGTTTTCTTTCACTATATGGTTAATACAGTTACTATAACATGCCAAAAGAACCCCAAATTGTTTATTATTAATATATATATCCTTATCTAAGTCATTTGGCCGAAACATTGGTTTTTAGGAATAAAATAACAATTAATAATATAATATTTGATTTAAAAACTATTTTGTGTCAATTTTGACACTATTTGATATATGATTTTTGTGAAAGTCATAACAGAATTATATGTTCTAACCAAGTTAATTAAATAAACACTAATATATCATAGTAACCTAGAAAATTAGTGGGATTCATAAAAAGTATCAAATTACATTTATTTTGATGTTTATAACATCAATTATGTCAATATTTCATTAATAAGATAATTACTACATCATCATTGTGTCATAAATAAATTAAATTATTTAATGTCTAAAAATTATAAACAAAATACCATTATGTAGGAAATAATTTTAGCTTTCTAATGAATATTTATAGTCGAATTTGTCTTATGTATAACCCCATATTAAAAATTATTTACTTATTAAACATTGATTTTAACTATTTTAACCCTTCTTTAAATAAATTAATAATAAATGTCCTAATCTAATCCAAGTGGGCCTAAATGATAATATTTTACACTTAACGTTGTTTTTGGTCGAGATACACTTGTCCAATAGAATTATGACATGTTTTAGGGTAATATTAATATCATTCTTATCCTTAATTACCCTATTTACTTTTAACCGTGGTAAATAAAAGTAAAAAGTTACTATTCACCAAAAAATATTTTCATCTCATTGAACCACATTTTACTTACTGACATCAACTGTGTCTCTCGGATTTTTTAAATTCCATT
This sequence comes from Viscum album, assembly GCA_963277665.1. NCBI lineage: Eukaryota > Viridiplantae > Streptophyta > Magnoliopsida > Santalales > Viscaceae > Viscum > Viscum album. Next base: position 1,715,613,513 of record OY728122.1, read on the forward strand.
CACAGAAGTGGTAAAATTAAGTTTTATGAAAAATTCTGTTTTTTTTACTACGACTTAGTAGTTTCACTATTCATCAAAAATTGATGTTTTTCAGAACAATGCCAAAATTTCATCCTAAGCTATATTTCATATTCCAAATTCAAAAATGAAGTCTATTTTACCAAATTCATAACATAGAAGTCGCATTAATTAATTTTATAATTAAATCCCGCTGTTAAACAAATAGTGTGTTTTTTAGAAACAATATCTATCAAAAGATTGACACTTGTTTATGTCTGGTTTAAATGTGAAATTACATCCAATGACCAACATTGTATTAAATTGTAAAAATATATTCTAGATATACTTTAAAACCACTCCAATTAGTAATTTATCACTATTAATTATTTTGATTATAAAAGTTGTTTTTAATTATAATTTAGTAATTTTCACTATTCATCAGAATATGAAAGTTATCCGAAAAGTACCAAAATTTCACCTTAGGCTAAATTCGATACTCCGAATTGAAAAATGAAGTCCATTTTGAGAGCTAAAATTTCTAAAATTTTAAAAGGTGGTTATTACTATTTATAACGGCTAGTTATAATAATATTATAATAGCATATCGTTGTTTAGTGAAACTCGGTATTGCGTACTACACACACTATCGAGGAAGGTCACGATTGCGTGTAATGCAAGGCAAGTCAAGGATGTGTGTTGTGCAATCTCCTTTTGGTGTAGCGTACAACACAAGACATTAATAAAATTAAAAAAGAATAGTTTTCATAAAATCTCGGGCTGTTACATATTCCACATATAAATCACACATTAATCTCTCCTAGACATTCCATATGTTATAATCTACTCCATTTCCCATGTAATGTAAACATAATAAAATGAAGAGATTAGACGCTGAGTAAGGTGTAAAACATTAGGGATATTAATCAAATTAATAAAAGTGATAGAAAAAAATATTATAAAATGTAAATGTATGAAAGAGAACATAATATTATAATGATACACATAAAGAGTTAGAACCATGGATAATAACAAGAATCATCACATAAATTTGAGGAATAAAACTAGCTTATGGAATCATAAGACAATAGTCACGAGTCGTGGAGATATAGTATAAGAGTATGTAACAAACATAAGCATAAAAATCATAAATTATGTCAATGATAACCACCAAAACATTATTGTCGTAGCACACTTGGCTAATCACCTATGTCCCAATATATAATAGACTTGGATAACCACCTATGTCCCAAAACATAGTAATCTCATGAGAAATAAACATTATCCCATTAAATTGGAGTTCATATAATTTTGGACACACCGATTTCATAATAATAAACCATATATTTGTGTGTTATATAAACATTAAAACATTTATAAATCAATTATAGATTACTTAACCCAAGAGAATGAATAGGTTTCATTAAAAGAAGAAACATACATAGAAATAAATCATGCATATAAAAAATATGATTTTATTAAATCATTTCCCAAAATATACATGAAAAATATTAAAATATTATCGCATAAGTGGATATTTACATTGTGAAAACCCCATTTAAGAGAGTATAAAAATTTTAAAAAGTTAATAAGAAAAATTTTAATAGCATTAAATTAAAAACCAAAGTATTTTAGAATATATTGTAAACTATGAATTTAAATAAATATATTTTTAATTTTTTTTGGAATAAAAAAAATTAAATTCATGCTTCATAGAGAAAAAATGGTGGGGAATGTGGCTCGGATAGAAATTTAAGAGAAATTAAATTATTACCCTCCCATCATTGGAGAAATTCAATGAAAATAAAAAAAATACATTAAAAATCATATAAATATAACTAATGAAGGATAAAATATACATTATAGAAAATAATAAAGATGGATATGAATGAAAAATAATCTGATAAGAAAAGAGAAAAAAAATTTCATACAAAAGACATATCAGGGGAATTATAAATCCATGAAAGGGAATATAATTGGATGATATGAAAATATAAAAAATAAATAGAGTAACCGAAAAGAAAAATGTTTATTTTTATAAAAAATACACAAAAATTACACAATATAAAATTAGACCTTGATAATCTCAATTAAGAAGAGAGATCGATTAAAGAACACTTATCATACTCCAAATGTATATGAACATGCTCTAAACTATAGTATAATAAAAATATAATTCTTAGTAACCTATTTTATGACCCTATTAATATTTAAATGATATTTTATTAATAAATTATACTCATTTATTTCATATAAGTTATGTATTTATAGTTTATTTTCATTATCAAATTTTAGTAGTTTGGCTTGTTTCATACTAGTTTTGATATGATGATTTTTATCACAGTTCATTATTATTAAGTTCATAATTAATATATTATTAATTTTAGTGATATAATAGTATTATAATTAAATTTAAATTTAAATTTTCATTTTATGGTAGATACATGTACCATTTTCATGAATATAATTCACAATGTTCATGTTTTAGGTCGCATTACTGATATCAATGAGTAATTTTATAATGATTATTCAGTTGAGTGAAAACATTTCATAACTAAAAAAAATTAATTACACATTAATATAATATGTTATTAGTATTTATGTTTTGATACCCATATAATATAAAAATTATTAAGTTGTTATAAAAAAATTTATATAAGTTATTGAATCACCCCAAAAAAGAACATGTTATACTACTGAGTGAAAGAAAACATATGGTTATATTATAGTAATATCATTTTTATCGGAGAAAAATGATATTAATAACAATTAATTAGTGTATTGAATTTTGTTAAAGAAGAGTTCATGGGTTAAATAAATAATATATAGGTAGAGGAACTCATTACTCTAGTGGAATCACTGATTCTCATAATGGGTCTATTCATAAGAAGGATTTTTTCATTTTTATTGAGAATAGAAGCAACCCAAAATTAGAGAGAAATGTAGGGGAGGAAATTTGGATTGTTGTTCAAGAGTATACATAAAAGGAAAATTTATTTGGTATGGGAATATGAGGTGTTCTTTTGTATATAAGTTTGAGTGGAATATTAGTAATTTTTCATTCCTTAATAGTTAATGATGATGATTGTAATATGAAAATTGACCCATAGGTATAAAAAATCTTGGAGTATTAATATTAACTCCATTATTGTCATTTATTTTATTTGTAGGAGTTGATACCTTATTTTAACCATAAATAGTATTCATTATTTTCACTATTTAAAAACATAATTCACTATTCACTGTAATTAATTATTTTTTCAAGAAAAAATTAAATTAATCCTCCAACCAAATTTCAATGATCAAATTATAAATTTTAAATCCATGTTTTAAAATTCAATATTTAGATATTTTAAAATTATCTAATAAATAGTAAAATATAATACCTTATAATATAATTTTTCTTGAATAAAAATAATGTCATATGAAATGAATGATTATATTTTGATTTCTTATCAATTTTTAATTATTTAATGGATATTATTTATTTATTATTCAGGAAGAATATATTGTTTCTATTTAATTACTCACTTTTCTTAAAGTAATATACACCCCTCATAACATTTTCAATATACTCATTGTCTATGTATATTCCCAACGGTCTTATACATACTCAACGACCATATAAGAATCTTCTTTGTATTTTTCAATGAAGTATATAAATTTAAATAATTATTTAATGTTTTTTAAATTATCATATTTACAATATTTTTACATAGTTACATAATTATTATTTGGTGTATGATCATCAATATGAACCATTAGAATGAATATTTTAGGATCATAATCAATTTATTGAATTCTAGATTGATTCCTCTTGTATGTTTTAAAATTTTGGTTCCTATATAAAATATTTCTTGGGATGGTAGAAATACAATGAAAATATTACTCTAATTCAATAGAGAAATACTCTGTGCGACACAAACCTGAGACTTCTTCGTGACCCCATAAGACTGCTACCACTAAGACAAAACCAAATGGAATTATGTTCCATATATATTAATTATAATGTTTTAATTTTTATTATTTTTTTAACATTATTCCTTTAATTAAATTAATTTTTGTTCGTTTTTATTTTTTTTTCATATAAGATAAGTTATCCATCACATTATATTTATTAATTATAATTCAAAAAAAAATGGGTGGTAAATTTATTAGTTATAAAAATTAATTAATGAATAAAAACCTTTCCCAACACTAAATCATAATGTCACATGTATTTAGAATAGATATTTGGGTTGGTTTTTGGCTAGACTAAGTGTTTTTGGAGCCGGTGAAGGTGTTGGAATTATCAGTATCGAATGAGGAACAAGCCTTTCTAGTTATCCTAGACACTGACATATAATTTTCATAAATTAGGTTACAAGTTTTCGATCATTTATTCATTTTTATTTAAGGGTTTCAAGATGTTTATAATGTCTAGCAATTAATGTTTCCAATTTTTCTGGGACTTGTACTAAATTTTTTAAAATTTAGAAAAGGTATTCATATATGATAATTCTTATATAAGAGGATTTTAGAAACACTCATCCAATGTAAGGGAACTATAAGTAATGGTATTATATAGTATGGGGATTCTAGACACACTATTCCCAAGTAATAGGATTCCTAAAACATTGTTCCAAAGAAATGGAATTCCCGTGTAAGGGAATTTTTATGTAAGGGATTTCCTATGTATGGGAAATTGAAATTTTTAGACATTTCCAAAAAAATATTCTATAATGAATTTTTATTCAAAAACCTTTCCAAAACTAAATAATTGATTTAAAATTGTTATATAAGGGAGAATAAGTCATACACACACCATATAAAATGAAAAAAATTCCCATGGAGATCCCATATTTTCCCCTTCCTCTCTAAGGGATATTACCTTTTTTTCTTATCATAATAACATGTTGTTTGAAGAGGGAAGGAGTTTTAGTTAAGGTTAACAATACTCATGTAACTACTGTTTATATTTCTCACTATTTAATTATTCCACACTAAAAAACCAAATTTCAAGGACTTTTTCATATTTATCTATATATTTTGATTAAAGATGAACTAGTCAGAGATTTTTTAACAAGTAGAGTCTTGTAAACTCAAAGTTATGGATTCTAAGATTATTCCTAAATTATATGTTTGTTATGGTATTTGTGGTAAGTTTCCATGCATGGGGTGGTTTTGGTAAGACATGTTACAAAATTTATAGATTTGTTATTACCCTATAGATATATTGGAGGGTATTCTTGGGTATTAAATGGTGTAGTTGATCATGGAAATACATAATTGATGTGATATAGGATTCCATGGTTTTTTTGGAGTGATGACACCAGTTTTAGAAATTATTCTATGATGTGATGGTTGAGGCAGTTCCATAGTTTTGTATTGGGAGTTTCTCGTCAGTTTTTTAGTGATGTTTATCACTAGGAGTCAGTATATGTGTTTTTATGGATAAAGGTGATGGATTTGACTGTTAATATAGTTGGGTTATGTGGTTATATGTGGTCATAGAGGTTCACCAGAGGTGTGACCTTTTTTATAGTGATACCGCTCACCTTGGGTAGCAGATAAGTTCATTGAGGACTTGTTCACATAAGATAACACCCATTGAGGTTTTGTTGGCCTCTCAATATAATTGTATTTATATATATATTATACTACATAGGGGGTGGTTTTGACCATTTGTATGGAGTAGGTGCTCACCATTGGAGACTATAGTTGGGGTTAGTTGAGACCCCTATTTGGGGGGTTGAGGCTCTCTATTAAGTTAGGGATATTAGGCAAGGACATGTATGTATGGGTATCACCATGCCTTGAGAAATTAGGTTATTGATATGGTAGTGGTGAAGTGTGTGGAAGTCCATGAGCCTTTTAAGATGTATTGGATGTCTATGTGATTTTGTTTGGAATTTGAGGCCATGTGTTATGTAATTTATTGGAATTATGGGGGTTCTTAGGGTATGAGAAACCATAGATGTATCATTCAAACATGGAATTAGCTAAGGTTTGTAAAAGTTAACTTGTGTCTATTGATCATAAGGATTGTAGGTTGTTTGATACGGTTAATTACTTTTTATTTGTGTTTTCTATACATTATTATATGTATAGATATTAGTTAGGGAAACCATTGGTGGTGGCCTACTAATTTCACACTCACACCCTACACATGAACTCATTGAAACATGAAGAATTTATTTTTCTTAGTAAAGGAATGTGAAATTTTTTAATGGTTGGAACTTGGTAAAGCATGGAACAAAGATGGTTCATGAACTAATAAATGATTTTTTAAATGATAGGGTGGTTACTTTGTGTTGGTATGAAGGTTTAATCTTTTTTTCTTTTACAAATGTACTTATATTATTAGACAATGATTAGTCTTGTTTACTTTTTTATGATTTCATAACATGATGAATTTTTATTAGACTGACTACATATATATTTGGATTTATTATTCATTATTATTTTGTTTTCTTCTACATTGTTTAGGTATTTGGTATAATTATAATTCTTATCATAAAAGTTTATAATACCTCTAATATCACTTAATAGACTCTCACTTCTATTTTAAAAAAATTGGAATACTATGCGGTGTTCCTATGGTCATATTGTGCACCTCTAGATCGAGCACTATTTCTGTGGTCTTGGGAGATGAGGCATTGAAATTCTATATAAGAGATTGAGTATTATAAGGTAGTACCTAAGTAGGTTGGTTAAAAAGTATATAATGTTTTTCATTCAATAAGTATTCAATGTGGTTATTAAAAAATTATTTTTTTATATTGTAGAACACAATTATAGGAATGTATTGGAACTAGGATAGACGTTATATTGTGTGTCTTTCATGCACCTGCAATAGCAAAAGTATATGTTACCATGGGAACTATGATTTTTGTAAAGATTTTTGTTGTAAACTCTTCAGTTATTTTAAATTATTCAAATCATGATATATGATTTTTTTTATGTTGTTGTTTTTTATGCTAGAATCATGGCCCCAAGATTCAAGAGGGGTGCCCAGGCTTCATATTAGGCATTTAAGAAACACATAGATTTTTTTTTCCAATTGTGACTATTTTTAGAAACTTTATTATAAAATGAGGGATTAACTATTTAAAGATTCAAAAATTATATATATATATATATATATTCCTTTATATTATCTTGGTGGAATTCTTATTATCTAAATTTAGAGGGTAATAATTCCAAAAATAAAAACGAGTGGGATTTTTTAGTGTCAATAACAACCTATTCAATTTTTTGGTATAGTATATTGGTGGAATTTTACTCATCCAACTGAGATATGTGGTTACTAATTTGAATGGGTATGTAATTTTATTTTTTTCCATGTGTGCATGGTATGTGGCCATGATATGGGTAGGTTAGGGTTATTAGGCTACATGATATGTGACAGGGGTTCAGTAAAGAAGTGTAAGGTCTTGTGGGTATCACTCCTAGTTACAGTTTTCTATATTTATTATATCTTTATTATTATTTTATTATTATGGTATTTGGTTATCAATGATATTCCACATAGACATCCTCCATTGGGGTATCCTGAAGGTATAGATGTGATTCCACTAGGGCGTTCATGGAATAAGGACCTTGAGGGTGGGGAGAGAATGAGTTATAGGTAGAGACTTCAATGATGGTATAATAGCTAAAATGTGTAGAAGAGTTGGGTATTTAGTTAGATGATAACCATAGGGATATATTAGGGATAGTTATTCAATGTATTTATTGGGGAGCTTCGACTGCTAAAATGATCATCAAATATATGACACGATAGTTCCAATCCCATTATCCTTAATTATTTTCGGGATGATGGACCCTAGGGAGAGGAATTATAGATAGAGTTTTTGTATAATATCATTGATAATATTTAAAAAAACCTATGGTGGAGGGTGAATTTGGATATATATATGATCATAGGAATAGAAAATCATTGTTTGGGTGTATAAGTACATGCTTGAAGATATGTGGGGTTAACATGTAAGGAATTTGATGTTATTTTCTTTGGTAAGTTAATTATCGATACATTGAGGTTTAAGTGGACCTATAAATATATGTACTTGGTATAGAGGACATATCCATAATATATTATTATATAACATTATATAACTTTTATTTTTTGTGCAGATATTGTAGGGGTACGAGGTTTCTAAGTTATAGAAATTTGAGGATGGTTTATGTCATGTTATTTTGGTTCAGGTTAACATCTTCATATTGAAAATGTTTTCAAAGGTGGTGAATCATGCATTTATAGTTGAGATTAATTTAGTGGATGAGACCATACCATGATGGGTGGTTGAGATAGATCGTATACATAGTGGAGCTCTAGGTAGCTAGAAGTAGGGTAGTGAGGAGACTCCATATGGAAGATGGAGAAAAGGTAGAATGATGCCAACATTTTTTGGACCATCAATGATGTCTTTTCAGTATGGGAATATGGGACATTTTCATGCTATATTTAATCATCCATAGACATAGTGCGATCATGTGTATTGTTATAGAAACTATAGAAGATTTGTTAGAGGAAGTTATAAGAAATTGGGGGTCATAGACTAATTCAAACTTAGGGATCTGAGGTTAGACCAAGAGAAATACAGAGATCTATTAATAGGGACAGTATAACATACATAGAATCTTGATGTGGACATGACACCCGGGGGTAGGGATAATTTTCTTTTAGGATGTAAAATTATACATAGAGGACCAGTATTAAAAAATTGGGATTTAGGATAGCTGTGTGTTGTTGAGCATCTATACTTGAAGTTGGTTAGAGATACAACAACATTTAGAGGTACACCATGAATTTTTATCATGGTTTTTTGTTTTATTTATTATATATATTGGTGAAAAATGTGGAAATATGATTTAACGAGGTGTTTTTTTATATGTGATCATCAAATAAAATTCTTTATAAATATTGGATGTGTTGGAATTGGGAATTAATGTATGAATGTAGTGCGATTTAGGATTTATGTTGATGTCAGGTGAAATTCATTATTTATATTAGCATCAAATATGATTCATTGTAAATGTGGGATGATTTTTCCTCAAGAATTAAATTTTTCATCATGAATCATATGATATGATATGTGATAATTTGAATTATGTGAGGTGATGATGGATGATTATCATTAGCTATGTAAATATCTGATATTTTGTATGATATAATGGTGCGATGTCATCATTATATTAGTTAGTTGAATTAATATGAGATCAAGTAAGTGATGAAAATAGTGGAGAGTTTCCATCAAAGTAATTATTTTAAAATATTATGTACCTGGGGTAGTCCAAGCCTCTTGGGAGGAGTCATATTTTTTCTATATCATCTCAATATCAAGATAATGTGTAGATCAAGATTCTAGGTTGTTGGTAAGAGTTGTTCAGTATATGGATGTAATAGATTGGGGATAAGATATTATATAATGAGGAGGTTTTAAGGTCCCAAGTATTTTAAATCAAGATTCAGGTCATGTATTTTATCTGACAAGTGTGTTGGGATCTGGTGGAGGTGTTGGATGTGTCATAATAGGCCAAGAAACGAGCCTTAAGAGTTAGCATGGGTTTAGGGGTTTAATTTTCATAATTTCGATTTCATATTTTATCATGAATTTTAAATTATATTAAATTTTGGCTTTATAAGGAAATTAAAATGTAAAGGGATTAGGGAAGCACTGTTCCTAGTTAAGTGAATTCCCATGTAAGCAAATTCTTGAAACATGTTCCCAAGTAAGGTAATTCTCAAGTAAATGAATTATAAGTAAGTGAATTCCCATGTAAGGGGACTCTAAAAACACTATTACCAAGTAATGAAATTCCTATACAGGGGAAGTACTATTATGATAATTCTAATGTAAGGGGATTCTGGAAACATTATTTCCATGTATGGGAATATCCATGTAAGGGGATTTTTATGCAAGGGAATATAAAATTTTCAGACTTTTACAAAATTTTGGATATGATGATCAATGATTGCAAAACCTTCCTAATATTAAATTAATGATTGAAAAAAGTATTTTAAAAGAAATAATAATTTCTCATTCCATATAGAGAAACTAAATCATCCAAGGGGGCCCTGATGATTTCTCATTCTTTTTGGGTGGAGATCTCCTCTATTTCTTATTAGGATCATATTTTGTTTGCGTTAGGGGAGAAATGTGTAATCTTAATAGTTTGTATGAAACTAATTATTCTATTTATCAATATTTAATTGTCATGTGAGAGAAAAAATCCTAATTTCAGGGCTTTTGTTAGAATTTTCAATTATATCGATTAAGGATGATTAAATTGTGGGAAAAATAATAGTGAAAATTTTATCAAGAGAAAAAATATGATCATGTAATTGGTGCAATTTTATTTCAAAATATTTACTATAGTGCACCACCGTATTTTCAATAAGGGAATTGAAGATATGATATATATCATGTAACACCATGAGATTCTCAGAATTTATTTTGAATTAACTTAATCTTTTGTTATTTTTCATTTCAAAAAACACCAAAAATAGTTTTTCACTAAGTAAAACATTCCTTTCTCCAAAACCCATCTTGGAATATTTTACACGCAAAACTGACTTTCCATATATTACATGGGACAACAATGTTACCATACATTATAGGAAATACTGACCTTCCTCGATGGCTTGCGTAACACATAAGACCGAGTGTTGCATAACTATAACATATTATTAATTTTATTATTATAATGAGATAAAACCCAGCTATAAATTTTATGGATATAAATATTATTAACTAAAGAATGAAAATATGTTGTTTATAAAAATATAGGACAGATCCATAGGTTACCAATTAATTACAAATGAATATGAAAACTAATTCAATATAAACTAAAATATTATTATGATCAAAAATCTATTTTAACCTAATAAATTAAATAAATTAAAATTATTGAGTAATATTAATTTAATACAAATTATATCTATCAAATAAAATATTTTCAATATTCCTGAAATATATTTGATAGACATAAGATAGGAACAAACACAATTTTATTCTTAAAAAGACATATTTTTATTTACTAATTTTTATCGCCTTTAATGGAAACCCCATTTTAAATACAATTTTTATAAATTCTATATATTTTAATAGAAACATAAAAATTAGGTTAGGATAAATATTTGGTATTTTTATATATGTTTTCATCTTTTAATGAATAGTTAAAAATGTGGAATTTTAATTCAAAACTTCCTTCTTATATCATTTGTTTGTAATGTTAATTTTTAGTATTAAATGGTTTGATAGTTTAGTTAGTTTATATTTTAGTCAATTAATCGAATTTATGTCATTGGAACCAACTCCGCATAGAAATTTGATATTAAAACATAGTAAATGTTTGTACGTTTTTACGTTAAAAACCCGTAGTGTCATCCCACCAGCAGAAATGATTTTAAATTAAAATTTACCACTTAAATTATTAGAATTTTAAAAAATCAATTCTATATTTGGAATCAGAATAATTTATAATTTATAATAATTTCAATTTTTCATGACCAAAAAATTTCGTGAAAGTGATTAAAATTAATTACATCAATTAAGAGAAAAAAAGGAAAATAATGTACTAAACCATAAATATAAAACCCAAAACGACCTAGTAACTTTTAAAAAATCCATTGTATGGTAATTCCTCATCCATGAGGCTTACATTATTATTTTTTGTTTATTTGTTATAACTTTATTAGGAAAAAACGTCTTTACGCCAACCTTGTTTTCAGAAATTCGAAGTGTGTCCTTTCTGTTTCCTATAAAAGGCCACCACCTCTACCCACCTCCAAATACCTCTCAAGACCATTGGCTAACCCAAAATCTACTCAAAAAATCTCCAAACTCCCATCCCTTCCACCTATAAGACATAACATGGGAATAAAGAAACTCAAGTAATCCTTTTGGAAAAAATAAAAAGAGATACCCGATTAAGAGGTAACCTCTTTTCTCGGTCTCCTTTACTTTATTTTCCTTCTCCACCCCCTCCACTCTATTTATTAGCTTATTGTATGAAAAATATTATAGTCAATATACTATATTTTATTATAATGGTTCAAACTAAACTTACACATTCCTCCGTCTAATGGATAACAAACATATTTTTTCTGTGTACGGAGACTACTACCTCATGAAATGATAATTTTTACTTTTTACATTACCTCTAATCATGATGGAATTTATATTGAAAACTATGTTTATATATTCTATATATAATATTTATTATGTCTTTAATCTTCTGTGTTCCTTTGTCAACTCTTAATTATCCTACATTCCATTTGGTGTTAATACAATAATCTCTTTTGAGGAGGTTTGGACTACTGTCCCATCAAAGCGATGTGATTCGTTCACAAACCACATGGAATGTATTAAGTATTTTTTTAGTGGAACTATATGATATAATAATTTTACTGGAAAAATTATATATATATATATGTTATTTACATAATTTCTTTCAATATGACAATAAAAATGGAAATAATGTTCATTCGTATGTACGGCTTACCGTCTCTATGAACGGTGTATTCCATTTCATGATTCTTTATGAAATATATTATTATATTATAATTATTGGATATAAATCTTATTTATATCATGATTTACATTCTACAATCATGATATAATTATAATGACCAACAATATAATAAATTAGGACATATGTGAAGAACTAGGGGAATATTAACCAAAGTAAAACCTTTGTATATGATCATTAACAGGCGGATAATATAAGGTCATAATCAAACCATATATAGTATTATATATAAGAATATTATTTTTTAAATTTTTTATAATAAACATATATTTATTATATAGGATGATTTTTTGAGTACGAAGGGGTTTAATCCATAAGGTAAGGGGATATCATCTCACACTTAATTTCTATGAGATACATGTTATGTTTGAAACTAATTAATTTTATGTGGTGTATATACTGAACATGATTTTATTATATTTATATTATACCTAAATTTATGGGTATTCACATTTTCATTTCATGATCTTTCTTTCATGGGGATTATGTTTCAATAGTTACCAAATCGATTAAATAGTTTTGTCTCAATTTTTCTTCTCTGAGGCTCATGTTTTTTTATGAATATAAATTCTATATTCATGTGTATATGCTTCTATGTTATGTGTTACACCATGAATTTACTTATTTTCATGATACATTAAGTTTCAATTAATTTACCTTTCTTACATGCATGGTATGACCCCAAGTAACCCTGTTATAAGAGTTTTCAGATAAAATCTCTTCACTCTTCGTGATTGTTTACGTTTATTCTTACTTTGATGAAATATTATGATCCAACTCTCAAATAAAATCATTCATATAAAGTTATTAATTATTTATGCATGAATTGGTTCCATTTTTCTTCTCTTTGGTGGATAATATAGTCAATAAAGTGTTTTTACAGAAGACCATCTTTACCCTCCCATCGATTGGAAATCTATGTTATCTAAAAATGTTTTATAAGAATATTATGATATTATCCTATAATGTCTAAAATAAAATTTTAACAGTTTTTCCTTTTACCAATATCTTCAATGAAAGTTTCTTTTTTCTTTCGGAACAATGCATTTTTTTAACATTTTTACCAGGAAAAAGGAATTGTGACGACCGAATGTTTTTTAATGGAAATACCATTCATATAATGATGTTATAAAATCACATGAGAATACAATATAATAAACTACTAAGTTTTTGGTTACTTTTAAACATAATTTTGTCACTTCTTTGTTTGGAATTTTGAAAATCTGATATTCCATATTGCAATCCGTCAGTTATTTTTAGTCAGATAAGAAAAACATAATTTTTAGTAAATAGTAACATACCCTAATGAATAGTAACATTCCCTTATGAATATTGATATACCCTAATGAATAGTAACCATACATATGATTGTATATAAATATTATTTAACTTGAATGTATGATATACCTATATTTTAGAATGAGTAAATAAATGTTTTAAAACTAGTTTTGATAATAAATTATAATTTTAATTAAATATTACAATAATCTTATTTTAAAAACAATTTTGGAAAAATGGAATTCATTTTTGGATTCTACATGTCGAAAATGGTTACGGTGGTTTTTTGATATTTTTTTGAAATACTAGAATTTTTTATGAATACTAAAAACACGATAATTTACAATAAATGCTAAATAATGGATTTATTAAGTCATTGATGATTTTCTGATGATGTAAGACCAATTTTTTCGAGATCACATGAAAAAACTACTATTCTTGGTCAAAGAATACTCACTATTCCTTGTCTTTTGGGGAAATAATAAATTAATGAATTTTATATTGAGAAATCACCTCTCCCATCCACTATAAAAACCCCCTTTCACTCCCTCTTCTCTTCACTCCTCTCATGCCTTGATCCTTGACAATATTCTGACCAAATATATTCCCAAGGTACTCCCCCACTTCCAAACTCTCACAGCCTCTTCAAAATACCAAAACCTCTCCCTTTAAGAAGTTCTCAACGGAGGAAGTCTCAAGAGGTAAATTCCTCTTTCCAAATCATTCATTTCTTTTAAGTTATTTTTTTTTGTATTCTTTACCCTCCTAAATTCACCCAAATAGTATGATAAATCCAGTAACATAAATGTACTAGAATGTTTTAATACTAATGGTATATGTCATTATATTCTATCCCTTCCCCTCCTTTTATTTGAAAGAAATGAAAGCACCGTTTGAGATGTGCTAATTTAGCACATTCAAGGACAATGGTTTATCAATTTCTATTATAATATTTAATTAGGGTCATGAAACCATTTGTATTATGGTTGAAATAGATTATTATATATTTAATATATCCTATTTTTATTTCTATAATAAATTTTTAATAATGGTATTATGTTATAAATAAAAACATGTTCTTTGTAGTAAAACCCACCAGTTAACAAAAACAGTTGTCACTATGGTTTTGTATAATAGTTCGAATTAAATATAATTATCCAATTTAAATTTAAAACCATTTAATATTCTGGATGTTCACTAATATCATATAACTTTGTTTCTTGACAACCACTTACATCTTTCATGTTTATCCAAACATGAATATAAGGGAACTGATCTTTTGAAACTAAGTAAACAAACGAGTCCGGAAAATGAAATTGAAACTTATAAGTAATCAAGAAAAAATTTAATGAAAAAAAATGGTTGTAATAAATCAATTAAATATATAATAGGTATTCTAATTATGAATTAATAATCCTAATTTTGTTTATTATGGTCTTTTATAACAAGTGGATAACACCAACAGATTTAAGGTAAGGGATCCTCTCTATTTCTCTCTTAATCAAGATGGTCCTCTATGTTATTCCTTTTTATGGGTAGTAGAAAATGATACGGTATGTTTATGAACCTCTCCCATACTAAACTCTTGATTTATAAGTGATGATAAACCTTTTCTATCTCTCATCAAGTCCACTTAGTTACACCCGACACCATGCCAATAAAACCGTAAGGAATTCTACCAAAACCTTCTTTTCTCTTTCAGGTTGCCTTATCATTCTTTTAAAATGGTGTTATATTATCTATTTATTTGAATCTTATATATTATGGTTATTTATAAATATTGCTTATATCAATACACTTTAATCACTTTCTTTCTGGGATATACATGTTTTTAAAAGATTCCCTCCTTAGAACATTCCGATAAGAAAACCTGTTTTAAGGGGACTTCTTGAATTTCTACCCAAATTTCAAGTTCACATTATCCTCTATTTTAATACTCTATAGTATTTATAAAATCAGTAATTTTATTATTAAAACCTTATTGTTTTAATTCTGGTTTTATATAAAATAATATCCTTTTTACAATTTTAAAAGCTCTATAGTATTTTCCTTAAAATCGCACAAAAATGTTTTAATGCTAATGTTTCTCAAATACATTTCATATATTTTGACACTTATACTTGTCACCACCTACCATGTTATATTCCTATATTAACTTATGAACGTCCATGTATTTTCTAATCCATTTCTTTCATGGACACTTTCATGATACACTCATTGGTTATGGTTTATGTCATGATTGTGGTACCCAATTCATTTAATGGGTATCCTTATGTTTATGAACAACTGATTATGTATGATTACTTATATGGAAAAAATATTTATATGGAAATATTATTTGTGTGGAAATAATAATCATGAAAATGTTGACATGGGTGTGCCCAGATAGCGCTCCAATGCATTGGGTAAAGTTTTGTCTCATGAGATTTGATGTGAAATACGATTGGCGGTTATCCTTGACCCGTACAAAAATGGGAAATGGGATTGGTGGTTATCCTTGACCCTTACTAAAGAAATGTCTTATTATTCTTCCACATATATATTATTCCATTTTTATATTATTCCATTCTTATATGATATGATTTCATATGTTCCATGCTTTGGATGTCTTTATGGCATGCCTCCTAACTCATGTGCTTAAGATGTATCCTTATATTAATTACATTATTGGGATTTTCAGATCACCTTTTTGTTCATGCATTCCTTAGGTTACCCTATGAATATTTAAGGGCTCAAAAAAATTTAGGATCTCTTTATGAATATTAAATAAATAAGTGTTTTTTAGCCTTATGTTTTATGTTATATGTACCTAGTCTTCCAAGAAACTAGACTTGATGGTCCTTACAATGTATTATGATGTATAATTATGATTAAAATCAATTAATGTTATATGTAAAAGGCTTGCATAACTATATGATGTTCCATTTACCTCTTATTACTTTCTCAGATTTACCCATCATCATTCCTTTGAATCTTCCTTTGAATTTATATAAGGTTATTCTTTAAGAAAATATTTTCTAAAAGTAATTTTCAAGGAAATTTATTTTCAAAGTGTTTTTAAATTTATTTTTTATGTTTTTAAGGAATTTTTTTATTTAAAAATGTTTTCAAGCCATAATTAAAAGTTTTAAAAGTATTTTCAAATAAATGGTTTTGAAAGAAAATTCAATATTTTTTATATGTTTTCAAGTAAAAATTATTTTATAACATTTTCATGCATTATTTACAAGCATTCTAAGTATTTTAAAAAATGGTTTTTAAAATGTTTTGAATCTTATTATATAAGTTTTCAATGGAACGTTTTTCAAAATGATTTCAAGTCTTATTTATAATTTTTCAAGTTATTTTCTAAGAAGATAATTTTTAAATGGATTTATTTATTAAAAAGAAATGTTCAAATTTGAAAGAATAATTTACTCACGAACTATTTGTTAAAGATATTTAAAAATAATTTTCCTTCTAAGATGGCATTCATTGATGTTTCTCATTCCCTTCTAGGAAATGATCTAAATGATATAATCATATCATTAATATGAATGGGTTATGATTAATGTCATGGTATTTATGAAACCCACTTATCCTTAATGGGTTAATGTTTACAAAATCCATTTTTATTTCATGTGTTATGCTTTCAATGAAATGATTATGAAACATGTACCTTTTTTAAAATGTTATGATATGTATACCAATTTATGATACTCATTTCATTACATGGGTTTTGATAAGTTTTTTAATGATCCTGTGGAACATGTATTTAAGATTTCATTTTGAGATGGTTGGGACCTCTATCTCCTTTTAATGATTTGGGGAAAGATTTCTATCTCATGAGATAGACTAAAATAGTATTGGGAATGATAATAGACTACTAAGATGTCCATGGGAGTGAAGTATTAATACTAAGATGGTATGTGGAGTGAACTCATGCTACTAAGATGGACATAGTAGTGAACCATGACTACCAAGTTGTTATGAGAAGTGAACTCATGCAACTAAGATGGTCATGGTACTGAACCATGACTACCAAGATAGTATAGGGAGTGAACCCATACTACCGAAACGGTCTTGGAAGTGTTTCCTTGGATACTATGTTAATCATATTATATTCTTATATGTATTCCAAAAGTCCATTTCTTATTCCTATGATATGCTTTCATTGCTTATGTTCTTTTTTTCATTATGATTCATGTCTTATGAAATGCCAATATTTTTTCCATGATTCATGATTGTGATATTTGACAAGTAGGGTATGATATTTATTTCCATGATCTTGTTCCCATACCCTTATGCTCGTGATTATACTTACATGTCTCCCTTGTTTGCCCTAAACAGGTAATGAGTTCACTTTTTTTTATGTTTCCCTCCCCAGATTATGATTATATTTTTTTATGATATGTCTAAGAGGGGTTCTAGTTTTTGAGAAAAATGTGTGAGATAATGTAGCCCAATTATGTACCAGTTTTTTGTGTTTCTATCTTTCCAAAGGCTCTAGACCAAATACAATATCTGGGTGTCTATTTTATAATGTTTATGTATTCCACTAAAGTTATCTATTGTTAATGTTTTGAAAAGTGAGGTTCATTATTATTGGAATCAGGGAAAAGGTGTAGTTAACCTTTAGAAGCTAGGATAAGAAAACATTAGTGATATCCCTATGTATATTTATAATGATATGTCTAGGGATGTCTCTATGAATAAGTATAAGGATGAGTTAACATTTAGAAAAATTTCCTAGTTATTTTGCAAATTATTGAGAGAGTGGTTTCTTATAAATACATCAACATCTAGATAATACAAGTAGATGTGGCTCTGTAATAGATTTACCTTAAGGTAAAAAATCTGAAAAGTTGTTATGGACCTAACTCAGGGTAATCTGGTACATGATAATGGGACTTGCTTCACACCTGGTTTGACACTCCTGGGGGATATACATTGGAAATTTACAAACTCTTAATGAACTATCATGAATGATTTAAATATATATTTTCTATGAATAACTTAGGATGAACCTAGGGTGTCATATATTAAGGAAGTTAACATGATTTAGATATCTTATAAATTATTCATTTAATGACGATGCAGTTTTCTACTAAGATAAGTAATACTGACACTGTGCTTCTAGTTTTAGTTAATGGAGGGAATCGAAAGGAACTATATTAGTGTCCAATTTTATGGAAGATTTTATGATGAGAATTCAAGTGGAATGATCACTAGATTGAAATATTTTGTGATCATGCCTAATCATTTTTCATAAAACATGATTAATAATGTTTTCCTTAAATAACTCTCACACTCACCAATGAAGAGAAGTGAGTTCACTCAGAGTGCGGGTAATGGAGACCATAGAGGAAATAAGATTTAGTTTCTTTTATGTCAAGAATGTGGAAAGAATCACCTAAGTGAATTTATTATATGAAATAGAATTTGTTTTGAATATGGAAATGAAGGACCCAAATAAAGTGAATGCAAGGGAAAAAATAGTTTGGTTAATGAAATGGATGATAATATTGGCCTCCCAAAGACATATTCAAAGGATAAGTTTCAATTAAATGTACATTATGTAACTCAATATCACAAGGTGAATGTTCCTGAAGAGAATCAGCAAGGTGGTGTGAGTAATGGTGACATTGTGGATGTGAAAAAAGACTATAAATGAAATGTGAAAGTAAAGAGATATTATTTAATAATATGAGGGAGCATTTTTAATGGATTAAAGATGAAGTAATCGAAGTTTTTATGTTTTTGGATTCAAAATTTATGATTGATGAAATATACAAGGATTGTTATATTTATGTTTTGTTCAGTCCTTATTTAAAATTTTATGTTGAATGTTCCTAATGGACAGATGATCTGATTTAATGACATCATGATATTTTTACTAAGGGTAGGTAACCCTTAATATGAATTTATGTTAATATAATTTTTTATTGATAAAGGTATGTGGATATGGATAACTAAATTGGATGATATCTATTACCTTGGAACTAATTAAGGACTTATGGATAGTTAGATTATGATATCATTGACAAAGTTTATACAATTTTTGTATTTAAGGAATAGTTCCAATATACTTCAAAATAAGGAAGCTTGCATGTTTTCTAAAAGGATTTATGGTAATTAAAATGTTTTTAATGTGACAACCAAGAACTAATTTGTGATATATAGGGAATACATCTTAAGATGATTTCATGACTCACTTTTGGATGTTACGGATTTTCAAATTTGTGAAATTTTATAAGTTTAATCATTCATGAAATTATTAAGTTAAACTTTGGAGGAATTATTTATGTATAGAGTTTCTATTTAAAACCTTAGTTAAAATCTTATTTTGGGATTAACCTTATTTCAAAGATGACCATCTTATAAATTTTGAAATTTATATAAGTCCGGTTTTAGAAAAGGACATCATGAATGTTGGGTGACAACCAATCATGTTCAGAAAGTCCATGTGTCTTGAACCCATGACCAAAGGATGACAAGGTTTTCATGCCTACCACTGGCCTACATGATGTCTTGGTTAATGTGTATTAATTATTAATGAAAAAATATTTATGATGAAACAATATAATTACTTTTTATGATTAACCATATTGATTTTTTAATAGTTAGTGATAAATAGTTATACTTTTCATTATTTTTCAGACTTAAAATCCACTAAAAGTGTATTTTCGTACTTCGGGAATCAATGTTAATTTTTGGGAATCCATTTCTTGACATAATGGATGAATTAGAAATAATAAAAATAATTCACAACCAAAGAATGAAATTTTGTTTATAGAAACATATCATGTAAGTATATCTCCTAATATTACTGGTTAATAGACGAATTAATCAAGGATGGGATAATGATTAAAAAAAGTGTTGACCTAATATATTACATTTTATTGAACCAATGTCCATATAAATCATCACATATTTATTAATTTTTGGCTCTAAATTTTTTTTTATCATTAACTTATCTATGAATAATGACTTAAATCACTCCCTATAAATATTTAATCTATTCCTCCATGTCCAATATTCACTCCAGATATATGTTCTCCTATGTGGAAGACTTATTAAATGATACTTTGGTTAACCCTTATGGTTACTTCTTTCCTTTTTTAAGGATTTTTTAGTATGTGTTTTTACGATGGGGGTTTCTATCAATGAAACTTTCTATTATTAAACCTTTGATAACCCATATAAATTTTTTGGGAGGAATTTATTTTAAGGGGTGGGGGTAGAATGTTACACCCTAAGATTTTATGAATTTTGTTTCAAATTATTTTAATCTTGTGATATTTTTCATTTCATGAAACAATGAAAATATTTTTTCACTAAGCCAATAATTTATCTTACATTGAACCAAATTGGTGTTTGTTACACGCAACACTGAATTGTTGTATGTTACATGGAATAACATGGTTAACGTACATTACTCTCAATATTTACTTTCCCTTATGGATTGTGTAACACCAAATACCGAGTGTTACCTAAGTAGAATATATTATTAAAAATATTATTCTAATGTTATATAAAATTGTTGTTAAGTTGATGGATATGAGTATTATTCACTAATTTATGAAAATAAGTGGATTTCCCAAATTTAAGATGAATTCATAGATTACTGAATAATTAGAAATGAATATGTAAATTGATTGAATATAAAGAAAAATATTATTATGGTCAAAATAATATTTTAATCTAGTAAAATAAATTAATTAATATTAATGAGTAACATTAATGTAATAAAAATTATATAAATCCAATAAAATATTTTTTATATTCATAAAATATATTTGTTATACATAAGAAAGGAACAAGCGTAATTTTATTCTTAAAACCCTATATTTTTCTATTGAATTTTGAAAAAATTTAATAGAGAACCAATTTTAAATAAATTTTTTATAACTATTATATATTATAATTAAAACATAAAAATTATGTTAGAATAATTTTTTTGTAAAGTTTTGGTTTTTTTATGTAAGGTTTCATCTTTTAATGAATAGTTAAAAATATTGGATTTTAATTCAAAACTGATTTTTCATCTAATTTTTTTATAAATAAAAATTATATTTTTAATTGGTTTTATAGTTTATTTAGATAATATATTTATCAATTAATCCAATTTAATCCATTTTAACTAATTCAACATTGAAATTGGATATAAAAACACGGAAACTTTAGGGTGTTTTTATGTTAAAACACCACAATATCATCCTCTCAGCGAGATTAATTTAAATTAATTTCTGACACTTCGGTTATTATAATTTGGAAAAATAGATTACATATTTGGAATAAAAATAATTTATAATTTCTTATATGGTCAAATTTATTTTTGATCAAAAATATTTTTGAATGTGATTAAAATTAATTAAAACGGTTAAGAGAAAAATAAGGTTAATAAAGTACTAAACCATAAATATAAGTCACAAAGTGAAGTAGAATCTTGTCCAAAACCCATTTTTTGGATATTATTATTACATGAGCCTTCCATTATTGATTATGTTTTTTGGAATTACTTTTTTTATGTAAAAACATGGGTATATATAACTTATTTTAAAAAAATCCAACTGTGTCCTTTCCCTTCCTTATAATAGGCCACCACCTATAACCACTTCCAAAAACCTATAAATCCTTCTGTCTAACCCAAAATATTCTCAAATAATCTTCCAAAATCCCTACCTTACTTCTATAAGTGTTAAATTGGGTATAAGGAAACTCTAGGAATCCTTTTGGCACAAACCAAACGGAGTTACCCTATTAAGAGGTAACATCTTCTCCCAATACCCTTTCCATTATTTTCCTTCCCCACCCCCTCCAATATATTTATTCCATTTCTTTATGAAAAAAATTTCCTAAGTATACAAGTATTTTTTTTATTCTATTCTTTTGACCTACCCATTCACACACCTCAATCAAATGGATATCAAACATACTGTTTCTGTGTAAGTAGAACAACTACCTCACGAAATGATGACGGTTCATTTTTATTTTAACCCCAAAAATGGGGTCAATTATGATGAAAACTCAATTTATATGTGTTATATAAAATATTTATTATCCATTTATTCTTATTTATTTCTTTTTTCAACTCATACCATTTTTACTTTCAATTTGGTGTTAATACGATATTCTCATTTGAGGATGTATGGACTACCGCTCCCTCAAAGTGATGTGATTAATTCACACAGAATATGGAAGTTATTAAAGATGGTTTTAGTGAAAACATATGGTATAATAATTAAACTATAATAATTATATATATACACATTTCATTTATATACTTTCTTTCAATATGAAAATAAGAATGGAAACAATGTTCATGCGTACGTACGACTTACCGTCTCCATGAACTGTGTATTACAATTCATACTTATTTATGAAATAGATGATTATAATATAAATATAATATATTTAAATATAATTTATATAATTATTTAAATTCTATAATCATTATATAGTTATAAGGACCAATGATATAACAAATTAAGATACATGCGAAAAACAAGGCGAATATTTCTCGAAGTGAAACTTTATCATAGGATCATTAACATGTGGGTAATGTAATATCCTAATACAAAAATATATTGAATTATGTATCAGATTATTATTTTTTAAAATATGTATAATAACATTATTTTTATTATACAGGAAGGTTTTATGAGTACAAATATAGTAATGAAACAAGTTAATGGGATTGCATCTCACCTTTAATTTTCATGAGATACCTGTTTTGTTTGCTACTCTTTCCTTTTGTGTAGTGTATGTACTGCACATGATTGTATTATATGTAACTTATACATAAATATATGGTTATTAACATGTCTATTTTATGATCTTTATTTCATGGGTATTAAGTTTTAAAAGTTACCAACTCGGTGAAATAGTTTTGTCTCAATTTTCCTTCATTGACACTTCTGTTTTGTTATGAACCTAAATTCAATATCATGATTCATATGATTCCATTTTATTTGTTACATCATGAATTTACTTAATTTAATGAGATTTTTTATTTTTAATAAATTTCATTTTTATTACTTGGAGAGTATGACCATAATTAACCATGTTATAAGAATTTATTGAGACAATCTCATCAATTTTCGAGATTGTTTTTATTTATATTTACTTCAATAAAATCTTATGATATATATCTCAAGAACATTAATTTTATGATAGTTATTAATTATTTAGGAATGTATTCATACCATTATTCTAAACATTGGTACATAGTATTGTTAAGAATTTGTTTTTAAGAAATGCTGACTTTACCCTCCCCTTGGTTAGGAATAAATGTTTTCTATAAAGGGTTTCCATAAATATTATACCATTCTCCTATAATCTCTAAAATACATCTTTACACTTTTTTTCTTTTAAAAATATCTTCAATGGATTCTTCTTGTTTATTTCTAAAGAATTAATTTTTCTAACCATTTTTTCATGGAAAAGGAATGTTCTTTTTACCTCGTATGACATGTATGAAATTACTCATTGTCTTTCTTTGAAACATCCTTTTCATTTTTAAAAGGTAAATAATAAATTTTTAAAAAAAGTAATTTTCATGAAATATTGTTCCCAAAATGTTTTCAAACTACTTTTACAATTTTTATATGATTTTGTTTTAAAAAAATTTCAAGCCTCAATTACATGTTTTAAAATTATTTTTAAATAAATAATTTTCGAAATGTTTTCTTGATTTTTTTCATATGTTTTCAAATGAAAATATATCCAAAACATTTTCAAGATTCTTTACAAGTTTTCATAGTGTCTTCAAATGAAATGATTTTTAAAATTTTTTGGAGCATATTTTATATGATTTAAAGGAAAAAGGTTTTCAAAATGATTTCAAGTATTCTTTATTAGTTTTCAAGTTATTTATTAAGAAAATGATTTTTTTACTTTTTTATGTATTAAAAAGAATTTTTTAAATAATATAGAATATTTCCCTTAAAAAATAATTCTGAAATATATTTCAAAATTATTTTCCATATAAGATGAAATATGTTGATGTTACTCATACCCTTAAAATAAATGATTTAAAAGTCTCATTGAAAACATTTCTATGAATAGTTTATGCTTAATTTCATGGTCATTATGAAACCAATTTCTCATTCACAGGTTATATGTTTATCAAAATCCATTTTTCTATGATGGGTTATGCTTTTGATGAAATGATTATGAAACCTGTATCTTTTTCCATAGGTAATTATATGTTTAACTATTTCTGAATTCATTTTAGTACATGGGTTATGATATGATTTTTATTTATCTTGTGGAATATGTATGTAATATTTCATTATGAGATGGGTGGGATGTATATATCCCTCCAATTCATTGGGTAAGTATTTATATCTCATAAGATAGACTAAGATGGTCATTGAAATGAACCCAAACTTCTAAGATGTCCATGGGAGTGAACCATGACAACCAAGATGGTATAAAGAGTGAACTCTTGCTACCAAGATGGGTAGGTCAGGGAACCATGACAATCAAGATGGTATAAAGTGTAAAATCATTCTACTAAGATGGACATGGGAGTAAACCATGACTACCAAGATGGTATGGTGAGTGAAACCATACTTCCAAGATGGTCTTGGTAGTGATTCCTTGGCTACTATGGAAATCAAATTATATGCTTATATTTTTTCCGCAATTCCATGATTTATTCCTATTTTGTTATTTTATATATTATGTTCATTATTTCCTTGTAATTCATGTCTTATGAACTGCCAGGATTTATGCCATGATTCTTGTTTACGTCCTTTGACTTATAGGGTGTGATTTTTTGTTTTCATAATCATGTTCTCATACCCTTACGCCCATGATTATACTTACATGTCTCCCTTGATTACCCTTATTGAGAATCTGAGCTAAACCATTTTTATTTTTTCTTCCCTGGGTTATGAAAATATATTTTTTTCTAGGATATTTTTATGAGGGGTACTAGTCATGAAGAACTTAGTGGGAGATAATTTTGATCTCTCATGTACCAGTGTTTATGTTTCCATGTTACCGAAGGAATGAGACCAAATACAGTGTTTGGATGTCAATTTGTATAACGTTTATGTATTCTGAAAAATTTATGAAATGTCAATGTTCTAAAAAGTAAGGGCCACTAGATTTGAGGTTTTTTATGTGGCACCATGGCCTCAAGGAACTCTTGAACATTATGTCTGGTAGATATGATGCTTTATTTCCAATAATAGTTTACAAGGTCATTGATCACCCTGCACTATAGAATCTTTATTGGGTAAAGGGGGTGAGGATTTTCTTAATCCATTTGAGATACATAGGTCAATGCCTGAGTATAGTTGTATGTTATCTCTATAAGTTGAAATATTTGGGTATTTTTGGCATCAGGGGCATCCCTTCTACCTCCTCAGTTATTATTAGTGGTTAGGGTACCTCACCTAGTATGCATAAATATCAAAATTATGAAATATTTTTTAAAATAAAACTATGGATAGATCATTAATTTATGTGATACATAAAATTACTCATCCACTCACAATTTGTGTAGATTAGATTCATTTTGGGTTCACTAATTTTGTTTTAGATGATTTTCACTAGGATGATATTGGATGAATTAAATGATCATGATCTGGTTCACTATTTCTACTATCTAAAGGAATTTATCCTTTCATAATAAGGGGGAATATAATGGAACCTTTGATCATATATAGAGAGCGGTTTACCATATCATACCATTATGTATCTTTTTTCATATCATCGGAATCCCTCGTATATTTAATACTTGATCATGTACCACATTAAAATTTTATACTTTTATAAATCATTTAATTACATCACCTGTTGACTTAGATGGGTAAAGAGCTTACGATTGGAGGGATAAGTGTGGTTTTTATGTTGGATTCTTATATGAGTAAATGAGAGAATATTATTACCATCATATATAGAATAATGGATTTAGGGGTTTAAAGCTATGTATGTGATGAAACTAAATATTTTGAATCCACACAAGAAGAAACTTAGGGTTTAGAATAATATAGGGACACTCACAACTTATAGTACATTAGTGAAACTCCTTATTTATATTCTAGTGTGTATTCTCACACATTAGAGTCTACTGGGGATGCATTGTCACAATATACAGTCTAATAGCGATGGTCAATGTTTAAAGCATAGTGGGGAATCTCATTATATATAGTATCATTAGGTCACTCATTGTTTAATGTTTGTGGGAACTCACAGTTTAGAGTCGAGTGGGGACACTCAAGAATTAGTGTCCTCTATAGAAAATCTATGTAAAAAATCTCAATTGGTAGTCACTTTTGGATCTTTATACTCTCCATGAAGTTTTATTAGTATTTTAAGACAAAATTATTCTCAAAGGGATATGGGATGGTAGAAATATTTGTATTAAACCTCAAGAATGAATTCTACTTATCTTTTTTGAATAGAAATTAAAACTAATGTAGTTCCAGTTCCATATTTTAAGGTCATGTGATAGGACCAATCCATGTATTTTAACATAATTCAGTATGAATTTCCAAATTCATAAATGAATGAAATTAAGGGATTGAATTAGAGATTGTGCATTAAGAAACTGAGATCCTTCTTGGAAATAACAAGGATATGTTTGGTCCTTATATGAATGTTTCCTAACCCATGTCTGATAAAAATAGTGAAGAGATAGATGGTCATAATTTTTGTTGGGTGTATACATTTTTCTTGAATGCATCCGTAATGGGTGAGAAAAGTAACCATATTCCATTAACCTTGTAGAATTAATTCACCACAAAATTTGTATGAAAAAATATGTTGTAACACAGTCTTAGGAAAAATATAGGTTCCACAAGAACTAAACTTTCCTGGGGAATTATTCCCTTACACAGGATGTATTATTCATGGGGAGGGAGTTAATAAAAATATTATCATTCACTTTCATTTAAGGTCTCATAAAATTTAACTTTCATAGAATTTATCATCATTAGAAGTCCATATAATTTCTTTGATTGGGCTTAAATGAGGCATATAAGTTGAGGTTTCATGATTTGATATAACTAGTCTTATCTAAATAGTCCAATGTTGAATAATTAATCAATAAAATATAAATTTTAGGGCTAATTATATTCCTCCATTCTCATATAACCATGGGATTTTACATTTGGATGTTGTGTTCTCAAGAAACAAAGGCTTCTACAAAAACATTGAAAATAAACTCACACAATTATATGGTTTTCTTGGGTTTTATCCCTTGGATACATGTTTTATTATTTTTTTAAATACTTCTTCCTTAATCTATATAGGATTTATTTTTTATCATCAATTAGGATGTCACTACTCATCAAGTGAGTGATTTTCAAATCATTAAGGTTGTATTTTAGGTGATATTGACATTGTTTTCTAGCATCAGGATACTGCTTTAATGAAAGTGTAGACAAGTCAATGTGGCAATACCACTAATATACCTTCACGTTATCAATGTATCCATCAAATGGTAAGTTACATTATTTTAGGTGATATAATTTCTCAAACTTTTTTTTTAAATGATGAGGTATGCACTCCTCCTTTAGTGTATTGGGAATGTTATACTAAGAAGTGGTGATGGGTCATTATATAACATGTATCCTATCTTCAGACAATTATTTCCACATTAAAGAAAAATTTTGTCCACACTATATATTTTATTCGTTATATTTTTTTTTCAATAAAGGTGTATCCCCCACTCCTTCATATAGGGAATCAAGATAATTATAAAAATTATCCGTAACATCAAGGGAAACATAATCATGGGGTGGAAATGATTTAATCAATGGTCTACCTCATATTTCATTATCGATATTAGAGTTCACAGAATAATTCAGTATCTTGGAGCTTACCCTGGTGACCCATTTTAGGTTTCATGGACCTTCTATGGGTGACTTTTAAAGGTTCATTTTTTGGTAATTGGGGGTTACAATAATGTGTGACTGTTGGCCTCCTCAACTAATGCTACATGATGATTCGGTTTTCCTCGGTGAATGATTTGATTTTCATCTTTTCTAGTGCTGCTTGTAAATACATTGGATATGGATTATATATCTTTTTATGGTCATATTATTTTCTTATGAAATGGGATTCTCCTTTCATTTCAATTTTGGTATGTTTTCCTAAAATCCTATTTTTATTTTCAAACCCTTAAATTTTACGGATGATAGGAAATATGGTCGGTAGATTTCTATGTTCTGAAAGTAGGATGCTCTCTATGAGTCACCTAATTAATCCAAGGATATGTGTGGATGTTATTATTTCAAGGAAAATGATGGGGTTGTTTTAAATAAAAGTTGGGGGAGAATTTTGGAGCAAACCAGTTGTGAATTTTTGAATATTGGGTTTCTCATTAAACATTGTATAAGATCTTGGGGAAACTGTCCTCTTATTTTTGCATGGTATTTAGGGAAGGGGGGATGAACCAATTTTTAATAAAGATGATAAAAATTTTTAGGCAGGGAATAATTAATTAGTCCCTGAAAATAACATATAGAAAGAGAAATATATTTATATGATCTGAAAGTCAACTACATTTTTTCTTGCTTGAATTATGACTTAGAGGAGTAAAAATTTATTGAGAATGTCTTGTTTTATTTTTGGAAGAGTGTGGGGATTCATGGTATAGAGGCCCAAAAAATCAAGTTGAATTATTCTCATTCAGAGGAACTGCTACTAAGTACGGAACTAGATCAAGAGTTGGTAATTATGGAAATAGTTAAGGGAAAAAATAGTGATACTAAGGACTATTTATGGTAGGGGACTCTAATGGATCTAGTCTAATAGAGTGAGGTTACTAGTTCATTACAAAGAAAGAACTAGGGAAACATAAAAATTAGTAACAGGTTTGAAGGTTTGGATAGTGATTGATTGAACCACGAACAAGGAGAGACCCAATAGGGATATTGCATTGTGGAGGGGAAAAGTTTAGTTGGTCCAGTCTGATGATGAATATCCTTATAATTTATCTAAGGAAACTACAAGTAGAGGACTCATCAACATTCTATATGGCTCGAAAAAGAAGAAGGGGATGAATTCTAACTAGGATTTTTGGAGTTGAAATTTAACCAATGGAAAGGAAAAAAAGGATGAAAGTACTATTCAAACCGACAAAAACCAATGGAAACAAGGTAGGCTACAAAAATAAAGTCAAAAGGAATATACCATGATTCTTATATTATTCATAATATGAAGATATACTCTAAAGGAGTGGATATGGATTTTTCCAAGGATACGGTTGAGGGTGTCATAACTAATTAGAAAGGGAAGAAAGAGGTATATAAGGTCACTAATAGGAATTATTTGATGCACCTTGTCCGTTCAGAAGAATAAATAGTATATAAGGCCCTCTTTATCAACATCACAATAGAGGTGGCTAATAGGATGATGGAAAGAGGGATTAATCTGGAAACTAATCATGAGAAGAGTGGATGAATTGATAAGAAAGACCTTATACAACAAAGTGGATTTGAGGAAGGGAAGATTAATATTAGGGAGTACATTAAAAATTGGTAGAAGATGGACGATCACTTTGAAGAGCTTATTAAGGAGGATCCATAAACACAGGTATGCACAATGTCATGGAAACTATTTAGGGAGAAAGTATCAAATAGAATCAAGATAATTTTTAATTATTTTTTGATATCTTTTGATGCTCATATAACTAATTTAACCCATGTGGTTTCTCAATTTTACTTAAAAGTGTTTTGATAATAAAAATGAAAATTTTCATCTAGTCAATATAGAATTTTTCAATAAAATAACTTTTTCTTTATATATTGTATTTTAATTAAAAATATAAATTTTAAAATTTTAGGATTTTAATTTTTAAAAATGACCATAATTTTTCAATCATTTTGTTAAGAATAGATTATGGTAAATTTTTTAATTTTTTCTACAAAAATTAATTTTACGTGAATAGTGAAAAAATTCCAATTTTTCTAATACCGTTATTTTTATGATGTTATCAAAATACAAAAATGAATTAATTTTTTTTAAAACATTCTAATATATATATATATATATATATTTAAATTAAAATATATCATTAAAAATAATATTTTGAATTTATAAAACTCATGTTTAATGTTTGGGAAGCTTATGTAATTTTTTACTCTAAATACAATTTTTATTCTCTTATAGTATAAAGCAGTTTTCATAATTTTTATGAATTCAATATAAAAAATATGTTTTTTATTTCAGATCAATATTTTCACATTATTTAATATGTTCAATTTTAATATTAGTAAAACAAGTTTGATTACTATTATTAATTTTAATGACCACGATTATAACGAAAGGGTTATTTTTAATAAGTTATTCTATTGATGTTGTGAGATTTTTATATAATAAATTAAATTAATAAATTTTATATAATGAAATTGATATGATTTTTACACATATATAAACATATATAATCACTGATTTAATTTTTAGTAAATGTTAAATAATATTAAGAAAACATAATGGTGAAAAAACATTTTTCTACCAAATCGTTTTTCTATATTTTAAAGGACTTAATTTAGAAGTTAATTTAATATTATTTATGAATTGTATTATATTATATTTATATTAATTTTTGAATCATAATATGGTAATTTGATAAGATTAGTTACCTTATATTTTTAATAAAATAAAAATTACTTTGGTAAAACTAGTTAAAAAGTAAAAAACAAAATTGTAAAATGAAAAAAAAACTGGTGGAAAATGACTTGAGACATGTTCAAAACATGTTATAAAAGGAATGGTTTAGTACATATAAAACATTCCCTCGCCAATTAATTCATTATTTCACACTTTTTGGGACATTTACCATTTAATAGTTTCACGAAATCATTGCAAAGGTAATTTGTATTTAAAAAAATGTCATTCTATTCACTTATAAAAGGAGATATCATCAACCGCATTTATCCACTATTTAAGAATCCCTATATTGGCCAAACCTCTACCATAGTATCTCACTAACATTATCCCCCATCCTATAATATTTTTTCTCTTCCAATCGCCCATGCTATAGATTCCTAAGGTGTTACCCAAGGGGGATCTTCCTAAGTGAGATGTAATGTTCTCAACCAACATCTCTTAATTATTTCATTATTTTACCCATGAAATTATGATTACATAATTATTATTAATATTATTAAATTTTATTAATGTAATTTAGTATCAATTTTCTACCTTCCTCCAAAACCATTCATAAAAATAAAGGTGACCTCACCCCTATGCGCAGAGTACCACCTCTATGAATGACGTGCCCTATTTTTCATATCCTTATAATAAAGATAGATTTGAAAATGTATTTAACATATAGTGACTATATTTATAATTATATTAATATTTTTTTATATAATATTGTACTTTCGATATGATATATCAATAATAAATCATCATACTAAAAATTATCACCTTAAATGAACATATTGAGGCACTTATCTTAATTTGAGTCCATTTTGTGAAAACCAATAGATATATATAAGTTTTATGATTATGGAATAATAAAAACCATATAACCCTTATAATATGACATTATGAAGTTTTTTTAAAATATATTTTACCATGTTAAATATATAATGGGTGTTTTAGAGTAATTGATCGAACCACCTCAAATAACACTACTACAAAACAAGCCTTTAACAGTTCTAGAAATAGCCTCTATTAGATATAGAAAAGATATGACTACATGATAAAGGTGAAATACATAGTCTATTATCAGTTATCATAAAAAAGTTCTGATACTTTATTCCTTTATCAGATCTTATAGAAGCACTAATAAAGGGAATTTTATCAATGCTCATAAGTGTTTTGATAAAGTATTCATTTATTAGAAATTTAAATAGCATAGATAAATGAGTCCTTTATCAGCACGATTTAAATCACTGATAAAGAACCATACAGTAGTGTGTTATAACAGCACACTAAATCACCACTAGAATGTGTTTTAAGAGCAAACCGCGACACTAGAAACACACCAGATATAAATAAACAATTCCCCACACAAGATTTAAATGAAATGAAATTTACAACACAAACACAATAAAAACACTATATTATAGACATTTCAAATAGTTTATTATGAAATTAAATAAATGAAATTTATTACATGCATTAAAAAACATCATTGTTCCTTTTTCATTCAATCCTAAAAAAACTCATGCTATTTCTAAAAAGCACCCCCTTATCAAGAAAAATAATGCACCTGTATAAGAAAATAATTCTTATGTTAGTAACAATATAAATAAATTAATTAATTCAAAATGTTAATTTTACTATAAATAATGTCAAATTTAAATAAAAATATGCACATGGAGTCATATCGGTCACACCATGCAACAAATTTAGATTTTTCTTAGTCCAGCATGTACCAAATGACATGTGGATCATTTTCCAAAATTATAAAAACAATCTGAATGTGTTTGCTCAGTTTTTAGTATGTTAGTTTTCTTTTTTACTAAAATGTCTTTTTAAATTGGAAACATGCACTTTTGACTAATTAGAATCACATGATATATCAATTTGAAGTGAAACAGATTTATACACATAAAAAATGACTTATGAGTTATTTTCCTAAATTATCAAGAAAATATTAGTGTGTTTAATCAGTTTTTAGTGAGTGACACTTTTTGAACAAAAATATCGATTTTAAACTCATAACAGACACTTTGAGTCATACAGGTAATATCTTGTATCAGATTGAGGTGAGGCTGATTCTTATAGGTCAAAAGTGACTTATGGATAATTTTTATAAACTATTAAAAAAATCTGAATATTGTTTCTTGGTTTTGAGTTGGACAGTTGCCAATTTTACTAAATTTGACCACATTTTTAAATAAAAATACACACTTTGAGTGATATCAGTCACAACATGTGTAATATTTAGGTTTAGAAAATTCCTAGATATCCAAAATGATATATGGATTATTTTAATAAAGTATAAAAATAATCTGAAGGTTTTTTATTGGTTTTGAGTACATCAAAAGTCGTTTTTAATAAAATGTCAGTTTAAACCAGAAATATGCTCTTTTGACTCACTAAGATCACATAGTGAATTGGTTTGATGTGAAATAGATTCATAAACATCAAAAATGATTTTTAAATTGTTTTAATTATTTATTACGAACATCCAAGGGTGTTTGTTTAGTTTTCTGTGAGTGACACTTTTTGAACTAAATGTTGATTTTTGTCTAATAACAGACACTTTGAGCCATACTAGGAACATCGTGTATTAGATTGAGGTGACTCTGATTCCTACACATAAAAAATGAATTATGGATCATTTTCAAAAGGTATCAAAATAATATGAATGTGTTTTCTTGGTTTTCAGTGGAAAATTTGTCCATTTTACTAAAATTGATGTCAATTTTAAATAAAAAGATGTAATTTGATTCATACCGGTCACACAATGTGTTGGATTGAGGTGAGGATAATTCTAATACATCTCAAATGACAAATGGACCATTTTCCTATATTATAAAACAATCTGAATGCGTTTAATCAGTTTTGACTTTGTCAGTTATCTTTTTTACAAAAATGTCATTTTAAATTGTAAACACACACTTTCGACTCATTATGATTACATAAAATATCGTCTTTATGTGAAACAAAGTCATACATGTCACAAATTACTTATTAATAATTTTCCTATATTATAAGGAAAATCGGAGCATGTATTATTAGTTTTCATTCAGTGACACGTTTTGAAAAAATTTGATGATTTTAAACAGATAACGGACACTTTGAGTCCTACTCAGCACATCATGTATCAGATTGAGGTGTGGAAAATTCATAAACATCAAAAATAACTTATCTCTATTGGAAAAATACCCTATACCAATGGTTTGGAAGCGTTGGTATAGGCCTCCAAACCGTTGGTATAGCCTATACCAATGGTTTGGAGAACCGTTGCTAAGTAAGTCGTGAGGATAGGTCTATACTAACGGTTTTGGGAAAATAGTTGGTATAGACCTGTACCAACGGTTTTGAAAACTGTTGGTATAAGTAATATAAAAATCTATACCAATGGTTCCATAAAACCATTGGTATATGTAATTCAAAAAATTGTCATTCGTTTGGTTTTGATCCCAGTACCTGCCATTTGTGAATGAACGACCTAACCACTAGCCAAACTTACTTTTGTGAACATAATTTCATAAATATATATATTTATTATCATAAGTATTTTAAATTTTTATTTATTTAATGTCCTCAGTAAGAAGATTAAATTAAAAATAAATGTTCCTATACTAATGGTTTTGAGAACCGTTGGTATAGGTTCTTTGATTTTGGGACCTATACCAACGGTTTTGGACAAACTGTTGGTATAGGGGGGACCTATAACAACGGTTTGGATAAACCGTTGGTATATGGTCTTTATAAGTGAACTATATCAATGGTTTTGGCCAAACCGTTGGTATAGGTCTGCCTTATACCAATGGTTTGTCCAAAACCGTTGGTATAGGTCCATATAAGTGACTTATACCAACGGTTTTCCCAAAACTGTTGGTATAGATCGTATTTTCAGTTGTGTATGGATTATTTTTGTAAACCATCAAAACAATATGAATGTGTTTACTTGGTTTTGAGTAAGATGGTTTTCCATTTTAATTAAATTTATGATAATGTTAAATAAAAAGATGCAATTTGAGTCATACCAGTGACACAATGTGTTGGATTGAGGTGAGGCTAATTTCCACATATTCCAAATGACTTAGGTATGATTTTCATATATTATCAAAAAAATATGAATGTGTTTTCTTATTTTTGAGTACCTCAATTGTAATTTTTACTAAAATGTCATTTCAAAATTGAAACACACACTTTGACTCATAACGATCAAATTTTGTATCATATTGAGGTTTAGTTGATACCTACACATCAAAAATGACTTGTAGATCATTTTCATAAAATATATAAACAATTTGAATGAGTTTTCTCAGTTCAGAGTAGGTTACTTGGACTTTTACTAAAATTAATGTAAATTTTAAATAAAAACACAAATTAGAGTTATACTGTTCAAACCATGCATCCGATTAATAATCTTATTCATTAACATATCAAAAAAATTATGGATCATTTTCCTAAATTATCAAAAGAATATGATTTTTTTGTTCAGTTTTTTAGTATGTGAGTTTGTATTTTTAAAACAATTTATGTAAATTTTGAATAAAGATGCACAAAAAGACATATTGGTCACACCATGAATCAGATTTAGGTGTGGATAATTTCTACAAGATCTAAATCACATATATATTTTATCTTAAATTATATAAACAATATGGATATGTTTTCCTGATTTGGAATATGTCAGTTGTATTTTTTTTTAAATTTCATTTTAAACTGGAAACACACACTTTTGACTCATTCCATTCACATTGTGTATCAGTTTGATGTGAGATGGATTACTACACATCTAAAATGATTTATGAATAATTTTTTAAATTTTTCACAAAAATACGATTGTGTTTGATCAGTTTTCAATGAGTGATACTTTTTGAACTAAAATGTCAATTTTAAAATGATAAAGGATATTTTGAGTTATACTAGTCACATAATGTAGCAGATTAAGGTAAAACTGATTATTATATCTCCCAAATGACGTATGGATCATTTTAGTAATGTATAAAAATAATTTTAATTTGATTGATCATATTTTATTAAGAAATTTTTCCATTCTGCTAAATTTGAGGAAAATTTTAAATAAAAAGATGCACATTGAGTCATACCAGTCACACCATGCGTCAGATTGAGGTTTAGCTAATTATTAGATGTTCTAAATGACTTATGGATCATTTTCCTTACGTATAAAAACAATATCAATGTGTTTTCTCAGTTTTGAGTATGGTAGTTTTATTTTTTAAAAAAATTATTTTATATTAGAAACAAGCACATTTGAATCATTCTAATCACATCATGTTTCAGTTTGATGTGAAATAGATTCATACACATCAAAAATTACTTAGGAATAATTTTCATTAGTTATAACTAAAATCATAGCATGTTTGATATGTTTTTAGTCAGTGACACATTTATAACTAAAATTTTGTTTTTAAACTCATAATAGACACTTTGAGTCATACCGGGAACATCATGTATCAGATTGAGGTACAGCTAATTCCTACACAACAAAAATGACTTATGGGTCATTTTCCTAATGTTTCAAAACAATATAAATGAATTTTATTGATTTTGAGTTGGATAGTATTATATTTTAATAAAATTGATGAAAATTTTAAATTAAAAGACACACTTTGAGTCATAATAGTAACACCGTACATCATATTAACGTGCAGATAATTTATTCCAGTCCCAAATGTCTTATGGATCATTTTACTAATGTATCAAAGAAATATTAATTTTTTATTGGTTTTCAGAATGTCACTTTTCTGTTTTACTAAAATGTGAATTTAAAAATGAAACACAGACTCTAACTCATACCGATCACATTGTGTTTCAGATAAAGGTGCAGCTAATTCCTACACATCATAAATGACTTATGGATCATTTTCGTAAATTATTTAAAAATACTGAATTTGTTTTCTTGGATTTGAGTATGTTAGTTATCCTCTTTACTAAAATTGATGTCAATTTTAAATAAAAACAAGCACTTTGAGTCATACCAGGCACACCGTGCATCAAATTAAGGTACCGCTAATTTATGTACATATAAAATCACTTATGGATCATTTTTCAAAAGTATCAAAACAATAATAATGTGATTTTTCAGTTTTGAGTAGGTCAGATTGTTTTTTTATGAAAATTGATGTCAATTTAAAATAAATATGCACTTAGAGTCATACCGGTTACACCGTGCATCATATTGAGGTGAAGCTAAATCCTACATGTTCCAAATAAAATATGGATTTTTTTCTTAATGTATCAAAAAAATCTGAATGTTTTTTCTACGTTTTGAGTACATCGTTTTTCTTTTTTACTAAAATGTCATTTTAAACTTGAAACACGCACTTTGAATCATACAGATCACATCATGTATCGGTTTGACAAGAGACTGATTCCTAAATTTCATAAATTGTTTATGATTCGATCCAATAAATTATCAAGAAAATATAAGCATGTTTTTCTGGTTGTTTAGTGAGTGAAACATTTAAAAGTCCACTGTTGATTTTAAATTGAGGAAGGACATATTGAGTTATATCAGGCACATCATATATCAGATTGAGGTTTGGCTGATTCTTATAGGTCACAAAGAACTTATGGATTTTTTTTATTATAGTATCAGAACAATCTGAATTTGTTTTCTTGATTTTGAGTATTCTATTTGTATTTTTTACAAAAATTAATGTCTATTTTTAATAGGAAGAAGTACTTGGAGTCGTATTGGTACATTGAATTTCTTTGTCGAACCTCTAACACTGTATTAGTAGCTTCAAACAAACCACATCAACAAGAAAAAAAGAATCCAACTATAAAAAAAAATATTATGAATAATCCCAAAAAGAATAAATTAAACATAAATATGAAATAATACATTAATTCTATAGACAATGATTTTACTATAAAAATATCAAGATTACCTATTTCATTGAGTAGTAGAGGGAACTTGATAGAAAGTGATAAATTTCAACACTTTAGCGGTCAAAGATTTCGAGGGAGAAGAAGTCTCTGGAAGTTTTGGTGTAGAAAGAAATGAAAGATAGAAATATTACCCCAAGTTGAATAGAAGAATCCACCTGTATAAGAAAAAAAATATTATGTGAGTTATACTAAAATAATATAAATTAAACATAAATATGAAACAATACATTAATTATATGGATAATGATTTTTCAATGAAAACATCAAGATTACCTTTGTAATTTAGCATAGGTAGTATCATTACTTTTCTTATAAATTATGTGGTCATAACTTGAAAGAAACTGATAAATGTAACAATGTAGTGGTTAAAAGGATTTAAGGGAGAAAAATAAGGGGGATGTTTTGCTGTAGAAATGAATAAGTGATGGAAATACCACCCCAACTCGAACAAAAGAATCCAACTATATACAAAAATAAATATTATGTGAGTAATACTGAAGATAAATAAATAAAACATAAATATAAAACAATAAATTTATTATATGGAAAATTATTTTACTATGAAAACATTAATATTACCATTATAAATGAGTTGTGGTAGTGTCATTCTACAATTAAAGTGGTGATAAATTGAAAGAAAGTTATAAATTCAACACTATAGTGGTGAATAGGTTTTGAGGGATAAGATGTATATGGAAGTTTCGGTTCTGAGTGGCATAAGATATAGATAGACCACCACAACTCAATCAATATAATCCTCCTATATAAGGAACCAAATATTATGTGAGTGATATTAAAAAGAAATATATTTATCATAAATATGAATCATTACATTAATTTTATGGAAAATGGTTTTTTGTGAAAACATCAATTTTACTTCTATAATTGAGCAAAGGAAGCCATTTTGATCTTCCTTATAATTCAGTGGAGAAAACTTGAATGGAATTGATAAATAAAACATGGTAGGGGTAAAAAGGTTTTGAGGGAGAATAACTATGTGGATGTTTTTGTGTAGAAAGGAATAAAATATAGGCCAACCACCCCAAATCAATAAAAACTATCCACATGTAGAAGAAAAAAATTATTAAGTGAGTAATACTAAAAAGAAATAAATTAAACATAAATATGAATCAATAAATAGATTCTATAGACAATGAATTATAGTGTAAACCTCAAGATTGCCTCTATGATTGAGAAGGGGTAGTGTCATTTCTCTTCTTGTAAAGGAATGAAACATGGATATAAATATTCTTAAATAAATTAACTCTACAGAAAATAATGAAAATTAATTAATTATTTCATTATATATATTTTTAGTAAAATAGAGAAAATATATCATAACATTAACTTTACATCTTTCCAAAGGGGTTACTTCATTATAGTTTGTTCTTCTGATGGATGGGTAACATCGTCGTGTGTAGAAGGTATATTCTATATGATTAGTCAAAACATTAATTTTGATTATGTTAATTCATTATAGAAGATATATTATTATGATAAAAAAAAATATATAAAAAACACTTTTACCTTCTCAGGGAAATATCATTATTTTTTTAAAGGTTTCAAGGTTCCTCTTTTGAGAATACAAATCCCCACATTGTGGTCCCCTCTAACATAAAAGACAATTTCAGCATTCGGATTAGCATAAACTATTTGTGATATCCCAATTAAAGGGTCGTCCTCGATTGAATTTTCATCTGAATCGACATTTGTTTCAGTCACTAGTAATACAATCAACCAATTCTTGTTTGTTATATCAGAGACATAAAATCATTTCACTACTTGTGATGCCATTAAGAATGGCTCTACCTTTTCCCCTTCCACACAGAAATTGACCTTCACAAATCCCATTTCATCAACATTCACTCCATTGATATTTTCAACCCATTTACAAAAGAAATTTGGAACATGAAATTTTTTATAATCCAACTCATATACCTATTCAATAATATAAAAATATGGAATATTTTCATATATCGGACTTGTATCCTTGGAACCAGATAAGTGCATCACTTCAACCACAATCATAACACCACTATTTTTCATCATATAGAAGTCATCATATTATTTTTTTAAAGAATATATAAACATTTATTACAAAAATAGTGTATGATATAACATTTTCATTCGGTCCTCAACATTTTTATTAAAGTCATTCAGCAAATGAATTCATATTTTTAGATAAATCCTTATAAATTGGATATCTAAAACATCCTATAAACTATTTATTATGTGTATTTGATATCCATCCTTCATCCTTTGATGGATTCAAATATCTAAGATTTTATTTGTGGGATTCAAAGTATGGATCAATGTATTCACTATTATGTAATATGTAACAGTGTGCTTTCTCCCTCTCTATTAAGGAAATTGTAACAACATCTATTTCAGAAATCCCATCAACGAGAAGGTGATCGTTGTGATGATACTTTGGGAGACTGATGATTTCAACATCTGTTAGGTAATTAGTATATAATTAAATATATTCTTGAACAATATATCATTCTACAATATAACCTTCTAATCAACATCGATTCTTGACATTCGTTTTCAAAATAATCATATACCGTTCAATGGGTTACATAAATCTATAATGGATAAGACCACATAGTTGAACCAATATAACCATGTGAACCCTCAATTAAATCATTATACTAAAGAATAACGGTGGGAAGAATATCTATAATTCACATAATATTACTTTAATATCCTTATTCATTATGGGAAACTTTATAGGGTCCACAACATTACTATATATGGCTTTGAAAAAGAAGTAGATCCGGGTTAATTTATATCATAAATTTTGAGGTAGAATACAATAGTAAGAAACATACATTAAATATTTCATCAAAACAAGACACTCTTGTGATTTTAGTCCTTATAACATCAAATTAGTTAATGGAATTCCATTTTTTATATTTTATGA
Organism: Viscum album; assembly: GCA_963277665.1. Lineage (NCBI taxonomy): Eukaryota > Viridiplantae > Streptophyta > Magnoliopsida > Santalales > Viscaceae > Viscum > Viscum album. The sequence continues at coordinate 1,715,654,728 of OY728122.1, forward strand.
CTACCCTTGTGCAAATTTTACCCTAGTAAGGAAAGGGAAAATTGTAATTTTTCTTTTTTGAATAGAGTGTACACTACCAGAGGAAGAAAATTATGCCTTTTACCCTTCACTGATACCAAATATTCCCTTATCCCCATTTCAATATAGTTAAACATATCCTTGATGCCCCGGTTAGTTTTTCTCGGAACATTTTGTAACGTGCCAATAACACCATCGAATTCTTTTTTTCTACATGAATAACATCAAGAAAATATCATACATACAAACATTCTAATATTGTAATTTAAATAAAATTGATCTCTTCTTCCAAGATAATTTTATATGTTTTTCAAAAACATGCTTACTGAAAATAGTGTGAATATTTTTTACTTTATTTTAAATTTGATTACCTCTTACTGGAGATAGTGTTTTACCATATTAGATATTACCATTAAATGTTGTCGTCCATGATCAATATTTATGTTGTTGAGGTAAAAATTTATGATGTCCTAAAAAACCATTTAGGAGTGTTTCAACATAACCGAGTATTTGTGTTTTTAAAAAATGGGACTCCCCATAATTCCTTTAATGATATATCAAGATAAATTTCCATTAGCAGGGAATTCATTTATCATTCCATAAAAAATGACTCTAAATGTGAATTCTTCACTTCTATTAGCATCAAGCATTATAACACATGTATCCCAAATCAATTTAATATCATTGATATATGGATCCAAATAGACATCCATATCATTGTTGTGTTGATTTGGTCTAGATATAATTATATAAAATATAATGTATTTGAGGTTCATTCATAACCATGGAGGCAAGTTATAATTTACATATATGGAAGGTGATGTACTATAAGTACTACTCTATATTCTGAAAGTATTTATTCCATCTGAAGATAATGCACGACGCAAGTTTCTCAGCTCATTTCTAGATTCTGGAAAATTGTAATCAATTTTTTCCACTGAATAGAATCTACTAGATAATGTAGGTTCTCATATTTAATTCTGATATCTACATTCCATGTTAATTGTCTAACATTATTTGACATCCATATAGTCTTCTAAATAATGGAGTGAAAAGATACTACCATAAAAAATTTTGAAGTAATTGATTCATTTTTCATCTATCTATATGTGCCACACTTAGGAAATTTTATGATTGATTCATGGTCTTTATGAAATAATCTGAAATCATTTGTAAAATCATGTATTTTCTATACATCATTCCCATTGAATTTAACATTTTTTTAACTTCATATGTTCGATATGGTAGTTAATTTTCTTCTGGTGTCATATGATTCAGGACACCATGTAGTTGTGTAAATTTGGTGTCACTCCATCTGCTACTAGCTTTAACATTATATACCTTCAATATAGTTGATGGTTTTTTTTATTTGGTACATTAGGTATACAATGGTTTACTAGAATAGATATTTAACTCCACAAATAGCATTGTAAAATCATGAATGTCATCTTTAATTTCAATTATCATTTCATCCATGTGATCTCCATCATCATTTACAAAGGTATTCATATCAATTGATTCATAAACCATAGCATCATCCCAATCTATTTCCACATTTAGTTTTTCCGCATGTTTAGTGAAATATTCTTATATTTTAACTATTTCATGATAAATCAAATTTTCTTCAAAATATTCCTGGATAATTTGTCTTGAATAATAACAACATAAATAGGGATAAAGGATTTTAGAAGGGTCTTCTATATACTCTCCTTTAAACTTGATAAAATCTTTAACTATATCTTCATACTCATTTGTAAAAATATTAGCATGCATTAATTTTTTTTTTCATATATATTTTATTGGGTTCATAAATGATTAATTTTGTATAACATATAAATAAATACATAGAAGATTTTCATTGTGAGAGGTGAAATTTATAGACATTTCAAATACTAGAAACTAAAAATTTATAACATTATTTCAAATAATTTCAGTATATTGAACAAAATGGGTAATTGGATTTAAGAAAATATTAACTCCACTATTGAAGGTGTTGTCCTATAAATTCATTCAATGGTGAAAGTTATAGACAACTCAGCCTCATTTCATTCTCTTGGATTCATACCCATCCTTACTTTATAGAGGTAATGAAAAAAATATATCTATTATTTCTTCACATTAGATCCACATAAGAAGTATATTTTTATTTATCACAAATTAAATAATGGGTACGTGATAAAATGACAATTTTTATCAATTATATAAAAATCCATACACCACTCTTTCAAAGAAAAAACAAAAATTATGATCCCTCAATATAAGCTACAAATAATCTTCATAATTTTAATCCATTAAACTTTTTAATGGCCCTTGTCTCAATGGTATGTTCTATATTATTCAATAGGAATAAATTTTTCAATAGAAGATTTTATTTTATTTATGTAATTAACAATTTCTTATATTTATTTTCCCATTAGCTTCTTTAACTACCTATTCCTAATACTAATTTACAACATTAATAAAATAAAAATAAAATAATAATACTTCTATAAAAAATATAATACAATAAAATTAAATTCTAATTAATTCTCATCCACTGATTATTACAAGTTATATTTTTGGGTTAATTTAACCACCAACATCAAGGATGATATGAAATGATACCATAAATTGTTTTGAAAACATTATGAAATTTTAATATGATATTTATAAGGAAATTATTTTTATTTATGGTTCTATATAGGTAAAATTTCAATTTAAAACATTATTAATAAACCACATTAAGAATTTTAAAAAATAATAAAAAAAGCATGATATAGATTTCATGTTGGATATCCGTGCGTAAAACATCCATAAAATGAACATGGAATATATTAACTCACAATGGAACTGTAATTATAATACCTTTTTTATTAAGAAGAAGGTAAAATGTTGAACAAGGACTAATGAACTAGATTATTATATAGAAATACATATGGAATGATCAAAACTATTATAAACTAATGATCAATAAAAATTAAAAACTAGTAATTAAGCTTGCGGAGAAATATGGGGTACATATGTAGACAACATCAAAAATTGATTCGAAACAACAATTTAGAAAGACCAAAATAGGATATCCAAATTGGTGGTAAATCAAACAATGAATCATAAAAAAAATTTTCTGTTAATAATATAAAATAAAAATAATATTCAAGAACTGGACCTAAAATAACTCTAGACATTATAGAACAAAAAATCAAAAACAAAATGAAAAATAAAAAATGAAAATAATAAGGACTACCTCATAAGGTTGAAAAAATCCTCTTTAGAAACACTAACAGAAATCCAACATCAAATGTTTGAAAAAAATTTAGAAACTGCAGGCAGTTGAGTGGTGTGATTTGATCATCGATTAACTGAGGAAGAGCATTGGCAGTGGTTGTCTTCTCTGGAAATCTTTGGATATTGCAATGGGTTCACAAATGGTTAGGTTTTTTTAAAATAGACTGGGAAACTTTTATCAGTGCCTATTTTAGTGATGATAAAGGTATGTCTTTATTAGTTCTAAAAAACACTGATAAAATCTATATTTATCAGTGCTAATTTTTTAGTGCTGATAAAAATTCATTTTATCATCACTATTTTATTAGCATCAATAAACCCCAATCTTTATTAGCATGAGAATAACACTGATAAAGACCAAACTTTATGAGTGATTATTACATAAGCACTGATAAAGGATTTATAATTTTAATTATAAAAAAAAATTGAAAATAAATATTATATATATATAGTAAATATGTTCCTTTTTAAATATATTTATTATAATGTTATAACTATTTATTTATAATTATATAAATAATTTTGAAAAAATAAAATTTATATATTATTTTAAGTGCATGAATATGGAAATTTTTCAAAAATGTGTAAAATTAAATAAATTTTAAAAAATTACACTTTAATAATGTTGAAAAAGGGATATATTTTTGTTGTGTGCATTGTATGTATAGATACATTAATTAAATATAAATGAAATCAATATAGCATGCATTTAATCAATGGTAAATAGAAAAATAAAATGATTCATTCAATTATATATTCATTGCACTACGTAATTAGTCATTATTCTAAATTCATATTAATTTTTAATTATAAACAATAATTCTCTAAATATATAACCATTTAATATAATGTTTATAAATATATTATAATATATAAATCATATTTTCAAACATTAATATATATCTATATATTTAATATATACAATTTATTAAAATTAATCATCATTATTATCTATTTAATAAAATATTTTATATTTAATAATGTATAATCATTTTTTTCATTTTTAATAATAATTATTTTATTAATAAATATTTTAATATTTTTTTTAATAAACTTGTTTTTTATTTTTTATTTAATTAATTATTTCATTTTATTTATTCAGACCATTATCAGTATGAAAAACTCACTGATAAAATCTATCATTATTAGCACTAAAAATAAAGTGTTGATAAAGGGTACCCTTTATCAAGGTTAACAAAAAGGCACTGATAATGGGTGTCATTTCTTAGCACTAAAAATAAAGTTCTAATAAAGGTTCGATTTATCAGTGAAAAAATAAATAATAAATGATTTAATTTATCAGCGCTTTCATTAGCACCATTAAAGATTCCATTTATCATCTCTATTTTGTAGAGCTGATAAATACTAAGACTGTTAAATGTTGGTTTTGTAGTAGTTTAACTGAAATATGAGAAAAGTATTTAATAAATAAATAACAAATTAAAATTAAAATACCTTAAAATGAATTATAGATGTTAAATGTTCTGGAAAATGTTTTTAATAAACTTAAATAGATTATTCAAGATGTTAGGCTCATGCACAAAATGAGTCATGACCTAATGTAATGGTAATTTTCCTTCATTTTCAACTCTATGGGATATGTTTTATATTTCACACCATAATTTCCTTTTTATTTTGTATTAACTACCTTATTTAATTCAATTATAAGGAATATATTTCATTTCATGGTATTATAATATCAATTTCATATTAATCCTCTTATGTTATTTTTATTCTTATGTTACAATTGTTTTAGGGTTTTTTTGAATCTTATTATTTATTAATTGATATGTGATGCATAATCACCCTTTGTTTCCTTTTATGGTTTACAAATGTTACATGAATTCATTTTATCATAATTTATTTATGAAATATAATGGATTTAAAAATCCATATTATGTTCTACCTTCCATGAACTTTCAATTTGAATGATTACGGTGTTGTAAGGGATTTAATGGAAACACAATTCTCATTCATTTAGTTGTGATTGTTCTTCACGAAAGTATTTAAAAAAGTTAGGAAAAAAATTGTTGGAAGTTATTATGCGGAATTTTATATTTATTTTCCATGGATTTACATTTATACAACATTCCTCCCTTTTTAAATGCTTTTTTATTAATGAATTATGATATTAGTAAGATATTGTGTTTACTCAAACTTTCTTTACCTTAGATTGAATATTATTCCTTGTGCATCATACTTCTATGTTTGATAATTTATTTTATTTCCCATTGCATAATATATTTCTTCATTTTACTCTGGGAAAAATTATTTTTTCAACTAAAAACCTGATTATCAATGAATTTATTTCAAATAATGTGCACCATTTTTAAGAAAAAATGTAATCTCCTTTAAAGATATTTTTTTCTGAATTTTCTATTTTATTATTCCAAATATTTTATTCCATTCTTATTTTAAAATCCAGGTATGTGTTTGATTATATAACCTTCATATTTTCCATTATCACCATTCAAAGGTAAGTTCCATTACCACTTTTATGATGTGATATTTCAATAGTGGCAATTAAATTTTTTTAAAAAATCACTATTTAAAAAATAAAACATTTTTTCTTTAAATACACATTATTTTTATAAATCCTTTATTTATTTTCAAGGATATATTATTGAATAATTTTTCTTGATTTAATATTTTCCAAAAAAAATTCACATCTCTTTTTAGAAACCTTTATGTATTTTTTCAGGGAACCATTATTGAAGATTTGTTTTAAAATTTTAAAAATATAAATATTTTTATACTTCACCATTTTTAAAATGAATTTTATAGGTGGTCATAAATTCATATTACAACAATGATAAAAGTTATTTTTTATACTCTTTTTTTTATTTTGATTCTATTTTTATCTTTATATCTAGTTGGTTTTTTTCAATGGAAATTATTTTTCATAAACCCCCTCTAAATGTTCATAACAAATAATTATTTGTGTTTATTGATTTTTTGGTTTCATAGAATTATATTTTTGAGGTCAATTTTGGTTATACTGTCAGGAAATATTTCAAAATCCATTTTTCTTTGCTATGGTTCTTTTTGATGTGATTAATAAGTGTTTTCAATTAGAACACATGTTTCTGGATGATTTAGGTGTAGGGTCTTATATCACCTCTAATGAATTAATTATGATTTCATATTACATGACATAATGAAATGTTTTTCGAATAAGATGAAATAATTTTTTCAAAAGTTTTTTATATTATCATGATGTTGTAAGCTTTTTTCATATGTTTATTCTGTGAACATAACATGGAAAAATATTTCTTAATAGTTTTTGTGTGAACGTCAAGTGGGAAGACTTTTTCAAAACATTATTGTGTAAACATGATGTGGGAAGAATTGTTCACAAGTTTTTTGGGTGAATTTGATGTGAGAAGCTTTGTACACAAGATTTTATATACTTATTTTTGTGTCATAATACTTTTTTATATTTTGTTTCAATAACATTCTATATTTCAATATTTATACGATTATTCCCCATGAATCATGTTTTTTATCTCACAGTCTTATTCTGTGGTAAATTTTTTTGCTTTTTAGATTAAATGTCTCTAACTATTAACATATTGACAACTCTTATTATTCCATTTCCTTTTTAATAAGATATTTATCCCATGCTCATATTTTCTCATGATCTTTTAGTCTAAACGCTGATGAAATGTTGTTTATTTTAGCCCTTACTGGGCATTTTATATCACCATTTTCTTATGTTTCTAATCCATATGTTATTGTGATTAGTGTAACCAATTAAAATTATTGATGGGATTCCGGTGTGGTATGATTATAGAGAAATATTTAGAAGTTTTGAATAATATTTTTCTTATGTAATTGGTCCTCAAATATATTAAACCTTCCATTCTTGGGATTGTGTATTTATTTTGAGATTTAATTTTTAAGTAATTAAAATATATGTTTTTTAGATTTATTAAACTCACATGGTACTGATTTTAGGGTTTGAAAATAGTGTTATTAGAACAAGATCTAGGAGTGTGGGTCTGGGGCACCTCAGTTGGCTTCAAAGTAGGGTTTAGTTATTTTTGTTAATTACTCGAGAAATCTTTGGGACTAAGATTGTATAACATTAGTGAAAACACTAAATATGGGTCTATGTGTGGTATGACTTCATACTTATTTTCTAACATATATATTTTTTATTTTCATAGTAATTACATCCCTCTATGGATACTATCTAGTGGATACAGATGTTGCACAGATTTACTTATTTGTAATCACCCAAACAATCAGGGTTTATTATCAAATATATATTCACTCAATTCATTATGAGTGGGACTATAAGGAGACACCTAGCTCAACACTACTGATTGATGTGATTTGGTAATTCAAAAACTATTTATAAACCATTATGATGGATTTGAGAACATATTTATAGTAGTTTATAAAACCTCAAATGAATATGAAAATGGACAATATATGTTAAACTAAAGGAGTTATAGTTTGATCCAATTATACCATATTTGAACCAAATGTATCATTGGTTGAAATGAAAGATTCTTTTTAGAAGGAATATTGTGATTTATTTTTCATATTCATACAACTATTTAATACAATTTTATGGTATATTATCATAATTATTTTTAATTTATTATTCAGATTGAAGTGGGGTCCAAAAAATGAATCTAGGGAAGGTATTTTTATAGAAACTCATAAAAAATATCTAAGGTGGAATATTTCGTAAAAATGGGGGAGAATTGCAATATATCCCTACTATTAAGGTGAGTTTTTGAGTCAAAATTAAGATAGTGAGGCTCATATACCATTGAAAAATATTCCTTGAATCATGATTATCTAATGGATACTCATAACTATTTTTATTTTAATTAGTGATTGTTAATTAAAACTATGATAATGAAATTTTTTAATTTGAATGATTTTAAAACCCAAATATCTCACTATATATCTGTAATGCCCCCAAAAATATAAAGTAGTAAATTTGTATTCAACAGCGCATATGATATGATACACTAATGGAAAAAGGTAATTTAATATCCAAAGTATTTATAATATATTTAATACTTTAATTAAATTAAATATAATATCTTTCAATTCACATGATATCGTTATAGCGTGTGACATACGTAACAATTAGTTTATTCAATGTCTTACGCTACATGTAAGAATGAGTTTTACCAAACAGTAATGTATTATCAAAGTATATTATTTAATAATTTATAAACTAGATGTTATGAATAGTATTAACTAAATTATGAAAATATATGGTTTACACAACAAATTCATTGGTTAAAAATTAATTGCAAATGAACATAAGAACCAATTTAATATAAAAAGAATATTTTAATAGAAAATTATTTTAATTCTCAAAATGTTATTTTACTATAATAATGAAAATAATTAAACTTAGTTGTTGATATTAATATAATATTTATATATTAGCTATTTAATAAAATATTTTTATATTCATTCTATATATTTGATAATCATAAGATTAGAACAAATCTAATATTTTAATTAAGACATTTTTACCTCCTTTTAATAGTGAATATATTTTAAATTCCATTTTTGGAACATTTATAATTTATATATGTCAAATTAAAATTAAAATTTTAAATTAATGCATAAAAATTAGTGTTTGGTAAACTTATGGTATTTTTCTATGAAATTTCATTTTTTCAATGAATAGTTAAAAATATTGAATTTTAGATCAAAAATTATTTTTCATCTGATTTATTTAAAAGGTTAAATTACATTTTAAATTGATTTTAAAGATTAATTACATAAAAATTTTCTCTGTTAACCCAATTCAGGTCATTAAAATCAATTTTAATTTGAAATTGACTATAAAAACACAGCAAACTTTCAGAAGTTTTTATATTAAAAACTTGTATTGTCGTCCCTTCTACGAGATTAAATTTAAATTAACTTCTACCACAAATATGAGGGAATTTTTAAAATTGGAATAAATATTTTTAATCATCGTAATTTATAATGTCTAATATTTTTTACTTAGTTTTTTACCAAAAATATAAGTGAATGTAATTAAAATTAATTAAAATGATTGAGGTAAAATTAATCGTAATAAGGGACTAATCCTTAATATTAAGGGTCTAAATGACCTATAAACATGTCCAAGAGTAATTATATGATCATATTTACACCCTATAATACCTTGTATGGGATTGGGTCTGTTATTGGATCTGCTTTCAATGTGGAAAACATGTATGGAATTCCTTTGTCTAAATATTACAAGAGTGACACTCCTCCTCCACTATAAAAAGGCCTCATCTCATCCCCCTTCCGTACACATCTAAAGACACACTGGGTCCAAAAATATCATCTCAAATAGATCCTAAAAATACCTTACCTAATATGATAAGCATCACCTTGGGAAGAAAGCAATCCAAGGATGTTTTAGGTTCAAACCAAAAGGAGTTACCTGATTAAGAGGCAACATATTTCCTTGAGATTCTTAGTTTTACTTCCACTCTAAACTACAAAAACTCTCTTTACCCCGTTATTATATAAAAAAAACTTGTAACATCAGTATAATATTATTTATTTATTCTAATAGTTCAACCAACACTTACAAACACATCTAACAAATGGGTAACGATCATATTGTTTCTGTGTATGGTGAACTACAACCTCTTGAAATGAGGATTTTTCATTATTCCATTACCAACATTCATGTATGTATATTATAATGGAAACTATATTTATATATTATATTTATAATTTCATTATACTTCAATAATTTTGTTGCAACACGTATCTTTATGCACTCTATTTTGTGTAATATGACAACATCATCTGTGGAAGTGTGGATTACCGCCTCCTAGAAGCGATGTGATTCATTCACATGATACATGGAATGTGTAATGTATTATTATAATTAAAAACATATGACATATAAAAAACTTATATGGTATTCATGAAATAATTACCCTTGTATAAATATAATATATATCATTTTCTTTATTACCCTTTCTTACACTTAAAAAGAGATCACGTCATTCGTGGACGTGTGAATTACCACCTCCTCGACATGATGTGATTATTTTTACATCACAGTAATTATATATATAAGTATATATGATTAAATAACATTTTATTTATAATATAATATTCATTTTAAAAATATATTGTGTTGCTTACCTTCTTTCTGTAATGATCATTGAAAACGGTGATGTTACTCATGCGTAAGAATGGTTTGCGTCTATATGATTGTAACAATGATTCATTTTTAAAAACCATATTTAATGGTTGTTTTTAAAGTATAAATAAAGTAAAAATATTATAATTATTTCATTATTATTATGACTTATACGTAATATAATGACCCCTTTTAACATAGTTTACCTACCAAAGTTGCTTTTCACACATAAAATGAATTTTTTCAAAACACCCAACATAAACTTACTTTTTTAAATATATGTATAAAACATGGTAATAAGAGAAAGAAAAATAATTATAAACATTAGAAAGGTTCCCAATAATGTAAATAATTAACATAAGTTTATTATAATGGAATTTAAAGTATTTTCACCTAAAAGGAAATGTAAGGTAAGGGATTTCATCTCAATTTACATTCCACTAAGACTTATTTTTTGTTATACATCTAGTTTATTGTAGATGATGTATATACTACCATTTGACATTTTATGTCATAAATATAATTATTATTATGATAATATAAGTTTCAAATAATTATATTCCTTCTTGGAGATTATGATTCAATTTTTTTAAAGTGGAATGGGACACTTTTTAATGATTAGCAATTTTCCTCCTCAAAAACATTTATAATGATAATATTTTAGATATCACTTCATTTTGTGATTTTTGAAATTCTCTTGAAAAAATCAAATTATTTTTGTGCACCTAGTTTATTATATATGATTTAACTACTACAACATTTTCATATAATATCATAATTAATTTATTCATCATGGTATTTTTAGTTTAAATTTGAATTATTTCATCTAAGGGGATTTGAGATAAAAGTTACCAAGTGGAAAATTATTTCATAATACATGTTCTTTTCATTATGTGGTATTAAATTCTAGTTTTCATTAATATTTTATCTTTATTTGTATATTTTATTAATAATTTTTTTAGAATATCATTTTATTTCTATTCATGAATGAAAACAACCCTTTTTTACTCTACATGGGATTTTTTTTAATTTATACCATCCTTATTCTCCCTCTGAATGGTTTATGATTTATTTGGCCACAAATAGTATTCACATCTACTACCTTGATTTATTTGTTAGTCCCATTTAAATATTCAATCTCCCATGATAATAAAAAATTTAATTCCCCCATAATTTTCTATCTTATTTATCATGGATATTACTATTGCATAAACTGTATACCATTTTGCACACGATGTCTACTCTGATAGTTATTTGAAAATTTTGACAAGTATTGATAATTATGTATTATTTATTCAATAGATATATTTTATAAGGTGTATTATTTGTTTTATATATTAGATATGAGGAATTCTTTCGACATGAAATGAGAAGTGGAAATCGGAATTTATATAGCTACTCAATGTATCAATTGGTTATTATGAGAAAAATAAGTTTCACAAATTAAATATGTTTCTACCCATTGTTGTAAACCATATTGGGAAAAATCATGATAGTATATCTTTTCATGTGCCTCTAACAAGATTTCCACTAAGAAATCAATTCCCTCATTTAGTTTTAGTTATTATTCATCCATGATATTTGTGGTTGACATATATATGGATACATTTCATTTTCAGTTCATTGATTAAGTGAAAAGTATTTTAGTTTCATACCTTTCCATATTAATTTTCATTTATCTAGTTATTTGAATGGAATGTGTTTTCTTTTACCATTACTTATTTTTTTATTCAGTTCCTTTTCATCTTATTGGTTACTTGGATTGTGTTTTCAGTTAATTACCATTCTATAATTATTATTCTCATTAATTCATTATTTTTTCCACTGTTCTTTACCCATACTGAGCACTTGAGATTATGCTAATTATGATTCCTTTCCCTAAGAAACCAAGATATTTACTATGAAATATATGAAACAATATTAAATATATAATAAAGTTATCCTCAATTTTTTTATTTTATAACTATTATTTCGACTTTTAATACAATACACATGTATGTTTTTTTACCAAGATTGGTATACTCTTGTTCCTTTAAGAATTTATTCCATGTAATTATGCCAACAAAATTTATAGTAGACACCAAATATAGTCTATATGGGGTTGGGTGTCTATAGTTAGCATCAGAGGAAGCTTAATAGTAACCTTGAAAACTAGATTAAGGAAAATATAGGTTATAGAACATAACCCTAGTGTAGAATTTGAGGATAAGATTACAATAACAACCTAGAATTTTGGTAAAGTATAGATTATGTGGGTTTTCTAGCAGTACATCATTCTCTAGATACTACAAGTTGACATGGTACTTTGATAGATGTAATTAAGAGTAATAACTTTGACAAGGTGTGTTGGGCCTAACTCGACAAAACTTGCTACATGATAATGGACCTTACTGCGCACCTGGTTTGACACTCCTAGGGGATATGTTTCAAATAATTCACATTTTATTTACAAGATATTATGAAGGATTTTAATTGATAATGAAAATGAATGACCTAGGTGAAAACTAAGGTGTTAGTTATTAAATATTTGGGGTCATGATCTAGAAATCAAACAGGTGATATTATAGAAAAACCTTAGACAAAATAAAGATCTATGTTGAAATAAAGTAGATGAATTATTTATGAATTTAGGTTGTATTGAAAACCATAGTTAAAATAATATTTAGTGATTACAATTATTTCAAGTATGTTCATCATATTTATTTTGTAAATTGTATTAATATGGTTTTAAAAAAGGAGAACATGTATGTCGGGTGAAAACCAATCAAGTCCGTAAAGGCTGCAATACTTGAACCCATGACTAAAGGATGAAAAGTGTTTGACGCCAACCACAGATCTACGAAATGTCCTGCTTAAAATTACTATGTTTTTAGTTAAAAAATTGAATAATAAACATTAATGATGAACCATTAGTGTAACATTTAGAGTTTAGATATTAATATATTAACCATATTAGTTTTTGAAAATATTAAGAGACATATAGTTAGACTTGTCACTATTTTATGATCCTTAAGATCCTTTATAAATGTATTTTAGTGCTTCATGCATCAATAATAATTTTTGAATTAATTAGAAAATAGATCTAACCCTAATAAAATTTTGAAATTATATTTATAGAAATATATAAATTAATTAAATTTACTTAGATTATTAGGTAGTAAAATAATTACTCATAATTATTAAAATGATCCAAAAATGTTTTCCTAATACATTTTTTAACATATGGCCTTCTAAATCATCATAGATTTATGGGTTTGAGGCCCTAAAATTTCTATTGACTATTTAATTTTTGGGGATTTCTGACCTCAATCACTCCATATATTAATTCTTTTCCACCAATTATGTATCTCTACTTTCCATTAATGTTTTTCAACTTATAGACCTAGTTACATGTTAATTTGTGTGACCTTTGTAATTCCCATTATCTATTTTATAGAGGATGTTTTAAAAACCCTTATCATGATGTGGGATTTTAAAAATAGGAAATATAAACAATATATTACCAATATCGAGTTTAAATTGAAAGGATTCAATTTATTTAAAGTGGGTTGAATGTAACACCATGAAATTATAAAGGTGGAACATTGTATTCAATACTGTGTCTGACATGAAACACCAAGCACATAATGGAATATAATATCCTATGTACTTATAATATATTTAATACTTTAAATAAATTCAATATAATATATTTCAATGAATATGATACTGAGTTAGCATATGATATATGCAAAAATGAGTTTCTTCAACGGCTTGAGCTACATGCAAGAACGAGTTTTACCGAAAATAATGTATTATTAATATATTATTATTTAATTGTATATAAACTAGATATTATAAATATTATTAACTAAATTATCAAAATATATGGTTTACTTCACTAATTCATTATTTTCAAATTAATTATAAATTAACATAAGAACCAATTGAGTGTGAAAAAAACTTTCATGCTCAAAAAAATAGTTTACTCAAATAGATTTAATTAATTAAAATTTTGGAGTGATATTAATTTAATATATATATATATTATTCAATATAATGTTTTATAAATTCATCCAATAAATTTAATAAGAAAAATATAAGAACAAACCCAATATTAAGCATAAAATACTATATTTTTATACACATTTTTACCACCTTTTATTAGAGAAGCTATATTAAATTCAATTTTCTGGATATTTTATTAATTATATATTTAAAAATAAACTTCATATTTAAATTAGATACATAAATATTATGTTATGGTTATTTTTTAGTATTTTTTTATGAAGTTTCATTTTTTAATAAATAGTGAAAAATACTGAATTTTAGTTCAAAAATGATTTTTGTGTCATTTATCAATAAGGATAAATTATATTTAAATTTTTTTTAAAAGACTAATAAGATATAAATTTTATATATTATCCCAATTTAGGTCATTTGAATCAATTTCACTTTGAAATTGACTATATAAACAAAGAAAATGTTCATACATTTTTACTTTAAAACCTCACATCATCATCCCCTATGTGAGATTAAATTAAAATTAATTTATGACAATTATGTGATTGGAATTTGAAAAAATAGATTAGATATTTGTAATCAATATAATTTATAATTTATAATAATTTAAACTTAGTTATTTACCAAAAAGTTTATTGAATTTACTTAAAATTAATTACAATGATTAAGGAAAAATTAATCTTTATAAGGAAGTAAACCTTAATATTAAGGGTCCAAATGAACTAGAAACTTTTGAAAAAACCATTTTCTGGTAATATTTATACCCTATAATACCTTTATATAACTGGTTCCATTATTTTATCCACTTTCAAAGTGAAAAATGTGTATGGTATTCCTTTGACCAAATATTACAAGAGTGTCACTCCTCCTCAATAAAAAGGCATCATCTCCTCCTAAATCCTCACACCTATAAATCCACATTGGCTCAACATAGATCATCAAAAATAGAAACTCAAAATCCCTCCCATAATCCTGTAATACATACCTTTGGAATTAATCAATCCAAGTAATTCTTTAGTTCAATCCAAAATGAGTTACCTGATTAAGAGGTAACATCTTTGCATAATATTTTTAGTTTTATTTCCATTATACACTCCCTAAACTCTCGTTATAACCTTATTATATAAAAACAATAATACACTAAATATACAAGGATTTTTTTGTGATAAGGTTTCTAAATAAACATACAAAAACATCCATCTAATGGGTAGTGAACAAATTGTTTCCCATAAGACGAACTACCACCTCCCGAAAGGATGATTGTTCATTTTTACTTTACAAAATTTCATGGATGGCCATTGCGATGAACACACTTTTTATATATGATATATATGATATTAATAATATCTTTAAAATTCATTAAATCTTTAATTACAAATATATTTATGAACAACATTTTATATAATCTGATAACATCGTATGTAGAAGTCAGGACTACCGTCTCCTAAAAGGGATGTAATTCACTCACATGATACATTGAATGTATAAAGGATGATTATAATTAAAAATATGTGACATAGAAACATATATATTATATTCATTATATAATTAACTTTATTTAAATATAATATATATCATTTTCTTTATTATCCTTTCACACACTAAAAAATAGACAAAATTGTTCATGGACGTGTGGATTATTGTCACCTTAACATGATGAGATACCTTTGACATCATAAGAATTGTGTATATAAGTATTTATGATTAAATAACATCTTATTTATGAAATAATTATAATTATTTAAAAATATGGTGTTACTCACCTTCTATCCATAACAATCATTGATAAATCGAATCGTTACTCAGGTGTACGTACAACCTACCGTCTCTATGATTGTAATATTGATTCATTTTTCATAACCATAATTAATGATTGTTTTTAAAAGTATAATTGTTTTATAAATATGATAATTAATTCATGATTAATATTCTGAATATGTTATATAATTACCCTGTTTTACTATTGTTTACCTACCAACGTTATTTTTGACACATAAATCGAATTTGGTCAAAACACATGAGATAGCCATAATTTCATAAATAGATGTATACAACCTAAAAATAAGTGAAATGAAATTAATGATAACCATGAAAAATATTATTAATAATGTAAATAATGAACACAAATTTATTATATAATGACTAAATGAATTTTCACCCGAAAGTAAATGCAAGGTAAGGGATTTCGTCCCAATTAACATTCCATTGAGCCTTATTTTTATTATGCACAGTTTTTTTAATATGGTGTATATATAGTCGTTTCAAATGTTATATAATTAATCTCACTATTATAATTATATTATAAGTTTAATGTATTGATATTACATCCTTTATATTATGATCAAAAAGTTTCAAAGTGGTATGGGACACTTTGGAATATTTAAATATTATCCTCCTCAAGAATTTTTTAAATGATTATCATTATTATATCACTTCCTTTTGTGATTGTTGACTTTCTCTTGAAATGATCACTTTATATTTTGCAAAATAATTCAAATGTATGGTGCACATACTATCACTTGTTCATATAATATCATGATTAAATTATTCATTTTTATATTTTTATTTTTATTTTGAGTTATTTCATCAAAGGGAATTTGTGTTAAAATATGCCAAGTTGAAAATAATTTCATAACCTAATTTCTTTTCATGAAGATATATTAGTTCATAATTGTCATTAATATTCTATTATTATGTGTATAATGAATTTAAATATCTATTTATTTATTTACTCTTCTATATTTCGATTTATAGTTGATACACAAAATCTGCCCATTTATTGATTCTCACTCAAACATTATAATATTTTTATGGGTTTACTTTATAATACCATTTTTTCGGGATTTTTTACACTTAAATTTATATCAAAGGAAATTATTTTATCACTATCTAATAAACCATTCAATTTTATTCTCCTCCTATTAGTCATGTCCTTTATTAAGTAATACTACTATTTTTCACTCTTTGGTACAAAAAATGTTTTAGAAAATGATTTTAAGAAAACCCTAATTTATTTCACTCTTTAGTTAGAGAACATGTTTTCTTCTAAAAATACTATTTTCTGAAAAGTTTTTTCAAACCAAAGTATATTTTCCTCAAGATTTTTTTAAATGATCATTTTATTTATTTTTATTAATGAAAACAATTATTTATTTTACTCCACTTGGGGTATAATTTATTGACACCATCCTTATTCTAACTCAGGATGGTTTATGGTTGATTTGGAGATGGATAGTATTCACATTCACTTCCTTGATTTATTTTTTGGTCAACTTGAAATATTCAATCTTCTATAATCATTTAACATTTAATTTACCCTTAATTATCCATTTCATTTATCATGGATATTACTATTTCCTAACCTTTATACCATTATATATACGGTTTCTAGTTTGATAGCTAGTAGACTATTTGTAGAGATATTTATAAGTCCGTATTATTTATTCAATGCATATATTTAATGAGGAATATTATTTATTTTTACAATTAGTTATCAGGAATGCTTTGGAATGTTAATGATGGATAGAGCCTAGAATTTAAAAAGATCCTCGATGGATTGATAGGTTCTCATGATACAAAAAGGTTATAAAATTTTAAATAGGTTCCTATCCATAGTTATAAACTATCTTGTGAAAGTTATTGATTGTATAAGTTTTCATGTACATCTGACATGATGTCTATTAAGAAATCATTTCCCTCATTTTACTTCAAATATTTTCCATCCATGAGATTTTTTGTTGACATTTCTATAGATATGTTTCATTTTCAGTTCATTTATTAAAAGTTCATGTGTTTCAGTTTCTTCTCTTTCCTAATTTATTTTTCCTTATCTAGTTATTTTTGTCAAAAACCAACCCAGGTCGACCCCGAACTGGTCACCCAAGCCAATCTGTGATAAATCCCGAGAGGCCTTCCTGATCCTCCCATGCTGGTAAAAAGCACTAGGGAATCAACAGGGTACCAATAGGAATGATTTATCACAATATAAAAATAAAAAAATCAATGAAACAAGAGAAAGATAAAACAAACCAGATATGTTTTCAAACGTTAAATCATTTACATTACAATTTAAGATACAACAAACCAAAGAGAAAACTAAACCAGAAAGACAAAAATGAAACTAAAATCAAAGACAAACCCCCTATACGACTTCAAGGTTCACTCTCTAATATACAACCAACAATCACCCAAGACAATAAAACCAAATCCATAACTTGCAGTAGAAACTAAAATAAGGAAAGGCTATAGGTGTGAGTTTTAAAACATAGTAGGTAGGCCCGAATAATTCTATTACCAATGAAAATTATTCAAAAAAATAAATATTGAATGAAAGGTTTTAAATACAATATACAAATATAAGTTTCTCCACTCTTTTCATTTTAAATGAAACAATTATAATCCATTTCCCTCAATATTTTCAATGAGTCTCAAGGGAAAAAATGAGGTCATTTTTCATAAAGATAAAAGAATGGAAAAGTTCTTTTTCATTAAAAACATTCTTCTTAGAAACCTTCTTAAATAAATCCATGCACTAACTATTTCTCCAAAAAACACCAAAACCAAATACAAGTAATGTAATCCTTTACAATGAGGGAAATGAAACTTACCAAACTAGTAATGGAGGAACATGAGAAAACCTAGGAACTAAAAGGAGAACCAAAACAAAATAATACATGATACCCCATCCCTAGTAGCATTCCACACACGATGAAATCAAAACGCTCCAATTTCGGGCCACCCTAACTCAAGATAGACCAACGGGCCCAATATCATGGTAATAAACCCAAATATCCACATACAATGGGCCATTGGTTAGTGCGTGAACTACCAGTGCATCAATTGTTCTTAGTAATCGTTAGATCTATTCTAGGTTCCAATGTTTTCTTAAAAAATGGTTGTGACACACATTCCAAACAACAATCCATATATATATACACCACACACACATTGCACAAACTGACACCACCTCATCCATCTCAAGGAGTAGTACTTTCCTTAAGACTATTATTACATAAGCAACGTCACATACTGAGGACAATACCATCTCACGATCAACCAATATGGCAAGAATCGCTCTCTAAGGGGTTTTCCAAATGAAATAATTCTATGAAAAATGAGAAATGGGCCCCAAGTCACATTCACATTTAAAATACTTTATAAAAAACCACACACAAAAATTTTCAAAATCAAAACCAACTTATAAAAACATTATTTGAAACACCATCCACTATTTGAATACCAAACAATCATTTAAAAAACCAAACTATGCCCTTTAAAAACACAAACTAGATAGAAAATCCAGTTGGGAAAATTAAAAAGCATTTGGTGTACAAACCCCACCAAATCCATATCATAAAAATAAAGTGATTAAGAAAAAAATATGTATTTTACATGGAGAAATAGTTCATCTCAGGAAATATCACTATTTAATAATTTATAGATTTGTGAAAATAAAGCAATCAATGAAACCATGACTTTAAAGAAGAGGATCAAAGGGATCCTACCAAAATTATTAAATAACATTCATAATCCAATACAAAAACTCAACTACACCTCCACCGCACCCAAGGGAGACAATATCTAACCTAAAACATCAAGATTGAACCCAAAAGTTTAGGTTTTATCCTAGAAAATTGGAACCCTGGTCGAGGGATAGTGGGAACCCGAAAAAACCCTTGAAAGAATGGATAAAGCAAGGGAGAGAGGACTTACACAATGATCTGGAAAATAAATCACGCCAAAAAATCCCAAAAATGGAGGTCCATAGGAGCCAAAGGAAGGGGAGGAGGTACTTAGGGAGTAAAAACCTAGATGTGGGAGGTAAGGGTGTGTTTGGTTATAAAAACTATGGAGATATAAAAAATTAAAAATCTAGACGGGTCGCACGGTTAGTCTGTATGGCCTGTCAAACCATTTGGATACCATGTGACCCCTACTGCTGAAAAAAAAATGATTGAATGGCCTACCAGTATGGTATTACTAACCATAAGGTACCCATGTGTTAGCTACTATCTCACCCAAGAGATACTACATGGTTACCTGGGTCGAGGTGCATGAATACTACTTATAGTGCACTAACCATGGGGTAGGGACATCACACTTGAAAAAACCCATTTTCGCAAAAACTAATTGGGAAACAAAAGTAGGATATCTTGGGTAAAAAAGGATGGAATAAATACTCCAAAAACTTGAACTCATCACACCTAGTTCCCAAGTAAATAAACAAAAATCCTTACCGAGACAAGACCTAAGATGAATTCCAAAACCCAAGTGTGACAATTCTCCCAATAATAACACTTTCTTCCCCTAGAAATCCAACCAAAGGATTATACCCAAAGAATGATCTACTACATCTTTATAACATAAGTATATTCTCAATGAACAACAACCAAATGGATTACCAAAATACACTACTGACAATGATGAGCTAACAAAAATAACTCGAGAGTCCGAATGGAGTCCCTGCTAAGTGCCACCCACCCAAAAAGCTAAAAACATCCAATTGATCAGTCCAAAAATGGCATAGGACTTTCACAACACTCTATCCCAACCCGGAACATAAAACCTGGAGCATTTTCAAGTAGAAGTCATACCATTCTCCTTGAACAATGAATGAATTAAAAACCCCATCTCACTTGTACCTCTATAACCTTACATAACAAACTGATGGAATACTCCCATTACAACATTCACCCACATGATGAATGTAAAATTTAGTGGTTCTATAGGAAACCATCCACCACAAAATAGATACCAAGAACAGAACCAGGATATAGATATGAGGAGGCACAAAAGGACTCTCCACCATAAGAGACAGGTTCACACTGCTTCATTTTGAGGAATTTCAATGAGACCCATAGTGGTTCTCCCCAACATAAAAGCTATCGAAGTTGAACGAACATGATATACTTCCCATGATAACCGAAAAAATCCCCACCACAAAGAGAGGGGAGGTAAGGTTCAAACTAATAGACCAAAAAAACACATCCTTCAACACACAAAAACTTCACATCCCTTGATAAACCCAACCCAGCCACACTTGATTCACATAGACAGGCCACACAAAGGCCATAAAAAGGGGAAAACAAAATCAGTGGGAGAAAACCACCCAGATTTTAAGAAGAAAAAATGACTACACCTCTCTATAACTGAGGGAAAACTTATACACCTAAATGGGTCACAATGTGGAAATGAGGTTCCCAAACCATTTTCACCTGAATGGAACCATTAAAACCCGAAAAGCTACATTGGAATATTGAACTGACTTCATCATCTGCATTAATGGTAGAGATTAAACCAAGGCATTTTACACCACCATGGTATTCCAGACTATGTGAAAAATTCACTCGAGGACCTATGGCTAGATCTTTTATTGTTGAAGAAACTCACGTATCACAGTCAGACTTTAGAAACCCCCAAAATAAACCTCTCCATCTAGTTCCACAAGCAACGACACCACATTCTAGGATGAACATACAGATGTCAACACACCCAAAGACTCACTCTACCTCAACATGGTACTTTTTCATGATAAGGATTTAGAAGATGCACATGCATCATCATTTTCATATAGAATAGTGACAAATGATAAAAAGGATACAAGTGGAAACACTTCCATCCTAAATTTGGAATCTTGGAATTACCTAAAGATGTGCACACTCCTGTCAAAAATGAATTCCTAAAAAGGCTCCAGAACATCTGCCTTTGTATTTAAAAGAGAATGCAACACTTCTAGATGCCACGGAACATAACCCCTACAACCGAGGGAAAAATTATAGGGAGAGGGATCTTAACCCAGGTCCCAATAAGCACATGATTCCTACAAAAATCTATAATATCCCCTTATGTCCGAACTCACCACCTTGGTGGACTAGAACTACATTAGCTAGTAGCAACCGATGAAAGATCCAAAGATCATTTGTAGGACGATTGCTATCACTAACAGCTTCAGACCATATTTCCCCACTTCTTAACTGAAACTTCCACTTTACTACTTCTAGATTTAACCCTTAGACACAAATGTGTCAAATTCTACCCTCAAAGACTCGGGAAAATCAAGATACTAAATATTCCTTCAACCTATCTCATATATTCCCGCTCGCTGTGAGAGTATCCATGCAACAGAAAAATTAGAGAGGTAGATTTGAGTTCCCAATTCCAAAATGGAAATCCTTTTATTTATAAACTGGAGGGTTTACCACTGGGAAGGTCACCCATGAACACATTCTGAACATCCACTAACTCTTAATGGGGGCACACTCAAGACAATGAGGAGAAACCAAGGACCCAATATAATTGGTCCATTGGTCAAAACATACCGCAAGATAACCCCAAAATGAAAACGAAACCACCGCTAAGCTTTCCCAAAACACTTTTCAGAAAAAAAACACCAATGAAAATAAAAACAATAAACACTAATATAACTGAAAGAATACTAAGGCTCAAATGCATCACAACCGACATTTTCAAAACAAAGGAAGACAAACTACCAAATTTCTTTAAAATAAATCACCTTCTGAATTGAAATAAGATTTTTGGGTTACACACTCATGGAATCCCAAAGAGTATCACTCATGCATATCATTATGCCATACCGGGAACCCATTCGCTTTCTCACACATTCCCTTGAATGTGGTCACCCACAGATACACCAAAGTTTTGAACAAAACATTTTCCACCTTTCAAAACAAAGAATTCAACTCACATCTCTCTTTCAAATCTCACCAAGCCTCTTTTTAAAAAATGCTAAACATAAAAAATTTACCCCCAATTAAAAAAACAAAAAACAATTCTAGAAAAATAAATCCAACCATTTAATTTAAAACCCAATTCTAGACCTCACACATCCCTTCCAAAACATTTTACTCAATTTCAATATTTTTGAAAATTTACCAAAAATCACTAATCGCACAACCAAAACCATTTACAGACTCCATACCTTTATTTTCAAAGCATCGCATCCCATTAAAAACCATTTACAAATACTTATTTTATTGATTGAATACTTTTTTTAGATGTTCAATCCATCCTATTAAACCTATTCAGTTTTACCCCAGAAATTCATTTCATGAAAAACCAAATCTTCCAGACCTTCCTTAAAATATGTAATAAAAATACATTTTTACAAATACCAAAATAATTCCATTACACTTTTAAATTCATGTTTTTACAATTTCAAAACATAAATTTTCAAAACAATTTCCATAATTAAGGAAAATCTAGACGATTCCCAAAAGGAATACTATTGTTGATGGGTGAGTTAGACATATGGTTGGAGGCCATATAACAATTACACCACCGTCATGGCAAGAGTTATAGGATAATTCCCTAGATCCACATGGCTTACCAGGCCCTGCGGGCTCATAGAGTCTACTTTCCCAACTATTTTTCCAACAACACACAATCTACAAAAACTAAAAGACACCAACATACTCAGACATCCTAGGGTAACCTGAGGTTTGGAATGAGAAAGGGTTCATGACGTCCTTCTTGTTCCTACACATGAAACATAAAAATCCTACTCCTTCTACCATGACATCCCCAAATAATAAAGTTAACTCCAAAAGAAATTCCCTAAAAAGAGATTACATGCTCTGATACCATTTTTTCACGAACCAAACCGGGTCAACCCCGAACTAATCACCTGAGATGATCTGTGACAAAGCCCGATAGGTGTTCCCAATCCTCTAAAGTTGGAGACTAGCACCATAGCATCAACATAGTACCAATGAAAATGATTTACCCAAATATAGAAATTACAAAACCAATGGAATAGGAGAAAGATAAAACAAACCAAATATGGTTTCTAAACATTACATCATTTTTATTAAATTTTATGATACAATAATCCAAAAATAAAATTAAATATTAAATACATAACTAGAAAATGACATACAAGACAACACCATTTTATAACCCCAAGGGTCACTCTTCAATACAGAACCAACCATCACCCAAGGAGATCGAACCAAAGTTGGAACCTACATTAGAAACTAAAAATAAGGAAAGGTTATAAGGATGGGTATTAAAACTAAATAGGTAGGCCCAAATAATTATATTCACAATCCACATTCTTCAAAAAAAGAAACATTTAATGACATGTTTTAAATTAAATAAAAAATTATAGGTTTTTTCATACTTTTAATTTTAATGAAATAATCATAATCCATTGCCAGCATGATATTCAACAATGCTAAATTGGAGAAAGGAAATGGGGAAAAAAATAAGAGTTCATTTTATCATAAAAGATAAAGAATGGAATAATGATTGTTCATTCAAAAAATTATTCTTAGAAAAAATTTTAGATAAATCCATGCAATCTCCATTTCTCAAGAAAACACAAAAAACAAATACACGGATTATGATAATACAAAAAGAGGGAAATGGAACAAACCAGACTATTATCAGAGGAACAATGGAAAACCTAGAAACTCGGAGAATAGCTAGAACATAAAAATACATGGGAACCCATCCCTAGTATAATTACACACATGATGAAATAAAAACTCAAAATTATTAGAAACCCAAACTCAAGATAGACTGAAGGGACCAATCCCATTTCCATAAACCCAAATATCTTTTTACTATGGGACACTAGTAAATGGATGAACTAACAATGCATTAATCATTATCAGTAATCCTCGTAGTTATGATACATTCCCATGTTATGTTTAAAAAAGGGTGTACCACATATACCAAACAACAATCCATATATATATACCATACACACATCACACAAACCAGAACCACCCCGGCCACCTCAAGGAATAGTCCTTGCATTAAGACAATTATCACATAAAAGAGGTCACATATATAGGACACTCCCATATCGTGATCAACCCATAAGGCAAGACTCACTCCCTAATGGGTTCTCTAAATGAATCCATTTTATGAAAAATGGGAAACAGTACCCAAGTCACTTTCACATATCAAACCCATTATAAAAAACTATACAGAACCCATTTTGAAAATCAAACTAGCCTGTAAAACCATTTTTTGAAATACCGACCACAATTTGAATACCAAACTATAATTTAAAAAACAAAACTATACCCTTTAAAATATCAAAGTAGTTAGAAAATCCAATCGGGAATTTTAAGAAAAATTCAGTGTAAAAAACCAAAAAATTCCAAATCAAACTTACAAAGGGATTAAGAAAAACATTTTATTTCTCATGGAACAGTCATAAAATTCATGAAACATAACTATTTAAAAATTAATTGAGGTTTGAAAAATAATGAAATCAATGAAACATTGACATTAAAAAAGTGTTTCAAAGGGATCATACCTCAAATGATGAGGAACATCTAGAATCTCATGCGAAAACTCAATCGCATATCAACCACATCCAAGGGGGACAAGATACAATGTACAACATCAATATAAAACCAATAATTTTTCTTTTTTAGTCTAAAAAGCATAACCCTAGTTGAGGGAGAGAGGGAACCCCAATAAACTGGAAGAAAACCCTATAAAGAAGGGATAAACTAAGGGAGGGAAGACATACATGATGATTCAGTGGAGAAATCATCCAAAAAATCACAAAAAATGGAGGTTCATAAGAGCCAATGGAAGGGGAGGAGGAAACTAGGGTGAAAACCCTAAATGGTTTGTTTGGGTATATAATCAGGGAGAGGTAAAAGTTTTTAAAAATATTGACAGGCTGCACGGTTAGTCTACAAAGTCTGTCAACCCGTACGGATACCATGTGACTACTACTTTTGAGAAACAGATCAACTATAAGACCTAACCACATGGTATGACTAACCATGAGGATTCCATGAAATAGCTACTATCTTACCCATGATATTTCTCATGGTTACCTAGGCAGGGTTCAGGGTTACTACTAACCATTCATCGGGGCCTGCCCAGCCTAAAACACCCATTTTAACCAAACCTCAATGGGAAACCAAAGAATGAGAGATAGTCCAAAAATGGAAAGAATAAACAATCCAAAAACTCAAACTTGTCAGACTTTATTCCTGAGGAAATAAATGAAAAACTGACTTGAATTGAGACCAAATATGAATCACATAACATGGGTGTGACCATTTTATTGGCATGTGTTTTCATTTACCTTTACTTATTGTTAATTAACTTCTTTTTCAGCCTATTGGATATGTGGCATGTGTTTTTAGTTAATTAATTTTCTATAATTATTATTCTAATCGATTCATTATTTCTTCCTCTACACTTTACCCTTGCTAAGAATTTGATCTCACCATTGTAATGTTTCCTTTCTTCAATAATCAAAGAAGTGTACTAAGAAAGATATGTAATGATATTCTAGATAGAATAAATCTACCCTAGATATTTTTTTATTATAATGTAAATAGTTTATTAATTTTAAATAAAATACTCATGTATGTATCTAATTTACCAAGACTACTAAACAATTGGTCCTCTATGATTTGATTCCTTATGATCAAGCACATTTAAGTGATAGTACACACAGGTTCTGGGATATCTGGGGTTGGGTGGCTTCAATATCTTTCTATTAAATAAATTAAATGTTCTTGATAACATGCTCCACAAACAACACTGTTCAAAAAAAAATTTGCAGCAAATTAGATAAGTATCAGTAATAAAATTTAAGAATAATAAAACCTTTCTTGAATAAAAATATTGTAATCAATTATAAATTCATCAAAAATAAGCATAAAAAAAGTTAATGTTTTAAAATAATTAATTTCAACGAAAGAGGATTTTCATTATATGTTGTATTTTCTGGTTAAAGCTCAATTTATAAATTATGGTGTGTGATGTTTTTAAAATGAAATTAATTTTTGAATTCATCATGTTAAAATTAAATTTTTGATAATTTTTGATAATTTTCTAATATAATTTATTTTTATGTGAAGAGTGAAAAAATATTTATTTTGATAATACTGTCACGTTTATGACATTATAATAATAAAATAATGAATTAAGAGTTTTTGAAAACTTTTTACATAAAACTATACATTTATAAATTAAAATAAATAAAATAAAAATATATTGTTGAATTTATAAAACTCGTTTTTAAAATTTTGTAAACTTATGTAATATTTTACTCTAACAAGTATTTTACTCTCTTATATTAAAATTTAGTTTTCATTACTTGTTGAAATTAAATATAAAATAATAAATTTCATGTTTCATATCACTATGTTCATATTATTTAAAAAATAATAATTTCGTTTTTAATCCTAAAATTATGATTACTAAGATTAAATTTAATGAACATGATAATGGTGAAATGGTTCATTTCAGATAAATATTTTATTGATGTTGTGTAATTATTATCTAATTAATTAAATTGGAAAATATTTTATAATAAAATTCATATGATGTTCATAATTATATAAAAAATATTATCACCCATTTAATTTTTAATTTATATTATATAATATTAAAAACAACTAATAGTGAGAACAACATTGTTCTACAAAAAGGTTTTTTATATATTAAATGAATTAATTTAAAATTTAATTTATATTATTTAGAAATTAAATTAAATTATATGAAAATTAAATTTTCATTCATAATATTAGAGAAAAATTAATAATGGTTGGATTATATTTTTAATTAAATAAAAATTACTTATAAAAACTAGTTACCATGGTAAGAAATGGTAAAATTTAAAAATTTAGTGGTAAAAGACTTAAATCATGTTTAAAACATGTGTGAAAATGAATTTTAGAGGATTTATCAATACGATATCACAAAAATATTCATTTTTTCCGACTTCTAGATCTATTGACCCATGAAAAGAGGAATTCCATCATTGAAAAAGTAATGATTATTTAAAAATGGAATTTTATTCTTTTATAAAAGTACTTCCCTACTATCACATCTCTTCATCCTTTCCAAATTATTATCTTTTCCAAAAAATACCTTATTATATCCTCATCATTTTCTGCATATCCTATAATCCTTTGTCTTACCAATATACCAAGCTAAGGATCCTTATATTTCCACTGAAGTGATAAAAAAATAACTGAGAGGTAATGTTTTTATCCAAGCTCTCTTGACTACAGGAAAAACATTTTATTTTATTATCAAAAAAATATTGGATAAAATATAACAAAAGAAATTATGGAGGACTAAAATAGTGATTCCCAAGAGCATCGTCTCTATAAAACTTTACCCCTTCAATAGGGAGGGAACCGAGCCACAAAAAAAATACAGGTCATTTCAGAAGGATTTATAAGCTAATGGAATATCCATTGTCATCATTCCTCTAAAACTATTCTAAAAATAAAGAGGCCTTCAAGCATACATGTGGTCTACCACCTCCCTGAATGACATGTTCTATTTTTTATATCTTCCTAACATGGGTGAAATTTAAAACATATTAATTATATAATTTTTATAATTATAAAGATATTAATATTCTATAAAGATAATATTTCAAATTATATAAGTGATATCAAGAATAAACAGTCATGGTAAATGTAACTTCCTTAAATGGACATACCAAATCACATTTAATAATTTGATTCCATTTTGTATAAACCTATGGAACCATATAAATTTTTACAACATACAATATAATAATGAATTTTTAGAGAAATCAAATGAAACACCATAGGTAAGCAACATAAGTGAAAAATATTTAATGAATAAATAATATTTGTTAATAAATATATATTATAAAATTAAAAATAGGTGTAAAATTTTTTTTACAATGTTTTTAATAAACTTAATTTGATTTTTTAGTATGTTAGTCACAGACAGAGAATGAATTTGGACACAATGAAGGGGTTATTTGACTCCTTTTTAAATTTCATAAGACATATTTGATATTATACATTATCATTTCCTTTATATGGTTTTTTAACTACCTTATTTCATTTTCTAAATGGAATATATTTCATTTTATGATATTTTAATGAACATTTCATGGTAACCCTCTTATGTTATTTTGATTATTATGTCACAATTATTTTAGGGTGTTTTATATCTCAATTTTTCTTCATTGAGATATGATGCATATCCAAAAATGTTTTCTTTTTCTATAGTTCATATGTTGGCCAATAAGTTATTTATCATATTTTTAATGAAATATACGTTATTTAAAAAAAAATCTTGTTCTTCCTTCCATTTATTTTCAATTTAAAATATTTTTTTGGTAAGGGGTTTTTTGTAACTCAATTCTTATTCATTGACTTAAGATTTTTTGTATTAAACATACTAATATAATTTTGACACATCACGTTCTTTTATTTTATTCTGTGGTGTTCTCTCTATTTTTTATAGGAATTTATATTCCTATAACATAAACCCCTTCCTAAATTTACCTTTCTTCATGAGTAGTGATATGTGTAAGGAACTTCATAAACTCATATATCCTCTACTTAATTTATCATATTATTCCTTGAGATTATTATTATATGTTAGATAAATTCTTATAATTCTTATTTCATAAGATATTTCCTCTATTATCTCAGGGAGAAAGGATATTTTCAATATAAAAATTATTTTGTGATGAATTAATTCCTCAAAAAAGTGTAACATTTTTTTAAAAAATATCATCTCTTTTAAAGATATTTTACGTCCATTTCCATTTTTATTATTCTCATGAATGATCTCTATTATTATGTTGAAATCAAAATAAGTGTTTACTCATGTGACATTATTAGTTTCCATTACCAATTTTAATAGGGAAATTTTATTATTTCTATTTATAATGTTGGTCTTCAAAAAAAACTATTTCAAAACCTTAAAAATGTTTTCTATCCATTTAAAATTAAATTTTTTACCTTACACTCTAAATTCTCTTTATAAATGCATTTTCTATTTTTAAATCTCTATTATTTAATATTTTTTAAAAAATTAAAAGTTTCCAAAATATTTTCAATTTAACATTTTGAAACCATTATGTATTTTTTAAAGTATCTGTTATTGAATATGAATTTTAAAAATTAAAATTTTTCATGTTTTTTTCACTTCATATTTTCAAAAATTATTTATCAAATCCACATTAATGTCAAATTTTATAATAAATTTAATATCATTTTCTAAAAACACTTTATAGTTGTATCTTCAATTTTTCGATATACCTATAAAGAAATTATTTCCATGGAATTATTTTTCATGAACCACATTATCAATTTTATGATAAAATACTCTTTTATATTGATTGTATTTTTTATATCAACCATTTACATTCTTGTGGTCAATATTGGTGATACCACCTGGAAATGTTTTCAATCTCATTTTCATTCCCACAGGTTCTTTATGATGTGATGAATGATTCTTTCCAATTAGAATAAATTTTTATTGATGATTGATGAGTGGGGTATTATATCACCATCTAATGCATGGGTTATTATTTCATAACACTTGAAATGATAAAATGTTTCACGAAACTTTTTAAGAATCTATATTAGATTTTTTTGTGAACATGTTGTTGGAAGCTTTGTTCAAATGGTTTTTTTGTTAATGTGTTGTAGGAAAAAATTTTAAAAGTTTTTTTATGTGAAAGTGATATAATAATTTTTTTCATAAGGTTTTTTGGGGGACATGATGCAAAAATATTTTTTCACTAGTTTATTGGGTGAACATGATGCAATAAGCTATGTTCATAAGACTTTGAATTCTTAGGTTTGTGACATAACTCCTTATTATGTTATGTTTCAATGACATTCTATATTTTTTTATGCATATAATTATTCCATATTTCTCGTGTTTATTATCTGACCCACTTATCCCATATTACATGGTTGTTCATTTGGTATTTCATTCGAAGAAATCATGAATTACAGAAAATTATTTTTGTTAAATATTATTTTTAATATCATATTTATCCAATGCACTTTTTCTCTCGTATTTTGTATTCAAACATTGATGACAATTTAATGAGTTTTTTTCTTAAAAATAATTTGAGATCACCTTTTTCTTTTTATTCCATTCCCCATGTTATGAATAAAATTGTGACCTATAATAATTATATAAGGGAGTATATAGTTTTTTTATTATAGAGATATTGTTAAAAAATTTGTAAAATAATTTTCTTATGTAATTGGTCCTCAAAGATAATAAATATTCCATTTTTTGGTAATATGTGTAGATTGTGAGATGTAATGTTCAAATCATGAAAATATATGTATGGTTGGGTTGAGTCATACAACTTGGTATTGAATCCAATCTCTAAAGAAAGTTTCATTAACACAAGATCTAGGAGTGTGGTTTTTAAGGTCCTTCAACTAAGGTGGCATGGGGAAGGCATTCACACTGGATAGTTTTATCATAATGAGGTGCTGCTCAGCGATGAGCACTATGGGGAACACCACCATGGTCATTGAATTTGGTTGACTAGTGTGGGGGGGGACTGTACTTTGGTCCGAAGTTTAGTATAGATTGGACCTCTATAATTAGGACTTCGGGGACGACCTCCAAATCATCTTGTTTCTTAGTTTTATTCATTTGGAGGACCTCCATATTGACTATTTTATTTTTCACCACCATGGGGAAGACCTTTGTCGTTATAAAGTTCTTGTTTTTTATCATTTAAAGTACCTTCATTTTAGTAATTTATCTTTTCACAGGGAGGTCCTATATGACTAATACCATGGGGAGGACCTCTATAGATATTATTTTGTTCACCAGATGAAGAGAATCAGTGATCTTCGGTTTGTATATCACTAGAATTAGGAAGAACATCATTTCATTCTGATACTTAAACACCATTATAAGGACCAATTTGGCTTTATAATATTGGTAGATTAACAAGGAGAGAACCTCATTGTTAGTTAAGAATTTATTTATGTAGAGAAATAATGAAACTTTGGGATTATGTTTCACAATGGGGAGGGATTCCATGGCTGGTCTTTATTTGGTTGTGAGGAGGTAATTTTCAACAAGAACTATTCAAATAACCTAAAAAGTAATATAAATATGTTTGACCTTATGGAGGACCTTGATGTTTAGTAAATAATTGATGAACACCATCGGGAGGACCTTCGTGAAGGGTGATTTTGGGAGGATATTTATAATAGATTATATTTATAGGATGTCCAGGATGGATGTTTTATTCCATTATTAGGGAGGTACTTGGTAAACCAATCACTATTTTATACCTTGTCATGATCTACGACCCTTTAATGATGGTGACTTGTAATTTTTTATGAGTTACCTTTAAGATATATTGGAGAGGGTAGGAACCATGGTTATCTTGTGAATAGGGGATTCCACCTGGTACTAGACATTGTATGACCCTCAACAATCCCTCCTCCTAGGTTCCCAAGTTTGGGAAACCAAACCTGCAACAATACTAATAACTACCTATATAAATCACAGAGTAATTTTGGTTTAGTGAAAATTTTACAAGCTATTTTTTATGGGATCCCTCTTAGGATACCCCTTGATTATCAAAACAATGAAATGAATTTACTAATACACTTATTTTATAATATCCTTATAATAACCCATTATATTGGGAAGAGTTATAAGTTCCACTAACCTTAAGTGAAATATCAAAGACACCAATGGATGGAAATAATTTCCAAGGGAATAATGATAATTTAGGGGAATATTTTCACTGAATAACTAACACAATCATTGAGAAAAAATAAAAAACAACCCAGCTATATGATGCATGAATAAAAATAAGACAAATCAAGGGAAACAAAGTAAAAAATTTGAAAAACGTAATAGTACCATCAAAAAAGTAAAACAATATGGTATAAAAAATACAACTAAATATAGCAACATCGAGGTGGAATAACTCCAATGACTCCAAGAGAGATCATTAAGCTCTAAAGACCAAATAAGGAGGAATCATCGTGATTGTAACAATCCAAACATTTATCAAATAACCCTATCCCTTATTTTAGTAATTTAATATACTATAAATCACACAAAAACACTTAGATACCCTAATAAAAACTTCATAAAGGAATAATTAATTAAATAATAATTTTTTCTAGAAGTTAAGGTACCAATAAAAATGAAATAGAATCTTGACCTTATGATTATTAATATGAACATTATAAATAGTAAACCCGAAAAATTAATAGTAGCCAAACTCATGAATGTATAAATAATTTTTATGAAACATATAAATAAAATTTTCATAAAATTATATCATACTTAAAGTAAATAAACATTTTAAAAACTATTAATTATGTTTTGGTATTTTTATAAGTCATAAATATTTAGTTATAATTTTATTATTAATTTAATAATTTAAGATAATGTTTTCATAATTTTATTTATAAATTAATATTAATATTCTTTATTTTTTTATGATAACTTTATGAGACCTAAAGTAATATTTTAAAGTGTTATAAAATCATTTATAATTTTAAAATCTGTATTTTCCAAGTAAATTATGGTTTAAATTAAAGATTAAATTAAACATATTTAGAAAATTATATTATTAAATGGAGTTAATTTTTAAATTCTACACGTTGAAAAATAATTATAGTGAATTTTTTGAATTTTTATGAATTACTAGAATTTTTGTGACTAGTGAAATACTATAATTTATGATATATATACCTTACAAGCTAAACACACTATTAATTGAGTCATATCTTATGTAAGAACCATTGGTTTCAACTCACATTATCTAATTACTCTAATTATTCACAAGAATCATCATTATTTCTTGTCTTGAGAAAAATAATAAACTAATGATTTGAATAATATAAAAACACCCCGCTCCTCCACTATAAATACTACCCTCACACCCTCTTCTCCTCACACCTCTCAAAATTTTATTCTTCTATATATTCTACTAAATACTATTACTTAGTACCTCCCCCACATCCAATATCTCTTGGTATCATCAAAATTAAAAGCCTATATTCCTTGAGGATGATCTCAAGAGGAAAATTCAAGATGTAAATCTTTTCTCTTTTTCTTTTAATTACTTTTCAATTTCAATTTAGTTTAATATTATATTCTATCCTCCCTTAATTAAAATGAAATGTTAACTCTAATAAATTACAAATACATTAATTATATCATGTTAATAGATAATCCAACATTAAATTCTTCCCTCACTCCCTTTTATGGTAGAAATAAAATTGGCGTTCGTGATGTGCCAATTTAATGACATCATGGCGATGCACTTTCATTTTCAATAAACACATACAAGTATATTAATAATACCATTAAATGGTTTAAAAAATAATTGAAATTTTTTGTTATAACCATATTTATATTCTATAAATAACTTATACTCATAATACTAAATGATAAATCAAAATGAGTTCACTGTGATCGAAAAATCTCTATAATTAACCTAAAATGATCATCATTAACTTTTATCTAATGAATAATCCTCATGGTATATAAAAAATAATTTGTAAGGTCATTTAATCTTCTATAGGATCAATAATATAATTTAATAAAAATTTTGAATAATCATCCTCATTATAAACCAACTTCTATACATGCATACAAACAAACCGATCAATAAAACCATGAAAAATAATTCTCTTGAATAATGATATTAAACTCTATAACTCATAAAAGTCCCATAAAAGAACATAATAACACCATAATGAATCGTATTAATGTATAAAAGGTTATAGAATTGTTAATTAATGTAAATAATGTGATTATATAGGATATTTACTTGAAGTAATCATTCGTAGAAAAGGAAAGGGGAATTCCCGAACCAAAATCTCTTTCTTTGGGATTTCCCTATTTCATCCCATTTTCTTGTTTTTTTATTACCTAAAAATCATTTTTTTCATAATTATATTACCTTTTTATAGATATTAATTTTTTCTAATTTATTTTATAAGAATAAAAATATTTTTTTAAAGTTATCTTATTTAAAAAAACACACCTTTTACTTCTCAAGATTATTTCCTTTACTTAAGGTTGATGATTCTTATATCAAGTATATTATTACCTCATTAATTTGGGAAACCAATGTTTATGAACATATGCTTTTGAAATGAATCTCATTCCATAACATGGGTAATAATATGTTCAATGTTGATATATGTTCTATGTTCCATGCATGATAATGTAAATGTTGTGATGTGATGGGTGCACCGGGAATTTTATAGCACAATGTAAATGTTATGATGTGATGGGTGTGCCTAGAATTATATAGAACACTAATTAATTTGTAATTTGAAGAACCACATGATTAAAGTGAAATATGTTTTAATATGATGGTATATTTTATCCCAACTAGGTTTTATATTTTATGTAACACCCCAAACTTCCACGGTATGTTTCTTTTTGAATAATGCAATAGCTTTCATTGTATGCAACTTCGAGATTCTAACACACTGAATCCAATCAAACTAGCCATTATGAATTGTAATACCCACTTATTGAAATTTTATAAAATTTATCTATAAAATGGACTTCATTTATGGATTTGGAATGTTGAAATTAGCTAAGGCTGAATTTTTGGTATTTTTCTGAAAACATTTAATTTTTGATGAATAGTGAAAAAACTATGTTATTGTTTAAAACTGACTTTTAATTTAAATTTATGTTAGGTAAAAATAGATACATAATACATATATATGTTCAATGTAATTAATTGCAGTAATTTTGTATTAATAATAGATATATAAAATTTTATTAAACTGTTCACCGTCTTTTACCCACCTCCTCGGAGAATTTTCAAATTCTCATAAAACATAATTTTACCACTTATGTGAGTGGAATTTAAAAAATCTGATAGAAAAAGTTGATATTAGTAATAAAAATGTGGTTCAATAAGATTAAAATATATTTTTTTGAATAGTAACTTTTTACTTTTATTTACCACATTTAAAAGTAAATAAGGTAATTAAGGGTAAAAATGATATTTTTCTTACCCTTACACATGTACTAATTCTATTAGATAAGTGTAATTCGACCAAAAACAACCTTAATAATAAAATATGATCCTTTATATCCCCTTGGATTAGATTAGGACATTTATTATTATTTTATTTATAGAATAGTTAAAAGAGTTAAAATCAATGTTTAATGAACAAAACATTTTTAATATAGGGTTATACATAAGATTAATTCGTCTATAAATATTATTTATAAATATAAAAATATTTCACACATAATTATATTTTATTTATAATTTATAGACATTAAATAATTTAGTTTATTTATGACACAATGATGACGCGGTAATTACCTTAATAATGAAATATTAAAATAATTGATATTATAAATATCCAAATAAATGTAATCTGAGACTTTTGATAAATTTATCTAATTTTATAGGTTAATATTATATTTTAGGATTGGACATATTAATTTATTTCTAATTAATAAAGTTTTTAGGACTTTAAAAAATTACCTATTAAATAATGTCAAAATTGACATAATTGAGTTTTTAAAACAATTATTATATTATTGGTTGATATTATATTCCTAAAAATATAACGTTTAGACAAAGGGCATTAATAATATTATATATGTAATTAATGAACCTATTGGTGTTCTCTTCGTAGTTTATAGTAAGTTTATTAAACATATAATATAAAGATACAAAGAGGCATAGTAAATGTCAAACTATTTAACTAAGAGTTAAATATAAAAGGTAAGGTTAATATGATAAACTAAACCTATCTAAAACCTATTAGTTGAGCGTATTTCAACCCATACCCACCTTATCTTATAAATAAATCATTTTTGAGCCATTAAAAATAGAAAATGATTTTATTATAAAATAATATTTCAATCTTTCCCTAAGGTGCCCCTCACCTGTCTTATAAAAGGGAACTTCCACTTCTCTCAAATTCACTCCTCAAAAGCCATTTTTCTCAGCCAACTGCTCGCCAAATATCCTCCCTTCATCCTAGAGTCCTTAGTCTGATCATAAATCTATCTTAAGGAGTCCTTTTGATCAAATCAAAAGGAAGAACCCGAAGAAGAGGTAAATATCTCACCACATCTTTCAAGTTATTTTCTTCTTCAACTTCCTCTTTATTTGTTGTTTTCATTGTAAAATAATAAATCCAGTATATTCTATATATTGTGATGTTATTTTAAAAATGGTACAACCATATTCATTATGTTATCCATCCTATGAATAACATGTCACCATACTTGTGTACGTACGGCTTACCGTCTCCACGTCGTGGTATAGTTATTATTCAATACATTATTATTGGGATGGGTATAATAATGATGTATAATTGATGTAAATATAAGATATAACATGTTAAAGATTCTGTATATATCATATACCATCCATTTACTTATGAGTGTAATTACTAAAGAATAATATTTTCACTCGTGCGTACGTACAGATTTTTGTCTCCACGAACACGATAAGATTCATTCCCAATCATAATCATTCAAGAATAATTTTCATGTGTAATTAAAATTTATATTTAAAGAACTCAATATAACTCTGGATATGAATCAAATACATCCTGTCCATAATAATCATGGCTTACGTAACTAATCATATAAAGTAAAATGAATCAATTAACACCCGAAACAATGATAATACTAAAATATTATTAACAAAGCAATATTAGAAGATCATATATGATATAATATTTATGTATATAGTTCTTTTATAATTTAATAACAATTTTTTAACTATTATACAGGAGGTTAACATACCATCGACTATGGAAAAGTACTATGTAAGGGTTAATTTTATACTCTCTTTATTATCTGAGGTTGTTTTTACATAAGTATCTACTGGGACCTCTTTATCATCCACATCAATGTTTCTTATTAATTTATTTCAAAAAAAATTTGCTATTTACTAGACTATGGGTGAAATTCATTTATACCCTTATTTTACAACATATTTTTTGAAAGGAATCATTCTGTCGTTTTCAAAACAAGGTAATTTATGACCTTCTCGATAAAATTAAGGTAATAATGTCTTTTTTAACTTATAGGGAGGGTGGGTCTATTTTATGCCATTATAACATCATCGAAGATTCCCATAAAATCTTATAATAATATTTTCAAAATAAATGTTTCCTTTTATAATTATATGACTTTTAATTTATTTCAAAATAGAAATAGATATTTCTCTACAAAACATTTTGATTTCATCTATATCAACATCCTTTGATAGATTTTAAACTTGTTTGAAGTTTATTTATTATGATACCAATATTCCATATTGTATAGAAGGTTTTGAGATATTTTTTACTTCAGATATGTTATTTTTAAACCAATCATGGTTTATGGATAAATTATTGAAATCTCGTATGCTAGTTTTAATACGAGTATTTATGTTATGTTTAAACCTTTTCATATGAGGAATGCATTGGACATAGTAAGTGACAGGTGGAGTCCACAATAGCTCCTCGATGAATTGGTAGGTATCATGAGACAAACTAGTGTCTTGTAAAAAGGCCTTAAAAAATATTATTTGTAGTCTTAGCACAATGCCTTGAACTATGTGGTTAAGAAGTTTGGAATTATGCATTCCATCATTATGAAAGTGGCTATTGATATTTCATGTGATTATTCAACTAGTATAATATCCATGTGAATAATTAAATAGAATTATTTGATTTTATCTTTTCCATATTATGTTGATGTTGAATTTTAAAAGGATTTTGTTTTAGTCTTACATTTCCCTAAATGTTTATGCTTATTTATAAAATTTTCTGCTATATTGTTATCCTTACTGAGCATCTGAGCTCACACCTTTCTTTGTTTTGCTTTATTCCCAGGATGAAAGAAGTATATTATGACTTACCTATAGGTATATTATAAGGGATATGAGTGTGTAAAATGGAGACTATGTTGTTGTAGTTTTTCATTTTATAATGTAATGTAAAACTTATGAATGTA
Source organism: Viscum album (assembly GCA_963277665.1). NCBI lineage: Eukaryota > Viridiplantae > Streptophyta > Magnoliopsida > Santalales > Viscaceae > Viscum > Viscum album. The sequence goes on from OY728122.1 coordinate 1,715,693,882, forward strand.
TCTCGTATTTCCAAGGCTACTAAACTAATCGTTCATTCAAGACTTGATCTTTTATGATCATGTAAATTTTATATAATAATGAACTGAATATGGGTAACTAGGTTTGGGCATTATATTTGGTATCAGAGGATATTTATTATAATCCTTGGAAGCTAGATTTTGAAAAACTTTGATGAGAGAACATTACCCTAAGATAGAATTTGAGGATTAGTATAGAATAATTTTCCATAATTTTAGTACTGTAGAGATTTTGTTAGTGTTACAAGAAATACATCCTTGTATTGATATGAGCATGTAGATGTGGCTCTGACACAAATGTACCTAGGGGTAAAACCCGAAAACACCACTTTGAGCTAGACTCAAACGGAAACTGGTGCATGAAAACGGGCCTTGCTGTATTCTTGGTTACAACACTCCCAGGGGATATGCTTAGGATAATTCTTATTTTCTTTACAAACCATTATGATGGGTTTATGAGTACATAATTCCTCAAATAAAACATTTTTATGATTCTGGATTATATCCATAAACTATTCAATTTATGTTAAGTGTTTTACAAGTTTGGATTTTTGTATTGTGATTCATAAACTAGTCTAGTGTAGGACATTGTATAGAATTGGCGCCAAGTGGAAGGAATGGAAATTGTATCAATTCACGTAATACATGTAGTGATTTCCCTCCTACTCGAGATAATTATAGTGGAGTTGTTGAAGCAATTGGTATTGATCTACTTATCACCGTACTGGGACAACTCACTCAGGTTAGGAATAATAACCATACCCGTATAGAGCACCCTGATCCACAATGCGGAGGACCAATGTTAGACCTCTTCATGAGGCAACAAACACCAACATTCAATAGGAGAACAAACCCATTAGTAGCTAAGCAATGGATAAATTTCTTAGTGAAAATATTTCATGCTTTGGAGAGTAGTGAAAGGGAAAATGTTTTCATGGTATTTTATCACCTCATGGGAGATGCAGATTAATGGTGGTCATTGATTCAAAACAAAAAGGAAGATGATGAAGTATCAAATATGGAATGGAGGGAGTTTAATGATATTTTCTTAGAAAAATACATTCCTCATGACCATAGAGCATATATGGAAAGACAATTTCTGATTCTGAGGAAAAAAGAGGATGAGAATGTCACAGAATATGAGGATAACATTACAAGGTTAGCAAGGCATGTAACAGATTATATACGTAACCCATGGAGTAATATTGATCGATTCTATGATGGGTTAAAACCATTTCTTCATCGAGCATTAGTCTCACAATCCTTCTCATCATATGATGATATTGTCTCATGTGCTATCAATACAGAAAAATAATTATCTGTGTCTTAAGACTTTAAAGAAAAACAAGAGAAGAAGAGATCTATTGAACACTCTAAAAAATGAAATAAGGGGAATAAGGGAAAGGTTGGATATCCATCCTATCTTAAATGTGGGAAGAAACACTCCGGTACTTGTCTAAAGTTAATGGGAGTCTGTTTCAAGTGTGTTGAAAGGGCCACCAAGCTCGTGATTACAAGGGGAAGAAAGAGGCGGTCAATGTAGAATGCTACAATTGTAGAGAAAAGGGGAATTATAAAAATGAATGTCCTGAGATCCAAGGTAACTTACCTCAGAAAAGGCCAAGTGAGAAAGGCCAAGCTTATGCTATCACAACTGCTAAGGTTGAAGCTCTGAAAGATGTGGTGGCAAGTAATTTAATGATTTCCTCAAGTTTATAAAATGCTTTATTTGATTCTGAATCATTGCATTGTTTCATATATTCCCAGTTTGCTACGAAAATGAGATATTTTCAATTTGACTTAGCAAGGGAGTTGTTAGTCAAAACTCTTAAGGGAAGTATCATCACAATAATGTTTTTTGAATTAGTTCCCATTAGAGCATATAAATGATCTTTATCTTCTGATATCATAATCATACCCATGATTTCATTTGATATAATCCTCATAATGGATTGGATTTCGGACCATGATGCGAAAATTTATTGTAAGAAGAAGGAGGTTACAATTTTTGATGATGATAAGAAATAACTTATCTTAAGAGAAAAAATATCACCACATGATTCTTATGTAGATCCACCCCTAGTAGCTCTACTAAGTTCAATTATTGGGGAAGAAGAGAATGAAATAACTATGGGTGAGGAAAATAATGTTCGAATAGAGGACACACCTATTGGGAAAGAATATGTTGATGTGTTTCTAGAAGATTTTCCTGGAAATCCTCCAGAATGAGAAATTGAGTTTTTCATTGATTTAATACCTGGTTCAAGGCCCATATCAAACACCCCTTATATAATGGCCACTATGGAATTAGTGGAACTAATGAAACAACTAGAGTAATTGAGTAATAGGGTATTTATTTGGATTATTTTTTCGCCATGGGGAGACCTTATCCATTTTATTAAGAAGAAAGACAAATCTATGAGGTTGTGCATTGACTACAGGGAGATCAATGCTATAATAATAAAGAACAAGTATCACCTACCTTGCATTGATGATTTTTTCAACCAACTTCATAGAGCTCAATATTTTTCAAATATTGACCTTTGATCTGGATATCATTAGTTGTGTGTGAAGAAGGAATACAATCTGAAAATAGAATTTCAAACTAGGTACGGGCATTACGAGTTTATATTAATGCCTTTTGGGGTGACTAATGCACCCTCTATTTTCAAGGATCTAGTGAGAATATTTTTCAAGGAATATCTTGTAGACTTTGTAGTTTTATTTATTGATGATATCTTGGTATACCTCAAAAGGTATGAAGATCATGAAAATAACTTGCACACTATTCTGAAAACCCTCAAAAGAAATGAATTATACGAGTAGTTTAAAAAGTGTGAATTATTGCTTCAAGAGATTTATTTTCTTGGCCATATTATCTATAAGGATGCAATGTCTATTGATCCTTCAAAGTCCAAGGAAATCAAAGAATATCCATCACTGATGATTATAACTGAGGTATGAAGTTTATTTGTTTAGCAGGTTATTATTGGTGTTTTGTCCATAATTTTTCTTAATTGGCTAACCCATTAACCAATCTCACATGTAAAGTGGTTAAATTAGTTTGGATAAATGAGTGTGAAGAATGTTTTGAAGAATTGAGGAGAATATTAATCAATGATCCTATCTTGACTCTATCATCAGGGTACGATGGGTTTGTTATTTATAGTGATGCATCAAAGAAAGGATTTGGTTGTGTCCTTATACAGAATGATAGATTTATTTCCTATGCATCATGAATGATAAAAATCCATGAGAAAAACTTTCCTACTCGCGATCATGAGTTTGCAGCTATAATCATTACTCTAAAAATGTGGAGACACTATCTCTATGGTGAAAAATGTGAGATTTATACTGATCACAAGAGTTTGAAGTATATTTTCTCACAAAAAAACTCTACATGAGGAAAATTTGATGGCTGGAACAACTCAAGAATTATTATTTCACAATACACTACCACCTGGGGAATGAAAAATAAGGTGGAAGATGCTTTGAGTAGAAAATATCATGGAGTTTTGAACCAGATGAGAGTTGAAAGAGGTCCTATTTTCAATTATCTAGTGAAAATGGATATGAGAATAATCAAGTAAGGTGAAACATCCATACTTTTGAAAATGGATTCCAAATCATCTTTACTTGAAAGGATAAAATGTTCTCAAGCTGATGATGAGGAGGTTCCAAAGAAGATTAAAGCTATGAATGATGGGAGATTATGTGACATCATATATGAAGAAAGAATTTTGAAATTTGGGAAAAGATTTTCTGTTCTAGATATACCATATCTAAAAAGGGAATTGTCAGATGATGCTCATAGTTCCAATTTCTCTATATACCCTGGTAGCACCATGATGTATAGAGATTCGAAAGAACATTTTTTGTGGGACAACATGAAGGGGGAGATTTCTGATTTTGTGTCAAGATGTATGGTTTATCAACAAGTTAAATCTAGAAGGCAATATCTTGGAGGGTTCATGCAACCTCTTCATATACCTGAGAGGAAATGGGATAATATTACGATGGGTGTGTTCATGGGGCTACAAAATACAAATAGAATAAATGATGCAATATAGATCATTGTTGATCGTCTTACCAAGTCAGCACATTTTCTTGCTATAAGAGAAGACTTTCCACTTGAACGTCTAGTAAGACTATATATTAATGAAGTTTTAAGACTTCATGGAGTACCCTTATCGATTTTTTCTGATCGTGATCCTTGTTTTACATCAGGATTCCGGAAAAGTATTTAGAAAGCCCTGGATATTGAACTTCATTTGAGCACTGCCTACCACCCTCAAATTGATGGACAATCAGAATGTACTATTCAAACATTAGAATACATGTTTATATCTTGCACACTTGACTTTCAAGGTATGTGGGATAAGTATTTACCTAGGGTAGAATTTTACTATAATAATAGCTTCAACTCAAGTATTCAGATGGCACCATATGAAGCGTTATATGGAAAGAGATTTCACACACCAACTTTTTGGGATGATGTAGGTGAAAGAAAAATAATATGCCCAAAACTTTTTGAGGAAACAATGGAAAAGGTGAAGTTTATCCAAACACACATCAAAGCAGTACAGAGTTAGCAAAAGGGCTTTACTGATAACCGAAGGAAGGATTTGGAATTTCATGTATGAGTTCATGTTTTCTTGAAGGTATCTCCATGGAAGGGTATTATATGTTTCGGTAAGAAGGGTAAATTAAATCCTAGGTACATCGGACCTTTCAAAATTCTAGAACTAATCATAGTTGTAGTTTATCATTTGGAAATGCCTCCAAGTCTCTCCAAAGTTCATGATTTGTTCCAAGTATCATTGTTGAGAAAATACATGCCAAACCCAACGAATGTACTCACCTATGAGGAAATTGAACTGGAACCTGATCTATCTTATTGTGAAGAGTCTGTCAAAATTCTTGATACAATAGAACAAGTGCTAAAAAACTAGATGACTCGTCTGTTAAATGTTCTATGGAGAAACCATAAGATGGAAGAGGCAACCTGGGAACCAGAGGAACTTATAATGAAAAACCACCCAAATATTTTTGTATGGAAGTATTATATAAATTTGAAGGATGAAATTATTTGAAGGAGGGAATAATCTAACACCCCAAGCATTCATGGTACGTTTCCCTTTGAATAATACAATAGCTTGTATTGTATGCAACTTCGAGATTCTAACACACCGCAACCAATCAAACTAGCTGTTATGAATAGTAACACCCACTTTTTAAATTTTTATAAATTTATCTATGAAAATGGACTTCATTTTAATATTTGGAATATTAAAATTATCTTAGGGTGAATTTTTGGAATTTTTTTCAAAACATTCAATTTTTGATGAATAGTGAAAAACACTACGTTATTGTTTAAAACTGATTTTTTATTTAAAAAATTAATTATTTTATTTAAATTTATTTTAGATAAAAACAGATACATAATACTTATATATGTTCAATGTAATTCATTGGAGTCATTTTTTAATAATAATAATATATATATATATATATATATATATATATAATTTTATTGACCTTTTCACCGTCTTTTACCCACCACCTAGAAGTATTTACAAATTCACATAAAACATAATTTTACTGCTTATGTGAGTGGAATTTCAAAAATCCATGAGACATAGTTGATTTTAGTAAGAAAAATGTGTTTCAATAAGATGAAAATAATTTTTGTGAATAGTAACTTTTTACTTTTATTTACAACTGTTAAAAGTAAATATGGTAATTAAGAGTAAAAATGATATTATTCTTACCCTAAAACATGTCCTAATTCTATTGGATAAGTGTAATTCGACCAAAGAAACCTTAGGAATAAATATGATCCTTTATGTCCACTTGGATTAGATTAGGACATTTATTATTATTTTATTTAAAGAATAGTTAAAAGAGTTAAAATCAATGTTTAATAAATAAACCATTTTTAATATAGGGTTATACATAATAGAAATTCAACTATAAATATTCATTAGAAGTATAAAAATATTTCATACATAATTATATTTTATTTATAATTTTTAGACATTAAATAATTTATTTTATTTTTGACACAAGGATGACACAGTAATTACTTTAATAATGAAATATTAAAATAATTGATATTATAATTATCCAAATAAATATAATTTGATAATTTTGATGAATTACACTAATTTTATAGGTTAATATGACATGTTAGGATTGAACATATAAATTTATTTCGAAGTAATAATGTTGTGTGGACTTTAAAAAATCATTTATTAAATAATTTCAAAATTGACATAATTGAGTTTCTAAATCAAATATTATATTATTGGTTGATATAATATTATTAAAAATCTAATTTTTCTATAAAGGGCCTTAATAATATTATATATGTCATTAATTAACCTATTTGGGTTTTCTTGCCTGTTTATATTACATTTATTAACCATATAATATAAACTTACAAAGAGGCATGGTAAATGTCAAACTATTTAACTAAGAGTTAAATCTAAAATATAAGGTTAATATGATGACCAAACCTTTCTAAAACCTATTGGATGATTGTATTGGGACCCATACCCACATTATATTCTAAATAAATCATTTTGGAGCCATTATAAACCAAAAATAAGTTTATTATGAAATAATATTTCAACCTTTCTCTAAGGTGCCCCTCACCTCTCTTTTAAAAGGGCTCTTCCCCTTCATTAAAATTCACTCTTCCAAATTCATTTGGATTAGCCAACCCCAACCAATACATCCTCCAAACTATCCTATTTTCATTATATAGGTCTTAGTTTGATCATAAAGCCAACTTATGGAGCCGTTTTAATCAAATCAAAAGGAAGAACCCGGAGAAGAGGTAAATATCTCACCACCTCTTTCAAGTTATTTTCCTCTTCCACTTCCTCTTTATTTGTTGATTATATTATAAAATAATAAATCCAGTGTCTTATATATACTGTGATGTTATTATAAAAATGGTACAACCATATTCATTATGTTATCCATCCTATGAATAACATGTCACCATACGTTCGTACGTACGGGTTACTGTCTCCACGTTGTGGTGTAGTTGTTATTCAATATAATATTATTTGGATGGGTATAATAATGATTTATAATAGATTTAAATAATAGATATAAAAGGTTAAGGATTATGTATATATGATATACCATCCATTTAGTTATTATTTTAACTACAAAATAATGATATTTTCGCTCGTGCGTACTTACATATTATCGTCTCCACTAACGCGATGAGGTTCATTCCCCATCGTAATCATTCAAGAATAATTTCCTTGTGATGATTAAAAATAATATTTAAAGAACTTAATATCATTCTAGATATGAATCAAATACATCCTATCCATCATAATCATGGCTTGCGTAACTAATCTTATAAAGGAAAATGAATTAGTTAACACTCGAAACAATGATAATACTAAAATATTATTAACAAAGCAATATTATAAGATCATATATGATATCATATTTATGTATATAGTTATTTTATAATTTAATAACAATTTTTTAACTATTATACAGGAGGTTATCATACTATATACTAAGTAAAAGTACAAGGTAATGGTTAATTTCACAATCTCATTATTATCTGAAGTTCGTTTTACAAAATTATCTACAGGGACCTCTTTATGATCCACATCCATGTTTTATAAAAATTTATTTCCAAAAATTTTTACTATTTACTAGACTATGAGTTAAAGTCATGTATAACCTTATTTTAAAACATATTTTTTGAAAGGAATCTTTTCGTCATTTTCCAAACTAGGTACTTTATGACCTTCTCAACAAAATTAAGGTAAGAATGCCTTTTTTAACTTATACGATGGGTGAGGCTATTTTCCACCGTTATAACATCGTCAAAGATTCCCATAAAATATTTTAATAATATTTTCAAAACAAATGTTTTCTTTTATAATTATATGACTTTTAAATGATTTCAAAATAGAAAGAGATATTTCTCTACAAAAATTTTTGATTTCATCTATGTCAATATCATTTGATAAATTTTAAACTTTTTTGAAGTTGATTTATTATGATACAAATCTTCCATATTGTATTGAATGTTTTGAGATATGTTTGACTATGGATGTGTTATTTTTACACCATTCATGGTTTATGTATAAAGTGTTAAAAAAATTGTGTGAGTTTTAATATGATTTTTTATGTTATGTTTAAAACTTTTCATATGAGGAATGCATTGGACTTAGTAAGTAATGGGTGGAAACCACTGTAGCTCCTCGATGCATCAGTAGGTATCATGAGACAAACTAGTGTCTTAGTACAAGGCCTTGAAAAAATCTTATTTGTAGTCAGGGAACAAGGACTTGAACTACGTGGTTATGAAGTCTGGCATTATTCATTCCATCATTATGAAAGAGGTTGTTGATATTTCATGTGATTATTAAACTAGTAGAATATTCATGTGAATAAGTAAATGGAATTATTTGATTTTATATTTTCCATATTATGTTGAAGATCAAGTTTAAAATTCTTTTTTTAGTCATACATCTCCCTAAATGTTTATGCTTATTTATGAATGTTTCCACCTTATTGTTATCGTTACTGATAATCTGAGCTCACCCCTTTCTATGTTTTATTTTTTTTTCAGGATGTGAAAAAGTATATTATGACTGACCTATAAGGATAGTCTAAGGGATATGTGTGTTCCCTATGGATATAATGTTTTTTTAGTTTTTTCATTTTATAATGTAATGTAAAACTTTTGAATGTATCTAGAATTACCAAGGACACAAAACTAATCATTATTTCGAGACCTTATATTATGTGATCATGCCAATGTTATGTAATAATGCACCGACTCTAGGTTACAAGTGTCGAGTTGTTATAGTTGACCACTAAGACATGATGTTTCATTTTTATTCATTTCCACATTCCAAGTATTTTATTATTTCTTCCTCTCATGATTATTATAATATGCTTATTTATGGTGATAATGGTTATTCTAAACCCATGTTATATTTTTTCTTGTTCATATCTATTATCTTACTTGGCTTTTAACTCACCCCTTTTTGATGTATATCCTCAGGTGACTACTTTTACTAAGGATAATTCAAGGTCCAATAAGAAACTAGAGATGAAGGAATTAAATAAATTCTTTTGTTTTATTTTTTAAATGTTATGTATGGTCCAAATTTTCCCTATAAACTGTAACTTTGCATCCTAGATTTGTAATTATTTATTGTTTTTTATTTTTAAAATTATGTAATAGTAATGTAAGAAAAATCAGAAATGATATAGTTGGTATTAGAGGATGGTTTAGTTAATTTGGGAATTAGGATTATAGAACCTTAGTGAATACCTTTAGTGTGAGACTAATTATAAATAAGCACCCAAGATTCATTTCTAAAAATAGGAATCCCAAAAGATATGCCATTATAATTGATTTCACAAAGAAATAAATTATATATTCATGACTTGATGACTTATGTTTTTTTATAACCATTTATTTTTTTGAAAATGGTGGGAACAAAGAGAAACTAGGTCAACAACCTGTGTGGGGGACAAAGCAGTGACGACCCGAATGACATCCCTAATTCCTTTCTGGTACAGTTGAATGCATCATGATGATTCTTACCCATCTGTCTCATGTTATAAATAATAACCTGAATAATGTGGAACATCCTCCTTCCCCTAAGAGGGAGAAACTGTAAATCATGTGTTTTATGTAGCAAATACCACATACCTTTAGTAGATCTTCTGATCAACTAGTTTTAAAAAAGTTGGTCTACTAAATTAAGAAGATTTTTTCTATTTAACATTGCTCTGAGACGAAGAAGGTGAATTTTGATGTATATCTTCTAGATGGAGAGTAGGATCAATGGTGTTATTTTATTAAGAACACTAAGACAAGGGATTAAATTGAAGAGAGAGAGTGGGAAGGAATGAGAATTTTTAGTGGTTTAAAACCACACCTTTAAAAGGAATAATTTTTTTTCATATCCTATGAATAAAATTTCACAGGGATTTCAAGGTATGTGTCGGGTTCTGTTATCAACAATTATAGCAAAATTGATATATTATTTAGTGGTTTAAAACCACACCTTCAAAAGGTTCTTTCAATTCGAGAAGTTGGGAGTTATGAATAAGTTGATCAATGTGATCTCAATGTGTTGATGTATTTTAGAGAATGGTCCCAGGGATATGGCGATAAAAAATGAAAGATTTATTTTCATGTTGTAGGTTCTAATGAGAATGGTGGAAAGAAAACTCAACCACCCATATGGAAAAATGTGGGACAAAGAACAAAGGTAATTTCCACAAAGGGATAGGGAAATTCTTCAAGTTTGGAAGAGAAGGATACCATGATCATGAAAGTTGAAAAGGCATGAGGAATTAGGACAATGTGGTAGATGGATGGAGAGAAAAAATGATGGTTAAAATCTATAATTGTAGGGAGAAAGGGAACTTTGAAAGATATTTCACTAAACATTGAGTCCTCAAGGTTTATTATCATTAGAATCCACCAAAAACAAGGATAAGGGAAATTCATATGACATAACTACAATGGATGTGGAGGAAGATAATGAAGTCATACAAGGTACACATCCTAATCACTCAATAATGGAAAAAGACTTATTTGATTTTGGTTCAACACATTCGTTTATATTTTTCAAGTTTTCTATGACAATTAAATTGAATCCTTGAAACCATGAAGTAGATATATCTATCAAAACACTAAGTGGTGAAATCATAGAAACCAAATTGTTGGACTCTTCTCGAGTTAAAATGTGTGGGAATATTCTTCTAGTGAATATCATGATACTTCCATTGGAGGAATTCAACTCTATTAATGGGATGGATTGGATCACATTATATAGATCATATAAAAAATGTTGGTAAAATGAAATATATATTCATATTCTAAACAATCCCATGATCCTATACAAATTAAAGGAAGATAATGAATCTCCTTTGATAAAATACTTCCAAGGTATGGGTGTTAATTCCTTTTAAAGAAGCATACATTTCTAAAATGGTTGAGTCAATGGAAGGTATCATCTAAAGGGAAATTCCCATTATGAAGGAATAAAGTGAAGTATTTCTAGAAGAGTTACCTGAACTACCCCTATATCATGAGATAGATTTATCAATAAAATTCACTCAGAGCTACTCCTATCTCAAAGTGTCTCTATAGGATGGATCATATTTAACTGGAGGAGTTAAAGAAGAAGCTGCAAGAGAACATGTACAAAGGGTTTATAATCCCTATATAATCACCTTGGGGTGTGCTAGTTATATTTGTGAAGAAGCTAGATGGATCAATGCAGAAATCTATTGATTATAGAAAACTCAACAAGATCACTATAAAGAACAAGTATCCACTTTAAAAAAATTATGACTAGTTCGATAAATTGATAGGATCTCAGTAATTATCAAAGGTGGATCTCCATTGTAGAATTCATAAACTAAAGGTGAAGAAGGAATATATTCAGAAGACTACCTTCTGTGAAAGGTATGGGCAGTATGAGTTTTTGGTGATGCCCTTCATACTTACTAATTCCCTTGTGATATTCATGGAATTGGTTAATAGAGACTTTCTACATTACCCTGAAAAATTTTTGGTAGTGTTTATTGATGACATTCACATATAATCAAAGAGTAAGGAGGAAAATCCAGAACATGTAAGGCTTGTGTTAGCGACATTATGGAAGGAGAAGTTGTACACCAATTTCAAAAATTGTGACTTTTGGATGTAGCAAGTCATATTCTTGGGGCATGCAATAAAAAGTGAGGGAATTTATGTGGAACATTAAAAAAAGGTGATTGAGGAATGGCCCAGACCCTCTAGTGTCACTGAAATCTGCAGTTTTCTTGTCTTAGAAGGGTACTATCGATGTTTTGTGGGTAATTTATCTTGATTTTCAATCCCACGAAAAGTTAATAAGGAAAATGATTAAATATGTCTGTATGGAAGAATTTTAGGAAAGCTTCAAGGATCTAAATAGAATGCTTATCACCACACATGTACTCACATAAACAAAAAGTGGAGAATGTTTTATGATATATAGTTATGCTTCTATAAAATTCTTGGGTTGTGTACTCATTAAATATGATAATGTGATAGTCTACACCTCACAGAAGTTGAAGATCCAAGAGTAGAACTACAGGAAGCATGATCTGGATATAGAAGATGTGATTTTATCTAAAAAATATGGAAGAACTACCTTTATGATGAGTAGTGTGACTTATATACCAATCACAAAAGCATAAATTATATATTAACATAAATATAGATCATAACTTGTAAAGGATATGGTTAGATATAATCAAAAACTACTATTTCTCTATACACTATCATTCTGGTAAGGTGAACAAGGAATTTGATGCTCTTAGTAGAAATGAACCTACTGCTCTATCCATATTGTGGATTAAGAAATAATTTATCTTCGTGTACATGAAAAGGATGGAATTGGAAATCATTACAGTACGGAATATATCCTACCTTTCCAAAATTAATTTCTGAAAATCTATCCAAGATAATATTAAAGAGGCCCAAAGGTATAATCTAGGGTTTCAAAAGAAGGTGAATATAGTAATGAAAGGGAAGATGTAGAGTTCTATATAGATAATTCTGGTGAAATTTATTTTGCAACAAATATTTGTGTGCCATCATCACTTGGGATAAATAGAAATCTATTGGAAAATTCACATAGTTCATATTTTTCTATCTATCCCAGGATTACCAAGATAAACAATGATATCTGAGAAAATGTTTTGCGGGACAACATGAATAAGGTTATTGCATAGTATCTCTCAAGGTGCTTGATATGTGAGAAAGATAAATTCAGGTGATATAAGTCTGAAGGGATGATGAAACCATTTTCTATACCCATGTGTAAATGATAGAATGTCACTATGTACTTTGTCACGGGTCTCACAAATACATATAAAGGAAATATTGCGGTATGGTTTATAGTGTAATGACTCTCCAAGGATACCCACATAATCTTTATTCAAGAAGATCTCTCACTTTTAAAACTAGCTAAGGTATATGTGAAGGAATTAGTGAGACTTCATGGGTTTTCACTCTAGATTGTATTTGATCATGATCCAAGTTTCATATATATGTTGTGGAGGATTATTCAAAACGCATTGAGTACTGAATTAAATTTCATCAAAGCCTATCACCCCCAAATTGATGAACAATCTCAAAGGAATATTCATATGCTCGAATATATGATAAGAGAGTTCTATTTATAATTAAAAGGAGGATGGGATTAGCATATCCCATTGTTTTTCTTCTCATAAAATAATAGCTTCCACTCAGGTATTTAGATGGATCTATATGAAGCTCTGTATGGATATCAATGTAAAACTCCAACCTATTATGATGAAGTTGGAAAAAGAAATATACTCGAACTGAATCTTGTGCAAGAGATGATAGAGAAGGTTCAAGCTATCAAGAAACATATAAAACCTGCACAGAGTTGGAAAAAGAGATATGCTGAAAACTATCAAAGGGACTTGGAGTTCTACATTTGCGATAAAGTCTTCCTATGATATCACCATGTAAGAGAGTCATGTGAATTGGAAAAAGGGGAATCTAATCCCCTGGCACATTTCCCCCTTTGAGATCCTTGATCGCATAGAAGATATGGACTATCTACATTCACTTCCACCAAATATGGCTCAAGTGCATGATGTGTTCCACATATTTCTCCTCGGGAAATACATACCAGATCCCTCACATATACTGAACTCTGATGTGGTACAGCTGGAAGATGATCTCTCTTATAAGGAGAACCCAGTAAAGATACTAGACCAGAGATATAAGGTTCTACACAAAAAGACAAACCACTTTGTCAATGTTTTGTGGAGGAACCATAAGTATGAAGAAGAAACTTGGGAACTATAGGAGGAAATGGAGGATAAGTACCCTCACTTGTTTATGTAAAACATAATTTCAAATGAACAATTTCAAAAGGGGGAAGAACGTAATGACCCAAACTTTTATCAAATGAATTTATCTTATCTTATAGTAATTTAACACAGTATAAATCACATAAAACCACATTAATACCATAATAAAAACATTATAAATGAATAATTAATTAAATAATTATTATTTCTTGATTTTACTGAACCAATACCAATGAAATAGTAACTTGATCATATAAATAATAATATGACCCTTATGAATAGTAAATAAGAAATATGAATAGTAAACATAGTCATGAAAGTTTAAATAAAGATTAGGCATCTTATAAATAAAATAATGGTATAATTATCTGATAGTTTAATAAAATCAATGTTTTAAAAATTATTAATTAAGTGCTGGTATTTTTATAAGTCATAAATAATTAAATACAATTTTATAATAAATTTAATAATTTAAAAAGAATTTTTTTCATTAAATTCGTTCATAAATTAATATTTTTATTTCTTGTGGTTTTAAGATAATTTTATGAGACCTTAAGTAATTTTTTAAAGTGTTATAAAATCAGTTATAAATTTAAAGTCTCTATTTCCCAAGAAAATGATAGTTTTAATAAAAAATATAATTTATCATATTTAGAAAATTATTTTCATAAAATGGAGTTCATTTTTTAATTATTAATGTTGAAAAATGGTAATGGTAAATTTTTGAGATTTTTCTGAATTACATGACTTTTGGTGAATAGTGAAATACTGTAATTTACGGTATATATACATTATAAGATAAACACACTATTAATTGAGTCATCACTAATTTTAGAACAATTGTTTCGAACTCACAATATATAATTAATGTATTTATTCACAATAATTCTCACTATTTATTGTCTTGAGGAAAATAATAAACTAATGATTTGAATAATAAGAAAACACCCCTCTTTTCCATGATAAATATAACCTCCCACACCCTCTTCTCCTCACACCCCTAAATATTTTAATATTTCCAATATTATTTAAAATACTCTTCCCTAGTCCCTCCCCCACAATCAAGAGCTCTTGGTCTCATCAAAATACCAATCCAAGGTTCCTTGAGAAGGATATCAAGAGGAGCATTCAAGAGGTAAATCCTATATATTTTTCTTTTAATTTCCTTTCAATTTAGATTTATTTTCTAATTCTATCCCTAGAAAACATCATTTAAATGGAATTATATCTCCATTAACTTACATATAATGAAATCATATCATGTTAATGGAAGATACAACATTAAAATTCTCTCCCTCTCTCTCTTTTATCCAAAAAAAGAAATTTTCATCGGTGATGTGTCAATTTATCAACATCGTGGGTGATGCACTTTAATTTTACTTAAACACCTTCAAGTATGATAATAATTCCATTAAATGGTTTAAAACAGATTTTAAAGTGTATTTTATAACCCTTTTTATGTTCTTTAAATAACTTATGGTCATAATACAAAATGATAAAACAAAACGAGTTCGTTGTGATTGAAAACCCGCCAAAATTAACCTAAATTGATCATAATTAACTTTTATCTAATGAATAATATTCATGTTATATAACCAAATATTTTGTAAGATCATTTAATATTTTTTAAAATCATTAATGGAAAACACAATAAAAAAAATTTATATTCATCCACACTTTAAACGAACTTCCATTCAGGCATAAAAACGAACTGATCATGAAAACCATGAAAATGAATGCTCCTGAACGATTATATTAAACTAAATAACTCATCTAAAGGACAATAGAAGAACATAAAAAACCATAAATAATCATATTCATGTATAAATTTTTATCTACTTTTTAATTAATTAATCTAATGTGATTACACTGGATATCAACATGAAGGAATCTTTTAGAAAAAAAGATAAGGGGATTTCCCAAACCCAACTCTCTTTCATTAGGTCTTACCACTTTCACCTAATTCTCAGTAAGGTTATTCATTAAAAATAATTAATTCATCAATAAATTACCTTTTCTAGGATATAAATGTTTTCTACTTGAGTTAATTAAAAACATAATGTTTTCCAAAATAACTCTTCTTTCAAAAAACATACCTTTTACTTCTAAAGACTGTTTCTATCACTAATAGTTGATGATTTGTATATCAAGTATGGTATTCCCTATTTAATTTTAATTCCCAATTTTTATGAATGTATGATTATAAAATTAAACCCATTATTTTCCATGGGTTATTATATGTTCAATATTTATATATGTTCTATGTGGCATTCATTATAATGTAAATATTAGGATGTGACGGGTGCGCCCAGAATTATATAGCAGAATGTAATTATTATGATGTGACTAGTGCGCCTAGAATTATATAATTCTCCAATTCATTTTATAATGTGAATAATCTCATGATTAATGTGAAATATGTGTGAACATGATACTATCTTTGTTTATAACTATGTATGGTAGTTGACCACTAAGACATGATGTTTCATTTTTTTGGATTGCCACATCCCAAGTCTTTTCTTAATAGTTCCTCTAATGATTATGATCATATTCCTATGTTCTTATGATAATTATTATAATCACCCCATTTTATATTTTTTAATTTTATTATTTATCCTCGTACTAGTATTTTATCACACTGCTTTTTGAGGTATATCCTCAGGTGACTAATTGTAGTTAAGAGAATTCAAGGGCCAATAAGAAGCTACCGAAGAATAAATTAAATACAAGTTTATTTTTTAAATGTTATGTATGGTCCAAAATTTTCCAAGACACTAAACCTTTGTATCCTCATTTTATAATGATTGTCTATTGTTTATATTTTAAATGATGTAATATAAATGTAAGGAAAATTCAAGTTGCTATAATGATGATATACTAGATTAATGTGACACCTCTATTTTATCTATATCTCAAAATACACCATCGTCAAATACACTTAAGATTCCATACTGGGGGTGATTATAAACTTAATATTAATTAAATAAATACTTCCCAACACATTCCACAATTAAAAGAATATATTAAAAAAATTATAAAATATAAGAGAAATAGATAAATAGTTTATATCAAAACCATAAACTTGTGTCATGGAAAACATTTGGAAAATATTGAAACAATTTAACACTTTTCATAACCATTCAACATCCATACCCATACAAACACAATTCATTCTACAATGGACCTCATTATACTTGTGAGTGGTGAGTCATCCTTTCACTAATTGGTCACTTGGTGAACCATTTTAACAAGGGTACTTCACACCCTTATTCCATCCCATTTTAATGGTATTACTTCATGTCATTACTCCATCCCATTTTGACAGGGGTACTTCAAGCCATAACTTCATCCCAAATTCACATGAACACACACTACCATGTATTCCAAGTTCTCATCTCATAACATTAAACACAAACCATTTCTCTTGAAAACCAACTTATTTCAATCATTTTGTCAAAAAACATGTGATCACAATTACAAATATAAGGATTTTCATAATAAAATGAATTGTTTTGAAAAAACAAATATAATATAATTTAATCACTAAGACTTAAATTTCTGGATAGATTATAATGGGGGATAATCCACCTACCTCTCAAAAGATGATGAAAACAAAGAATGAGACAAAGAAATTCTATATCTATCCATGAAAATTATTCTCATAAATTGATATAATAAGATTTAATCATGATCCAAAACTTAAGAAATATATTTATTCATGAAAAAATAGATCTAACAATATTGGTGGTAGAAGATGAGGGGATTTACCGATAAAGAGAAAAAATAAGGACTTACCAATGATTCTGAATCTCCAAAAAACATTGATTTTCCAAAATATGCGCCAAGATAAAATGGTATTTTCAAAGGATCTTATAGAGTAATATTTAAATAGAATAATATATGGGATGAAAAATCAGGCTCTTGGGGAGAAAATATGAGTTAAAGACTCATTTTCAGATCATTTAATTCATGTAACATGATTATTCCACACATATTTTTCAAACCATGAACCAATCATTTGTGTGCTAATATAAAATATAAATAGAGCCACATGGTTTACAAATCAAGGTTTATATAACCTTGTTCCCGCCATGCAGTGCTACTATCCCAAGGCCACACCCTTATACCATTGGATCACATAATTTCACCAACCTTGCTCCAACCATGATTTTCCCACTCTCTTTTCCTATACTATTATTCCTTTTATAGACATGGTTTATAAATAATTTTCTCAAACCATGTGTTTACATAGTGACACCAAACATCACATTACATATTTTATTAGAGATAATGTATTGTTTATAATAACGCTACTCAAATTATTCACCATTGGAAACAATTCCAAATCATGCTGAAACCTTGAAAAAACTTCTAAAACTCAACCCAAATATTTTATAAGCTCAAGGTATATAATTTAATGGTATAGTACCTGAAATTGGGGTGTTATGTTCTCCCCACAATTGGAATTTCCATCCTCAAAATGTGTGAGACCATCATTTCTTTGTATGTGTGTGGGCCATTGTTCTCCAATCTCTTTTTCATGTTAGCATGCATGTTCCTTGATTTGACCATGATTCCATACCACCCATATGATACTAATTATTATCCCGTGAAAGATATTCTCTTTATTATCCACTATTTTCATTGGCACATGAATCAACACACCATCCAACTCAAGATAAACGTGGTCCCAAAGAATCACATGGTCAGGATCAGGTTTTTACTTATTCAATTCAGATACATAAAACACATTTTCATATAACTAGACCTGGTAGGTAAATGAAATAAATAATCCAATACAAAAATGTGCTCAAGTGTATTAGAAAGTCCAATGTGTTAAGGAAACAACTTTACTTTCTTATAAAAATTATGATTCCCAATAATTGGATATATTCTCAGGAAAACATGATCCCTTGCCAAAAATGATAATGGTAGATGATGGTGATCCACATATGATTTTTGAAAACACTATGCTATATCTATCTACCTTTTGATCATATGAATCTTGTTTGTTGTCCCATACATAAGGTTAGGTCTGGTAAGTGATGTCTCACTTGCTTCCAACCAATAAATTGTATAATAATAAGGATGACCATAAAAACATAGAAAGGATCCACATGTATTGTGGTCTAGTAACTATTATAGTATTAGAACTCATTTAATGAAATATGATCCTTCCATGAGCCACAAAAATAATAATACAATCTCTAATCATATCATCCAATGTTTGCATTTCCCTTTTATATTTTCTATCTATTTGAGGATGTGAGCTATTCTTATGGTCAACTAGGTTTCAAGGGACTCCTATATTAACTTAAAAATATAAGATATAACCTTAGGGTCTCAGTCAGACACAATGTAAAGTGGTATATAATCAATCATTACAACATACCATATGTATATTTTTGAAAATCCTTCCACAATATTAGATTCATGAATAGGGAAAAAGTGAGATAAAATTGTGATATGAACCATAATCACCCATAGAAAATCATGTTTTCGAAACATTCTTTGTAGACCTATGAAAATGTTCAAATCCATTTTCTCCCATTTATATATAGTAATAGGTAATGAATTCAACATACCAAATTGATGTTGGTGTTCTTCCATTGACCTTATTATAGGTGAGGAATCTCTAAACAAATTCTATGATTTTTATTTTCATGAATATCCACTAAATCAATGTTTCTAGAGCCTTATACATATTTTAAATTCTTAGATGAACATATCATCTCAAATGGTTTTAGGCATAAAAAATTCGTTCATAATAAGTTTTAGAAAAAAAAAATTGATCTCTAAAATACACCACATCTCTCTCATCTCTAATCCATCCATTAATGGTATCCCCATAACTATGTTTGACCTCATGGTTAGACATTGAGGATCAGATGTATGAGTATATTTAACATGATCAACCAAAAAAATAACAAAATAAACATGAAATAAAAGAACAGTGTGAGCTTTCTCAACAAAATCCAGATGAATATTGGTTATGACTGACATAACTTCCATTGATATGATGCCTCTTTAACTATCTAATTTTATGAATTCCTACTCAATAAAACTTCTATAGAATTCTCATTACCTAGTGTATACATCATGTTAAAGTCAAATGTCTAAAGGTATTCCAACTATATTGATTAATTTATATTCAAATACATTTCTGATAAAATCTATTTCAAGATCTTATGATCTTTGAACACCTTATATTTCTCACCAAAAAATAACGATGGAATTTTTTTAAAGAATGTGCTATAGAATCTAACACAAAATCATGTGTTTGAAATTTTTTATCAAACACCCATAACATTCATGATCTATAAAAAACAACATGATATCTCTACATGAGAAAACAAACCAACCTAGATCTTGATATGTCCTAATAGACTACACAGTATTTTCTTAATTTTGGAATGTAAGGATGGGTATTGGTGTCAGTAAAAACATAATATCTTGAAAATATTTCAATACTCATCGCTCCATTAGAAAGGAATACTTTTCCTTTTAAAATCTCCCATTTGTGGGAAAACTATTAAAATTCATGAAAAAATTATTGATAATATCCTCATAATTTGTGGGAACTATGTTTCTCAAAAATATTCCTTGGTGATTTCCATGAGAATAAAAATATATATTTTTATGAATTATATAATCTCTTCATTCAAATATGATGTGGCCAAGTAAATTTACCTCTTTTATATAGAAATTTCACTTTTAAATCTCAACTTAATGAAAATATTCTCATAATATACCCAAGTTTATAGCTACGTGTTTCTCATGATCTGCCTTAGTCCTAGAATGCACCAGAATAACATTGATGAACACCACTATAAAGGATTCAATATACCATTAAAATATTTAATTAAATAATTACCTAAACACTACTTGTGTATTCACAAAAAAAATGAAATTATCACATATTCATAGTAACTATAAAGACTCTTAAAGGATGGATTTTGAATATCCTCCTTCCAAACATTAAGTACATGATACCCTAAACATAAATCAATATTAGAGAACCACCAAGATACCCTAAATTTATCAAAAAGTTCATATATTTGTGAAATAGGATATTGGTTCTTTATCATATCCTCATTGAGATTAATATTACCCACAAAAAGATAAAGACTTACATCTACATTCCTTACTAAAAGAAATGGTGTTGCCCATGGGGAAATACTTGGTCAGATGAATCATTTTCTTTAAAACTATTTTACCTATAATTAAATTCCCTTAGCTTTATAGGTTTCATCCTATAATATAGACCTAAAATTAGATACATTACTAGTAAGATATCAATCCTAAACTCCTCTTCTATTTCCGGAAATAACCTATAAAAATGTTTAGGGAAAACTATAGGAGATTGGTCGATGATGGTTGGAAAATATCTATGTGAGATTATATCAAAAGATTCCAAAGTATACAATATCTACTGATAAAATATTGTCTTGAACACTTGTTCAAAAGGTCATTCTCTTCTTTTATTCACATAAATTTCTCCTTTAATGACATGGTTAATTCCATTGGGTGATGTGAAACTAATCAGTCAGTAAAAATAGTAGATGTGGGGCTTGATGGTCATCAACCAATCCATTCCCAAAATTTGGTCATAAATGTCCATCTCATGAATATAAAAATCCCAACCCATTTCAACCCCATTTATAGTTATAGAACATGTTTCATAATGAAAGTCTCAACAATCTCATTAGTAGAGAGTTGTTTGGTGATTATTTTTCAAAGGAATCATATCAACATGTAAACTCATATGATCAACAACATGAGAATCAATGAAAGAGTGGGATACAACCATATAAACAAAGGACTTCATATGTCTAAAATTCAATAGAATAGAACTTGACAGTATCAAAGTACTATATTGATCCTCTATTACCATCATCTCAACATTATATAAATTCTCTCTTGGACTCCCATGATCCTTACTTCCATATTGATATTTAATCGCATAAGGTGTCATGGTGCTCCTAGAGTCATCCTAGATCACTAAATTTTTAAGATGATAGTTACTTAGAGAGTTTATCCAGTTAAAGAATAAAATATATAAGAAGGATGAGATTTATCTCTATCACAAGACTTTAGACCAATATGTAAATAATTTGAATTGTTCTCTACCTTATTGTAGTTGTAACAAGATCATGGTGGTTCCATAAAATATCTCTTCATGTGAGTAAAAAAACCACCCAAGAAATAACCCGAATTACTATTGTATCCTGGAGAAAATTATACTTATTTAGTGGTATGGGTTCGTGGTGTTCAAACTCCATGAGAAAATGTGTTCCTCTTCCCCTTGTTCCCGACATTAGAGTTCCCACCTATTTCTGTAGAGAAAAACATACATCCTCCCATAATATTTCAAAAAACATCTCTTTTTCCACAATATACTTGTTAACATTCTTTTTATAATACATAATATTGAGTATTACTATTTTAGATAGAATCACTTCCCATAGTCCTAGATCAAAGAAGTGTGACCCCAAAGATACACTAGGAACTACCTCCAAATAGAAATAAACTATGTTCACAAACATAAATGAATAGTCCATTACTAATAGATCCTCTTATTTAAGGATGAATTTATATTTTGTTTGGGTTATCTTGAATGTGTGAGGATATAATTGTTTATTGAAAAATTCTTAAAAGTCCTCCCACATGAGTCCTTATTGAAATATACCATGGATATTAAAATCACACCATCAGTGAGAAAGATATTACAAAATATAATTTTCCAAATTGATATTTATAATGACTGGTTTACAAAGGAAATCGATGATTCAATTCATTCTATTAAGCCACACATCTATTTTTCAAGGTTAGGGTCTAACCAATAGATGAATGGATTCTATATTAGAAACTTGAGGATTTGATCCTATTTCTATAGTTTAACATTCTTATTTCCACTTTAAATGGATTGAATATATTAATGATTCTTTAGAAAAAAAATTATTTCACCTATCAATTAGGTGAACCCAAATTTTTCATGAAATCCTCTCGATTATTACTACCAATTCTAAATAATAACATTATTTATAACTAGAAAAAAACTATATTTAGTCATAAAAAACTTTCAACTAACAGATTATAAAATTCCAAATACCCTTAAGTAAAAGTAATTGATACAACCATTTAAAAAAAATTGACCATTTTAACCATTGAAATAAATCATCAAACTCAAAATGGAAAATTTATTCCTAGTGTAAATTCTCAATATCAATGCATTATTTGAAATAACCATCATCTTAACCCATGTTGAAGTGTTTAAACAAACATATATGTGTTATTGAACAATTTTCAAACCCATACTATCTTGATAACTTAATTTTCAACATAAAAAGGTTTCCTAAATATTTTAATCTATACATGTTATGTTCAGACATTCTTATCCCCTTTCTACCATCCCAAAATGACAAACAAACCAACCATGACTAATACCATTTGAAGAATCACACCCCTCACACATTTTCTTGGGTATTTCAGAGGGGACACTAACCTTAGGTTATATTCTCAATACACCTAAGGTCTGAAATAAATTCCAAGGGCATCATATAATTTCAGGCGATGATTTTTCTATAAGAACCAAAACAACCATATAGGAAAAATACGAACAAAAAACCATATATATAATTTATGATTAAATATAATAAAACTAAAAGGAAACTATATAAATAGAAAAAAGATAAGTTTAATAGAGACAAAGTAAAAAAATTATACAATAACCAAAATATATCCAAACATAGGAACACTTGTGTGGAATCACTCTAATTACTCCAAGTGTCAACACCATGATCTAAACACCAAATGATGAGGAAATAACATGGTGCTACACTAATGAAAAGTAATACATTTCCATTACCTATATCTCATAATAAAAAATTGACAAATTCACCAAAGATTCCAAGAATGTGGTGAGTATAAACTTAGTTATATTTCCCTAATGACTTCCCAACACATGAAACTAGGATAAGAACAACTTATAACTTTTTATATAAAATATAATATAAGTATATAAATAGTTTATATAAAACCCTTAAACAAGTTTCCTGAAAATAATTTAACAAAACATTTAAAATATTTATTAAAACAAGACATAACCACACCATTTCCACACCCATACACATACGCAATTCATGCAACCATGGACCTCTCGATTCTCAGAATTGGTGAGTCACCCATTTACTATGTCACTACTTGGTTAATAGTTTTGACAAGGATACTTCATTCCCTAATTAAATCTAATTTTTTTAGTGGAATGTCATGAAATTATGCCATCCCATTTTGATGTGGGTTATTCATTCCCTTATTCTATCCCAAACTCACATAAACACAAACAACCATGTATACCAACTTATCATATCAAAATATTCAACATAAAAAATTTCTTTTCAAAATCACTTTCTTTCAAACATTTTATCAAACACCTTGTGAGAATCATTCAAAAAACAAGAATTTATATATTTAAAAAAAATATTTTTCTAATAAAATAAATTAGAATGTATTTAAAAACCAAACCTTCAAGTTATATAATGAGTATAATGGGATGGAGTCCACCTACCATTTAATAGATGATAAAATCAAATAACCATACTAAGAACTTCCATATCCATCCTTGAATATTATTCCATTTAATATATCCAAAAATATCTCATCAAAATACACAAAATATGTTATAGATAAATTCATGAAAAAATAAATCCAGAAATATGGGGGGGGGAGAAGATGAGAGGGTCTAAAGAGAAACACATAAAATGAGGAATTACCAATGATTTAAAATCAATAACACAATTTGATTCACTAAAAGATACTTTTAAATCAAAGGGGATCTCTAAGGGATCTTGGGGAGGAATATGAGTTTGAGATCCAAAGATAGGATAACAAAAATGAGGCTCTTGGGGTGGAAAATCTATGTTATAGAGTCATTTAAAGGTTATATAATACACATCACATGGTTAGACCGCATGGTTTGTAAAACCATGCATGAAATATCTGCTTCCTACTGGATAAGATCTACAGAGCTCCATGGTTTTCACACTATGATATTCCAAATTGAGTTCCAACCATGTAGTGCCACTATCCCAAGGCCACACTCTGTCATGGTTGGTTTGCACTATTTTAAAAAATGTGTGCCAACCATGATTTTCCTGTTATCTCCATCAACATGGTTTCTCTTGGAATATGGAGTGTTTGGACAAACCATTCTCTAATTTTGTGCCTTAATAATGACTCCTAGTATCACATTTCATTATTTTCTAAAGATAGTACATGGTTTCTACTAACCATTATCAAACCATGCATCTACAGAAACACTACCAAACCACTGAAAAACATTCTTAAAACTCCCAAAACTCATCCCAAGTATTATATAATCTAAAAGTACATAATCAAAAATAAAATCTACATGAAACCTGGGGTTTTACATCCCTAAAATGGGTAAATGGGTGTTTTTTTAACATTGGTGAGAGTCCCATGAAGTGGTTAGCTATGCTGAATCAGACCACTAGTCTTCCTCTATCATATCACTGATGGTATGGATTATGAGGCTACAACTACATGAGGCTTTCATGAGCCTCCTATAGGATTACTATGGAACCACTGAGGTTGTTCTCCCAAATAAAGATGTTTACCACCATGCATTGGGTTTGTGATATCATGTTCCAGAACTATAGAGACTCAGTAGTCATTATATCCATAGTATATGTATGGGGTTCTAGATTTTGGAATTTCATGGACACTAGAGTTGATCTTCCATTATCCTGAGTCTATTTATGGAATTTTATGTTTTATAGTGTACTAATTTATGATTCCATTTGGATTAAAATACACCCTAAAGGGGAAAAAGAAACCTATTAATGAATCATCAGTATAAAAATTGCATGGTATATTTATCTCTATCAAGGGTAATGTTTTTCACATTATTTTCATTATTTATATCCCCCGTATTTTTATTCTAATGGTTTTTTGGATGAAAACCAATTTTCCAAATGTATTTGACCATTAGGGTAGGTAATGATGCTTTATATTATGCATCATAATTGAGAGTATGAGAGGTAAACTAATCCTATGAAGGTATTATAACCAAATATGGGACAATCATATATATTTAATACGTATCCATAAAACTCTTTCCAAAAAAAATATCAGTTACTCTTTTCATGAAAGTAACCAATCAACATAATTAAATACTGTGAACATCTTCAAACATCAGAGGTTATCCATTTATATTTATAAGAGGTTCTAAAACATCCACTTCATTTGTTAATTGAACAATATTTCAAGGTTTATAATTTGACACTAGAGAGATTATCACCATATAGGAATCCAGTAAGTGTGGTATAGTTAGGTTGAATCCCATTAGAGAGGATTTCTATATCAACCCAATATAAGAATAAATAAATAAAACATTATTTTTATGGTTTAATTAATAAATTCCATAAACATTTGTAAAAAAACAAATACCGAAAGGTTCATTATCTTGATGATTAGATACAAAAATATGTAATTTAAAAAAAGTTATGATCATTTATCAATAATAATGTAATGTATAAGATTTTTTCTGTGTATTATTTTTATATATTTTATGAAATTATTTTGAGACTAAGTGCTAAGACAACATGTGATTTTGAGTCCCGACATGTCCGAAACAATTGTTTGAAAAATATTAAACATTAAATATCACTCGTGAGCGGTTTTAAAAAAAATGTGGAATAGATTTTGAATGGGTTCCTAGATCATAAATGTGAGGGAACTACTGCATTTATAGTAGTGACTTTACCTTAGGCAGGCCCTAACATCTTATGGCATGGGTCAGCTATGAAAGATAGTTTTTGGAAATTTTAAAAAATAAAATAAATTTAATATTTAATTTATTTTAACATTATTCAGACATGCAGCAATGCACTTTTTTTTAATAAACAGCTATATGAGGACCGAGGGATAGAATTCATAACCACCGAGTATTCCTTGATGGATCTAGAGATAACCTTAGAGAAATATCTTGACTGACAAATATGGGAGGGTGGATCAAGATCATTCTTGAAGTATCACCATCAGCAACAAACCTTCAATAGAGAATGATTCTTTCCCAAGTATGTTATTGTGATTTTTAGTTCTTTCTTTCCTCATTCATAGAATAAATGATGAATGCAGATCATCCCATGAATAGGTTGACCCACGGTTCGATCATTCTTGCGGGATGGGTTTGATTGAGGAAATTATTTTTGGGGATGATTATGATAATATTTTTTTAGTTTTATTGATCATTATTATGGGAATGAATCTATAATAGAATGGAAACTGGTTTAGGTTCATTCCTCGAGTTTGTTCCATGTGATTTATTCCCCATTTTTCTTGCACGTTCTTCGTTCTTCTCAGGATATGAATGGAGGATTTTTGTGTGCTTTATTTGTGAAAAAAAATGATCTAATATTGATGATCTGGCCCTGTGAAAACCTAGTGGTGGTGAAATGGTGATGGAACGACCTGATTCTTCAAGGACGGTGGGGTTTTGTGCTGCCTGAGGCGGTGGGTTCGGTCGGTCTAGGTGAGCGGCAACATGGGTCTAGGGGGCCGATCCAAGCAGACGGTGAGGTGCCTAGAGGAGGTGGAGCATCATGTGGAGGGACACCAAATAGGTGGTCAGTAGAGGTGGAATGTGGCATGACATGGCTGCATGGGAGACAGTGTGGCCAGTGGGTGTGGAATAAGGCATGCAGCAGCCTAAGTTGCGGGGTGAGACGAAGAAACCGGGGACACAGATGTGGCGCACGTAGAGTGTCATCGGTCCATATTGGGGTGGAGTAGTCTAGATATTGTAGGAAGACAGACCGGTGTAGAGCAGGCCTAGAGAGATAGTGTGTAATGCTCAATCTGGAGCGGCCTAGGCGGAACGGGTCAGGTCAGGAAAACAGATCAGGCCCAGCAAATCGGGCCAGACCTAGTAGGTCAGGTCAGACCAAGGGTGCTCGAACCAGGCCATTATCAACCATGGTGGTTGTCTTTAATCCCCAGTCAACCAGGCTTCCACCCGGCTATAGCAGATGGTGGGGTTGTTTCATAGCCGAGTGACCCCACTTTTCATTGAAACATCAAAACCCCATATTATTCAAATGGTGCATCCATTTAATGATCCATCTATGGTATTCGGACCTTGATGTTGAGACTATCCTTTTATACCAATGATGGGTTTAAATCAATACTTTTTTTTAGTGACACAGGGCCATTTATGAGGTAGTACCCAGGGTAATGGGACATGAAGGGTGTGACCACCACTATTTTTTCCCTCCCATTCAAGATGAATTGATTCTCTCATCCACTGTATCATAAAAAAATTTCATTAGGGTATGTTCCCTTAATCAATTCCTAGATGGTTTTTTGGTATCATTTCATACTCATAGAAGTATGATCCCTTTATGATCACTTCTTGGATAATGTTTTTGGAATCCAATAAGAGGCATAGTGTGGGATAATATATCCATAATTGTTCCCTAGGTATAGTCTTTGGTATTGACATGATAAACTTCATCGGGCATCGATCCTCTATTTAGAGGGTTAATCCAGATAGATTTTTTGGTATCACCCCATGTCCTTGGCTATGATCCTCATCCGATGTATCATATCTCTCTTCAGATCTATCATTATATCTCTCTCATTACAGTTCCATAAAAATAGTACTTTTTGGATGGACATCATTAGTTCTATTAGACTTGGGAGGTAATTCTCCTCGATGAGTGCTTTGTGGAATCTTCGAACTAAATCCATCGTTGTGTTATGTGGAAGTTGTGACTTATCTCTCAATTACATGTCTTGGTTGGGTATATCTGGATATTCTAGTTATATGTTATATGGTAATATACTTATGTATAACTGACTATATCATTCTTTTGTATATTTTATTGTGGTGTTGGGGTGTCCTATTGAATATTTTTTTACTCAACCTTGAACGGGATTTTCCCAAAATTTTCATGTCTTATGTGGAAGAGCATCCTTTTGTTAGAGTCCAGGGTGGACCAGGACCAGATGGATCCTTGTGAGATCAGACAGGCTGAGGTGTTCCTATGACTTCAAATAATAGTTGTAACACCTTGCCTTCAAGTTGGATCAGGAAGTATTTTATGCGAATGAGTTTCATAAACATGTTTACAGGCATTATTTTTGTTGGGATTGTATATTCTATCCCAGTTAACCTTACTGTACTTTACTTTCCTATTATACTCTGGTAGGGTTATAGTGGTATACATGCATTTTTTTCTTACTGGTTTTTACTTTTCATAATTGTGGTCTTGAAGATGCGTGAATGTGTATAGGTACTAATGAAATGCCTCCAATGTTAGTGATATTCCTACTCGGTGATAGTAACCCAACCCTCACCTATTGGTGGCTGAATTTGGGTGTCACGGCATAGGCTCTATTGGGATGGGTTGTGATATAGTTGTATCAGAGTGGTTTGGGGTTACATTAGGACCAAGAATCTATGAGATTGGTTTTGGGAAATAGTGATTAGTGTTTTGAGTTCAGCTTTCAGAATAGGGAATGCACTTTTAGTGAGATGACTAATGTATCCATACAATAGGTCTCTAATAACCTGTTTTTGGAATTAGTACTTCATAAGACTGGTTATAGGGAAAAAAATGATACTGACATCATATAGTAATGGGTTGTGATTTCCATTTCCTTCTTGAGTCATCTCTCCATATATACTCTTTTCTTGTGGTACATCTTGTTTTTTAACAGGATTCCTCTATGATTCATGCTAGCTAGGATTCAGCATCTTGATCATAGGGATTACCCCCTCGGTGACAAAGCCTCATTACATGGACCAGTTTCCCATATGTTACCTCCAGGTGGTCCACCTGTAATGTCACCATCTGTGGAGCTACCCATAGTACATGTAGTACCTATAGATGAGAAGTTCAGGCTGAGTACTCTTCACGAGTTTCAGAGATAGAGACCCCTTAGGTTTCAAGGAAAGCCTAACCCTCAGGTGGCTAAGGATTATCTTGAGGTAGTGTCTTGAGTTATCTATCTAGTCAGGACACCAACTAATCATATGGTGGTCTGACAAGTGATCCTTATGTCGGGTGCAACAGGACAATGGTGGAGTTTGGATGCCTAGACTCATAAGGATTCAACACTCTCAGGGAAATAGTTTGAGTGACTCTTCAGAGAGGATTTATCATTAGTTATGCTAATATTTGTGTGTATACAGGATCTTATTTTTCTCCTGCCAGGAAGTATAATGGTAGTGGATTATTCATCGAGGTTTACCAACCATTCCAGGTACTCGATGGATATTGTTAAGGATTATTACATATAGGTTCGTATCTTCAAGAGAGGTCTGCGTAGAGAAATATTATCTAGTATTATCCCTATTGGAATTACTACTTATATTGGGTTACGTGAGAGGCCCTTGGTGGTGGAGAGATTCCTAGCAGAGCAGAGACTGTAGGTGAGAGTTAGCAGAGGACAGGCCAGTGCAAAGACCTTGGCAGTAGGGAGTTGACATCAGTCTTAGGGATCCGAATGTGGGATACATTTCATGATAAGGTACCAGGATATAGTATCTACAGTTCAGGGTTCGTATGGTGGATCCCTTCATCTTATAGAGAGGTGATACTACTCATGTGATGGCAGGGGACATCTCACTCAATATTGTCCAACAAATCTTATTGATGATAGGGAGATATTGGATGGACCACTGAGTTATATTATGAGGTTGTATTAGGTAGATCTATTGGGTGATGCACATGGAAGTGGTGAAGGGAGAGTAGTAGGAGGTGGTTGATGTTTCGTCTTGCTACCACAATGCCCCCTAGGTGGTATGAACTATGCTTAGGGAGATGGAGGATGGGCTAGGGAAAACTACATGTCGTTGAGGCTTATGACTCAGGTGCTCTAGGGATAATTCGAGGTATGATCTGTGTCTTTTCTACCTTAGTTTCCATATGGATAGACATAGGTTCTAGTCATTCTTTCCTAACCACATATCATGTTTGAGACCTTAAGATTATGGTAGAACCGTTCAATTGACCCTTAGTCTTGGAACATATACCAGAGGAGACTCAATGATCACACTTTTATGTCATCAATGTGGCCTTACCCTTAGAGGTGATAGTTTTGGTTGGGAACCACATGGTGGTAGCATCGAGGCCTTACAACTTCATTATTTTTATAGATTGGTTATCTTCAGTCTATGTCTAGATTGACCATTTTTGGAAAAGGGAGTGGTGTTTTTACAATGATGGTATGGGTTTTACTTTTTCATTTAAAAGAAAACCTAGAAATCATATGATGGACTCATTCATAAGAGGGAATATTCAATCACTCACAAGATGGATAGCATTACCCTTGAAGCAGCAAATGTCATGAACTTCTAGTTTCCAGCAGAGGTGGAGGAGTATGAAGACGTCTTTCTTAAATATGTTCTGGGATTACCTCCCCACTATGAGATATGCATTTTTATCAATATACACTCAGATATAACACTAATATCTTCACCATCATATTGGATGGCTTTTGCAAATCTTCATGAGATGAGGGTGTACTTGGAGGATTTTTAGAGGAAAGGCTTCGTGAGACCCAGTGTTTCACCCTAGGAAGCCCCAGTTTTGTTTTCCAAAAAGGAAGACGGGAGATTGAGGTTATGTGTGCATTAATAATTCCTAAACTAGGTGAACGTGAAGAAAAATTATCCACTACTAAGGCTCAATGGAATTTTCGACCAGTTGAGAGGGACACGATGGTTCTTGATGGTTGGCCTTTGATCAGGCTATCACCAGCTGTGAGTATGGGATAAAGATATACCAATGAAAGATTTTAGATGCTACTACGATCATTATGAATACATGGGAATTCCCTTTGTCCTAAATAATGACTCATCATTCTTCATGGGACTCATGAATTTTATCTTTCATCAATACTTAGACTATTTTGTGATGGTCTTCATTGACGATATCTTTTTGTAATCGGTGTCTGAGGAGGATTACGTGAGACACTTAAGGATGGTTCTAGGCATACTCTGAGATCACCAACTTTATTGGAAACTATTGGTGTCTTAGTTATGAATTTATATGGTCCAATTTATAGGAAATATTATCTCAGAATATGGATTGGTAGTGGACCTAACCATGGTTGATATTGTGTTATCAAGGGACCCACCTAAGAGTTTGACAGAGGTGTGGAGATTCCTTGGGTTATAAGGTGATTACTAGAGATTCATACCAGATTTCTAGAGGATGTCAGCACCTATGAAATCCATTCCCTGAATAGAAAATCCTTTTAAGTGGATAGAGAAGTTTTAGTATGATTTCCAGTAGTTTAGGCAGAGTTCGATGAGTGCCCTGATCCTGAGAATGTCAGAGAAGGGTGTTGAGTACACAGTGTTCTATGTTGCATCAGAAACCAGGCTTGTTTGTGTTATTATGAAGAGGAAATAGGTGATATTATATATTTCACGTCATTTGATACCACGTGATCAAAACTATGTGACCCGCGATCTTGAGTTGGTAGTGGTAGTCTTCACGTTGAAGATGTGGTGACACAGCCTGATGGGAGAGCAGTTTATCATCTACTTTGATCACAAGAGTCTAAAGTATATATTCTCATATAAGTATCTGAACTTGAGATAGAATTAGTGGTTAGAGATATTATAGGATTATGAATTTGAGATCCTCAATACTTTTAGGAAGGGGAACATGGTGGCAGATTCTCTTAGGATGAGGTCAAGTTCTTATTTTTTGGACAAGGTGTTAGAGTAGTTTTCCCGGTTGCGGTTATACTTTATGGATGGATATGGGAGAGATTACCTCATGTTGATGGATGTTACCACTACACTATTACAGTGAGTCCGGGAGGAACCACTTGGGGATACCAACTGTGAGACTATATGTGCTTAGTTATTCACATGGAATGCTACTTATGGATATTTGGAAGATGGGGAGAACATCATTCCTTTCAGAGGACGCACAGTTTTACTAGTGGAATTGAAGGAGGAGGTTCTGATTGAGACTCTAAAATCACCATTGGTTGTACACCTCGGTGTGATAAATATGTACCAGGACCTCCTACATTTGTTTTGGTGGCTAGGGATAAATAATGGAGTATTGGAGTTTGTCTCTTGATGCCTTACTTATTAGAAAGTGAATATTGAACACCAAGTTCCAGTGGGTTTGGCTCAACCCCTTTAGGTGCTAAAGTTGAAGTGGGATGGGATATCCTTATAATTTTTTAAAGGCATAACTCTTATGTCTAGGGGAAACAATTCCATCTGGGTGACCATTGACTGAATCACCATGTCAGATAACTTCCTGCCTATCCGGGAGTAGAATTCAATAGAGAGCTTGGGGAGCCTCCATGTATAGGAGATAGTTTGGCTTCAAAGAGCTCCATCAATGATTATTTATGATTTTAATGCTTTTTTAACATCTTGGTTGTTGAATGTATTTTAGTAGTTCTATGGGACTCAATTACACTTGAGCATTGTGTAGTATCCATAGACAGATGGCCGGACTGAGGGGACCATTCAGGTTCTGGAGGACATACTTTGGGCTTGTATGTTAGACTTAGACCGTATTTGATAGGATCACATACCACTGGTGTAGTTTTAATTCAAAAATATCTACCACTCCACCATTGGTATGGCATAATTTAAGGATCTGTATGGGTGACCCTCTAGTTCACCGCTTTGCTGGACTGACCTAGGAGAGTCAGCACTCATCGGCTTGGAGTTAGTGTGAGCTACTACTAAGAAGGTTTAGATCTTCTAGGAGTATATTAAGACTACATAGATCTAGTATAATTCTTATAGAGATAGGATATAGTGACCTATGTAGTTTGAGGAGGGAGACCACGTGTTCCTTTGGTTCTCACATCAATGTGGGTTACAGATATTTTGTTGGCATGGCTAGTTATCTCTAAGGTTCATCAGCCCTTTTCAGGTATTTCATAGAGTTGTAAAGGTGTTGTACCACCAATATCTACACCCACAGTTTCATTGGGAACACGACATATTCCATGTGTCATAGTTAAGAAGGTACGTGCATGACCCATCATGCGTCATTGACTAGGGTGAGCTGGACATTGAGGATGAGGTGACTTTTACAGAGTACCCGGTGGAAATCGAGGATCGGGAGGAGAGAATCGTTCATGGGTGGGAGATTCCCTGGGTGCATATCGGGTGGTAGCATGAGAATCTTTAAGAGAGAACATGGGAGTAGGAGGTTCATATTTCTGTGCAGTACCCACAACTTTTTTAGTAGTATGGTTTTTGGATTTTTGGGGATGTAAATCCCGAAGGTGGGGAGAATGTAATGTCTCGAATTTTTTCTATGTATTATTTTTAAATATTATGTGGAACTATTTTGAGACCATATGATGAGAAGACATGTGATTCTGAGGCCTGGTGTTCCTAGAACAATTTTTAGAAAAATATTATACATTAAATATCACACATGAGTGGTTTCCTTGAAAAAGTAGAATAACTTCTAAATGGGTGCCTAGATGAGGAATCAGAGGTCACCATTACATTCATAGTAGAATATTTACCTTATATTAGGACAAACATTTTCCCAGATAGGTCGGCTATGAAAGATAGTTTCTGGACATTTTAAAAAATAAAATAAATTTAAGATTTATTTTATTTTAACATTACACAATGATGAAGCAATGTGCTATAATATGCATCTCTAATGGGACCTAGGCTTAAATCCATAAACCTAGATAATTACCTAAAATATATAGAGAGAAAATTGGTGAAATATCTTGATGGAAGATGATGGGATAGAGGATCGAGATCGTTCTTGATGGATTTCCATCGGTAATGAATCCTCAATAGTGAACGATCGAGGATCATTTCACCTTCAATTATTTGTGGGATATGAACAGAGGATTATTTCACCTTCAATTCATGGTGCATGGTTCAAAGATTGAATATCTAACCTCATGAAGAACTAGAAGAGTTGTGACAATGATGACATGACCTTGTTAGTCTAGGATGGTGGAGTCGGTCCATGCTCAGGGAAGTGGCTTTAGTCAGTATAGAAGAGTGGCGGTGTAGGTCCTTAGGGCCGGTCTCAGCGGATGGTGAGGCAGGCTGCGAGCTGTCGACAAAGTGGCATGTGGAGGAAGAACACGAAAAGTGGGGACACATGGGAGATGGTACGACTAGCTGGTGTAGACCACATAAGCAGTGGGGTATGGTGAGGAGGTTGGGGATGTAGAGGTGGTGCACATAGAGGGCCAGTAGGCTAGACTGTAGTGAAGTAAGCCAAACATAGTGGGCCAAGTGGGCCGATTCAGAGTGGGCCAGGTGGGCCGGTGTGGAGTTGTCTAGGGGGCCAATCAAAGCAGCCTAGGAAGAATGGTTATGGCTTAGAAAATGGTTTGGACCTTGAAAACGAGACAAGACCCATTGGTTCGTGTCAACCTAGTGGGTCTGGTCAAACCCGGGTCAGATCGGGCCAAAGTCGACTGTGGCAGTCAACCATGATCCACAGTTGACCAAGATGCCTCACGGCTATGGCAGTAGTGTGCGGTCAGTCCATGGCCCAGCGAACCCCTTTCCATTGAAACTTCAAACTCCCATAACACTCAAATGGTGCATCTTTTTTAGGGTCCATATATAGCAGTGGTACCCTGATGTTGACACGATCTTTGATACCTATGTTGGTTATAACTCGAACATGGGTTTCAGTGACATGGTTCATTTATGTGGGTAGTACTTGGGGTCAAGGGACATGAATGGTGTTACCACTACTCTCCATGAACTCCCTTAATACATGAATTGATTATCTCATCTACTGTATCTTGGATGAGTTTCGATAGGGTTCATTCCCTTTATCATTTCCCTTGAGATTAGTTGGTATGGTTTCCTACTCACAGAAGTATGATCCCTTCAGCCGAACTTCCTAGATAGAGTTATTTTAATCCCTTGAGATTCTCAGTGAGGGATACTCTATTCATCTTCGTGCTCTAGGTAGAGTCATTGGTATTGGTGTGACCAACTTCACTCGGCATCGATCCTTTACTTAGTGGGTTAATCCAGATGAAGTTGTTGGTATCACCCTATGGCCCCAGTTGGGATACTCATCTGATGTACCATATCTCTCTTTGGATCTATCTGTGTATCTCTATCATGATGGTTCCTGAAAAATAGTACTTTTCGGATGGACGTTATTAGTGATATCAGAATTAGGAGTGTTTTCTCCCAGATGAGTGATTCATGGAATCTTTCGAATGAATCCCTTGTTTTGGTATGTGAAGGATTTGAGTTATCTCTCGACTGTGTTTCTTGGTTTGGGTATATCTAGATATTCTTGTTATATGTTATGTGGACATATAATTGTGTATTGATGACTGTATCTTTCTTTTGTGTATTTATTTATTTATTTCGGGGTGTCCTATTGAGTATTGTTATACTCACCCCTAAACAGGCTTCGCCCGTACCTGTCATGTCTTGTGTAGATGAGCGGTCTTTTGAGAGATTCTAGGGTAGACCAGGACCATATGGAACCTTTTGAGATAATGGAGGATAAGGTGTTCCTACAAATTCAGACAGTAGTTCAAGCACCTTGCCTTTAGGTTGGATTAGGTAGGGTTTTCTGTGGATGAGTTTCAGGAACATTTTTACATACTTTATTTTGGGTGGGCTTGTATTTTGTCCATATTTACCTTACTATACTTTACTTTCCTATCATAATATGGTTGGGTTATAGTGTTGTTCATTCATTTGGTTCATAGTGGTTTTTACTTTTCATCATTGTGGGCTTGGAGATGTGTGTGTGTGTGTGCGTATAGGTACTAAGGAAATGCCTCCAATGTTAGTGATATGAATACTCGATGCTAGTCATAAGCCTATGGCCTATTGGAGGTGGGAATGCAGATTTGTGGAATAAGCCCAACTAGGATGGGACATGAAAAATAATTCTCTTATAGACCCACTTCAAGAAATCTTATATGAAATAGTCATCTTCATGGCCTGGTGAATGGAAACAAAAGAAGCGCTAATCTCTAATTCTTATTAAGGGAATTAAATCAAATATTTATAAGATATTGATCCTAAAGTTGATGGGAATCATGATTAAGGGAGAAATAAAGAATAAAAAAATAAAGATTCCATAAGTGAAAATCATAGAACTTGACTGATATTTAAGAATCATTAAAAGGAAAATAATACCAGAGAAAGGTCATAAAAACATGTCATGGAAGCATTATATAAAAATATAAAAAACTAAAAATTATAGAATTATGAAAAAATATATATTCAAAACATGAAATACCATATAAGTTTTTCATATAATGGAAAAATGGAACATTTTATTGAATTAGTGAGACAAACATAAGCATAGGAAAACATTGTGAATAAATCCATATATGTCCACTCTTTAATTATGTGAAAAAAATCAATGTATATCCTCCCTTTAGTTTTTTAATAAATCCATGTATATCCACGAATCAATATATCATGTGTTATAAAACCAAAAATAATGTATTAGAGGGAGATATAATACCTCACCCATCATTATCCATATATATGAGTACCAATTAAAATAAATTCATTTATCTTATCATAAATAACTCATAGGAAGAAAATGTGTTACATATCTTTTTCAAATGGTAATATATAAAAAATACAGTCATTAGATACCAAAAACACGATAAAAATTTCATATATCAATAGATTTCGGAACCATTACATTATTGGAGAATAATCATTTGAAAATAAAAGATAAATAATAAAAATTATTTTCCTTGAAAAATTATTTCTTAATATCATCTTAAAAACACATGATTTTAGAGTCACATTATAAAAACAATTTTTCTTAAAATTTATATGAACACAAATTCCAATAAAGAGACCATGAAAAGTTGGAAAATCATATGTCAAAATGAGATACAAAGGGGAATAATATATGACTATTGAATAGAAAATCCTTTTTTAATATTTGAAAGCACATTTATTGAAAACCCACATCGTTAAAAGGGTATAAAAACATTGGGTTTAAAATAAATATAAACATATGGATCTTTGTAGATAAAAATAGTTTTATTTTGGACTTGGGAAATAAGAACATTTGTAGGTAGTATAAACAGGGGCATGGAGGGAAAATCTATTAAAAGAGATTAAAATTATTCTCAAAAAAATTAATTCACAAAAAATAATATATTCATCAAGAAGAATTTATTTTGAAACAATATTTCCCCCAAACAATAAGTTCAAAATACAACTTAAAATTACCATATGTTATATATGATCATACGTGAAATGTTTTAGACAAAAATAAGTAACTGTGACCCAAGGGAAGGATTTGAGTCACGAAAACCCCTTGCATTTACTAATGCATAGTTGAATTTTCTCTAACGTCCAGTATAAAAAAATAATTATCAAAATTACCTACTTAAAAACCTTATTCATTTATATAACCTTTTATAAAATTCCAATTTTAATATTCAATATATGATTATTATTTAGTTATTATCTATTTGGAAATTCAACTGTCGGAAATTTTAATCGGTTTGAACTAGTTCTACGATGGCATTGTTCTTATTCATTATTCTCTAAAATTTCATAATTAAAATATCATAATAAGCACTGTAAATTATGTTTTAAAATAATTTGAAAATTTAAAATTTCATTTCATATGTATTTTTGTAATTTTTTGTGTTAACGAATTCGAAGACGATCTTATTTTGGTGAGTTTACTGAATAAAAGGTGATATGTTGATAACCCCATTGGATATTGATATTATGGATATCTAATGACTTTTAATTCATGAATAAATTTTTATTACATTTTTTACCAGAATATAACATTCCTTGGACAATAATAGTAAAAAACATAACTATATCACTCATGTAGGTGGTCAAAACAACCTAAACAGGAGTGCCTTATAGTTATTTAAATAGTAAGAGAGCATTATTGTGTAATGTTAGCATACAATTTGAGGAATATTTAACATTTAATAAGTATCATATATCCCAATTAAAGGTATTATTATAATCATCCATTCTATGAGGTTATGTCAAATGAAATTTGTTGTTCGTTGAGGTGGTAGTCTACACGTATGCACTATTAATGATCTCATTTCTCAATGAATGGATGTAATGATGGTATTTAAAAAATTATCATATAATAAATTTAATTTTGGAATAAATAGCCTATTTATTCATAAAATCCATAATTTTTAACATCCTTGATATATGGTTATGGAAAACAAACTGCATCGCATCATGGAGGCGGTAATATGCATGTTCGCATGATCGATGTTATTTTATTTTCTTAGTGGATGGAGAGGATAGGATATTTGTTTTCTATTTAATATAATGAAATTTCAGTATAATAATGATATTTATTTAATTATATTAACAATGTTATAATTTATTTTCTGAAATATTAAAATAAAAGAAAATACTAATAGAAGGTAACACTCGTGTCAGAATCATGAGTTTTTCTTGGAAAACTCCTTATAAGTGAAGGCATTAAGAAATCATAAGGTGAAAAGAAGATTATATAGGTGTAATATGGTTATAATAAGAGAAAAATTGAAGATTTTAAATTATTATTTCAAAGTTGAAGTTTAACTTTTAAAGGGTGTAAGTCGTATCCTTTTATAAGAGAATAAAATGTCACTTTTTGATACATACATCATTTTTCAACAATTCTACATAACTTTTAAAGGGTAAATGGATAAAATTTTCACAAATAGAGGGTTTAGTACTAGATACATTTGATAAATATCACATAAATTAATTTTATGAAAATTTAATAGTTCTTTAAGGATTTTATTTTTACTTTTTTCTTTTTCACAAATTAACATTTACCTTAGAAATTAATTTTTCTCCTTCGTAATTAAAATTAATGATAAAAATTAATATCTGACCTATTTAACTAATTTGAACCTTATTGTTTAAAATTTTAAAATAAATTTAACACATAAAATTTTTAAATTTTTTAAAAGATAATTTTAAAATTAACACACTTAATTACATAAAAAAGTTTCAACAAAAAATGCATTTTTTGCTTCAAATTTATGCATAAGATAAAATTTTCATGGATAGTTATTTTAATGAAATAATTTTTTTATTTTAAAAAAAGAGGATTTAAATTAAATCAAAAAACAAATTTTACAATATATGCACATAATTAGAGGACAAGATTGAAAACAGTTTTTTATTAAGAAAACATTTCAATTTAGTTTTAAAAATATTGGACATAGGATTACTAGTTCGAAAATATTTTAAAATTTAAAATTATATTCCTTAAATATATATTTAATTACTGGGAAAATTATTATTATTGGATAAGGTTACATAATTCTAAAATCATATAAATTATAATATTCACAAAAACTATATGTTTTACTAAAAAATGACCTTTTTAGAAAAAAAATCATACTAATTAAATTATTATGTTATGATTTAAAAAATGAATTTTATTTTCTAAAACTTATATTCTATTTTTTCAAAATAAATTACATAATACAAATAAAATTAACTTTATTAAAAATATACTTCTCAATATTAACTCAAATTAAGTGTTTAACTTATAAAAAAAATTTATTTAAAATCTTCATTTTATTTAAGATTTATTATCAATTTTATATTAATAAGTTGGGGGTTTTCTTCATTAGGTTTAGCATGTAACACATGTTATTTAACATAACCTTAGTCTTACAAAGTCTATAATTTTAGGCCATTACATTCTAACCCCTCTTAAGGGAATTTTATCTTAATAATTTCATTACATAGTCGAAAATAAGAGAGTGTAATTTTCACTCTTTAAATCCTTCAGTTCCAATGCAGCTTCCTATAACTTATGATTCTTATAATGAAAAATAATTTTATTAATAAAATTGTCTTCTTTTTATAAATGTTTTATTAATAAGTGTACTTATAGAAAACACATGAACTACTTTAGACTGTTATAAAATGTCTACTTCTAAAATACCATTAAGAATCATATAAATTGATAATATGTTCATTGAATAGTACTCATATGACTATTATAAATAAATTTTTATGATAATTTTCAATTCACATAGATGAATTAAGTAATGGTCACATCTAGTAGGATTGTATCTTATGAATACCATTTATCAAATTTCTCAAGGGAGATAATATCATTGAGCATTTAGCTTGACCAAAACCATGTCAATATTCAACAATTAAAGAATGCATAAGACCATTTATAGGATAATTTCAAGATCACCGATGTCACAACTCAAACCATGTACGTCAACACACCGCATGATTCTCTCACCATCATGCACCCTACCATAGAGAATTCACTTTTTCAATAAATGGATATGAATCTAAACCCTATTAGTATGAATTTTTTTATTTTCATTTTAAAAAATGATTATTTTTTCCTTTTTATTAATACTCTTTTAATAATTAAATAATGAGTTTTCTAGAAATTATATATTTGTATGATGAAACATCAATTATATTTTTGGGAAATATATAGTTACAATCAAGACACGCTATTCAATGGATTCAATAATTTTCTAAATAAATTATATTTAAATAAAATATTTTTAAAAAATAATTATTATTATTTATAAATGATAATATAATTCTATGAATTCAAATATAATTTTTATAAGGGTCAAAAAACTATTATTTCCAAAAAGACTAGTATTTCTCATTAAATTGATATTTTTGAGTTAAAAGTGTAAAATTTTATATTAATGGAATTATTTTTATAAATTAAATATTATTCTTGTTATAATCATGTAGAAATTATCCAATAGTGAATTTTTCATAATTTCCTGAGACTAGTGAATTTTTGGGTAAAAATTAAATACGAAATGATTGTATAGTAATTATTATGAAATTATAAAATCCTAAAAGTTATATAATAAATAATACCAATGGTATACAAGAAAAAAAATTATTTTCCCCATCTAAAATAATTTTTTAGGTAATTTTATTAATTTTTTAAAGCATTAATGAATCTTTAAAAATCTATATAATATTCTAGAGTTTTGAAACCAATTATTTATAAACATGACTCACATACACATCACCAAGGCTGTTATTTTAACAATATGAGTTCTTAAAAATGTAAAATAATTAAAAAAATCCATATTTTTAAAATCATGGTAAAAACCCATGGTACAATTTTTTATTTTTATTACATTATCATATATATTTCAAAACCTAATAATAGAAATTAATAATGAATTATCCTCTCTTTTTCTATAAAAACCCCACCCAACCTCACATTTATCTTAACTAAAAACTCTTTTAGCCTGATATTTGTCTTATATTACCTCTCTAAATCCATCCAAAGTTTCCTCCAGGCTCTAATAAATCTCCTCCCAAGCTTTAGAAGAATCCTCTTAGGGTAGGGTATCCTCTACTCTTCATTATTCAAGGTCCTCCTTTATGTTATGCATTTTTTTTAATTTTTCCACATTATGATATGTTATAAAACATACCTATTACTTTATTTATTATTTAAAAATTATTATAAACCTTTTTAACGCACATTAACCCCTCCCATGAACCTTTATGTACACCTGTCATGCAGCCGAAATTATCATGTATTTTTCGATGCCAAACATTTGTGTAGTGAATTCCCATACCCATCTACACTCACGATTATTCACCTAGATGTTCCAATCATTAATTTATTGGGGACATATATTTATATAACCCACAATACTTAATAGTTTGATTAAATTTGATGAAATACATACGTGTTTTGAATAATCTATATATTACACAAAAGCAAGTACATATTAAGATAGGTGTGCTCGAATAGAACTCTAATTCATTGGATAATGTTTTAGTCTCTTGAGACAACATGTATTGGATTAGGTAGTATTAATAATCCATTATGGTGTTTTTTACATTATGTTATGATATCTTATTGGAAATCCTTGACCTATGTTTATGACACAACGATTAATGTTATCACACATTCTTATGCTTCCTTTATGCTATCATGTTATATCATGATTCATTGTTCAAGATTATAATTTTAACCCCTATTATGTTATTTTGATAATCCTCTGAGATAACACATACTAATTTAACTTATGTCATTATTTTTTTACTCCATTATTGGTCATTATATCCCACCCCTTTCGTATGTACGTCCCCAGGTTATCACATGCAGATTCAAAAGATCTATGGGATATAAACACATGTAGTGGGTTATTATTATAATGTTTTTGTAACCCATATTAAAGTTGTTATTTTACATACCAAATCACCCAAATACAATATGATTCATGATATTGTTGGTTTTATTAAGTGTAATTTTATATAATAAATAAATAAATAAATTGTATTAAAGACAGTGGTTGTCATAGTTTTCATCAAGGGAAAGACTAGTTATTTTTGGGATTAGGATTAGAAAACATTAAAACAATACAGTGGGTTAAGTCTAAACATAAAAAAACATACCTAAATTTTGGTAAAATATATAATAATTTGTATCCAATAAAATATATCCTTTTTAAGATACTAAAAGTGGATGTAGATCTGGCATAGAGGCTGCTAGAGGTAATAACCCTGAAAGGGGTGCACGGTGGTCGAATCAATCGTTGCCTAGGGAATGAAAATAGGTCTTAACTCACATATGGTTTGAAACTCCCAAGGTATATGATTTGGAAAATTCACAAGCTGTTTATGAACCATTATTAATGGAACAAAAATTCCTATAAAATTTTATATTTGGAAATAGATCATAGATAACAAAGATTAAAACTGATACATTCATTTAATAATTATCCCATTATGTTCATAGTTTCCTATTTTTTTGTTTAATAGTTCAAAAATAATAATCCCTAAAGTTCCCTTTATTCTAGTATATAGCTAGAAATAGGAGAAATTGAATGAATAACCATTGTAAGGGATAATGAAACAACAATAAAAATGAGATGCCCAACCTGATGTGATGAGGAATCATGAAATTCATGATGATACTTTCTCAGTTGACTCATTTTTTTGACCCAAAAAATAAATCACGAGGAATTCCCAACCCCCCCCCCCTATGAAATAAAAAGTTATGATCGATATCTTAATGTGATAGTGGCCTCCATTTTTAAATGGATCTTATCATACATTAATCATAGAACAATGGATAAAATCCCTTGATAATATCTTCTCTATTATTCAATATTCTGAGTAAGAGATGATTATATTGTCAATTTATCATATGGAAGTAAAAGATGATATATGGTTGAGTTTGGTCAAAAATATAAATCCAGGGGAAATGATTAAAGTGATGAAGTCGACAGAATTCAAGAAAATGTTTTCCAATAAATATTTTCCTCACTCATTGATAGAAATTGGAGAGATACTTCCTTGGCCTCCTAAAAAAGGATGATGAATCCATCGGGGCAAATGAGGCAAACTTAAAAACACTTTAATGATACATATTAATCCATTTAATTTCCCCTAAATTTAATGTAGACCTCTTCTTGGCTGGGATGAAGATGAGTCTATAAAATCCCCTATCAATTATAGACATTTAATGATTGGAAGAAATTTTCTGATGTTACCTCAACATAGAAATAGATATTATAGAATGTCAAGGTTATCATGGGGATAAGATGTATAAAATGAAGTTTCATTCTGGTAGTATGATGCAAAAATATAATGGTTTAATGAAATATTAGCATCCTACATGTAAAAAGTGTGGGAATAAGAATCCTATAAATTTTATAATGGGGTTATTAAATGCTTTAGATGTGGGAAGGAAGGGAACCTTGCTATAAAATTTCTATTAGAGAAACCCTGAATGGGATGGATGAAAGGAATGATCCATTAAACCCTTAACTTATTATCCAATTTTTCAACTTCATGGAATAGGGAAAATATGAGAATTTATGACCTATGATAGTGTTTTTGAGAAATTAAAAACAACAACAACTTCAAAGGCTTAGAGATAAAGGGATATCTTATGCCATCACAACTACTAAGGTGGAC
This sequence comes from Viscum album, assembly GCA_963277665.1. Lineage (NCBI taxonomy): Eukaryota > Viridiplantae > Streptophyta > Magnoliopsida > Santalales > Viscaceae > Viscum > Viscum album. Next base: position 1,715,738,733 of record OY728122.1, read on the forward strand.
CCCAACAATTATGTAGTGACTGATTCAGTATTTATTCATTCAAGGTTAGTAAAGGCAACTTTTCATTATAGTTCTATTCATTTTTTCATATCAAGAATATTTATTAAAACTATTTAAACACCCATAAAAATCACGGAAGTAGAGTATTCTTTGAACATTAAAATGGGAATATTATTTCATCCCATGTATATAAATCCTCCTTATAATTTTTTTGGCTAAACATCCCAGCAAACCTTTTTATGCTCCCTTTATTTAAATTTGATGCTATCATATTATTTATTTTATATAATTATAAAAATCCACCATAAATTACTAAGGAAAGGAAATAACCTTATGTACCATGAATCAACTTATGATTCTATTCATGTAGAATGAATAGAATGAATCTAATTTGGTACCATAGTATCATGAATGGATATTGTTTCCTTATGAGAGAGAAAATAGCTCAAATTATTAAAACTGATGAAAAAATCATCCTTTTTGACATGCATAATTTTTGAGAATTCGTAGATGTGTTTCCTGAAGAATTGTTTGGAATTCCTTAAAGTTGTGAGGATGAGTATTAAATTGATCTTATACCAAGATCATTGCATATATCCAACACCCCATAAAAATGGATTTTTTTAACTTGATGTGTTAAAGAAGAAACTAAAGGAGAATCTCAATAATGTGTTTATACACTCATGAGCTTCACTATGGGGTTAGATATTCCTCTTCATCAAGAATAATATTGGGTCAATGTTCCTCTACATTGATTATAATGAGCTCAAAAATACCATGATAAAGAAAAATTATCCACTATCACAGATTGATTAAATGTTCATTCAGATATGTGGAACCCAATATTTCACTATGGGGATCTTAATTTGGGATATTATCATGTAAGGATGATAATGGAGGATACCCCCAAACTATGTTTCATACAAGTTACAAGCACTGTGAGTTCATTGTAATGCCTTTTTGACTCACTAATTATCTAGAAATAACAATGGATTTAATTAATAGTGTCTTTAGGGATTACCTTGAAAACAATTGGCTAGTCTTTATAGATGATATTATTATGTAATCAATTATAAAGGAGGAGCATGAATAGAATTTAAATAATATACTGAATGCTTTACAAAGAGAAAATATGTATGAAAATTATAGTAAATGTGAATTTTGGTTGGATCAAGTCTCGTTCCTTGGGTATGTTATAACAAAAAAAGGTATATATGTGGTCCCTTAAAATTTAGAGGCAATCAAATGATCTCCCCAATAGACATCAACTATGGAAATTCATAATTTCATTGGATTAGATGGTAATTATCATTGATGTGTGAGAAACTTCTCAAGGTTGTCAATCCCACTAACCAATATTACTCATAAGGAAGTTAAGATTGTTTAGAATTATAAATGTGTGGACGGATTTAAGAAGCTAAATAAGTGGCTTATCACTACACATGTTCTCACATTACCCACCAGTGGGGAAGGATATGTGATCTAGAGAAATTCATATTATAATGTCTTGAGTTTTTTACTCATGAATGATGAAAAAGTGATAGACTATTACTCCCACAAATTAAAGACCATGAGTAGAACTACCCAACCCGTGATCAGGAATTGTATGAAATAATCATCACATTAAAATTTTCATACTACTATATTTATGGGGAAAAGTGTGACATATATATGGATCACATCATCCTCAAGTATATGTTCACACAAAATCACCTTTATATTAATAAATGAAGGTGGTTTGGTCACATTAAGGATTATGATTTCTTAATAAACTACCATCCTTGGATGGGAAAAGGGTGTCCAAAGCTCTAAGTAGAAATTATTACAACCAATGATTTTTTTACAAATTATTACATTAATTTGAACATAATTAAACATAAAATTACAAGACAAATATCGTAAAGTCTAGTGTCTTGGAAGACTTGGTACATAAAATGGAAAAAATGGGAATAAATAAAAAATTTCATTATTTAGTCTTTATAAAGATATCCTAACTTCCTCTAATACCTTAAATAGGGATTGGATAACCTAGGTATTTCATTAATAAAAGGGATAAGCTAAAAATCCCAATAATGGAATAATCATAGGAATAAAACATAGAATATGGGTGAGAAGTCCTAACATGATGATAGGAATGGAACATAAATAAAAATAATGAATAACAACTAGTATAACATGGTAACGTATAATCATGGAATCATAGGAATTATTAAACATCATATAACATGACATAAACATGATTCAAGGCTAACTACCAAGACTATATAACATGGTGGAAAAAGTCCCATAAAGGAATTAGGTTCACTCCCTATCCCAACATGACATATCAATAGACTAAGCATTACCCAATGCATTTGAGCACTATCTAGGTGCATTTACATAACATGTTTTTGTATATGTGTTCCACATTAATAATAAATATAAGGGTTACCCAAGGAAAGAAATGGGTATTATTATAATGTCATAAGGAATAAAAATTGATCATATCATAAATGTATCCATGAAAGAATTGATTAAAAAACACATGGACATTAATTAGTCAAAATATACATATATCATGATAATTTAAGTCCAGATGATGTGGATACATGTATAGATAGTGTTTAAGAGACTCTATAAATAAAATATTTTGGTGTGGTTTAAGGAAAATATTAAGGATCCTTTTAAATGAAAATGGAATAATTATATTTATTAAACTAGAAATCATCCATGATAGTATTTCATGATAAAAAATGGATTTTATAAAAAAAAATTCTTAAAATAGATTATAGAGTGCACTTGAAAATGGGTAATAATTCGGGAAGTTTCCTTAAATCGTGCTTTCTTATCAAGAAGAATTCAGTAGGGAACATTTTAAAAACATTGATATCCCTGAAAAAGAAGAATGAGTGGATATTGAAACATGAGTTTGGAGAACATACACATAATTTAGAATATGTACATAAATAAAAATAGAATTTTGTTATGGTAAAAATAGAGTATGAGTAACCTGAAAGAATAAGGTGGTTCGAGTAGAATCCCTTACCTTAAGTCTAAAAGTGTTCTTCACTTGATCTTAATGTCCTGTATAATTAAATTAGATTCATTAATTATTAATTTAAAAACCTTTTATACATGTATTTTATTTTTATAACTTTACTAGGTTCATTTCTAGAATTTTTTATGGGTTAAGGGATTCAATTTCATCATTTGGGAGTGTGGGTTTCCTTGGATTTCATGAACGGTTTACTAGTATACATGTACCGAAGGTCATGTAATGTAGAGACCCGAAGCTTGACGTACATGGACAATACATTACTTTTGTGGAATACTTAGTACACACAAGGACCGTAATAGTTTAGTGTCTTTGGAAACTAGGAATATAAACTTCTAATCATGTTGAAATATCTTCAACATCTCCCATAACGATTCTCCCCTTTTTGTTTCCTTACCTAAAACCATTCTTTTAATCTTGGGGGAAAAGAAAACATTAAAAGGATGAGCTCAAATGCTCAGTAATGGTAAGCATGGAGAAAAAAAAACAAACCATATACATTTTAACTTACAAACATGAACATAATATTTAAACATCAAAATGTTGAGCAATGACATAAAACATGGAAGTACGTGAGGCATAGATCATAAAGAAACATTGAGCATGATAAAATAGCATGGGAGTAAAACATGTAATTGTGGAAACCATTCAGCACACTTCATGATTTCCATAGTAGCCAAGGCATTGCTGCCAAGACCATCTTAGTGGACAAAGTCCCTTTCTAAATCGAGTTCACTCCTCGTTTTAGTCTTGTAACACTAAACCAGATTAACTTACCGTTCCAGCCATGTCTATCTCATGAGATATAAATCTTTACCCAATACATTGGAGGGAGATATAGGTCCCACCCATCTCTTAATGAAATCATTCTTACTTATGCCACAACATAAACATAAATCATTCATCATAACCCAAAGAATAAAATGGGTTTCATAAACATCATCCCATCATCACATAATCCATATAAAAGAAATGGATATCATTTCATAATAAGGAAATTGAAACAATGTAAATCATAGAGACATGATACTTGTAACATAAACATATGAAATAATGTCATCTAAGATTAAAAATGGTTTTGATAAAAAACTTGAAATGAATTCTTGAGGAAAATATCCTTTCTTCTTCAAAATCAATTTCTTTTCACAAAACATTATGTAATTTTAAAAGAAAAAGATTTTTTTGAAAATAGTCATGAAATCTTTTGGAGGAAGATTCATGAAAATAAGGCTTTATAAAACCGAAAAAATCCGTTCGTGCTGTATAAGTTTAAAAAAACATTATTCTCGTACTTTTGTCAGAAAAGTCAAAATGTACCTCGTACGAAAAACGACAAAAGATTCCTTTCATATCTTTTAATAAAAACTCACAGAAGGGTAATATTGTATTTAAAAAATTTTAGGTGGATGGAAATAATATTAAATATTGAGGAAACATGGATGTGGATGATAAAATACACCCTAGTAAATTTCAAAGTATAAACAATCTCGGATAAAAATGAGATTGTGATATTTCCCTTACCTTAGGTCCGATTTTCATCGTAAGTGTCCGAACCTCCTGTATAATGATTTAAATAATGTCATTGACTTATTCCAGAATAATACTCATTGTTATGATATCATATATGGTTCACTTATGACATTATATTACCCGTTCTTTTGTAAATTCCATGTTAAAGAGCATTTTGGGTAAAATCGTTTCATTTGTCGTCCATGTTTTGACTTGTAATTATTCATATGATTACTTAGATCATGATTAATTAATTCCAGAATATAAAACATCATTTATATATAATATATATTCAGAATATACATATATATAATAGATCAGTAAATGGAAAGAAATACACCGTTCATGGAGACGGTAGGTCGTACGTACGCATGAACACTGTTTTCGTGTCATTATTGAGTTGAATGGAATTAAGTAGATGACATACATATATATACACATAAATCCAGTATCATTATTATGTCATATATTTCATGATTACATATTATATATACTTTATAATCATTCATGAATGGTTAACGTGGAGAATGAATCTCATCACATCGTGGAGACGGTAGTCCATACGTACGCATGAGCGATGATATCATTCTCATGATCGTGGAATTTTATTGGAGTGTATGTATACTATTTCAGAATCAATATCACTTTACAATAATCATATATAGTTATTATTTACACCATTATACCCATCCAAGTAAGGTGGTGGTGGAAAATAGATTACACCACGGCGTGGAGACGGTATTCCGTACGTACGCACGCGCGGTGATTTCGTTTTCCGTAGGATGGATAGATTGTGAAATAGGGTTGTTTCATACTTATAATAACATATCAGTATATGGTTGATACTAATGTTATTACCTTATAAGGAAACAACCTAAGAAGAAGAAGTGGAAGAATAAATAATGTTGAAAGAATCGGTAACGGACATTACCTCTTCTTTGAAGAGCCTCTTTGAGATCTCTTTTTAGGGCACTAAAATTGGTCGTTGAGGAAGACCAGAACCTCTAGTATGTTTCTAGGGAAGTGGAGAAGAGAATTTGGCAGGTTTTGGCCGATCTTGAAGGCTCAAAGTGGTGTTAGTAAGAGATGGAGGAGGTTCCCTTTTATAAGGGAGGAGAGGGGCTCTTTTGGAAAAACTAAAAATATTATTTTATTATAAAGCCAAATTCGGGTTTAATAGATCCAAATTGATTTATTTCGATGATATGGTGGGGATGGGTCGAAATATTCTCATCCAATAGAATTTGGACAAGTTTAGTTTACTATTTTAACCTTATCTTTTAGATTTAACATTAAGTTAGATAATTTTACTTTTACCGTGTCTTTTTGTGTTCTTACCCTATAAGGTTAATAAACTTACTATAAGAAGCCAAACGAACCCCAATTTGTTTATTATTAATATATATAACCTTATCTAAGTCATTTTGCAGAACCTTGGATTTTTTGGAATAAAATAACAATTAATAATATAATATTTGTTCTAAAAACTATTTTATGTCAATTTTGAAACTTTTTAGTAATTGATTTTTGTGAAAATCATAACAGAATTATTAGTTCGAAAAAAGCTAATTAAATCACTACTAACATTTCATATTAACCTATAAAATTAGTGTAATTCATAAAAAGTCTAAAATTATATTTATTTGGATATTTATACCATCAATTATGTCAATATTTCATTAATAAGATAATTACTGAATCGTATTTGTGTCATAAATAAATTAAATTATTTAATTTCTAAAAATTAAAAATAAACGACCATTATGTAGGAAATCTTCTTATCTTTCTAATGAATATTTATAGTCGAATTTATCTTTTGTATAACCCTATATTAAAAATGATTTACTTATTAAACTTTGGTTTTAACTATTTTAACCCTTCTTTAAATAAATTAATAATAAATGTCCTAATCTAATCCAAGTGGGCCTAAATGGTCATATTGTATTCCTAAGGTTGTTTTTGGTCGAATTAAACTTAACCAATAGAATTATGACATGTGTTAGGGTAATAATAATATCATTTTTACCCTTAATTACCCTATTTACTTTTAATCGTGGTAAAAAAAGTAAAAAGTTACTATTCACCAAAAATTATTTTCATCTCATTGAACCACATTTTACTTACCAACATAAATTGTGTCTCTCTGATTTTTGAAATTCCACTCATAGTAGCGGTAAAATTAAGTTTTATGTAAATTTGCAAATTCTCCTAGGAGGTGGGTAAAAGACGGTGAAAAGTTCAATGAAATGTTTATATATCTAAAATTATTATAAAATTACTCCAATGAATTAAATTGAACTTATATAGGTATTATGTATCAATTTTGACCTAAAATAAATTTAAATAAAATAAATAATTATAAAAAGTCGGTTTTTAAATAGTAACCCAGTGTTTTCATTATTCATCAAAAATTGAAAGTTTTCAGAAAAATACCAAAATTTCACCCTAGGTTAATTTCAATATTCCGAATCCAAAAATAAAGTCCATTTTGAAAAATAAAATTTATAAAATTTCAAAACCTGGGTATTTCTATTCATAACGACTAGTTTTAATAATATTTTAATAGCATATCATTGTTTAGCGAAACATGGTATTGCGTACAACACACGCTATCGTGGAAGGTTGCGATTGCGTGTAATGCAAGGCAAGTTGAGGATGCATGTTGTGCAAGATCCTTTTGGTGTATTGTACAACACAAGACATTAATGAAATTAAAAAGAATATTTTTCATAAAATCTTAGGGTGTTACATGTAATGTGGGGTTAATTGTCCAAAATTGAACATATATGTTATTAATGAACTTATATAAGTAAAATTGGTCTTATATGTCATTTTGTAATGTAATTATTGTTTAAAATTATATAAATAGTTAATGATAACCATTTGTATTTACTTCAGCAGTTCTCGATCACAATGAAATCATTTTAATTTATAAATTAGTATCATGTATACAAAGTGATTCTAGAACATTAAATAAGATATAATACATATATTATTATCTTTTCAACAGTAAAAATGGTTTCATGACTATACTTGAATATGGTAATGGAAATTGAAAACATCATCATCCTTGAATGTGATAAATTAACAAATCACGAACATTGTTTTATTTTTAGTATAAAAGGAGGGGAAATTAGAGATGATGACAAATTATTCCATTAGAATAACAATATAATGGTATATTTGATTTACTTGAGTTATCATACCAATTGGATTAGGGGAGGTGAGTAGATAAAATGAAAAGATAGGAACTTGAAAAGAAATTAAACGAAAAGGAAGAGGGTTTACCTCTTGATTTCTTCTTCTTGAGAACATCCTTTGGGGAATGTTATTGGTATTTTGTTAAGAACAAAACCTCCTAGACATGGAGGAGGGTATTGGGAAGATATCTTATTATAATTTGGACAAGGAAAAATTCTTTATAGGTGTGTGGTGAAGAGGTGGTGAGGGGTGATATTTATAGTGGAGGAGAGGGGTGTTTTCTTATTATTTAATCCATTGGTTTATTATTTTTCTCAAGACAAGAAATAATGTTTATTATTCTGACTAAATACTTTAATTATATCATGTGATTTCAAACCAGTAGTGCTTAAAACATACATGAATCAAGGAATTTTTAATTTAACTTATAATTTCTATATAGCGTAAATTACAGTATTTTACTATTCACCAAAAATTCATGTATTTCTGAAAAATCCCAAAAATTTACCTGAAAAACTTTTCGAAATTTAGAATTAAAAAATAGACTCTATTTTATAAACATAATTTTCTAACTGTGAGAACTTTAATTTTTAATTAGAATCATAATTACTTGAGAAATACATATTTAAAATATTAACTGATTTTATAACACATTGAAAAATTAAATATGGTCTCATAAAATTATCATATAATCATAAGACATAAAAATATAAATTTATGAATACATATTATGAAAATAAATTTTCTTTTAAATTATTAAATTAATTATGAAATTATAATTATATATTTATGACTTACAAAAATACTGTCACTTAATTAATAATTTTTAAAATATTTATTTACTTATAATATGATATAATTATATCATATTATCACATATAATATGGATAAATTTTATTAATTCATTCATTGGTGAGGTTACTATTCAATTATCTGGTTTACCATTCATAAAGGTTTATGTTACTATTCCAAATTTCATGTTATTATTCCTTTGGTATCTGTTCCTTAACTTCTAGAAATTCATTTTATTTCATTAATTATTCATTTAAAAAGATTTTATTGTGTTATTAATTTTATTTTATGTTATTATACTATGTGAAATAATTATATGAAGGGAATTTCCTTTGATAAAATCTTGGGTCATCACATTTTTCCCACCCTTATGAAATTTCACCCTTGCATTTTTGTTTAAAATTCTAAGATGAAAACATGTGTGGATACTTTTTCGTCATCACTTCCTCTAGTTCCCATGTTTCTTATTCATACTTATGGTTCCACCATTTTACTTTGACATGGTGAGTAGTTTTATTGCATATAAATTTATCCCTATTATCCAAGATCTTAACTAGTTATTCCTCATATGAAAAATCATTCTTCAACTATACCACCTCTGATGTTAGTACATGTGAAGGATCTAGTATGTACATAAATAATAGGGATATGTGGAAGACATCATTTACTTTAGTCATGTTAGGTGGAAGGGCTAGTTGATTAACCACATCTCTAACACGAACAAGAATCTTTAAGGGGTCGATGTACCGTGGACTTTTCTTTCATTTCTTCCTAAATCTCATGACCTTATTCCATAGAGATATTCAATGTAATACCATGTATACAAACATAAAGTCAAGGTCTTGTCAATTATTTCCTGTATAGATATTTTTTTGACTTTTGGATGCCTTGATTTTTTGCTAAATGGTTTCCACCTTCTCCACCATTTATTCGCCCATTTTATGTCCTAGTATCTTACGTTCACCGACTTCATCCTGGTATGCCGATATTCTATACCTTTTCCCATAAAGCGATTAATATGGTGCCATTCAAATGCTTGAGTGGACACTATTATTATTTGAGAACACAACCAGAGGCAGATGTCGGTCCCATACTCTTTTGAAGACCATAAAACATGATCTCAACATTTCACCCAGTGTATGAAAAGTTATCTCATATTGGATATTAGTTTGAAGATGATATGCCCTAATAAAGATTATTACAGTGCCTTGAGCATGTTGGAGACTTTTCCAAAACATGAGGTGAATCTCATATCTCGATTGGATATAATCGATAGTGGTACTCCATTAATCCTTAAAACCTATTTGATATAAACCCATGTAAGTTTATCCAATTATAAGTCCTCTCAAATTGTGACAAATAATTTTTTCTTTGTAAGATGATACATAATAGCCCATATTGAATTGTTTCCTCTATATGTCTTTGTACGTCTAGTGAAAAATTACACAGTGATGTTTTCCCATTTCCATGTTGGTATGGGTAAGGGTTTCATCCTCCATTTAGACTATTTATTTTGATCCTTCACTTACTGACATACTACGCACATTGATTTATATTCAGCGATCTCCTTTTTTATATTATCTCACCAATTTTTCTCTCGGAGATCTCGATACATATTTGTGCTCCCTAAGTGAATAAAGAAGGTTGATATATGTGCATAATTTAGAATCTCCTTATTTATCTATAGATCATATGGTACACATAGTCGTGACCCAAATCCTATGAATCCATCCTTACCAATATTAAGCTTTGTGGAATTACCTTTTTTGATAGCCTCCACCCTTTTTTGAATTTCCACATCACTTCTCTAAGCATCCCTTATTTTATCCATGAGGTATGGTTGAGTGATAATTTGAGAAATGATTTATGATTTTCCTCCTTTAATGATTCCCATGTACATACTTTAAAATACTATTAATATTTTATCCTTCTATATTCTCATCATTGATAAAGATTCATGATCCTTTCTACTTAGATAATATGATACCTTATTTTCCTTAATGAGATGGTAGTGGATTGATCAGTCATAATATTTGATGATCTATAACCATCTTTACTGGTTTATATTAAGATCATTCTATGTGAATATATATTTGAGACTCTTATAATTATTATATATCTCAAGCTTCTCTGCATAGATATAATCCCACCATATTTTCATCGTAAAGATCACAATTACCAACTCTAGTACATTACTAGGAGAGTTTTTCCACTGGATTTTCAACTACCTTGAGGTATAGGCTATAACTTTATAATTTTATATCATAACACATCCTAATTCATTTTTTGAAACATCTCTATACACCAAAAAGTGTTTTCCACTTACTGGTAGTGTGCACACTGGTGTAGTGATAAGCCTCTTTTTCATTTCCTTGAATTAGTCTTCTCATTAATTGGTCTAGAAAACCCTTCCACCATTTCGAGTTAGTTTGGATAGTGGGTTCTAAAATCATGATAAGTTATTCAAAAATCTATGGTAATACCTAGCTAGACTAACAAAACTATGGATCTCCATTACAGTTGTTGGAATGGGCTCGTCTTTGATTGCCTTTATCTTAGAAGGGTCTATAGATATCCCTTTTTGGGGATAACATGACCCAAGAATGATACTTCTTCTATCCATAACTCACATTTAATGTACTTTGTATAAAATATATCCTTTCAAAAAGACTTTAGCACAATATTCAAATGCTCCTTGAGTTACACCTTTCTCTTAGAGTATATCATAATCATCAATACAGACTACCACAAATTTTTCAAGGTAATATCTAATGAGTTTATTCATTAAATCAATGAACATTTTTTCAGCATTAGTGAGTATGAAGGGTATCACTATGAACTCATAGTGTTCATACATCATTCGAAATGCATTATTGGGAATATCTTCCATCATGACCTTTAATTGTTGATATCTCGATCGAAGGTTCACCTTAAGGAAATAACTTGATCCATGTATCTGATTGAACCAGTATTCAATCCGAGATAAGAGATACTTGTTATTTATCGTGATTTTATTGAGATCATGATAATAAATACATAATCACATTGATCCATCCTTCTTCTTAATTAAGAGGACTGGGGAACCCCATGGTGAAGCACTCAGGTGTATAAAACCCATCTCCAGATTCTCCAGTAACTGCTTGTTCTACTCTCCCAACACTATGGTGGCCATTAAATAAGATTTTTTCATATAGGATGAAATTCAAGAATAATTTCAATTGAGAACTCAACCTCTCAGTCAGGAGTAAGAGCATACAACTCTTTGGATAACACATTAGTGTAGTCCCTTACAATGGGCATGTCTTCAAGCATGATTCTCTCATTTATCTCAATCATTTGAAAAATATATACTCTCTCATAAGGAAAAAATATCCACACTTGAGATGATGATTCTAAAGGATATTCATATTCCTCCTAAAACTTCTATAGGATTGGAGGATTCTCTGGGATATGGATATTGATATTCCATTCTCGACATTCAATGTTTTCTTTATATAAAGATATCCAATCCATGTCAAAATATAATCAAACACTACCAAAGGGAGTATGAAAATATTTGATGGTAAGTTCAATCCAAAAACATTTACCATGGAGGATTTATAAACATTAGATGCAATAACTTCCCCATTTTATTTACTCATAGATATCTCAACCTCTATAATTTGAGGGGGTGTTTGAATAGTTTTACCAAACTTTCATGATATGAAAGAATGTGTAGAACCAGAATCAAATAGTATGTTCTATATTATTGAATGAATAACAAGTGCACCTATCATCGCATCGTTGTCTGGATCCACCACAATAGTAGTGATATAATAATCTCTTCCTAGTTTCTGTGGAGGTTGTTTTTGATTGCCTCTAACAACCCTAGGCTTAGGGAATTGGTTTTCAAAATGCCTATGTTCCTTGAATTTGAAACACTAAACTACTAGCTAAGCATTTATTTTAGCCTTCCATTTTTATTACACATTAGTGGGATTATTTGTATACCTTTAGAAGTTAGTTTCTATGTAACCTCCTTTTCACAATTTGAAACATCCCTTGGTTCCCTTTAAGTAGTTTCCAGGTTGTTTCTTCCCACACATTTAACATGTGGGATGTTGGGACTTCTTTCCATCATGGGATTTATCACCCATATTAAATTCCATTTTACTCTTTTTTTTCACCAATCCCATGATACCATTGAGAGTCTCTTTTCTCCATTTCAACATTGAGGGAACAATATAAAATATCCACATAACTATCAATGTCTTGAATCACCAATTCTTTTCGTAGAATCGTCTATATTCTGGTATAGGAGTGATCTATATTGATTTCTATTTTCATGAAAATGTGGGAGGTGTATCTTGAAATCCTTTTAATGTTTTCCTCATTCACCCCAATACACTCATCTTCCCTTTGGTTCTATATGACGAATTATCTTTCTATATTAAGACTGAGGGTTTAGAGAAAATACTTATTGACAAATATTTTCATGAAATATTCCCATTCCATTAAATCAATTTCCTCCTTTTACTTTGTGTTCTTGATTGGTTTCCACCATTGATATTCTTCACCATCAAAATGATAAACTACCGTCACAAATTTAACTTCTTCTAAGCACTGGAGGAAAGATAATATCTTTTCAATGGAGTTAATCCATTATTCTATGAGGAGGGGATTAGAATATCCACAAAACATGGGTGGCCTTTTCTGTATAAAATATTTGGTAGTAACCTTCTCTTTCCCTGGATAAGGAGAGTGTTCCACACGATTCCAGTTATTATTCATTACTTGATCCATCTGATCAAGTTCAATCATAATTTTTTGATCACTGATTCCCATTATAATTGTAATTTTATTAGGTAAGTCATCACATTCCCTATCACATTGATTGTTGGAATGTGTTATTTAGTTTCCTACCAATATCTAATAAAAGAATTTACAATTAGGCTGCCTAAATATATAACTAATGAGCATAATAAAAGGAAAATTTGAACATAAATGGATAAAATTGTAAAGGAAAATTATATTCTAACCTTTGATTCCCTAGGATTCAATCTTGGTTATCCATGATATGTTTCTTGTAATATTTTCTTATTGAGTTTTTTCACTCCCTTAATAATAGTTTGTAATGAGATTGTGAATTTACCAAAGCATATATCCCAGGAGTATCAAACTAGGTGCCCATTAAGGCCCATTTTCATGTAAGAAGTTACCCTGAGTTAGGATCAGAACAATTTTTTGGAGTTTTCAGGCATAGGTACATCTATGATAGAACCATGTCCACTTCTAGTATCCAGAAAAAGATTTATTTTCTTGATAAACAACTTACTTTATACATACCAAAATTTAGGGATGTTTTCACATAATTATTCTTATTGCTAAGGTTCTTAATAAAGTTATTTAGTCCTAATATCCAAAAATAACTAGACCTTCCTCTAATACCAACTATATAATCCCAATCCTTTTTAACATATTATTACATGATTTTAAACATAATTAAAAATCAAATTACTGGCCAAGGATCCTAAAGTCTCGTGTCTTGGAAAATAATATACATAAAAATTAAAACATGTGGTGAAATAAAACATTTACTTATTTAATCTTAATAAATAGTTCATATCTTCCACTTATCCCTCACATCAACATAGGATAACATGTAGATAACATGAAAAAAATGGATGAGCTAAAAATCCCATTAAGGAAATAAGTATAGGAATAAAACATAGCATATAGATTAAAAGGTGTATCATGATGACGTAAAGGCAGAGAACATGAATAAACATAATGAATAATAACTTGTATAACATGGTAACATATAATCATTAAATTCATATAATGTGGAAACATCATATAATATGACATAAACATGAGTCAAGGCTAACCGCTAAGACTACAAAACATGGTTAAAAAATCCCATAGAGGAATCAAGTTCACTCTCTATCCCAACATGATGTCTCATGAGACTGAACATTACCCAATTATTTTTGAGTTCTATATGGGTGAACCAATCATAAAATTTTCATGAATATTTTTTCCACATGAAGAATAAACATAAGGGATAACCGTGGAATGAAATGGGTATCATAATAATGTTATAAGGAATAACAAATGAGCATATCATAAATGCTTCCATGAAAGAGTGGATTAAAAAAATAAATGGACAATCATAAGGGAAAATATGTTTATATCAAGATAACATTGGTTAAAATTAAGTGCATACCTACAAAAATAGTGTTTTAGAGACTTTATAAACAAAAATATTTTGTACAGTTTAAGGAAAATATTAAAGATTTTTTAAAATGGTAAGGGCATAATTATTTCTATAAACCCATAAATTATCCATTATAGTTTTTCATGATATAAAATATATTTTATAAAATAATGGTGGTTTAAAATATATTATTTAGTTCACTTGTAAATGGGTAAGAATTTGGGAACTTCCCTTAAATCGTGTTTGCTTATCATGAAGAATTGATTATGAAACCTTTTAAAAAAGTATATCCCCAAAAAATAAGAATGAGTTGATCTTGTTACATGATTTTTTAAAATATAAACATCATTTGTAATTTTCACATAATGACAAAAGAGAATTTAATATGGGTAAAAATGGAGAAAGTGAAACTCGAAGGAATAATGGAGGATCGGGTAGAATCCCTTACCTTAAGTCTGAATGTTTTCTTCACTTGATCATAATGTCTTGGATAATAAAATTAGAATAATTAATTAAAAATTAAATAACCATTTATGCTTTAATTTTATTTATTATAACTTTAATAGGTTTATTTATGTCCTTTTTATGGGTTAAGAGATTCAATTTCATTATTTGGGAGCAATGGTTTCCTTAGTTTTTCATGATCAGATTACTTGTATTAATGTACATAAGATCATGTAAAATGGGGGAAATTAACTATAATTGAACATGTCACGACCCATCCTCGGGGCCCGTGTCGTGACTACCCCAAGCTCGCCTTCCATAGGACAGGGGCTGGCGACCTGCACCAAAGGCGTAAATCCTGATAACTGGGAAGGCATTGCCTATATAAAAGTAAACAAAACACCACAGAGTACAATCGGAAGTAAAAAACTAAGTACAAAAGGAAGTGATGAAAATTAAATGGGCCAGAATACAAACCCAATCGAAAGTACAGCTATAACTGAACAAAAGTACAACAAAAAAGACAAACAGCTGGAACAAAGGAAGCAACTCATGGGTTGTCCTCCTCTGATCCTACCTGAAGGGTAGGTATAGATAGCGTAGAACCTGGATCGTCCACCACGGATCCTACCTAAAGGGTAGGTATAGATAGCCTCAACAATGCTCTCACCCATCAACCTCCTCCGATTGTCGCTTCGTCTTGAAGTCCACTACCAAGTACCATTTAGTCCTTGAACACTCGGCCTCTGTCTACGCTGCCCATCGTCTGCAACCAGCACAACGAGGTGCGGGCATAGCTCGTGCATGGGTGAGTATAACGATACTTAGTAGGGACCTCGAGACCCTCAAGGTCTCTCTAAATCCAACAATATTAACCACAAAGAAGATCTCAATAGATAACCTCTACTTAGGTATATGCCCATACATATACCCAAGTTATCAAGTAACCCATCTCAATCATGAGGAAACAAAAAGATTATGAAATCAACAGATAACCACTACCCAGGTATATGCCCATACATATACCTAAGTTATCAAGTGACCCATCTCAATCATGAGGTAAACACAAAGATCATAGACTCAGCTCAAACCAAGATTTTCAATATCGAAACTGTAACGGCTGAAGAGCCCCGTCTCTGGAGTGTACAGTGGTCCGGTCATGACTCTGAGGTACTTCTCACTAACCTAAGACTGTTGAGGTAATCCTCCTGTCGAGTATCATGGGTCAGCCCCCCAAACACAGTAGTGCTTCCCGCTGGGGTATGTCACCCAAACACAGTAGTGCACACCCCCCTAATAGCCTGCAGAGGTACTCTCCGGACGAGTACCATGGGTCTGCACTGTCACACAGTAGTGCTCCATCCGCCATGGGTCTGCACCCAGACAAAGTAGTGCTCCGTCCACTGGGCTAGCCGACACACTCCAAGTCGAGTCAGTCAAGCAGTCGTCAGGACTTAGCCGGCTACACGGTCTCTGTACTCCGTACGCTCGTCTCTGGGAGGATCTGCTCCACGAGCTACAGGTCGAAACACCAAGAATCTCAAAGTCCCACGAAGAAGTATCTCAAAGGACCACCTCGTCATAGGGGTCTCAACGCAACAGACGGCGCGTTAATCGGACACTCGGTCTGTGAGTTATTAGCCTTTTCGTCCCAGGGGCTCAGTTGGTTTCATGTGCGAACCAACCGGTCGTATCTCAACTGTACCCCGAACTCTCATAGGGTATGATCATAGGAACCGTTTCTCAACGTGATCACCAAAGGTGCTGATGGTTCATCAAACGGATGTCCAGTCTAAAAGTTATCAGCTTTTCCATTCCAGGGGCCCGGTTGGATTTCGGGTACAATCCAACCCGGCCACTATCCAACTTCAACCAAAACTCAGGCGAAGTATGACAAAAGTTATGTCTCATATAGAGGAATCCAACAAAGTTAACGGCACGTCAATCGGACGTCCGGAGCTCAAGATATAAGTGTTTCCACTCTAAGGGCCTGGTTGGTTTCGAATCCGAACCAACTCGGCCATACTCAAAGTTCTCTGAAACCTTGAGTGTAATATTCCAAAACGACCGTTTCGATTCAAGGATCGATACGCAACTGACGGTGCATCGATCGGAGGTCTGTAGCCAATGATATGGGCGTTTGAATGGAAACAGCCCGAAAATAGGTGGTTCAGGCCCGGTCCGACCCGGCCTGAGACCCCCCTGGGTCGGCCCGAACCGGGTCAACCCGACCTGGGACCAGGTCTAGACCAATAGGGCACGGCCCGGCCCGGCCTGGGCACGGCCAGCGAATAGCGGAGGGGCGCTGCCCCCCCCCCCCCCCGGATGACGGTGAACTGGCGCGGCTTAAATTCCACAGCCCCCTTTATTCTGGAACGGGAAACTATTCCGGTTCAAGCCCTGCCGCCACCGCTCTGCCGCAGTGGCCTTCTCCGGCAGCGCGCTGCCGCCGCTTTCCACGGACCACCGGACGCGCTCCGGTGGTCCGTTTTTCTCGCCGCCTTCGCCAACGGTCCTCCCGGGACCCAACCTTCACTACAGAGGCTTCAAAATGACTTTGCGGCCCCGTTTGGCGTCGCCCATCAATCCTTTCACAATGATCAACCAGCAGAGTCTTCGAATTGCCTCCGCAGCCCTGAATCCGGCCGCGGTTTCGTTCGGCTTCAATGGCGCGGCGCGATGGTGCCGCGCATCCTTGCCGTATTTCCCCATGTTTCCGCGCATTGTCGTTCCACCGCGCCACCTTCGTTCGAGCCGCAACATAATCAACAACAAGGGGGAGGAGGGTCAGCCATTTTTATGTGGTCCTACCTTGTCCCTTTATAATGATAGCAAGAGGACAACAAATAGAAGTCGGCGTATGGCAAAGAAAACAATTAACCCCAACATCACCCGCATGAACGAATGATCCACGGATCAACCAGGAAATGGTTGGTCCGCACTCGTCATTCTTTTCTCAAAGATAAAGAGAATACAAAAGAGATTCCCCTACAACCTCTTAAATAAAAAGAATCATACCAATATTTCCAACCCGCAAAAATAAAAAATTCGTAGATCAACTTAATGATGAGTTGATCCGGGTTCTTTGTTTTAGAAGGAACAACCAAGGGAATAATAACATTCTCAAAATAATCCCCCTACATCGATAATGAGTTGATGATCGTAGAGAGTCGCAGAAAGCGGCATCGCGAGGTGGTTTCGATGACGGCGTTGGTGTGCATCAAAGAAAGGGAAAGCTTCGTCAAACGTCGGAAGAGAGGAAGTCGGGGTAGACATCGGCGTTCTTCGCGTTCTCCAACGAAGAAGACGAACTCTATCTCCTCCAATGTTTTTCCCAACACTCCAAAAGCTCCCAAAATAAAATAATAGAACATGCTATTATTTTTATTCACACAAAAAAGACTCAAAAATTCAAAACTCAAACCACTTAAATTAATAAAGTGAGTTGGCGTGAATAATGAGGAGAGAGGGGGAGGTGAGTGGTCTCACATTAAAGGGGAGTTTCAAGGGGTTATGGGGAATGAGAAAAGGTGGGAAATCATATAGGCCCCACCTCTCATTTATTCTCCCAAGGGTAGTTACCAACCCAACTTACACACAAAGGATAAAACTACTTAGATGAAAAATAAAATTTGATTACAAATTTTATTTATTCTTCACTTACACCTCAAATTTTAAACAACTCCTCCCGAGAAAACACACCTTTGGAAAAGGTCTTCTTAAGCAATTACCAATGCTGCGAGTTCATCAGTGCCCTCAGATTTCAATTCTAAGCACCAGTTTAAAATTTAGAAAAACCAGCTCGTTCATTCACTTAACATACCTGAGTTGAACTTCGGAAATTGATTTCGGGTACACCGGGCCTCGAAATCATGCGCCGTTAGAAACTGCGTTCTTGTAAAATCCCAAATAAA
This sequence comes from Viscum album, assembly GCA_963277665.1. Classification (NCBI taxonomy): domain Eukaryota; kingdom Viridiplantae; phylum Streptophyta; class Magnoliopsida; order Santalales; family Viscaceae; genus Viscum; species Viscum album. The sequence goes on from OY728122.1 coordinate 1,715,757,823, forward strand.
TTAAGAAAAAAATCTCCTTGAAATTTTTGGGTCATTAAATTACTCCCAACTTAGGGCTTTACGTCCCCGTAAAGCTTTAACACAAACTAGGGATAAAAAAGTGGTACTGAGCACGCATCTGAGCCTTCTGCCCCCAAGTTCTCCCCTGGAGGTTCTCGCGCTGCCAAAAAAAATGCACAAGAGGAATAGACCATCCTCGAAGGACCCGCTCCTGTCGATCCTCAACCTCTCCTGGAAACCCACAAAAGTCATCTCATCGCCAACGTCCAGCTCCCCATGGTTGATGACATGCGTCGGGTCAGACACGTATCTCCTCAATTGAGATACTTGGAAGTCATTGTGCACCCGTTGCAATTGAGGTGTATGGGTAAAGTGGTAAACCACCTCACCTACCCAGCTGAGGACCAGGAAAGGTCCGCTGAACCTCGGAGATTACTTGTCACCTTGGCCACATCTCCGTAAACCTCATCAAGGTGAGACCCGTATAAGGACATGGTCGTCATCCTTGACCTCTAGAGGCTTCCTGTCAGCTCTGTGCAGTCTCATATACCATGATCCATAGGCAATCACTACCCACTCCTACATCAGGACACACCCGTGTCCGGTCCCTAATGCGTCATAGTGAACTATGTAACCAACGCCCACAAGCTGGGTGCACTGATCAACCAAGCTCCTGAAAGCTCTTCTCGAAGTGGTGCTGCAACTCTAGAGAATTTTGGCACAAAAGTAAGTTTGGCCATCTCCCGAGTGATCGAATGCACCCTCTTATGCATGATTTCATCCTGTGCTGCCTGGTTTTTCCTTTTCATCGACCAAGAAAAACCCCATCCCAACGTTGTAGATAAACCACAGCCTTTTTTTCCTAATACAGTCAATCCGTGTATGAACTGTGGATCCAATCCATACTCAAACCAACATCGTAAGGCCTCGACGCTACCACCAAGATATTCCAACAGAAACTCTCTCCTCGTGGGTAAGATCACACTGTTGGTGTAAGTGTGATTATCGAGTCTCCTTCCAAGGTATCTCCAGACGTGAGGGTCAAGTCTACGTCTTACAGGAAACTCTAGGTCTGGGACAAGATTTGTGGAAGGAAGGAATGATTCGTATCAACATTTGTTACTACGGCAGCTTGTAGTGGACATAGATTGTCCCTCAAATCATTCTTAGAGCCATTAGGTCACTCTCCTTGACTACATGCAGCTATTATCTTACCCTTCCCTCCAGATCCCTGAGCCTAGCGGGGACTACAGAGGTGGGTGATTGTAACATGTTGAAAAGTACACCACCACATGCTGCTCTCTTAGCTCTGCTTCCATGTCTGCTGCTCTGCAAGTTCATCTTTCCATGACACTTCTTCTTCTTGAAAAATTTTACATGTCCCTGTCTCTGAGACTGACTCCTGTTCGCATCTTCCCACTGTTAACATTCACTGGTAAAAACCGATCATACAAAGAACATTCAACCAAAAATGTTCTCTCTAGCACCCTAACATAAGTAGGAATGCATAGTGGAAAAAGTGCTTACTCAGATATCCTTTAAACACACCTCACTCCGAGGTTCGAGCTCTATAGCACTGATCGAATCGTATTCATCGAGTACCAAGAACGATCGGTACGCCTTGATGATTACTCAGATACTGAAAAATCGTCATGTCGAAGCTGTATAAGCTCTAGAAAAACTCTCAGCCTCCTCCTCAAGCCAATTATCAGCTGCCTGTGGATCGGGCTCGCCTCGGAACTTGAGGGTATCTGATGTTAGAAAACGTATAAGGCAGTAATCCTACATGTGTCACCTACCGGTACCACCGGTTGTAACTGCTGACCAACAGGTAGTGATGTATTGGTGGCACACTACCCGAAGGCACTATCTCAGGCATTGGTCCACGTACTGAAGCCTCATCACTATGCGGACTATACTCATGGTCATTCACTGAAAAACACTAGTAGAAAAGTCCACCATCCACTCCAATGATGTCTTAGCTAAGCGAAAAACTCTAGAAATCACCTCTAGCCAGTGCTCTGCTGTCTGGGAATCTACCTCGCCTCGTAACCTCGGAGTCCACTACTACTGCAACTCGTGCAATGCACTCTGCTAGCATGTACAGTTCGCTAGTAAGGCTGGTGGTATCTGCTGCCCAACAGGTGGTGGTGGTGCTGGTACACCACCCGAGGGTGCCAACATAGTAAAAAGGTCCCGCACCGGAGCCTCGCCGCTCGGTGGTCCGTCATCGAGTACTCTCTCGGAACTCCAACTGACTGTCTGCATGGAGACATCCTGAACAGATGTGACACAGTCAACGATTTATAACTGGTGAGTTGACCTGGTTTGAGCTGACTTAAAACTTTGGAAACACACACACAATCATCGTTTTCGTGTACAAAGATGGAAATCAGTAGTCAAGGTCCTGGTGTACGGATACGTCGGCCTCCGCACCATCACTGGACTCCCTGAACTGAAGACCACACTTGGTACCCTTAACAATATTGCATCATTGAAAGAAAATATCAGAGTCCTAAGTTCTACAGTAGAACCAAACTCCTCTGATACCAATTTGTCACGACCCGTCCTCGGGGCCCATGCCATGACTACCCCAAGCCTTCCTTCTATAGGCCAGGGGATGGAAACTAGCACCAAAGGCGTAAATCCCGATAACTGGGAAGGCATTGCCTATATAAAATTAAACAAATCACCACAGAGTACAAGCGGAAGTAAAACACTAAGTACAAAAGGAAGTGCTGAAAAGTAAATGAGCCAGAATACAAACCCAATCGAAAGTACAGCTACAACTAAACAAAAGTACAACAGAAAAGACAAATGGCTGGAAGAAAGGAAGCAGATCCTGTGTCATCCTCCTCGGATCCTACCTGAAGGATAGGTACAAATAGCACAGCTTCGGGATCGTCCACCACGGATCCAACCTGAAGGGTAGGTACAGATAGAATCTACAATGCACTCACCCGTCAACCTCCTCTGAGTTTCACCTCGTCGTGAAGTGCACCACCAGGCACCGTCCAGTCCCCGAACACTCGGCCTCTGTCTGTACTGCCCATCGTCTGCAACCAACACAATGAGGTGCGGGAATAGCTCGTGCAGGGGTGAGTATAACGATACTCAGTAGGGACCCTGATACCATCATGTTCTCACTAAATCCAACAAGGTTAACCACAAAGAAGATCTCAACAGATAACCTCTACTTAGGTATATGCCCATACATATACCCAAGTTATCAAGTAACCCATCTCAATCATGAGGAAACACAAAGATTATGAAATCAACGGATAACCACTACCCGGGTATATGCCCATACATATACCTAAGTTATCAAGTGACCCATCTCAATCATGAGGTAAACACAAAGATCATAGACTCAGCTCAAACCATGATTTTCAATATCGAAATCGTAACTGCTGAAGAGCCCCATCTCTGGAGTGTACAGTGGTCCGGTCACGACTCTGAGGTACTGCTCACTAACCTAAGACTGCTGAGGTAATCCTCCTGTCGAGTAGCATGGGTCAGCCACCCAAACACAGTAGTGCTTCCCGCCGGGGTATGCCACCCAAACACAGTAGTGCACACCCCCTAATAGCCTGCAGAGGAACTCTCCAGTTGAGTACCGCGGTTCTGCACTGTCACACAGTAGTGCTCCGTCCGCCATCGGTCTGCACCCAAACAAAGTAGTGCTTCGTCCACTGGGCTAGTCGACTCACTCCAAGTCGAGTCGGTCAAGCAGTCGTCAGGTGTCAGCAGGCTACACGGTTTCCGTACTCCGTACGCTCGTCTCCAGGAGGGTCCGCTCCAAGGGCTAAAGGTCGATACTCCAAGTATCTGAAAGTACCACTAAGAAGTATCTCAAAGTACTGCCTTGTCATAGGGGTCTCAACGCAACTGACAGTGCGTCAATCGGTCTCCCGGACTGTGAGTTATCAGCCTTTTCATCCCAGGGGCCCGGTTGGTTTCGTGTGCGAACCAACCCGGCCGTATCTCGACTATACCCCGAACTCTCATAGGGTATGATCATAGGTACCGTTTCTCAACGTGATCACCAACGCCGTTGTCGGTTCGTCAAACGGACTTCCAGTCTGAAAGTTATCAGCTTTTCCGTTCCAGGGGCCCGATTGGATTTTGGGTACAATCCAACCCGGACACTATCCAACTACAACCAAAACTCAGGCGAAGTATTCCAAATGTTCTGTCTCATCAAGAGGAATCCAAAAAAGTTGACGGCACGTCAATCGGACGTTCGGAGCTCAAGATATAAGCGTTTCCGCTCCGAGGGCCCGGTTGGTTTCGTATCCGAACCAACCAGGCTCTACTCAATGTTCTCCTAAACCTTGAGTTTAATATACCGAAACGACCGCCTTTATCCAAGAATCGCTACGCAACAGACGGTACGTCGATCAGAGGTTTGTATCTCATGATATGGGTGTTTGAACGGAAACAGCCCGAAAATAGGGCGTTCGGGCCCGGTCTGACCCAGCCCGAGACCCCCCTGGGTCAGCCCGAACCGGGTCAACCCGACCGAGGTCTAGGTCCGGCCCAACAGGGCATGGCCCAGCCCAGTGGGCGTGGCCAGCGATGAGCGGAGGGGCGCTGCCCCCCGGATGACGGTGAACCGGCGCGGCTTAAATGCCACGCCCCCCTTTATTCCGGAACGGGAAACCGTTCCGGTTCAAGCCCTGCCGCCACGGCTCTGCCATGATGGCCTTCTCTGGCTATGCGCTGCCGCCGCTTTCCGCGGACCACCGGCCGTGTTCCGGTGGTCCGTTTTTCTCACCGCCTTCACCAACGGTCCTCCCGGGACCCGACCTGCACTGCGAAGGCTTCAAAATGACTTTGTGGTCCCGTTTGTCGTCTCCCATCAATCCGCACACAATGATCAACCAACGGAGTATTTGAATTGCCTCCGCGGTCCCGAATCCGGTCGTGGTTTCATTCAGCTTCAACGACGTTGTTCATCTTTGCCGTATTTCCCCATGTTTCTGTGCTGTGTCGTTGCACTGTGCCGCCTTCGATCGAGCCACAACATAATCAACAACAAGGAGGAGGAGGGTCAGCCGTGTTTTTGAAGTCCGACCTCATCCTTTTATAATGATAGCAAGCGGCCAACAAATAGAAGTCGACGTATGGAAAAGAAAACAATTAACCCCAACATCAACCCGCATGAACAAACGATCTGCGGATCAACCTGGAAATGGTTGGTCCGCACACGTCGTTATTTTCTCAAAGATAAAGAAAATACCAAAGAAATTCCCCTATAACCTCTTAAATAAAAATAATTGTACCAATATTTCCAACCTGCAAAAATAAAACATTCGCGAATCAAATTAATGATGAGTTTATCCGGTTTCTTTGTTTTAGAAGGAACAACCAAGGGAATAATACCATTCTCAAAATAATCCCCCTTCCTCGATAACGAGTTGACGATCGAAGAGCGTCGCAGAAAGCAGCATCACGGTGTGGTTTCGATGGCGGCATTGGCGTGCATCAAAGGAATGGAATGCTTCGTCAATCGTCAGAAGAGAGTAATCTGGGGTAGACGTCGACGTTATTCGCATTCTCCAACGAAGAAGATGAACTCTATCTCCACCAAAGTTTTTCCCAACACTCCAAAAGCTGCCAAAATAAAATAATAGCCCATGGTATTATTCTTATTCACACAACAAAGACTCAAAAATTCAAAACTCAAACCACTTAAATTAATAAAGTGAGTTGGCATGAATAATGAGGAGAGAGGGGGAGGTGAGTGGTCTCACATGAAAGGGGAGTTTCAAGGGGTTATGGGGAATGTGAAAAGTGGGGGCTCGTGTGGGCCCCACCTCTCATTTATTCTCCCAAGGGTAGTTACCAACCCAACTTACACACAAAGGATAAAACTACTTAGAAGAAAAATAAAATTGGATTACAAATCTTATTTATTCTTCACTTACACCTCAAATTTTAAACAACTCCTCCCGAGCAAACGCACCTTCGGAAAAGGTCTTCTTAAGAAATTACCGGCGCTGCAAGTTCATCGATTCTCTTAGATTTCAATTCTGAGCACTGGTTTAAAAGTTATAAAAACCCGCTCGTTCGTTCACTGAACGTACCCGAGCTAAACTTTGGAAATTGATTCCGGGCACACCGGGCCTCGGAATCTGGCGCCGTCAGAAACTGCGTTCTTGTAAAATCCCGAAGAAATTAAGAAAAAAATTTCCTTGAAATTTTTGGGTCTTTACAGAACACATATTTTATTAATGAAATTAAATAGTTCAAATGGATCTTATATATCCTTTGGTTTTGTTTCATGTGTTTGAATGCTTATATAAATAGTTAATGATAATATTTTGGATTTACTTTACTAGTTTTCGATCACAAAGAACTTATTTTTTTTCATAAATTTGTATCACAGTAAAAACATATTCCAAAACATTAAACAAGATATAATATAAGTATTATAATCTATTTTAACAAAAAAAATAGTTTCATAACTATCCTTGAATATGGTAATGGAAATTGAAAACATCATCCTCCATGAATCAACTAAATTAACACATCACGAAGATTGTTTTATTTTTAGTATAAAAGGAGGGGAAAAGAGAGATTATGATGAATTATTAAGTTAGAATAAAAATTCCCAATATATTTAAGATACTGTAGAAAAATAAAAGAAAAGAACATGAAAAGAAATTAAAGGAAAAGGAAGAGTGGTTTACCCCTTGATTCTTTCTTCATGAGAACCTCCTAAGGGGCTGGTTTTTGTGTTATGTTAAGACCAAGAGATCCTAGAAATGGGGGAGGGTATTTGTAAGATATCTGAGAATAATTTGGACAAGATAATGTTCTTTAGATATGTAAGGTGAATAGGTGGTGAGGGTTGGTATTTATAGTGGAGGAGAGGGGTGTTTTCTCATTATTTAATTCATTAGTTTATTATTTTTCTCAAGACAAGAAATTGTGTTGATTATTAAGAAAAAACACCATAATTAAATCATGTGAGTTCAAACTAGTGGTGCTTACATCATCCATGACTTAGGGAATAGTTCATTTAATTTATAATGTATAGATACCATATTTTACTATTCACCAAATATTCAAGTATTTCAGAAAAATACCAAAAATTCACCCTAACCATTTTTTGATGTGTATAATTCAAAAATGAATTCAATTTTATGAAAATAACTTTCTAAATTTGAGAAATTTAATTTTTAATTATAATCACAATTAACCTGAAAAAACATATTTTAAAATTATAACCAATTTTATAACATTTTGAAAAATTAACTAAGGTCTCATAAAATTATCTTATAATAATAAAATATAAAAATATTAATTTTTGAATACATTTTATGAAAATGAAATTTCTTCTAAATTATTAAATTAATCATAAAATTGTAATTAAATATTTATAACTAACAAAAATATCATCACATAATTAAAAAAATTTACAAAATTTATTTACATATACTGTGATATAATTATATCATATTATCCAATATAAGATGGATAAATTTTATTTATACTTTCATTGGTGAGGTTACTATTAATATTTCAAGTTTACTATTTATATGGTTTATGTTACTATTCTAAAAGTCGAGTTGCTATTACATCATTATATGTTCCTTAACTTATAGAAATTACTTTTATTTCATTAATTATTCATTTAAAAAAAATTTATTGTGTTTTTAATGTGGTTTTATGTGATTATACTATATGACATAATTATAAGAAGGTAATTTCCATCGATAAAATCATGGGTCATTACAGAAAGGATCCATAAACACTATCTTGGATGAGTATTGAAAGGAATCTAATATGCATGTACGTAAAAAGTATGGAAGTGGGAATAATAAAAGGATATTACTCCTAACATTATCTTATGACTATTGAACCATTGATTCAAAAAATAATTAATGAATCCTAAGAATATAATTAGGTGATACAAAATAAACTGGCTAATATTCAAGAGTTGAACATTGAAAAAGATAGATTTATAAGTTTTGGAACTTGGATATATGTCCCATCAAAACCAAAACAAAATAGGGAGCTTCTAGATGATGTTCATACCTCATCCTTTTCTATTAGTCCAAGAATTGCTGAAATGTATTGATATTCTAAGAAAATATTCTGGTGGTATGACATGAATTGGGAGATTTTAGAGTCACTTTCATGATTCTTTGTATGCCAACAGGTCTTGGATGAGTGAGAAAAACTAAGGTTAAGATGAAAAAATTTCCTATTCCAATTTGTAAATGGGAAAAAATAACCATGTATTTCGACATTGGAATCCTCAGGAAACCAAAAGGGAACAATACCTTCTGGGTGATAGTCAGTTTTCTTATATATTCATCAATTTCATTATAATCAACAAATATCTATCTCTTGAAAAAAATGTGAAGATATATATAAGGAAATTAGAAATATCACATGATGTTCCACACTCTATTGTATCTGATTGAGATATGAGGCTTACCTCAAAGTTTTTTAGAATCCTTTAACAAGTGTTGAATATAGAGCTAAGCTCTAGTAATGCTTATCACCATCAAATGTGTGGATGGTCTGAAAGGACCATTTAAACTTTATAGGTTATATTGAGATCATTTTTGGTGTATTTTCATGAATTTTTGGATCAACACCTTCCCCTAGTGGAGTTATCATATAATAATAGTTTCCATTCATTCCTTCAAATGGCTACTTATGAGGCTCTATATTGAAATAGGTGTTAAACGAAAACATGTTGGTATGATGTTGGATAATGAAAGATTGTGGGACCAGATATTTCCCCAGTAGTTATGGAAAATATTCAAACCATTCAATTTCATATGAAATCTACACAAAGTCGATAGAAAAGTTATTCAAACAATCTCTAATGTGATCTAGAGTTTGAGGTTGGAGACAAAGTGTTACTTCATATATCACTATGGAATAATTTCCTATGGTTTGCAAATAAGGGAACTATTATTCCAAGATACATCATAACCTTTGAGATCCTTGGTCACATCGAATATTTGGCATATCAAAAATCACTCCCACCTTAACTATCTCAAGTACAATATGTGTTCCATGTATCCCTCTGGAAGAAGTATATACTAAACCCCTCACATGTAATAAATCATAAGGTGGTGCATTAGGATAATAATATTTCATACGAGGATAAGCGAGTGAAATTCATAGATTATAATGAAAAGGTTATACGAATAAAGATAGCTCACCTGGTCAAAGTGTTGTAGTGAAACTACATGTTTGAGGAATTGACATGTGAATAAAAAGAGGTGATGAAATGAAGTACCTTCATTAATTTTTGTGTATGAAAAGAAATTTTTTAGGGTTAAATTTATGATGGAGGTAAGAATAAAATTTTCTGAACATTTATAAATGAAATTCCACTCTTTAACTAATTTTCTTATTATGTAATGTAGTTATGTAAAACACATGCACCACTTAAGACAATTAAAACATGTCAGGTTTTAAAATGACATTAAGAATCATATTAATTTATAATATAGTCATTTAATAGTTATCATATGACTATTATATATATAAAGGGTTATATTAATCTCTAATTGATATAGAAGGACTAATCAATGGCCTAGACCTATAAGATCATACCTTATGAAGCCCATTTATCATAGCTCCCAAGGGAGACAGTATGAATGGGATTTTCACATGACCAAGTCCAAGTATAGATTAAACAACTAAAGAATGAATGAAGCAATTTATTAGATAAGTTCAATCTCATCAATATTATGACCCAAACCATGTACGTCGAACCACCCAAAAAAAATATCACCATTACACACCTTACCCTTAGAGAGTTCACTAGTATAATAAAGGGTTATGTATCTTGACCCAGATAGTTTGAATTTTTATATATTATTTTTATAAAATTATTATTATATTTTTCCATTTTTAATATATATTTTTTATGTGAAAAAATAATGAGTTTGATAAAAATCAGAGTTTGGAATGATAAAATACAAATTATATTTCTCGGAAATATATAGGTTCAATCATGACAATCAATTTTATGAATACAATAATATTTGAAATTAATTATATTGTAATGACATTTTATTATATAATAATATTTATTAAATATAAATTATAATAAAATTTTATGAAGTCAAATATAATTTTAGAAGGGTTAAAAAAACATTTATCATAAAAAAGAAAAGTATTTTTCATTAAATAGGGATTTTTAAGTTAAAAATATAAAATCAAAAATTTAGAGAATTATTTTCATAAAATATATATTATTTTTGAATTCATCATATTGAAATTATCCAATGGTTAACTTTTACAATTTTTTGAGATAGTCGAATTTTTTGGTAAAAATTAAATATGGTATAATTATAAATTATGTATTATGGAATCATAAAAGCCCAAAAGTGGTGTAATAAATACAATAATGTGTATCCATGACTACAATTATGTTTCCCCTATAAAATAATGTCTTTTAGAACTTATTTTATTAATTTGATAACGAATTAATGAGTCCTCTAATGTCTTCATTATACTTTAAGGTCTTAAAATAAATTCTCTTTAAAAATGGCTCACTTGCACGTCACTAAGGGTGTTATTTTAATGATTTTGGTTCTTAAACAAGTAAATTAATTGAAACCACTACAAGTTGGTTAATACCATTAGAAAAACCATGGTATGGTTTGGGTTTTTGATTACTTTACCATATATAGTACAGAACCTATGTTTGGAAATTAATAAAGGACTATCATCTCTTTTTCAATATAAACCCACCCAACCTATCTTTCATCTTTACTCAAAACTCTTGTAGTCGGAAATTTCTATCCCATGGTTTCCCTGATCTCTTAGTTAGCTCCTCCAAATCTTTTTGAAGAATAATATCAATGTAATGGATCCTCTCATCCTTTTATTTAATCAAGAAACTATTTTATTTTATGTATTGTTTTCATTTTTTTCATGTTGGGATATGTTATCACGGATCCATATTAATTATATTATGATTTAGAGGTGAATATAAACCACTTTAAATGACAATAATCCCTCTCATGAACCATTATATACCCGTCGTTATGTTGTCAAAATTATATTACGATTTTCCATGCCAAATATTTGTATAGTTAATAACAATACCCATTTCTAATCAAGGGTATTCATATAGATGTACCTATACATGATTTATTAGGGAAATCTATTTATATAACCTAATATCCTTATTTTGATATTAAATGTAATGAAATATTTCCTTATGTTGAATGATCTATGTGGAACACATGAGAATTTACATATTATGATGGGTGTGCCAAAATTTCACTCTAATGAAATGGGTAATGTTTTAGTATCACGAGATCTCATGTATGGTATTAGGGAGTAATAATAATCCATTATGGTACTTTTTACAACATTTTATGATGTCTTGGTAGTTATACATGACCTATGTTTGTGATATCCTGATTAATGTTGTCAACACATTCCAATATTTCTTTTATCCTATTAGGTTGTATATTGATTCATTTTTAAAGATTATGATTCTCACTCATATTTTGTAACCTGGATATTCCTCTTAGATCACATAAATTTTTTTACCTTATAATATAATTTGTTTACTCCCTTACTGGGATTTTAAGCTTATCCCTTTCTTATATATGTCCCCAGGTTATCCTGTGTAGTTATATAAGATCTAGAGAATATAATCACATGTTGTGGAGTTATTCTTTTAATGTTCTTGTATCCCATTTTCAAGTTGTTATTATATGTACCTAATCACTCAAATACACTAGGATTCATGATCATATGGTTTGTATTAAGTGTTTTTATGTAATAAATCAGGAATTAAATTATATTAAATACAATTGTTGGTATCATACCTCCATATATTTTGACCAGATGAGTGGTCATTTTCTGTATCACCTTATCTCTATAATCAATAATTTTCACTGGTTGTTCCTTATATGAGAGATCATGATCAAGTTTTATGGATTTTAAATTATATACATGTGATGGTTCTAATCTTAACTTCCTCCAAAGTGATACATGGAATAGATCATGTACATGGGAGTGTTCATATAGTATTGTTGAGTGATAATAGACTTCCCTAATATGATCTAGGATCTCAAAGAATCAGATGTACCTAGGAATCAACATACCTTTCTTCCCAAATATCGTAGCATACATCTATAGATATATCAAAAATAATACCTTGTCTGAAACTTATAACTATAAATCTCATCAATTACTATCTAAATAGTTATTTTATCAACTTTGTGCTACTTTCATATGCCACTGAATGGTTTGACCCTTCTCCATCATTTCTTGGACATGGTCAGTGACTAACCAAATTCCTCTCTCAAACATCATCATTTCATGTTGGATTCCTACATGTCTACCTATATAGAGCCTCATATTATTCGATATGAATGCTATAATGGAAACTATTATTAAATTAAAACTCTTCCAGTGGAAGGTTTCGATCCAAACATCCTTGTAATTCCACCAAAATATGTTTTAACATATCCTTTAGAGTTTAGATGGTCTTTTAATGTTGTAAATCTATCTATATGTGATTAGTAGTGCTGAAACACAACTATATATCCCACATTTTCTGAACATTTATCTATAATATTAAGGTAAACCAGATATCATGACCTGATAAAGTGGAAAGTGTCACCCCATACAGTCTTTCCACATATTTTTTTTATATCTTGGAGAATTTTTCAAGATAGAAATATTTATTGATGATGATAAAATTCATTGAATTTTAAAGGTGATCGACTGAAACCCAAATAGATTTATATCCCTTAGATACTTTGGAGGGTCCAATAAAAAAATATTTGGAAATTTTTTCCCATTTCCATGCTGGTTTGGGTAGTGGTTAAAACATACACTTAGACTTTCTTTCATTCACCCTTACCTTTATAGCTTACCAAGCATTAAGATGTGTATTCCATGATTTCACTCTTTATTTTATCCCACCATAATTTTTTTTAGATCCCTATAAATATTCATGCTACATGGATGAATAGGTAAATATGAGATATCAACATCATACAAAAATTGATTCTTCATTTATAGTTTTGATGGGAAACATATCTAGGTTCCAAAACATATAACTCAGTCATTATCAAAGAAAAACTCTATAAAAATCACTACATTTTGTAGATATACAATATCTTTCTGGGATTCTTTGATATTCTCTTGAATGGTAGATTGAGAAGTAATTTAAGACAAGACTGTTTTACCTCACTTATGATTTAAAGATTAATCATCTGTAAATCCTTGAAAATTGATTCATTTTTAATCCTTTTCAAGGATATGATAGATTGATCAATCCTAATCAGGGCAACATCCAACTTGTTTTCCTTCTCATGGTAGTAATTTATTGAGTATTAATAGTCCCAGATTAGTTCTAACTATATAATTTGTTGCATGTTCATTTATATTTGGTTAAATAGATATATTATGCTCATATAGTCAGTATAAATATGTCACTTCTCACCATAGAGATTATGCTGCCAAATTTTCATGTAAATACTACTATCACCAACTCCATATCATGATTTGGGTAGTTCTTCTCTTTAGTAATTAATTTTCATGATGTATAAGTAATTAAATTATTTTTATCTATAATAACACATCGAAATACCTGAAAATAAGAATCATTATATATCAAAGACCCTTATCAACTATCATGCAGTGAAAACACCGGTGTAGTGGCCAATAACTTCTCAATATTCCTACAGATTTCCACCCATTTCATTTTCCAGAGGAACTTCACTCTCATCTAGGCCAACTTGGGTCAGTGGATTTCATAATTATGAGAATTATCTCAAAAAATTTATGATAGTTTTGATGTAATATATTAAAACTTCTGATCTCAATCTCACAGGTTGGCCAAGACCAACTTTCAATTACTTATGTCATTGATGTGTCCAAATTTATATCCTCATTGTTGATAACATGACCTAATAGGGATAATTTTTTCAACCAAAATTAACACTTTAAAAACATGGAGTTTAATTTATCATTTTTCTAAGTTCATTATAAAAATTCACAAATACTCTTCATATTCTTCCTTGCACTTGGGATATAAGATAATTTAATCAATAAAGACTACCAAAAAAATTTCAAAGTAATCATTAAAGACTCTATTCATAAAATCCATAAACATAGTTGGATAACTATTAATAACAAATGGAATCACTATAAATTCCTAGTGTCCATAACTTTTGTTGAATGTTTTCCTATGTATATATTGTCTCTTTACCCGAAAATAAAGATATCTAGGTCAAAGGTTAATTTTGAGAAATATTGATCTCCATGTAGTTGATTGAACAGATCATAAATATAGGGAAGTGTTAATTATTTATTGATTTTTATCTTGTTATGTTCAGGATATTCAATACAGTGGTTAATTTATCCATCATTCTTCTTAACAAAAAGTAGTGGTGCATCCTAAGGAAAATAAATCATACATACAATTCCCTTATCCTAAATCTATTATACTTCCCACTTTAATTATCCTCATTCAATGGGGGCTACTCTATACAGACTCTTTCATATAATCATAATTCTAGGAATGAGATCAATTTAAAAATCAACCTCAAACTATAGTTTAAGGATAAGAAGTTATTCCAAAAATACATTAGTATACTTCATGTAATTAATTTTTCCCTCATCCCCAGTCATTTGATCTAATAGAATCCCTCATTACTAGGTATCATAACCAATTTTTTAGAATTTTATTCCAAAGGGATCTCATAATAATCATTTCATTGATATTTTACTACAGAATGGCTGTGGATATGAAATGATATATCCTTATCCCTATAATTGATATGTGATCTGTATAGGGATAAAAAATCCATATCTAAAATCAAATAAAAATGAACTAAGGGATGAAAAACTTGATATGCATAGAGTACCTTCCCAAAAACATCTATTAGAGAATATTTATATAACTTGGATAAAATCATCATGCCACTAGGGATTTTTATAGATAGTTTATTACCGTAGGTTATATATACTAAATAAAATTTCCAACAAAAATTCTGTGATATATAATAATGTGATGATTTGAAATCAAATAATGTATTTTCATATCATTAGTGAAGAAAGATTTTATATTTCACCATATCATTATCATGCTCCACCTTAATAATGGAGATATTATTTTCTATCTCTTTTAATTTTGGTTTACGTGGTTGCTGAGGCCTTCTCTCTTTAATCACTCTAGGGTTAGATAATTTATTTTCATAATTAAAAAAATCACTACACTTTAAGAATTGATGTGTGGGAGGAACATTTTTTATAGATTTTTTTTCTCAATTTTATTATTCAGACTCTAGGTACTACTTCAAAAAGTTTGTGAAATATGGCCTACTATACTACAAATAAAACACTTCCCATATACCATGAGGTAGTTTATTGGGTTCTTCCTCCCATATTTTTGACACATAAGAAGTTTTAATTTCTTTCCCCCATGTGTATTTTTATCAAAGATTCTATTATATTCCACTAATATTTTCTTATCCTTGAAATACAGAGAGTAACAAATTCCATTTTTTCTTTCTTCACACATTAGAAATTCTATACATATATTTCAAACTATCTTATTCATAATGACCATTGAATAATTGGTTTTTATCCACTAAGGAAACATTCAATATTTCTATAATGTTAGGAGATATACCTATATGCATACCCTAAGATCCTCATGAGGCTTTCTTCATAAGTGAAAAAAAAATTATCCTCCATCTTTTTAAGCTCAAGGAATTTTTTAAAAATCTTTTTCTGAAGACATTGATGAAATTAATTAATTAAGATTACTTTCTTGAACTCCATCTATTCAATAGAGTCTAATTTCTTCTTTTACATTGTATTCAAAATGAGACTCTAATATTGTTCAACATCTCCTTTTAAATGATAAAAAACAAAAATGACTTCTCATGATCTTAGCACTAGAAAATGGAAAATATCTTTTCCATCGTATTGATTAATTTCCTAGTGATATGTTGATTAAAAGTGACACTAAAAGAGGGTTAGTGCAGATGTATAAAGGATTCAATAGAAATATAGTCACTTTTTGATGTTTTTTGGATCTAAACATGGTTCTTGTTATTATTAATATCTTTTTATAATTACTTGATCATCATTATGATGTTTTTTACACTGTCTCTCATACCATTTGGAATCTTATTCAATCAAACTATAAATTGTCCCTAAAACTCTTTTTTATCTCATTTATTCCTTGTTACGACTATTAATTCAAATAAAATATTATTTAGGGACATAAGTTAGTAAATTAAATGAGTAAAAACTTTGAGTTTAGATTAAATATCTCTTAAATTATGTACCTATACTAACTTGAATAATTGTGGGCTTAAATCTATGTTATCTTTGGTAATATCAATTTTAAGTTCTCTAACCTAAAAATATTCAAATACCTCCTCGGTGTTCATAAATAGAATTTGAATTATCCAAAGAATATCCCCCATGAGTGTCTAACTAATTGTGTAATCTTATTCCCACTCATCGTGCATTAGGGTAATAATCAAGTCAATTCTTAACGAACTCTTTTTGGGGTGATTACTCTAAGGTGTATATTTTTATAGAAAAATTCACTTGATGTTATCCCAAAATAGATGTGTTCCTTAGAAAATAACATAATATATTCTTTACCAAAACATCTATATGTTATCCAATACTTATAATTATTCTTATATTTATAACTAAATTTCTCTAAACCAATCCACAAAATTACATAACCTTTCATTTAATACCAACTATGGAGACCCAAGATAATAGCACATAAATAATACATTTACTTAATGGTTTAATTTATAGATTCCAAAAATAGATTCATATACTATAGACCAAAATGTTTATCATTTTAGAGACTAGCTACGCATACATTTTATTTTACAAAACTCATAAGCTTTTCTCCATAACTATTCTCCTCTAAAACTTCTTATATAAATATCATATGATATAATCATCTTCATATCCTAGGTAATGGAAACAAAAATAATGGTTGATCTTGAATGATTAGTATGGGAAACATATCAACTGGTAATAACATATAGGTATTAAAGATAGAGGAAAATATGAAAAAGGAAAAAATAATAGATAAAAAATCACAATACCATAAGTGAAAATCATAAAACATGATTAAGGATTAAGGACCATTTAAAAGGAAAATAAGACCCATGAAAATTCATAAAAAATATGGATTATAATCATATAACAAAAATATAACAAAACATGAAATCATAATATTAGGAAATAATATATATTTAGAACATGGAATACCGTAAACATTTTTCATAGCTTGGGAATAAGGATCAGTTTATAGAATAAGCAGCACAAACACAATCAAAGGAAAACATTGTGAATAAGTCCAAGTATGTCATGTATTAATTTTATGAATAGATCTAAATATTTCCACCGTTTAGTTTTGTGAAAAATAAAAGTATATAAACACATCATTATCTAATGATATATTAAACTATAACCAATTAATTGGAGGTTGATATAAGACCACACCTATCATCATCAATAAATATATGAGTTCCACTTAATATAAAATCATTCATCTTATCATAAATAACTGATGAGAATAAATATGGGTTTCATAAATTCTATAAAGCATATCAAATAAAAAACATGATAATTTGATTAGAAAAAAATAACCCCCCCAAAGATAATATATTTGGTTATTTATGAACCATTACTTTATTGGATAGGAATCATTTTAAAATGAATTTGAAATAACAAAAATAATTTACCTTTAAAAAAAATTTATTAATATTATCTTAAAAAGATATGATTTTTGAATCACTTTATAAAAAAAATTGAAAAATAAAGAGAAAAAATCTTAAAACCTTTCTTTGAAAATAAATTCCAATAAATATTCAATTATTATAAATAGATTATATGTCAAAACTTTATGTATAATGGAAAAATATATGATCATTGAAAGGAAAAGGATTTAAAATATTTCAAAAAACCCACATTATTAAAATTACATTTAAAACATTTAAAAAAATAATTTATATATAAAAATAATTATATATAAAAATAATTTTAGTTTCTACTAGATAAATTATAAGATTTTTTTGAATTTAAATCGTGGATATGGAGAAGAAATTCCATTAAAAGTGATGGAAATTATTCTCAACAAAATTTCATTTCCAAAAAAAAAACTAGATTCATTAAGGAAGAAGAATTTTTTTTAAATATTATTTTCCATTAAAAGAATATGTTAATATAGAATGAAATTTTCATTAGTAATATATGATCACACTATAAACTTTTTTTGACAAAGATAAGTGGTTATGACCCACATGGAGGATTTGAGTCATGAAAACCCCTTACCTTTACTCACGCATAGTTGGATGCACTCTAACCTCTTGTATCAAAAAATAACAATATAAATAACATATTTCATAACACAATTCATTTATATAAACATTTTTTAAAATAATAAATTTTCAATACATGTTTATTATATAGTTGTCATCTATTTTCAAAATTTATAGTCAGCAATATTGATCATTTTGAACCAGTTTTATAATAGAGTTTTTGTTATTAATTATTATATAAAATTTATTAATTACAAGATTGTACTAGGTACTAAAAATTATGTTATAAAATAATTTAAAATTTTATAATTTAATTTCTTAAATAATTTGGTAGCATTTTTGGATGACAAAATCAAAGATGACCTCATTTTGGTGTGTTTAATGAATAAAAGGTGATATATTAGTTACATCATTACATATTGATATTATGAATCCATAATAATTTTTAAATATTTAAAAAGATATTATTAATTTTTTTACTATAATATAACATTAATTAATCATATCTTATATAATCATTACAACATCACTCTTATAGGGGGAAAATGACCTAAACAAAAGTGTGTTATAATGGTGGAACAAGTAAGAGAATATTATTATATAATTTCAAGTTTAACATTATATGATATTTAAAAAAATTAATTATCATATATATTAATTGAACTCATTATTATAACCACACAAGATGTACAATTATTAAAATTATAAATTTTCATTTGTGGAGAAAATAGTTTGCACGTACACCCATTCTCAATTCCATTTCTTAGTGAACGGACAGAATGATGGTTTATGAAAAAGGATCATAAAATAATTTTATTTTTGTAATATAAATCATATTTATTCATAAAATCCATCCTTTTTACTATCCTTGAGTAATGGAAATAAAAAACAAAACGTATTGTGTCACGGAGGCTATATTTTCAACTTTTTCACGATTGATGTTATCTTCTTTTCTTAATGGGTGGAAAGGATTGAATATTATTTTTATAATTAATATAATTAAAAATAAAATTAATAATTATACTTATAATTATTAAATTATATTAAAAAGTTTATATTCATTTTAGGAATGATTATAGTGTAAGAAAATACCAAGATAATGTGATACTCGTGTTGGAAGAATGTGTTTTCTCTTAGAAAACTCCTTAGATGTGAAACCCTTAATCAAAATTAATGTCACCAGAATATTATGTATGTGGGAGAGGATTATATATGGAGAAAAATGATAGATATTAAAGGATTAATTTGAAGTTGGAGTGTAACTTTTAAATGTCATAAGTGTTATCCTTTTATAAGAAAATAAAAGGGAACTTTTCGAAACATACATCATTTTTAAGTAATGTCAGGACTCTATTAAAGGGTAAATGGGTAAAAATTCGAAAAATAGGGGATGTGTGAAAATATAAGGTAATAAATCCTCATGTACATTCATTTTGAGACAAGATAAGAGTTATTTAAGGATCTGGGTTTTTATATTCCATCTTTTATATAAATTTACTTTTACTTGGATAATTTATTTTTTAATCTTAGTTACTAAAATTAATTGAAAGATTAAGATTCTATAAATTTACCTAATTTGAACCTTTAGATCTAAAATTAAAAAAAACCATTTTAATACATAAAATTTCTAATGTTTTGAAAATTTACTTTTAAAAAAACACACTTAATATTGTAAAAACATTATTTTGAAAAAAACACATTTAGATGTTTTAAATTTATTCATAATATAAAATTAACATGGAAGATTATTTTAATGAAATAAGAAAATTTATTATAAAAAATAAATTTTAGGTTTATTTAAAGGAAATAAAAAATCCAATTTCACAATCTAAATACTTAATTATAGTAAAAGACTAAAAAAATTATTAAAGTTTCATTTTAATTTAGTTTTATAAATTTTGGACAAATGATTATAAGTTAAATTATATTTTAAAATGTATAGTTTTAATCCATAAATAAATATTTTATTACATAAAGGTATTTTTATATTCTAGTATAATCTTACATAATGATAAAAATATAAAAATTGTAATTTTCGTAAAAAACATAATTTTCGACTAAAAATCAACATTTCCAGAAAAATAAAACATTATACTTAGTAAATTTTGATATGAGGAATTAAAAAAATTATTTTATTTTATAAAATTTAAATTCAAAAAATAATTAGTTTATATTTTGAAATAAATTACATAATACAAGGAAATGGATTTTTTTGGAAATAATCATTTCAATATTAACTCATATTAATTATTTCCCTTATAAATATATAAATGTTTACTATATTATTTTATAATATATATTTATTAATATTTTTATCTTCATATATTTGGTTTATCATGTAACTTAAGTTATCAAAAAAATCATCGGTTTTATAAAGTCTAAAATTTAAGGTTGTTACACTTCCTATGTATCCCCATAAAGGAAATCTGGACCCACAAAGTTCGATGACACATAAGAAAAAAATAATACCTTTTAAGGTCATGTGAAAAAGACTAATTTGGTGAATTTTATGGTATTATATCCATGATTTATGAATTTCCATTTAAGGTCATTCATCTAGGAACAATAATGTAATTTCTATGGTCTTATGACCAACACTAATGTGATACCTTTTAAGGACATATATCCATAAATTATGAAGTTCTTTTTATAGTCATTCATCCGAGACCAATGATGTTGCTTTTATGTTTGTGAATCTTGGACCAAGTCAAATTGTATTTTAAGATCATAAAATTGGGACCATATAATATTTCATATTAGGATCATATGACTAAGTCTAATTCTGGGAAGTTTAAATTCATTCATAATGGATTACTAGATGAATGGAACGTAGAAATGTTTGTTGTGGGACTTGATCATTAGTGTACATTTCTATTTCATCATATAAGTTTGAAAATAAATAGAAGATGAAATGGATTTATCACACAAATAGTAGTATGCCTAACACAATTATGGATTATTGATTTGGCATAAGCGGAAGATTATCTATGAGTAAATATTTATTACTTACACTTAGTAGGATACCCATAGTGTTCATGGATAAATTATTATATATGGGATGGTGATTTGACAATATAGTGGGTGCTATGTAGATATGGTGGTAATTTAAATTAAAAAATTTGGATGATATGAAATATTTGATCAGGATAAGCTACCACTGATCCACTAAAAATAGATACATAGTTATCTAGGGAATACATGATTAATTGTATCTTAAAGCCTTTGTATAATTGGGTGCAAAACATGAGGAGAGCTATTAAAGGATTTAAAATTATCATTATCAAATAAAAACATGATATAAAAGGGATCATTTTGGTGTGCATAATATAATCATTTATCTTAGATAGTGGGGAGGAGACCTTAGTGGAGGGGACTTGAAAGTAAATTGTTTGGGATAACGAGTTTTAACAGGGTCTTTTGGGAAATTATCTCAACCCAAGAAGAAAATTTGAGTGAATTGAGGTAGCCTTAGGGTTTTCTGATATGTGGGTAAATTGAATTGGGAATATTCCAAGTTATAGGATATGGATTAAAGGGTTTCTAATTCATTGTTTTAGTTTAATGGGATCCTTGTGAGGTGAACTAGATGAATAGGCACCCAGTTATATGAAATGGGCACAATTCCATTGATCCAAACCAGGATTTCATATTAATAATCTTTTAGAGGGTGAATTTCACTCTCAGTTAGAGTCTTTATTGAGTGGGATCTTATTTGGGTAACCCCTAGGAATTGGGCATAAATAATTTAACAATATATTAGTTATGACAATTTTGGGGAAAATTAAGATCTTAGGTATTTCACACTAGCTTTTTGGGAGAACCACATAAGAATGGTGATTTACCATTATATTTTTGAATACATGGTTAAAGCGGCATCTTACAATGATTTCAGCCATCGAAGGAATAAATTAAAATTAATTCTCATCATTTTCCACTCAATTAAAATGTAAAAATCACTTAAAGGGAAGCTTGGAAGTATTGAGTATATTCCTTAGGTGCTCATATGTTTTTAATAATTATCCACCTATAAAATAGGAGGATAAGAGGTATTTTTATATTTAAGGTGAGATAGATACCCAAATAAATATTTGGAACTAATTTTGGTACCTAGTTCCATTGAGTAATGTATACGGTGCTAGTATGAGTTAAATTTGTCATAGATCGATGTACTAGATGAATCAGGCATGTGGATGGGCATTGTTGGATAGGTTATGGGGAATAAAAATTTAATAAAATGTTTGGGTATATTTGATTCAGAGGGAATATGGTGGACATATGGAACTCAATGTAAGAAGTGGACACCCATTTATTCTCTAACCCTTTGAAAATTATATGGTTGTCTGAATGATTAGATGAATTCCTCCTTTATTTAAATTCAAGTTCTAGAAAATACCCCCCTCAAAATTTGATCCAATATGAATAAGGAAGATAAAATTAAATGGTATCTATTACTTGGGCATGAAATATATAGGCACATGCTGGAATAATGCAGTGTGTGATCTTTTCAACTTGTAGATTCCCACTCTTTTCAATGTAAAATCTCTTATATGGTATTCAGGTGCACACAATCATTCTCTATAAATAATAGGTAATCATATTATCAAGACACACCATTAGACCTAGTATAATATTATAAACACAACACTCTATTTTCTCTCAAGTCATGAGTTTTATTCTAGGTAAACCTCGAGCTCCTCATTGTCACAATAATGGGTTCAAGTGACAGAGTATGGAGTTTGAGAATGATCTATAGGAAATTATATATTAGGCCTATAATTCATGTATGGGTGATTTTTTTATAGCTATATGGGACTGAATATCTAGTGGGGAATTTTTGGGCATGATTAAATAGGTGTTTTAACCCGATCGCTATGAGTTGGGATAAATTTCATACTTAGTGAAATTTTCACCCATTTATCCTTGTGTATTATTCCGTGATTTAATCTTCACATTCCCTTTTATATTATTATATTCTTATAGAATATTAATTTTAGATATGTTTATTTATTTTACTAAAAATGGTTGGATCATTAAAAAAAATTACCCTGCGAGGTAGTGGCTTCTCACATTGATAAAATGGTCAAAAGCGTCAATTTGAGACATATTTGATATTATTGATCATAACTACAAGATCTTGCACCAAATCTATCGAAGAATCATAAATACTACCCATTTTCATATTATATATCTCTATATGGATATGGGATACTAATTGATGATGATATTACTCAATTATATTACATCTCAAAGTCATCATTGTTTACTCATTACTCTCAAGATTGGGGTGGTAAAATATTTCCATTAATAATTCATTCATCAAATAGGATTCTACGGACAAATCATATAACATGTGGTACATGAATTCCACTCTTTATAATTACAAACCCCAACTGGATCCTCAAACACATTTTTATCAGTTTACCTATCACTATGAAACTAATGATCACCTATAAGGATATAAATAGTTTTTTATCTTTTCTTTTAAGAGTTTGATTGTATATCGCTCGTGATTAAGGGCCATCATTATATCTGTTGGTCTTGTTAGGTGTGTCAGATAAGGATACTAAAGAAGGAATTTTTAGAGATGATACACCTATTATTTAAACTAATGAACTGGTGGTAGTGAATAAAATCATGTCCCTTTAATAGACCAATGAAGCAACCCGAGAAGTTTGGATGATGGTGGAATGTATTCCCATTGGACAATCCAGTGGGACAACAGTTGTGGGTGAAAAGGGAGATTTTAGTGGTAAGGTTAAATTTAAACACTTTTCTCCTATATTATTCATTTTTAAAAACATAAATACATTTATTTGTGGTATTTTTTAGATATATTGGTGGAGGTATTTGATAAATAATAATATAAACCTACCACCATGACATCCACATCACTAGAGGAATGAGAAATAACTAAAACTATCAAGCTCATATTTACATTAAGTGACTCCATGTCGACCTATGTTTTATTATCTTTATTGGGTTACAAATCAAACTTAAGGTCCTTTACAAATTAGTGTTCCATGAAAAATCCAATGTCTAAATACATTTATCATTTTATCTATGATACTCTCATGAGAGAACTACATGATCACACACCTATGCTTTAACACATGTTCATTACTTTAGTGTATGCAAGTTTCAACTATATAAGTATCCATACTAATAAAAATAAAGTATTTAATGAGAGGTAGTATATAGAGAAGTCTTGATAAAGATTTTGAGAATAATGGTTTTTGTTCACCCTATAGTGCTTATGGCCATAAAATTTCAAGAAATATCATATCATGATATGGAAGTGGTTGATCTGAAACAATTGGCCAATAAAATGGTATCTTTGGTAAAAAAATCATAAACTTTTATATTTATTTGAGGAAATCATAAGATAACATGAAAATATTTCTCTAGAAACATAAAAGGTAGGGGTGGTGATATCAAGTCTCAATTTGTTACTAGTTGAGGATAATGAAGTCACAAAAATGTTATTGGTCATTGTTAGGCTAGAGTGTTCAATTCTATTGATATTAAGTTCTATAAAATACATGTTGTATCACAATTTAATATTAATTTATCCACATAATTTTCTAACCAATTGGGAAGAGACACTATTTTTTTATGTTTCTTTTCTTTCCCACCTAAAAAGTGGAAAATTTTCTTTATCTAAATCTATTATCAATTAATAAGGATTTTAATATGACTATGGAATCTATAAAATCTAGGACACTATTGAATAATAATATCATAATAACTCAATAAAGATGAGAATTTAATGGAAATATATTTGGTAAATCATAATTTCAAAATACTTGAGTCTAATGATAAAGAGTTTGAATTAATTAATCATCTTTAAGGATTCTCCCCTCATATAGATATAGGTGATATAGACATGCATTTTATTTACCAATAACATAATTTAATTCAAACCTATTAGATAGAATATTTCAATGATTCATTTGTTCCTCAACATGTATACATGCATGAATATAGGTGATTTGGATAAATAGTGAATATTCCATCAATGTATGTTAAGGCTAGTCAGTTTAGATATTAGGGATTGAATAACATAAAATATTGAGAAATATATATGATTTTTTCCTTAATTATTAAATTATAGATAAGTTTCAACTATACTAAAATTATTTTTCCATGAATTCCAAATAGATAATATAAAACTAAATTTTTATATTGGACATGAAGGTTCTTGATCATTTTCCATGATCTGGAGACCTAGAGAGAATGGATTGAATTTTACCAAGTCCACATGGTAGTTCCTGAAAGCTTCAAACGATTTTCCTTTTTAGTCCTAATTGTTGATTAAGATGTGGAGAGGGAAATATTAGTAGGAATTAACATGAATTTTACTCAATATTCCCTTTACAGTTTTTCATCCCAATAATATTTTTTCTTTGTTATTTTTTAAATGATCAAAATTATACATATATCATGGATGGTGCAAGATTAGAAAGTGGAGATTCGACTTTTCCTCATAATTCATATTATAGGTTTTCACCATGGTGAGTACCATGTTTATTTACTATTTTTGTTTTAATGTATATCACTATATATAAATAAGGGATTATATTTAAGGTTAAATTTCATTATCCAAAAAAATAGGGTTTATGGTTGTAAATATTTAATAAAAAATTATTAGATTTTACCATCGTATAACACTGATCGAAAGTGAGGGGTGAGGTTACATGTTTGTAATAGAGGTAAAATCATAATTATTTGAATTTATGTGTCTCGTGTTAGTATAATAGACCTTTAAAAAACTTTATTTAAGTTTATATCACTCAGAACAATAAATATTATTTTAAGTCACACTACTCTAACTAAAAGATAAGGTATTTTATAAAGTGATATAGGAGATGTAAAAATAACATGAATGATTATGGGACTATAATAGTACATACAAAATCGTGGAATGGTTCATTTGGGTTTAGGTAATAATTCTCATATCAATGAAATGTATGATAACCCAAATGGGGGATTTCAAGTGCAAGAATCATTACAACACCATTGAATGTGTGATGGGAACAATGTATATCATTACTTGAAATATTTTACTAAAGATATAATTATATGAGAAAAGAATGATAAGGATTATCTATAACCATATTTGAATAACTATTACCATTATAACACTATTTTGGATGCATGAAGTTTTATGATCTTCTCCATATAATAAAAACATGAAGCTGGTTGGTTTAAGAATGGCATAATATGTTGCATGAATTTTTTTACCGAGTAGATAAGTCCCTTTGGAATAAGCTGAATAATTTTATAATATTCAAGAATTGACCAAAGTTGAACTATTGTAGAATGTTAGAAGAAAATAGCTGTAAATGAATATTTTAAGTTGACTTTGGGGATGATGTTCTATATAATGCTATATATTTTGTGGAAATGGGATTTAATACACATTTAGTTCTTAAAATAAATTTTTTTTATCCCAATATTAATTCAAATATAGACACACCTAACATGAATGGGGATACCATATAATGGGAGAAGGGGATTGATGAGAATAATACTCATATATAGAATGAAGATAAGTGATATACGATTTAATACATATATTTAAAAAATATTAATTAATCCAAATATATATAAATGAATTAATTGGAAATTATTATCTCAGTATAACATTAATATAGAAAAACCTAACACGAATTAAGATTCCAGAGTTATAGGAAAATGGTAGAAAATGGGATGGAAGTAGAAGTCATAGGGAAATAAAGTAATGATAATATTTAAAACCAAAATATCTTATAATAATATAATAAATCCATATATTTTTTTAAGAGTGATATATATGCAGATATAACTCGTACATAGGGGAAAAGTAAGGAAGTTGATGGGATCCCTGGTGAGGGTAAGGAGGAAACCCAAATTGAATAACCTATCAATACTAAGAAAAAGTGGAATGCATACATTATAATGAATTAAAAAGAGAAAAATTTAATTTGAATGATTGTGGGAGAATATATTAGGATTGATAGGGAAATTATAGTTGATGGAATTTTATATTGGACCTAGGTTGAGGTATCTGGGTGTCACTACATATCTTATAAGAATATAAATCTATCCATTTGTTGTTTTGGAAAGGGAGTGTAATTTTTTCCAAGATTTATCAAATAGATAACGATATCTACATGTTAGTATTTTCATATATATCAAACTCTCTTTTAATAAGGTTGGGACATAAAAAATGGGCCACTCCGAGAATTTTAAAGGTCATACATATAATTCCTTGTTTCATGTAGTTTAATTTCGTTCTGTAAGAAAATTATTCCGAAGTAGTACCAAAATTACATGGTAGAAAATTCTTTTTCATAGATCTCGTTCATTTATAGGAGAAAATGGAAGAAATGGGTTGTTTTAATACAGGTGTCAAGTCATTGGAGTTAAACCCAATGTGAATTAATAAAGTTTGAAACATTTTGAAGATATAAAAATTTAATGGAGGTTAAATTTATAGTTTGGTTTAAGATATGTTATTAGGAAATCAGTATATATCTTTAAATAATAAGAATAAAGATACGCCTAGTTCTTATATATGGGAGAAAATATTCAATCCTATTATAGAATTATGGATGGAGAGATAACACGCTAGGTGATCATATATTGATCAAGATATCATATAAAGAATCAATTCGTATAAATAGAATGATCTGAGTAGCTTATTGGTTTTGAAATGTGGACCATATATCATGAAATTTAATGTTGTGTGAGAAGGTATTAAGTGCCGTGAATTTTATTTTGATACAATGAAATATTATTTTTTGTTTTTTTAAGTCTTACAGAATGTACTTTCATATAGAAATATTAAAATATTTATTGAGAAAAAGTAAATTGGTGGAAGGCCTAATACTCCCTCAATCAAATATAATCATGCAGTAAGCTCCATTGGTTTAAACCTTATTTAAAACATAAGTTATTTATCATAAGATTATAGGTTTTTTAGGAAACATTAGTGTTCATATATTTGATACCAATTATCCTTGGATGAATTAGGGGAGGTGTACCACCCTATTTAATACTTAGGTGACCCTATTCTAATGGTTTTCTTAGTTATATAGTGTGTATAACCTCTTCTTATTGATTCATTCCAACTCATCAATCCATATATAAGATTTATCATCTTTATACAGTTCATTAATGATGAATATGTGATGTGATATAAAATTATCTTCAATTGTTATACACTTTTTTGTACTTTTTACTAGTGATTATGGGGTTTCCCATGAAATGGTATGGGTTATGGTTCCATAAGATCAAAAATATTTCAATATTTAATCCAGAAAACACTTCTTGTATTCATCAACCATCTTTTGGAATATTTGGGATATAGTTTTATTGAAGGCTGATATTTATCTATGTACTATTAAATGATAGAAAAATTAGTGGTTTGATTTAATATAAAACTTTTAAAATAGTTTATTTAGTTTAAAAACCCAAATTTTCTTTTCATTTTCCATTAGTATTTTATGAGTAACTTAAAATAAAGATATGATATTATACTTTATAAAGTTGATAAAAAATTCTGTTCCATCCACTTTGAGGGGTTCAGATTTTTCCAATTTCAAGAGTAATTCAGCAATATTAAAAAATGAACTTTGACTACCACACTATATCTAGAGAGTATGGTCCCATTATATATAACCCCACATAATAAATATCTTGGAATACTTAGTATTGTAAAATAATTCTAGGGGTTGATGGAATAAATTTCGATAAATCTCACATGCATGACACTACTTCTTGAATTCCATGTAGTCTTGCATCATTTTGAGCTATAATTATCCAAGTATACTTATTTAGTTGAATATCTTGGTTCCAAATTTATGATAACTGTAGGAATAGGTGTGTACATCCAATATAATAGTGAGGGTCTCTTCTCCTTTAATGAATATAAGGAGGACCCCATCAAATCCCCATTTATACATGTATTTCTATGAATTTATACCACCCTAATGGATGAAAATTTCTCCCTTTAAAAGGTTAACTCCTTAGAATGGTCCTATGTCAGAAATCAATTTTTAAGATACTCTTCCATATAAGATAACCAACCGGTTGCATTATAAATTGGCAAGATAGATTATTATTTTTTGATCTGGGTGGTGTTAATGTCATTGATTTCCTCCATATAATTACTAATAAATAAAGATATATACCTATAGATAGTGATAAGAATTACCATTTCATCCTTATATGGGCCTTGAATTGTTGTAGACATGTTATCCAGTGTGTCCACTTATGCATTATATAAAAAAGGAATGTGGTACACTATCATCTCTGAGGGAAAATCGACCATAAATCCCAAAACATAATCAAATAAGGGATTAAAATATTTATTCTTAATAGAAAAATCACTATTTTTATTGATTTACATCTCTAGATCACCCTTAATTTGAAGTTAGGAAATTTATATTTGCCAGGAAAATTATAAGCATTTGATTAGGGAATGATATCCTACCTCATTATTGGAAAACCATTCAGAAAATATAAAATAATCAAGAACAACTGCCTTTATTATGGAGATAATAAAAATCCTTAAAACAACCTGATTGTGTTTTGAGGATTTCATAGTTATTCATATTATACTGAGAGAAGCAGCATAAAATTAAATCCCCCATTTTTGGAATGTTTCTTGGATGAAAAAGGATTATTCATCAGGAATCACTATGTCCAATGAAGATTCATCAAGGTTAGGTTGTACTGTAATAAAATCTAATAGTCTATGTCCCTTGATTTCCTTTTGATACACACATTGAATGTAAAACTATTATAGAATGACTTTCCATCATGAAAAGTTCCTAGTTAACATCATATTATTGAGGATATTTTTTATTGGATCAATGAGGGAGACTAGATGGAACTTTTGATGTTGTAGATATTATTTAAGATTATTCACCATGAATACTAACTTAAGGAAGTTATTTTTTTATATTGTAATTTTTTCTCTCAATATTTAACATTATCTTACAGTGATAATAAAGGTCATTATCCTTACTCACAAAATTTTTATAAGTATAGAGTGAATAAATAAATCACTCGAGGGTTTCTAAATAAGGAATGATAGAATTACCTTTGATGAGAATAATTATCACTAGAGGTTGTAGAAGGAACGTTTGGATGTCATAGAGGTCCTTATATATGATTTCTTTCTATTAATAGGTGTCCCCATTCTTAATAAACGTTTTAATGGAAATAACATTCTGATTTGTTTGGAAAAAATGTTACTATTGTAGTTGAAACTCTCCAAGATTCCTCTTTGGTCCTTTATTCTATAAGTAGCTTGGATAATAATTATTTCACTTTACTTCTTAGGGTTTTCTTTGATGTTGTGATGGAAAACCGAAAATAAATGGAACTTTCTTTACATCACCCCAAAATCACACTTCAATACGTTTACCATTAATATATGTTGAAATAGTATATCTAAAACTTCCTTAAGATCAAATAATTAAAAATAATTCAATTAGTATTTTATCACTAGATAATCCTTATAGAATTATACAGTCTTCCCTATAAATGACTTGAAGATATGTTTCATGGAACATTAGAATGTAGCACATGTATTCTTTAATATAAATAGATTTAAATGTTAACTATATACCCCTAGAAGTTCCCTAATGGTAGTGTTTTATTTGTTATCATGTGAGATTTGGTTCTATTTGTAATAAAAATACCCATATATGAATTAATGGATGTGAAAACCTATAGTTTCATTAGTAATCAATTCTGTGATTGGCATCAAAAAATAATTCTTGGAAAATGAATGTTTAGATTCTTAAAGTCAATATTGACCCTAATTTTCCTATTCTTCTTTTTGGTGGGTAATATATTCACAATCTACTTTGGATGTTTAACTTACTAAAATCATTCTTAATCAGATATAGAATTCATCCTCTCCCATGGAAACACTATTTTAATACACTATACTAGTTTACATTATATAAAAACTATGGATATCTGGAAGACCTAAGTTCTCAGTGGATACTTGTGTATTTTGCCTTAAAATTTCTAGGTAATTCCATGTAAATGAATCTCAATTGTTCTTAGGAAATACATTTTTTTACATTTAAATCAAGTTCCATGACCATACTAATTAATATGGGATGTAGATCCCCCTCTACACATAAATTCACCTAAAATATTTTATGGAAAATGGTTGGGAAACCTTCATAAAATGCCAGTGGAGCATCTGTAATATCATTCACTTATTCCTTGGAATCATAATTATATAAATAAAAATTTCTCCTCTTAAGATATTGGAGATGACACAAGATCATGATCACTCCCATTGAGGCCACATCCACCAAAGTAATTAGATATTTCTTCAGGTGAAGATAATACCATACTGACAAAATGAAGGGTGTTGATGTACCATGTTTGTCTTCTATGGTTCATATCCAACATATCAAAGAGTCTTCTATGTATGGGTCAAGTATCAATCAAATCCCTATTTGAGTAATGTCATTTTGGATCAATATTGATATGAATAGACAATATGAAGGTCCCTTATTTGATTAGTGGTGGTTATTCAATGGAAACATTCTCTTTGAAATCATATGAGAGGAAAGTAGTGGTAGGGTATGTGCCACTGAACAATAAAACCTAATAAATCCTGGGATATGGATATGTTTCCTTGATTTATTTGATAGACAATATGAAATCTTCACTAAGTCCACTCTAAGGGTTGACTGGAGTAGCTTCTAGGACATTAGGGACAAATATTTCCTTGGTGTTATTTAACAATTATTATTTACCTCCCTCTAGTAATATCATATGATAATGTGCATAGATTTATAGGACTCAAAAGGGTAATTATAATCATATAATACTCTTACTTTCCCATTAATATAGTATTTCAAGAACTGGTTGTAGTGGCCCAGAATTTATAAATGGATTTTTTTTCTATAACAAATTTATGTTATATTATATTTTATAGTATTATATATATATATAACATATAAAACCCAATAACTCTGTATTTCATTTATTAATATCATTACATTATAAAAAAACCCGAGAAAATTCTAAATAATACAATGTGATAAAAATAGAAAATTTAACATCTAAAATAGAAAATTTTAGATCATCCCAATATACTAGCATAATCACTCCCATGATCAACACTATAGAAAAGAAACAAAATTTTATAAAAAAAATCAAATTTTTAGAAAATTAAAATATAAAACCTTTAGGATAATTATATTATATATTATATGGATGAATGGATACGTATTTATCAGAGGAAATTTGATCATTGGAATAATAATGAGACTGTTAGTATACTAATATGACTA
Organism: Viscum album; assembly: GCA_963277665.1. Taxonomy (NCBI): domain Eukaryota; kingdom Viridiplantae; phylum Streptophyta; class Magnoliopsida; order Santalales; family Viscaceae; genus Viscum; species Viscum album. The sequence goes on from OY728122.1 coordinate 1,715,790,452, forward strand.
TTGGAATAGTAAACTAGCTATTAGTAATAATGACATGGACATTGGAAATATAAATTTGACCTAAAAATTGTAAATGTAATATAAATAATTTTTATCATGAGAAAATATAAATATTTTAATTCCATAAAAAATATCAATACTAAAAAGACAATGAAATTATAGACACTTTTTTTATTAACTATATTTTAATGTATTTTATAAAAATTATAATTTTTGTATTAATAGTCAAAATTACATATGCAAAAATATATTTTTAAAAAAATTATTTTCATTTTTAAAATAAGTATGTCAAAATTACACAAGGGTTATTTTTTATTATGTCCTAAGAGACTTAAATTTCTATGTAAAAATTAAAAATATAGTTTTTCAAATACCCCATATTTTATGAAATAATAATGATTTAATAATTACTTAATAAATATTAAATTGATTTTATAAACCTAAATAAATTAAATAAGATAAATATTTTGTTCAAAATTATGATAATAACTTCAAAACCTATCAGTAATTTCCAATGTCTAAAACTCTAAAGTGTCACATAAAAAAACAATTTTTTTATTTTTCTTCGTTCCATTTGATTAAACTAATAAATTTTATACATAAAGTGTTTGAAATTATTAAAATAATTTTATTTAATTAAAATATATTTCATAATATAAAACATATTACAATTTAAAGGTTTACCATATATATAATAATTTATTCATTATTATAACTTAAAAATACCCCTCTTCGCCGCAATAAAAACCTCGTCTTCCTCACCTTAAAAAAACAGTCCTCCCTCACTTGAAAATGAATATTATATAATCATATGCCATATATGAATCCCCTTATAATTCTCATTGACGTTTTAAAGTAACCAACACTTTGAATTCAATGACTTTAGTTTCCTATGAAGGAAGATAAACTAATAAGAGGGTATGGTTTCATCAACTTTTCTTCTCATTTTCCTTTTCCCTTCCTATTTGTCTCTATTCCTTTAAAGTAAAAGAAAAAATGTAAGATTAATTTAGAAACATTTTAACTTTATATTAATAATTTTAAATTAATAAAATTATTATATTTATGATATATTTTATTTCATATTCATCTTCTTCCTCTTTCAATAAGGTCCTTTTAGCGGTCGGTTAACCACTCATGAGGACATTCAGAACTCTCTAATTATCACCACCTTCATGGATTGTTTGTATAAATTATATATAATATATAAATATTTAATTTATTTTATTTTAATATTATCTAAATAATTTTACCTATGTATAAATAACCTCTAAAAATAAAAAAATTTAAACAAGACTGGATAATTAAATGAAAACATGACATCAAGAAAAAATCGAATTTATCATAGAGTATTATAAAATAAAATCCAATAATTATAACGCATAAATAGTGAAATAAATTAATATAATAAACTTATGGTTTTTTTATTAATAAATTTATGTTTATTATAAATGAGTTTTAAATGAGATGAAACAATATGGGATTTACGGTAAGGGGATTCTCAGTCCGAACTCCTTTATTTTAGGTTATCACCTCTTTAAAATTATTTTTAGAATGGATATTTCAATAATGTCCCTAAAATGACTTCTCACTATTATTTTTATTTTATTTTAGGGGATATACATGTTTATACCCTTTCAAAATTAATTCTAATCCAATTTCTGAGATTTTTCAAAATGACTTTATTCTTCAAAAACATTGAATTGATACCTCTTGATTTGTTTCTTATCCACTCCTGAATGATGATTTTATTTTCAAAATATGATTTATATTTTTCATTTGGTATCAAAATACATTATTCATGAACTTATACATAATAAAAATTTATGAAACTCATTCCTTTACATGGTTTTATTTCATTACTATGATATGTATATATTCTCATCCCATGTGGCATGCATGATTATGAGCATTTTATGATGTAAAAGATGGGAATCTAATTATATAGACCTCTAATGCATTGGATATTGTGATTTATCTCATGATATTATGTGTGTTATTCATGAACATGATGCTAGGTTTTTTCGAAGATATGGTGTTTTTATTTATTCAAATATGCTATGTGTGACCATGATGCTAGATTTGTTCACAATTAAGTGTGGTATTTGAAAATTATATTATAATGTTTCATTATTATTAATATTCCACATTCAATATCATTTTTAAATTATTCCCTCATTCTTATAATTATTATCCCATGGTTATGATATTATGTTGATTATTATACTCACCCATGTACTATTGATTCATGTAACATATTCCATATATGTCATTACTCCCCTTGTTGGGATTTTAGATCACCCATTTATTTAATGTATATCCTCAGGTGATTCTATGTACTAAAGATATAATGAGATATCTATAAGGGATATTAAGAATGAATTAAATAGTTTTTATTTTTAATTATATACAAGGGGTGTATTAACCGAACTTCCCCATGATATTAAAACTTTGGATCCTATAATGTATTACTATTATGTTATATTACATAAAAAGGATTTAATAGTCATATAAGAAAATTTTGTGTCTCTATAGTTTGTATCATATCATGGATTATTTTATTTGGGAATTAATATTATAATTTATTATTGAGAACCCTACGGATAATTCTAAATATAGATAAAAATATTACTTTTTGGAAAAGTATAATAGTTTTGGGTTTCCAAGAAATTAAATCCCATTCTAGATAGTAAAAGTGGATATGGATCTTCTAATTATTTACATTGGGGTAATATCACTGATTGGTCTGGTTGGGTATTAACTCAACTTTTACCTGGGGCATGAAAAAGTGGCCTTAATAAACACCTAGTTTGACAATCCTCGGGGATATTATTTGGTTAATAACATGATATATAAAAACCATTATAAAGGATATGTAGAAATTTTAATTATTTCCCTTAATTATTGGAAAAATAAAATTACATGATCATAAAATAATTGTTTGTGAATAATTCTATTATAAATAATAAGAACCCAAAATATATCACTTTATAATATATTTACACCTGATAATACATTATTTATTCATTATCCATTTATTTTTTTTGTTTTTAAAACCCTTTATATTTTATTAAATGGTGGGAACCAAGAGAAACCAGATGAAAACTCATGTGAGGGATAATACAACGATAGGCTGAATGACATTCCCTATGAAATGGTAGGTAGAGTTCAAAACATTATGTATATTCTTAACAAAATATCTCAAATTGTAAACAATAATCTAAACCATGTGGAATGATTTACTTGTCTAAAGAAGTAATAACTACCCATCTAACCCTCCATGCAGCTAAAACCACCAGAGTTGAGCACATCTTTTGGTCCACTATTTATGGAATAGTAGGTTTCCTCAATGAAAAATATATTTTCCATACTCCACTATTCTAAGAAAGAGATGGTGACTCTTTTCATCAATAGTTTAGATATAGAGTTTGATTGATGATGTCCATTGATAAATAATACAGAGAAAAAAGATTTAATAGAAGAAATATTTTTGGAATACATTAATAATATATTATTTAAAAAAATTCCCCAAAACTATTTAAATAAATATATATATATAATTACTATAGCATAAGAAAAATTAGAGTGAATATTTTATGGATTTTGAAGAAAAGTTCCAAAGGTATTCATGATATTCCATAGGTTTTTCTATAAAAACAATAGAAAAATAGATAGATTCTTTATAGGTTTAAAACCAAAACCTTGAAAGGATCTAGATATCAAATACTTTGGTAGTTTTGAAGATTTATTTCTATATGCTTTAAAAGTAAATATGGGTTTTGAAAAATGTTCCTAGGGATATAGATATAATAATAGAATAATGGATTTTCAAACTGGTTGTCGAATAACAAAGGATGAAAGAAGATCAAATCATTGAAATGTCAAATATATGGGAAGAAGCATCATGTGAAGTTCCCTAAAGGGACAAGGAAATTATTTAAGTGTGGTAGTGTCATCCAAAAATCACATGAATATCAAATATTATTGATTATGTTATCCAACGTAATATAGAAAAGGAAGGATCCTCCTAATAAACTTCCCATGTTTCAATGCTTCAACTATAATTATAAAGAGAACTATGCAAGCCAGTGCACAATACCATGGGTATTTAAGGGTAATCAGTGTCATCAATCACTAAATTCAAGGGATAAAGGTAAATATTATTCCATTACTACAACTGAAGTGAACATGAAAATGATGTTTTATAATGAAGACTTATTTTTCACTCAATAATGGAAAAGGTTTTATTTGATTCTAGTTCTATATATTCCTTTATATCCTTCAAGTTTGATGGAACTATTGAATCACAACCCAGATAACATGAAGTAGAAATATTTGTAAAAACACTTAGCGGGGTGATTAATGAAACCTAAGTGTTTGAATCTTCTCCTATTATCATCTCTAAGAATATTATTCTAAAAATTATAGTAATCCTTACCTTGGAGGAATTTTATGCTATATAGGGCATGGATTGTATCTTGTTGATTAGAGCTCACATAAAATGTTTATAAATGGAAATATATTTATATATTCCAAACCATAAAATGATAATGTATAAATGAAAGTATGATCATGAATATCCCCTATAAAATCCTTCAATGGTGTGGGTGATGATACCTAGTGAAGAAGAATGTATTTCTAAAATGTTTGATTCAATGGAAAGTTAGAAACTTGAATAAATTCAAATTATAAGGGAATGGAATGATGTATTTCTTGATCAGTAGTCAGGACTTCCCCTGGATTGTGAGGTATATTTTTAAATATCTCTTATACCTGGAGGTACTATAATATACAAATACCCATATAGGATTGTCCCAATATAACTTGAGGATTTGAAGAAGCAGATTCAAGATCATGTAAAAAAATTTGTATGCCTTAGTACATCACTGTGGGGGTTTTTGGTGCTCTTTGTCAAGAAAAAGGGATGGATCAATACAATTTTTCATCTCTTGTCGAGAGTTAAATAAGATCACCATAACGAACTAGTATCCCCTACCAAGGATGGATGACTTGTTTGATCAACTTCTGGGATATAAGTACTTCTCAAAGGTGGAACTTTATTCAAGATATCATCAACTGAAGGTGAAGAAAGAAGATATTCATAATAAAAGCTTTTTTACTAGGTAAATACACTATGATTTCATGCTGATGCATTTCGTACTTACCAATACCCATGAAATATTCATGGATTTGATGGGTATATTATTCTAAAAATATCTTGAAAAAATTGTGTTATTCCTTATTGTTGATTTTTTCATCCACACTAAGAGTAAGAATAAACATTAACAAAATCAAAGGATTGGGTTGGAAAAATTAAGAATTGAAAAAATGTCAAATATGTTGAGAATGTATTAATTTTGGATGAATTAATTCACATTATTGGGGAATGTGATAAGAAGTGAGGTAATTTATATGTTCCCTTCAAAGACAAAGGAAATTGAGGAATTTCACAGACCCTCAGGTGCCACAGAAATCAATAGTTTTCTTGGATTACGTAGGTACTAATAAAGATTTGTGATAAAAAAAATTCATGATTTAATATCATACTATAATATTAATAAAGAAAGGGTTAAAGTAAATCATGATAGAAGAATGTGAGGAATATATTAAGGATATCATGAATAGGCTAACCATTTTTCCTATACTCACATTACCCTTAAGTGGATAATATATTTTGATATAAAATGATGATTTAAAGAAATTCTTGGGTTTTATACTTATAAAAATGATAAAGTGATGGTCTATGCCTCTCGATAGTTAAAGATCCATCATTGGAACTAATTGACACATGATCTGGAGTTATAACATGTGATCTTCACTTTTAATATTTTGTGGTGCTAAATTTATAGTGATAAATGTTACATATATACATATCATTATAGTATTAATTATATATTGACACAAATATAGATCAAGATGCATAATTGAATATGATTAGAGTTAATCAAAAATTATGATTTCTTTATTCACTTCCATCCTGTATAGGGAAACAAGGTAGAAAAGTCTCTAAGACAAATGGAACCTGTTACAAAATCAATCGTACATATTGAGAAATGACATATCATCATGTATATGTAAAGGATATATCTTGATATCATAACATAAGAGAAGAAATTATACCTATACCAAATGATTTAAAAACCATCTATCCATGAGAATATTGAGGATTCATAAAGAGATGATTTAGATCTTCAAAATCAGGTGAGAGTGGTAAAGTAAGGCAAGATTCATGAATTCCAAATCATTGAAGATAGTTTAATTCTATTAGAAACTTGGATTTATGAACTTCCATCACCTAAGATAAATAAAGGTCTATTGTATAATCTGTATAGCTGGCCTTTCTCTATCTATCATAGATGTACCATGATATATTGAGATCATTGATAGTACTTCTAGTGGGAAACGTTTAGAAGGATATTTCTAAGTACACCTCGAAGTTATTAGTACATCAGTAAGTTAATTGAGAGAAACATAATCCCAAAGGGGATGATGAAACTGTTTCTCATAACCAAAATGAAATAGGAGACCATAACAAGTCTCTCAAATAAATCCAAAGGAAATAATTTGATATGGGTTACAATGTATTAACTCACTAATAATACCCACTTCATAACCATTTGTGAGTATTTCTCACTTGATCAATATTACCTGATTTATGTAAATTAGGTGGTGAGGGTTTACAATGAAACAATTTTGATATTCTCAAATCATGATCCCATGTTTGCCTCTAAATTAAGGAGAATACACTATCATTATTTACATACTGAATTGAACATTTGTATGAACTATCACCCTCAAATTGATGGATACTCTTAAAGGGTGATTTAAAAACTTGAGGACATATTGAAAGCATACTTAATGGAATTTAATGGAGGATGGGATCAACATATACCATTTGTTGAGTTATTATACATGATCATATTCTACTCGGGTATGAAAATGCACTCATATGATTCACTATATTGGAATCATTGTATAAATATTCATGTTGGGATAAAGTTATTTAATAAAAGCTACTTATACTTAATTTTGTGAAAGAAATGATAGAGGTGGTTCATGTTATCCAACTATATATTTAATTTTATCTATAAGGGTATAAAAGATATGTTGAAAACTATCAAAGCCTCTTGGAGTTTGAACTTGGAGACAAATTATTCCTTTAGATATCACTATGAAAGAGAATCATGTGGTTTGGAAAGAATGGAAATATTTTCCTTAGTATAATGGCCCATTTGAGATCCATAATCCTATAGAACCAATGTCTTATTGGAAATCACTTCCAACAAACATGGATCAGGTTCATTATATATTCCACATATCTCTCCTAAGTAACTAAATACTTGATCCCGCATAAGTACTAAATCATAAGGTGATGCCACCGAAGAATGACCTATCTTTTAAGGAGTTTCCAATGAAGATTTTGAAAAAAATAGATAGAGTTATACACAATAAGACAAATCCCCTTATAAAAGTGTTATGTTAGAACCATAATTATGAAGAGGTGGAATGGTAACCTAAGTAAAAAATGAAAAAGAAGTATCCTAATCTATTATCAATTGAGAATATGAGTTGAAATTTTAGGGATACAATATCTAAAGAGGGAATAATGTAATGACCTAGAATCTATAAATGGATTTTTTTCATAAATAAATGTGTGTTATATTATATTTTATAGTATTATACACATAAAATACACAAAAAAACAAATAATTATTTTTATTATTAATGGATATCATTTTATTAGTCAATAAATAAACCAATGAAAATTAAAAAAATATAATTGAATAAAAAATAGAAAAACTAGAATGGGAAAATTTGGATCATCTAGATCTTCTAGAATAATTTCTCCAATGAAAAACACTATATAAAAGAAAAAAATTAATAAAAAAAATGAAATTTTAGAAAAGATGAATATGGATCCTTGGGATAAATTGTATTGGATGATGTATGGTGGACTGAATAGAAATTTATTTAAGGTGATGTGACTTTTGAAATCTTTTGGTGACCTTTGAATAGTAACAAAACCATTTGGAAAAATAACCTGACCATTAGAAATATTAATTTGATCTAAAAATAGTAAAATTTAATATAAATATTACTTACTTGGAGAAAATATAAATATTTTAATTCCATAAAATAAATATCAATACTAAGAAATAAAAAACAATTAAACACTTTTTTATAAACTATATTTTAATGTATTTCATAGAAATATAATTTGTATGTTAACAATTAAAATTACCTATTTAAAAAATAATATTTTCGATAAAATGAATGTGAATTTTAGAATCCATATATCTAAATTACTGAAGAGTGAATTTTTTATATTTTTTTGCGAAACATACATTTTTATATGAATAGTAAATGTATATTTTTTTCAAAAACCATATGTTTAGTGACCTAATAATGATGTAATAATGACTTAATAAATATTATATTTTTTATCACAAAATAAAATAAATTTAATTATATAAATGGTTCATATAAAAATGCAAAACTTCCCTTCCAAAACTAAAAAGTAATTTCTAATGTCTAAAAGTCTAAATTATCCCTTTAAATAATTTTTTTTCATTTTTTTTAATTTCCTTTTGTTTAACTAATACATTTTAATTATAAAGTTTTTTGAAGTCCTAAAATTATGTTATGTTATTCAAAAATATTTCATAATTTCATAAAATATTATTATTGAATGGTCCACCATGTATATAAAAATTAATTTATTATTATAACAAACAAATAAAACTCTCTGCACCTATAAAAAACCCCTCTTCATCCCCTTGAAAAAAACTCCTCTTCCTATTAATAATTCCCAATATCCACCCAAATCCCCTATATTTACCTCCTTATCATCATTCTAGATATTATGGATTTACCAACTCTAATAATTCAATGTTTTTGTGACATATAAAAAACTAACATCGAGAAGAGTGTAAGGTTTCATCAACTTTTCTTCCCATTTTTCCATTCTCTACCTCTTTGGCTATATTCCTTTCAAACAAAAAACTTCTAAGATTAATTAAGTTGGATATTAATATTATACTAACAATTTTTACATAATATAATGACTATATTTATGAAATATTTTATTTAATTCTTATCTTCCTCCTCTTTTTATAATGTCTCGTCAACGGTCAGTTAACTACCCATGAGGAAATTTCCAACTCTATGACTATCACTGCCTTTAAGGATGGATAGTTTTAATTATTTATAATATATAGATAATTAATTAAAATTATTTTAAAACTATGGAATTCATTTTAATTATTTATAAATGACCCTGAACAAAAAAAATGAAATTTAAACAAGACAGGATAATTTAAGAAAAACATGACATCAAAAGAAATCTTGTTTAAAAAAGAGTGTTATAAAATAGAATAAAATAATTATAATAGATAAATAGTGACATAAATGAAAATAATTAACATATGGTTTCATTTATTAACAAACCTATGTTATTATACAGGTTTTTTAAATAATAAGAAACACAACAGGATTTTAGGTAAGGGGATTCTCAAACCCAACTCCTTTTTTAAGTTATCTTCCCATTTTAATTATTTTCAGTATGTATATTTCTATAGTGTACCTAAAATTTATTTTAACTATTATTTCCCTATTATTTTTTGAGGCATACATGTTCCCACCGAATATAAATTATTTCTAATTCAATTTCATATATTTTTAAAGATGACATTGTTTTCCAAAAAACATCTCATCAACTCCTCTTGAGTTTTTTCTTATACATTAAATAATGATGATGTCATATGCAAAAATATGATTTCCCTTATTTACTTGGGAAACCCAAAAGTTATTCATGAATTTATTCTTTATGAAACCTTTACAAAACCCTTTTTCCTATGGGTTTATTTCATGACTATGATTGTTATATGTTCTCTTCCCATGTTGAATAAATTATTATGGGCATTTTTTGATGTCATGTGTAGGACTATAATTATATTTCCATAAAATTTATTGGGTAATGTGTTATATCACATGATACTGTGTGTATTATTCAGTATCATGGTTTTATATTTTTTTCAAAATTATGATGTTATGATTTATGCACATGTGTTTTTCATGAACATGATGTTAGATTTGTTCACAAATATTTATGATATTTAACCAATTTTTTTTTTTTAATTCTTATGAATATTCCAAATTAAATGCCTTTTTAACTTGAATCCATTATGTTTATGATGATGATATCATGATTATCAAATGATAGTGATGTTTATCATCAATATACTATTGGTTCATGTCTCGTGCACTCTTTATGTTTTATATCCCCTTATTGGGATTTTTCTCAAACCTTTCTTTGATGTATATCCTTAGGTTATTTTATGTACTAATGAGAACATGAGATATTTAGGAGGACAATAAATAATTAATGAATTAATATTTATGTTTTTATTATGTTCAAGTGGTGTATCAACCTAATTTTCTTAAGATATTAATCATTTATATCTTGTAATTTAATACTATAATGTTATTTATCATAAAAATGATGCAACAATCTTGTAATAAAAAAGTTGGGTTGCTATATTGCTGCTATGAAGAGTTCATTTTGGAATGTATATAAAACTATGAACGTCCCAATAAGGTATTGAAGTTCATGTCCTGGAAAACTTCCCTGAATTTAGTTTAAAAAGTAGGTATCTAAAATGGATCTTCAACTTGATCCACCTAAGAGTTCTTTTCTAACTCTTGTCTCGTCCCTAAATTTATGGGTCAGAAGGAGAAAGGTCAGCTTAACTATATCCCGAGAATCAAATTGTATGTATCATTTAGTGATTGATTCTAAAAATAACTATTGATTGAAAAATATCAATGTCGCTATGTTTTCCAAATAGGTACATGGTTATGATGTTTCCTTATATAGAAGTTTCATAGTCTTATTCCATGAAAGATATGGAAGTGTGAAATTTATTATATATATTTTATATGTGATATGTTTCAACCATGACCACTTTTTTTTATCTATTATGAGATTAAAAGTGATTTGATGGAGCATCCTTGAGTTATTCGATGAGGTGAAGGGTTTCGAGAATTGAAATTATATCATAGATGAGAGAGAGATACTTTAGTTTGTCATACTTATAATCTAAATTATAATTCATCCTATAATGTTATTTCTCCCTAAATTGAGTCATTTTTTTATAATGGTATATGATTATAATTTTTTCCCTTGATCGGAATTAAAGAGTTATTTTTCTCTTTTTATAATAGATTGGATTATCCCCCAACTCTCAAGGATAAATGTATTATTGTTCACTTAATAATTTTTTTACTTTTATAATCATATCAAATTGATATCTAGATAGTTTTGGATCAAACCAATGTTCTTGTTAAGTATGTTGGAGCACATATATTTTGGTCTTGTCTATATGTATGGCCTCAATAGGAATGATTCATAAACACTGATGTTCATTTTTTACTTTTCCTTCTTGAATCTCTATGGATTCCTCCCTAATTGTTGGTGGGGAATTTATTTTTATAGGAGTATTATTTATTTTCAACGGGGGTATATAAATTGAGTAAGATAGATAGATTCATATTAAAACTCCTCATCAAATGGAAATTCCCTTTTGTAAGATAGTACCCATAGTCATAGTTATGGGAGAAATAAATCCAATAGGGTTCAGACCAAAATTTATTTTTATGGATTCTTCTATTCCTATTCCTTTCTACATTGATATGAGTTACATAAAATTTTAAAATAATAAGATGATGAATATTTCACATCTGGTATTATTAAAAGTATTGGGTTTTCAACTTGATGATTTATTAGTTCCATGATAACGGTGTTTACATGGTTGGATGATTTTTGGTTTATCTTATCACAAAATTTATTTTTCCCTTTATTTGGAACATCCGACCAATATGTTTATTATTTAGGTGATGTAATGAAGGAATAAGTCACATGATCCTAGAGTTTTATTAACTTCACATGTATAGGTTCTATAATCCTCTAGACTAAAAAATTTATGGTGAAACATTCCTAGATATTGTGTCCCAACATATAAATACAAGGACAATATTCAGGGTGGTCCTTCAACCCTACCTAATTAGGCTATTTTATTTCAGACTCTCTGAAAAAAATTCTCTAAGGATGCAATGAAACTTTTTATGACTTATACCTTTTTAAAGGAACATGTATTTTCCATTTGGTATTTTAAATTTCAAGATATTATTCCTTATTAGATCATGTGTGTTCGAAATGGGGTGGTTCCATCACTGATATTGTTCAGGAGGATTCATTAAAAGGAATATCTCCTAAATCACTGGTATATAATTTTTTATGATTTAGTGTATCATATATTATGGTACACATATAGAAAATATGTTTTTTATGTTAGTGGAATATCATATTTTATGATATAAGATATCATATAATGGTTATTTTTTCATATAATATAATATGATATGGTCATGTTGTAATGCTAAATATCAAATGCTTTTATGCTCTCAAAACTTCCACGAGTCATTAAGTAATCTAATTTTTAAGGAGGTAATTCTTGAAACACCCATATAAATTAGTTATCATTAATAAGGAAAGATAGAATTGTGGTCAAGAGTTATATGAAAATTAACTAAATCCATTACTCATAAATTTAAGAAGCATATGAGTAATTAAATTCCATGGATTCATAGATTGTGGAGTGCACTTGTACCGTGTATAAAGGTGTTCAGTACTTGGTAAGTTTGTTTTTAATTTTTCCAAATGACATTGGATGAAACTATCCTCTCCCAATTCACCTTAACCTTTATTCATTTATTTTGGGATAAAAGCATATCGTGTAATATAGAGGGGTATTTCTCAAAAAAAAATTGGGTGACTAAGTGCTTCCTATGGATACAACTTAGAGGGAAGAACCATTAGGCTATTCCTTTCTAATCATCGTCAGGAACAAAAATAAAATGCCATGATAATATCATTAAATAATTAAAAGTACAGTGATTATTCATTTCTAGTTTCATAGAATATTCATTTGAATCACATGGGGATCTTGGTTCAATGTTTCTTATCACCTAAACTACATTTATTAATAGTTAATATATTCTAAGAAACATTTTAGTGTTATCAAAACCTTTCCATTCATTTTGATTCATGAAATAATTTTATAAATTGTGTTTTTTCTTTCATAATGTATATCATATTTCTTTCATAAAATATGATTCATTACAATATACATGGATTTCTATAAGTCATGGTATACAATATTAGAATATCATATCCCATTATTTATCTTCTATGGGTTATACTGTATGATATCAGTATACGAATGCTTGTCATATTTATCAATTAGACTATTGTTTATTCAGTATGACTCATAGTGCATAACTATTCATGTTATTAATTGAATCATATGATTGTAAGTATATAATTAAAAATTATTCTTCAATAAATATATTTTTTATTCAATTATGAGTGGAATTATATTATTTATTAAAAAATTTATAAATAATGATAAAAGGTATTTTGGGGATATTTATTTATTTATAATTAATTTATAGATTAATTAATTGTAAATATTTATAATTAACTAATTGTATTTTTTGAAAAAAATTAAATAAATATTAAATAATATAAGATTTAATACGAAACAAACCATTTGAAAATTTATATGAAATGAATTATAATCCATATATAAATTGTTAACATAGAAATTATAATATTAATATATAAAACATTTAAAAATAACAAAACAATTATGTGGTGTCCTATTTTTTCATGTAATACATTGAAATATATTAAATAATATTATCTGAGATAGGTCCTAAGACTATGCAAGATTCAGATGGCCGATGAACATGGAATCGATATTATAAAAATATAAAATAAATTAATATCATGTTCATGTAGTTTTTTTAGTAATAATGGAATAACTTCAAATAATAGTCTCAGATCATAAATATACGACCATGGTTGATCCCATATAATGAGGTTTACCAAATGAGGGTACTAAGATTGTTAAATTCTAGACATCTGGTTGAGGCATCTGTTGGAGGGTGTGTTTAATTAAAATAAATAATGTGTTTGTTTGTTTGTTTAATTAAATGAACTAACTAAAATCATCTATAAATAACCTCATATGGTGATATGAAAAAGGTTACCTGCATAACACTTGAAATTTATAAGACGAGGTTTAGAGGTTTCCTCATTATAGAACCTAAATTAAAAGATGAGCGATGAATAGATTAGAGAGGGTAGAGAGGTGATATATGTAGTAGGTATTATCCTTCACTAGAGAATGTGTTCTTTATCAAAGATCAATCCTTTTTCAAGGTAGGTAACATCAGTTGTTCTTTTTTGTCTGTTGATTAAAAAAAATTAGCATTACTATTTATATTTGCCTATTAATTTGTGTTTATCCTTTCAATACATGACCCCATTTCAATAATTTGATTGTATAAATTAAATTATTCCTTATAAGACTTGTAATCTCCCTTATATATCTCTATTATAAAATCATTCATTGAGAACACTTGACCAATGATAGTTATTACTTTTTCTCATGATTTTCTCACTCGCCATTCATCACATTCTTTACTATTTATCTATCGGGTCATGACTTGACATTGCTGGGGTGGGTTTAAGCATGATCAATCCCCCATATTCATTTTGGTAGAATGAACAACATGTGAATTGATGGTTTGCAGATGGATTTAGGAATGATGTGGGATTTTGGTGATACTTCATGGATCTAAGATCCACAGTATCAAAAAGGTCAAGTGGAAGGTGTATGTGTGGGATTGATATCATTGTATGGATCATAAAAATAAATTTTCCAAAAATCATAGGTCTATACGGAGGCAACCCCACTGATTTTGAGAGGTCAATGGGAAAGATTCATGGTGTGGAGGACGAATATGGAACACAAATGAAGAATATGAACTTTCTATGAAAAAACTTACTACACGACGTGTGCTAGGATAAACACACACCATATATTCCCACCCATCTATGATGGTTATGTTTTGGGTGAAGATAAAGATCAAACACTATGTGGTGGTCTAACATTCTGTGTGACCCTCCACTTTTGGCCAGGTTTTGTGCTTGTTGGCATACCCTTAGGACCATGTGGGGGTGGAAACATTATTTACTATGGGAGTAAACGAGAGCATGCTGGTACCCAAGCATTCCTAGGTACAAGAGCAAGGACCAAAGAACATTGGAATTTCTAGTATTGCATGGGTAATCCCTAGGTGGATGAGACATGTTTTGTGTACCCCTTACACACCCTTTATACTAACATAGCCTATTAGTTGTGTCTAGATGAGAAAAGGTCCAGGAAGTATAGTGGTGATAAATATTGTGTGGACCCTATACACGTTGTATACCCCTATGAGAAACTTCTTCCTATTATATATCAATTTTTTTGACATGGATCTTGTCCTGGGACAAGCCTATCCTTGGTAGTTTTTCATATGGAACATGGTGATGGGCTTCATAGTGACTTTTTTGATACTATGTGAGATATTATGATCATGACACTTATTTTGGTAACACTTGATGATGGTAGTGATAAAGAAGGATCATCATAGAGATTTCAAGTTCAGTACTCTCCCATTGCACTAGGGAATAGTTTCCGCATAATACAAGAGATATACTAGGTTCAATACTCCCCTATCACACTAGGTCACAGGTTCACCAATATATCAGAGATATGTAATGTCAATTACTCCCCTATCACACATGAGCATGGGTTCCCTATATTATTTATATAGGTAGGGTCAGTACTCCCCTTACTACAACAGGGTGTGGGTTATCTACCAATAAAGAAATACTCCCCCACCTTCATGCCCTATCAGTGTGTGGGTCCTCATTTTGGGGTTTGTATCTCTTAGTTGTGGAGAATAGTTGTAAGGAGAAAACCCATACGCATATATTCTGGTGAGTTTCTTTTATTTTGGGATCTTTTTTGGACTTTTAGAGATTCATGTTTACTCATAAACATTTGATATGATGTGATATAGAGATTCCCTTTCTCTCTCATTTGGTTTTTTTATGATCTTATATATATTTGTATCTATTGGGTTTCAATTCTTTATTTATTTAGGTTGATATGAATATTTTTGAATATCTTTATCTCTTCAATTTTGATTTTTGGGAATCCAACTAGTTATTTATATACTCGCACCTTTATGGGATTTTCCAACATGTCTCGTGTCTTTTTATGATGAAAAATAAGTCGACAGTGATTATGCTAGATCATATTTATACATGGGTACATTTACTGCATACGGTGGTCAGGATTGGAGATCTAAAGCCAGGATATCTCAACTTTCTTCACTTCCATCTTTTTTAAGTTAGGACTTAATTTATAGTAGGGTGTGTAATTTACCCCTTTTACACTTTAGCTATATTCTTTTTTAATATGGTGCATTTTTTTAGTTTATTTCATTCATGGTTTATTTATATATGTTATATATTTTATTTATATTCATATTCACTACATCATAGATATATCTAGGTGTGTACATATATGTAAATTAGAAAAAGGCCTCCCATTATTTTTATTCTTTATCGACACTTATCTCTATCCCTTGACCTATTTTTTATGGGGTTGGGTTTGTGGTGGACCAATCTTTCACATGTCAGGCAAGCCCGGGTAGGTCTGGTCATTACATAGTGGTATCAGAGGAACATTCATCTTTGAGATGGTGTTTAAAGTTATTACCATATGAGGATTGGTTTGGAACTTGGAGAAATAGTGTAATATTGTCTTTAGGGTGGGTTTCAGGAAAGGGAACCTAGTTTTGTTGTGGCGACTGACATATCCATAAATCAGGACTCTGAGTACCTACTAGTCAAATCATCATACTGATACATTGGTTGTAGAGAAAATGGTACATTCATTATATTGGATCATGTACTTTGACATTCCTTCTTGATTTATCTCCCAGTATTTTTGTGTGTGCGTGTGTGTGTTTGTATTCTCAAATGATAAGGGAATATGTTTATTACTTTATGGATGCCTCTGAGAAGACATCAATCCAGGTTGCCGATTTAGGATCATGATGAAAATCCAATGAGTGATTAGGCTTAGGATCAGTGGGAATCCCGTGATTTTTTTCTCTATGTTGGAAGGTATAATCCCCCCCTCTTTTTGAGTGGTATTTTTTACAATTAGTTTTGGACAAGGATGTGTTTATGATGAGTGCACTATGTATTCTCTAGTGACAAATGTCACTAAGGTTCTACGAAGGGACTGATCCCAATACATTGTGGGATTGGATTATATTAGTGGTTTAAGTATTAAGGTTGGTTCAAACCCTAATCTATCATATACGTTCATTGGCATTTAGTATTTTCCATAGAGTCTTGGTACCGGTGATGTTTGGTTATGCAAACCAAAAACGAGACGATGCTCTCATGATCTGACTTCCAACATCTAATTCATGAGGAGTATTAGACATCATTATTGTGATTAGTTTACATCACAAATCTTCTTAAGATATATTAGTGTGATATGTTAGTTTATGATTATTCCATGAGGTTCAATAACCTTATGCAGTACTCCCCCAACAGGGTACAAGATGGATTATTTCTTGAGAGGAAGTTTGAGTAGTGTATCCATAGAGACATGAAAGATAGTGTGGTTTACTTAAGGATACACACTTATTATAGTGTCATAAAGAGAGATTTGTTGACTAATATATTCCAAGTATAATGTTGAATGGTAGTTGGGTTCGTTGGTGGTCATCATGTGGCAACTTCGTCCTTACTTGCTAGCAAGCGCCAGACATCAAGATCTTAGTATATGAGGAATTCCCATTCTCCAACTCGGACATGTGGGTTTGTGGATCAGGGATTATGAAAAGTTTCCAATCATCTTAGATAGGGAAGATATTATTCTTAAAATGTGTTTGGTCAATTGGCATGTGATTTCCCAACCTACCATGCTAAATTGGATAGAAAGACCATGGATGGTACTCAATTGAAGTGGCAGCACCATGATCAGGGATCTCCCGAGAATGGAAATATAGACCCTTAGGTAAACAGTGCTAGAAGAGGAGTAGGGGAAGCTCATAAAGGGGGGGAGTTTTTAGAGGAAATATTATGAGCTCCTACCACAACCACCACCAGGTGGCCCACAACAGTCTCAGGAACCAGGTGGTCGAGGCCATGGAAAGTTACAGGCCAAGGATGGAAACAAAAAAACTCCACATGAGATTATATAAGGTACAATATATGTTTATTATAATCCTTCCATAGTATTATTAGAAATATGTTCTAGTTGTTCCTTCATATCCCCATTCCCTATATGAGAGATGTATCTTCTAGTTTAGTCTTTATCCCAACAGCTATGGATTAAGGTTCTGATAGAGATTGATTATTTAGTATCACTTTTCTTTTGGAAATGTGAGATATATCTTAGTGGATAGAGATTCATATAGGACCTCTTGTTCATCATGACATAACCTTATGATTTCATCTTGGGTATGGATTGTTTAACTATGGTTTGATCCCAGATTCAAAATCATCAAAGGTAGGTACGATTCCTTCAGAATATGGGTTGAGATTCTACTTTATAGTCAAGTGAGATATCATGGATGAGGGAGTGGGTCTTTTGAGAAGAAGGATACATCCAATCACCCATTATTTGGTGAGTGTTGACCTTGACATAGTGAGATATCCAAGAATCTGGATTTATTCGATAGTGGAGGAATTTATAGATGTCTTCTTCAAGTATTTTTTGGGACTACCTATGAGGAGGGATATGTAATTCTGAATTTTATTTCACCATATAATATTATATATAGGTTATATGGAATATTTTATGGCCCTAACCAAGCTCTAGGAGCTAAGGTTTCAATTGGAGGACCTTTAGGAGAAGGGTTTTATCTAACCTAATGTTTCCACTTGGTAAGATATGGTTCTTCTTATGAAAAAGGATGATTGGAACTTGTATCATTATGTTGATTTTTTGTTTCCTAATATAGGAAATGATAAAGGGAAAGTACCCCTTTCTAAGTATTAATGAACTCTTTGATCAATTTTTAGGCACAATTTGGTTCTCCAAGATCAATAACAGGTTTGGCTACCAAAGTTTGAGGGTTCATGTTGCTAATATTCAAAATCAATAATTATGATTACTCTATTGAAACCATGAGTTCCTAGTGATTCATTTTGTAGTGATTAATTCCCCAATTGTGTTTATGCCTTTGATGAACTAGTTATTTTAGACATACTTTGACCAATTTTTTGTTTTCTTCAATGATAACATATTAATATACTATGTTTTGGAGGAAGAGCATGAAGGGAACTTCAAGATGGTCCTAAACATACTCTAGGAGCATCATCTTTACAATCAGATATCGAACTCGTTGTTCTATATCCACAATGATCACTTACTAAAGAATTTCATTTCTAATCATGTATTCATAATGGATCCAAAAAAAAATTTGATACAGTTCCTACTTGGGATCCACCGAAGAGCATATCAGAGGTGTAGAGTTTTCTTGAATTAGAGGGGTACTATAAGAGGTTCATGGATAAATTATCCACGATTGTATCCCCCTTTTCTTAACTAATGCCGAAAGGGAAGTCATTTAGAAAGTCTGAGAAGTTTCATAGGGCCTTTTAGGAGTTGAGGCTCATGCTGACTACTACTCCTATTTTGAGACTACTAGAGTTGAGCGTGGAGTACGTAGTGTATTTCAATTCCTGAATATCTAAGCTCAGAAACATGTTAATGTAGAGGTAGGTAGTGATTGCATATGGTTTGAGGAAGTTGAGACCCAATGATTATAACCACATGAATCACAACTTGGAGTTAGCAGTGGTAATATTTTCACTAAATATTTGTAGGGACTATCTTCAGGGAGAGAAATATTTATTTACTCATACCATAATAGTATCAGTAATACCTTCAAAAACATATATCTAAACATGATACAAAGGTTCTTGCTGTAATTCCAATAGGTCTATGACTTCTAGATAGTTTATACTTCATGGAAGGTAAATTTGGTGGAACATGACATTAGCATTATGTCCTATTCTCATTTGGTGGAGGAGGCATCTGAGTAATTGGATTCTTTGAAGCTGGCCTCAGTGGAAGAGAGTGGTTCAAATTATCTTCAGTCAATGGTGTCGAAACATTAGTACATCTATCTTATAGGGGAATCTCAGTTAGGAGACATAAACTATGTGGTTCTCCAGGAAAATATATCTTTTGGAGATTCTCCTTATGGATTTTCTAAAGGATGTGAACATGTCATCCTTTTCTAGGGATGTATGGTGGTTTTGGTCATGATGTGAGAGATGGTGATTATGGAATTTTAATCTTATCCGTTCGTTATATGTCCCGGTGTAGAGAATATGTATAGTACCTTTAGTGTTATTTTTGGTGGATTGGCATGATATGAAGTTTTCTCAAGTTTGTCTATTGGTGTCTCATATGTCAGTAGGTGAGGGATGAGCACCGATTTTTGATAGGTTTAACATGGCCTCTTGACATCCCAAAGTGGAAATGTGATGATGTTTCCATCTAATATGTGATAGGTCTTGCATGAATAGTGGGATTCTATGTTTCCATATGGGTGATGGTTAACCGATTTATGAAGTTAGCACACTTCCTTTACATTTAGTAGTAGAGTTCAGTGTAGATTATGTGATAGTTTTTCATGCGGATGATCATGCAACTCCATTGGGTACCCTTGATGATTCTCTTCGACTGAGATGTGAATTTTATATCACTACTCTAGAGAGGTATACATGAGGCATTCTATACCTAGTTGAGGATGAGTACGTTATTTCACCCCCATATGGTTGGACAAATGAAGAACACTATCCAGTTTAGGGAGGATATGCTGAGAGATTGTGTTTTTGACTTCGATCTGAGCTTTAAGTGTCATATTACATTAGAAGAGTTTACTTATAACAACATTTATCTCTCTAAGATTGGCATGATGTCACTGGAAGTATTATATGAAAGAGATATATTTCACCCTTGTGTTGGACTAAGATTGTTGAGACGTCTCTTGTTGGGATAGAGATGGTATATGGTACAATGGAGAAATTTTATGTGATCTGTGTGAATATGAGGACAGCCCAGAGCCAATAGAAATATTACGTATATCATTTTTGTAGGCCTGTTGGAGTTTGAGAAAGGAGACCATGTTTTCATGAGATTCTACCCATGACTAGGATTATTGAGGTTTTTTAGGGAGTAAAGTTATCCCCGAGGTTCATTTGGATGATCGAGATCTTATATAGGGTTGTTGAGGTTTCTTACCACCTATGTAGCGACCCCTACCCCAGTATCCTAGAGCGAGTGTCTAATTTTTTATAGATTCATAAGATACATTTAATTGAATCATGAAGGATTTAATAGTTTTTTTGTCTTGGTAAACTAGATACATACTCAAAATTATTATTACAATTGAAAACATAAAATACAAAAAGTATTTTCTTGGAGAAATCAATTATTATTCATAGTTTATCACTACATATCAATCACAAAACAATTCGTGTTATCCTATGGAAAATGAAACATAAGAATTGGGTGACCTAATATTCTTAGTAAGTGTAAGTGTATAGTGAATGATATGAATAAATAATGAATAATCCATATATGAAGGTAAATAGTTGAAACACATTCCATTTAATCAATATCTTGAGCATAATATGGAAGGAGTTAATGATTATCAAATAATTCCATATATATAATCACATGATATTAAAAACTTGAAAATGGATATTCTAACTAATTTTATAATCTCATAGAATATGAATAAATAAATTCATAATGATGGAAGGCATAATTTCATACATCTAAAACTTATTATTGGGGCTTTGTTCCAAGACATCTAAATAAATGGGTAAGTCCTCGGCCAAAACCCAATCTAGTTTGTATCATGATACCTAACGATGAATTGAAGGGGTATATATAACTGGGCCCCACCCATAAATTAATAATCCCAATGTATTCCTCATATGAAAGTGGTGAATAATAATAAAAATAAACATTCACATTAAAAATAATAATTTGAAATGTTAACAATTACCCCAATTAATAAACATAATCATAAACCATCCAGAGTAATGTGAATGGTATTAAACTGGTACATCTATAGTTAAACTAATCATAAACCATTCAGAGAAATATTAATGAATGTATCATTACAACATATCCCTAGTGTATAATAAATGCAATATATTTTTTATGTCATTACATGATAAAAATTCCATAAAAAGATCCATAAAAACATTTTCAAGGAAAACAACCTTTACATTTTGAAAATAATTTTTTTTTTAAAGTATTTTTTTTAAGAAATATTATTTCAAAATAACCATGAAATCTAGTAAAATAAGTTTTAAAATATTTATTTTTTACTATAGTGGAAAATTTCGTTCATGCCATAAACATTAAAATAATGATTCAATTCCCATTTTTGGTAAAATAAAGAGGCATTATTTTGAAAAATACTTGAAGATTCCATTAAGAAAATTATAAATTAATAATGGATAAACATTATATTAATAAATAATTTTGAAAAGGCAAAAAACATTTTTTAAAATATTTTAATAAAACATGGGTTTGTATGAAAAAAACTTTCATTCAAGGATAGAAATAAAGTCATATTTTCTTATAATCATTTTCTCAATCATTTTAAGTAACAAAGAATGTAAAAATGATAATGTTACATAAAAAATTTCATTAATAACCATATTTTAATAAAATATATTTATATTAAGATATAAACATCAACTATTCCCCCTAAGGTAGAGGTCAACATAAATAATCCTGAATAATGATGAGACTGTGAAATAAACCCTTACCACATTTGTAACTTCTGAATAATAAGACACATTAAATAAATGACATAAAATGAAACTTTATATAATATGAATACAAATATATTCATGACATAAAATATCAAAGTTTAAGTATATACACCACATAAAGGAAATAATTTGTAAATATGGAATATATCTCATGAATGTAAAAGTGAGATGGGAAACCCTTACCTCGGGTCTGATTTCCATAATACATGTGCATACCACATGTATAATGGTTTTAGGACTATAATTAAATTATATTACAACCATTATAATATTTATAATATTATATATGATCCAATTATTATATTTTACCACCCATTGGAAAATAATATTTCATTATTTTCATGTTTTAGGTGTTAACTACCTTGTTTTCTCATGCACAGTTTTCCATGAAAGTTTTATTTCTTTTTATTAAGAGATATATAATCTAAAGAGTTATAAAAATTTTATAAATATTATATTTATCCATTATATAAATTTTTAGAACCCTTTATTAATGTTTTACCCAGAAAATGAATCACATCACTTTGTGGAGACAATAGGTCATACGTATACACGAGCGCCGATATCATTACATTAATGGGTCAAAGGGTAAGGAAGTTGGTGATATATTAATTTTATAGAGTAAATAATATCTCTAATATATCACATATATTCATTAATTTTATCATTATTATATTTCATGTAAATCATAAGTGAAAAATGAAACACATTGCTTTGCGAGGTAGTTGTCTGCCATACAAAAGAGAGACATTATCGTATTTGAAATAGAATGGAACATAAAAAAGGTATATTTGATATTAAAATTAAATTAGTATAATAATATCATAAATATCATATAAATGGTTTAAATCCACAATTACATCCATCTTTGAAATGTGGTGATGGAAAATGAATGACATCGGTTCGCAAGGCGGTTGTTCTCTTTACCTGTAAATGAGGATTTTGAAACCCCTTCGGTGGAATAGGATAATGATTTAGCTTATTTAATTAAAATATTATCATATAATTATATGGAATATAATAATTTTTTTATATCATCATGGTATAATAATAATTTAAGTATGTGGGTGAGGAGATAATATAAAATACCTGGTTAGGGATCTTACCTCTTCTTCAGACAACTTCTTTGGTTTGCACCAAAATACATACTAGTTTGGATTTATGAAAATACTAAGGATTATAAAATGATATTACAGAATTAAGTAATTTATTTGGGTAGTTATTGGTAAAAAATGGTTTTGGAAGAGTGAATATGAGAGGAGATGGGTAACCTTTTATAAGTTTAATGATTGGAAAACTTGTAATTTTTTAAAGGAAAAAGGTGTGCCTGAATTTTTGAAATTCCAAAAGGCTCAAAAATTGGAAATTATAAAAATTATAATGGGTATGTTTTAAATATTTTCATAAAAGTGGTTTTTACAATATTTTGGGTCGTTTTTTACACTTATCTTTTAGCTTAACCTCAAGGTAAACACATTTTTTTCATACTCGTGGTAAATAAATTGTAATATTTATATTATTCATTATATATAGAATTAATTTACCTTATTATATAATATAAATTATTTTTATTCTCAATATGGAACCAATTTTTCAAAATTCAATTCATATAACTATCAAAATTTAGTTTAAACTCAATCCTGAAGATGTGACAATAAAGTGGGTTTTATAGAGAAAATGTTCAAAAGTTTACATTGTTTTCATATCACAGTTCAATTTAAAATTGACTAAAATGACATAACTTTTTTAAATTGTTATATAATTGAACTAATATTAAATTAAAACAAATTTTAAAAATAATTTAACATTTTATATAATTTAAATAAAAGGGCAGTTTTCTGTAAAAATCATTATTTTTTATTATTCATCAAAAAATATAACTTTTTAAAAAAAATTTAAAAAATTCACTATATGAAAATTTTGATAGAATTATTTCAAAAATGAATTTCACTTTATCAAATAATGTTTCAAAATGTTTCAAAAATAAAATTTATCAGAAATGTTCAAGTAGTGACGAAACTGTTTTCTTTTAGAAATATATTTTTTCGAACACATTTATTTTAATATAAAATGGTTATTATTTTATTTATAGTCAACAGATAGAAATTGAATTGAATTTTAAATTTTTTAAAACAAAATAAAAACATAATTTATTTAATAATATTTATACATACAAACATAATGGTTAGGTTATAATTATCAGGTTTAAGTAATAATAATTTAATTAGGTATCATGTTTCTATAAAATTCAACGTTTTGTTTATCATAAGCAATGAAAGAGATTGAATTTATTTAAAAAAATGCATCTTAATGTATCAGGATATTTTATTCTCTATTAATCATAGTGTAGTGATTCAAACATTCAATCGAATTTGATCTTACTATTTTAAAATCCATGGGGTGTAACATTCTCCCCCTTAAATAAATTGTTGCCTCACAATTTAATCTTCATCTCAATAATCAAGGGTTTTACATTTTCAAATAACATCATTGAAAACCCACATCATTATAAGGGTTAATAAAACATCATCTTGATAATATAGAAAGTGAAGTATGAAGGTATTTTGAAATAATTAGATAACTAGGTTTCCAAGTTAGAGAATATAAGTGGAAAGTGAAGATATGAAAATAAAATAAATAATAAATAATTATAGAGGTTTTTTTAGATCATTGATCAAAAGAAATTTGGTGATCTAAAGAAGGTTAAATACTACAACACCATAAATCTGTAAATGGTAAAAAGACCATAGATTCATAAAAAATAAAGTTATTAGAATAAAAATTTTGTTTCAAGATCCTTTTCTTGGATTTGAGGAATTACTTTACTATCTATGAATATAAGGAAATATACTTAATAACGTTTTGTAAAAAAATTAAACATGTTTGTGATTTTTAATCAATTCATACTTCATATATTACTCTAAAAGATGAATATCCAAAAGTAATTGTTATGCCTAAAGCACTAAAATTTAAATTTAATAGATAAATAGCTCAATAAAAGAATTACAAGTCATTATCATTTTTTATAAATATTTTATAAGACTAAAATAGTTAAGAAAATTTATCAACCAACACCCAAAGCTCAACTTAATCCATTACATAAATATATAACATTAAGGATAATCCAAAATATTTCTTTACCAAATTTAGAATAATGACACTAAATCAATATTATATTACCCGAAAAATATAAAGTGTCTCTTAATGTCACATTCCAAATATTTGAATACCTTGATCAATATAGAACCTCAATGAAAACAAGCATGCTTCCAAAAATGAAATCTCATGTTGTTGAATATATTACTTAAATCAAAACATATAGTAAAATCTATAAAATAAAACATAAAATATCAAATAAATAACCAATTTAATTCCACCGATACTATTTTATAAACATATCTTTATTATTATTATCTCATCATCGAGCATATATTAACACTTATCCTCCCTCAATAATGTGTGTTATAATAATTTCAACACTCCAATGAATCACTTTATTTGTACCATTCAACACATTATTTCAAATCCTTAATGAAATAAAAATATCGTAAAATTATTATACCTTTCATAATTCTTATAACTAAATTATCATTTATTAAGATACTCCTATAACATAATTTTTGAATCCAAACACAGGATTATTAATCATTCCACTTTGTATATAGTAAGAGTATAATATTTACCTTGATCCATTATCTTATTTTAAGGAATATTCTTTTAATGCTTTGAGAATTCATTTATTTAGTGCCCCATGTAATTAAAGATAAAGCATTGTAATTTTGTAGATTCTTTTTTGCCCTTATAATTGTGGGAATTGTGGATATTTTCTCCATGCTAAAATAAAACTCATTTTCCTTTTAAAAAAGTACCATGGTGTACCATTCCATAATTATCACATGTGGGAAAACACTTCTTTCCCTTCTTCCTCTTCTTCCTCTTATCTATTTTTTCATATTCCAAACTTTTATTTGATAGATTCCCATCAAAGCCATAATACATAGATAATTATTTATCTATAATGATATAGCGTGATAATATTTACTTATATGATGACATTTTTGGATATTAGTTTCTTTATAAATATATTATTAAGAACATAAATAAAATCATAATTTTTTCTCTTCGGATTGTGTGCATCTGTACATTTCCCATTCCTTATAAACGATTAAATACACTATATTAGAGCATAACATTATGAAACCGAATATATAATCCAGAAACTGGTCAAACACTTAACATAAATAGAAAAATTTATGCATAGATAATCTTATAATCCTAAACATGGTTTCTTTGGGGATATCCTTATTTTCAACTCCTATATAATTTTTTTAAAAGAAATTTGGATTTATCCTAAGTATATCCCCCAAGAGTGTCAAACTAGGTGTCCAGTAAATCCCATTTTTTAATACCAGGTGATGATCAATTCAATCCCAATACTCCCTTTTCAAAGTTATTATACTTAGGTACATCTGTTCCAGAACCACATCCACTTGTATATATATACAGGGATGTATTTTTTTATGAAAAACCACAAAAATATCTTCCTTAACAAATAATTAAGATGTTATTCCATACTCATCCTTAAAGAGTATCATTATTTTATGTTCACTATTATGTTGTTTCATAAATCTAAATCCCATGGTTTTTACGAAACATCCTCCAATAAAAACAATATTGACCCCAACACCAGTATCTTGAAGTTGGTGTCTACTTTATTACAGTGGTATAGAAAATAAGGAATCACATTCATAAGGACCTAATAGTTTAATAGTATAGGTAAACCAGATACATACATTTAATTATTATTACAATTAAAAACATAAAATACCCAAAGTATTTTCTATAAAAACACCATTATTCCTCATGGTTTATCCCTGCATATCAATCAAAAAACGCATCCCAGTATCATAGGGAATACAAAACATAATAAATGGGTGAGTTTAGATGCTCAATAAGGGTAAGTTTATAATGGAAGCTATGAATAAATAATGCATAATAAATATATAATGGTAAATAATCGAAATATATTATATTTAATCAATAACATGAACATAATGTCACGACCTGTCCCCCAGGACTCATTCCATGATTACCCCATGCCCGTCTTCCATAGGCCTGGGGCTGGTGACCAGCACGGGAAAGGTGTATCCCTATAACGAGAAGGTGTTGCCTTTAAACATGTACCAACACACATACTAGAATGCAACAAGATGTAACCATGAAGTAAACTATTGTAGTAAAGAGTGATGAAAGTGAAGGGGGACAGAATACAAGACCAACTGGAAAAAGTACAAGTACAACTGAAAAGTACAAAACAAATGAAAAGTGAAAAGAAAATCTTGGATTGTCAACCATAGATCCTACCTGAAGGGTAGGTACAGATCACCTCCTCAGCACTCCAGGTCTGCCCGTCTACTCCATGTACCACTTAGTCCTGGCTCCCTCAAACCTCAACCCAACTGCTTGTCATCAGCACAAGACACAACAAGGTGTAGGCGAAACCCATGTATGGGTGAGTATAACGTTACCTAGTAGGGACCCCGAGACCCCTGAAGGTCTCTTAGAATTATACAAATGAAGTCTGACCCACACAGGATCATATCCAACCTTCATAAGATGGGTCTCCAAAGCTATATGATTAGTTGCAAAGCTATATCATCTTATTCTATCAAGAGGCACTGCTGCTGACCATATGAAGTCTGACCCACACAGGATCGATAGGTAACTAACCCCCGAAATGAACCACAAAGGATATGATTAGTTGCAAAGCTATATCATCTTATTCTATCAAGAGGCACTGCTGCTGACCATATGAAGTCTGACCCACACAGGATCGATAGGTAACTAACCCCCGAAATGAACCACAAAGGATATGATCCATCCAGGATTGATAGGTATCTAACCCCTGTAATGATCCACACAGGATCTGATCCTCCTAGGATCGGTATATCATTGAACTATGATGGGTCGCTCTAAGGCTGGTCTTCGTCAGGTCATGAGGTTCTGATCAAAAAATACCGCTAGGTGCTGATCCACACAGGACCGCAGGGTGCTGATCCACACAAGACCACTAGGTTCTGATCCATACAGGACTGCTAGGTGTTGACCCACAAAGTATTGCTCAGTACTAACCTTCATAAGATGGGTCTCCAACCTTCTCCTCACTTCCAGCCATTGGATTCCTCGTACTCGGTATGCACGAGTTCCATAGAGTTCTCCACTAGAGATATAGATCATACCTAAACTACCACTAAGATCCATAAAGGAGTAACCCAAAGGGTCATCATGTCGTAAGGGTTCCAACCTGGCAGACGGTGCATAAATCGGAGGCCCAGTCTGTGAGTTATAAGCATTTTAGCTCTAGGGGCATGATTCGATTCGGGATCGATCCAACCTTGACATACACCAACTATCTCCAAAACTCATGTAGAGTATACCAAAAAGTATCATTTCGATCTAAGGGTCCTAGCGCTACATACGGTTCATCAAACAGACGCCCATTTCCCAAGTTATGGCCCTTTAAAAGTTTATACGCCTGGTTGGGCCTGGGTCTGGTCTGACCATGTCAGAATAACCTGACCCGACCCAGTCTAGACTGAGCCAAGGTCTGGCCCGTCCCGCAAGGGGGCATCCCACAAGGGTGGCCTAGACCATATAGGATGACCCACAAAGGGGTGGCCCATCCCGCAAGGGCGGTGGCCCGTGAGGGTTATGGCCCGCTAGGGCGGCGGCCCGTGAGGGCAACGGCCCGCTCGGGAGGCATCCTGGTCCGAGGTGGGGCACAACATGGCCTGACGTGGGGAATAGTATAGTCTGAGGGGGTTAACGGCCCAACCTGAGTGGGGCACAGTCCTGTCCAAGGTGGAGCACGGCCCGCTGTGGGGTCCTCCCTAGCCGGGGCGGGGGGTGTGACCCCCCGGTCTACTGAACTCCCAAACGGCCCAATGGCTGTTCGGTTTACGAAGTGGCAGCACTGCATGGGAATCACTCGGTCACCGTAGAACCCACCGGAGGCATGGGTTTGACCTCCTCGATAGCTTCTTTTTGCCGATGGTGCATTGGTAACGTTGCCTCCCTTTCCGTGGTTGGCCTTCGTGTCGGTCTCCTCCTCCATTCACAGCGGCTGATGAGCCACAACCCATTTCTCACCAGCCACGCGCGACAGCGTTCCCCACCAACTCTACATTTTTTTATTGTCATCCACTCTTCTGATAGCCTTGGATCTATGTCGTGGCCTCCTCTTGCGGTGTGAATCGGCGCACGACCTCCTTTGTAGTCGGTCGGTGTCGTCGCGCCGGCAGCCTTTCATGGAGGGTGTATGATTAGCAAGGTGGCGAAGGGTTTGGTACATGATTGTTAGGCCCTCTCCCTCCATGTTAGCTCTTAAACAAGGGGGAGGATAAAGGGGGTTAAATAAATTCACATGAATTCAAAACAATAAATCGAAACCCCTACCTCATAAACACATTAGAGATAACATGCACTTGAAAGTGAATTGTGTTCTTCATTCCCACAACCGGTTCCCAATGATGCCACTCATACGTTGTCCTTCGGTTCGTGGTTCAGTTTCACCTGTCACCTCCCACTAGGATTGGCTCTATCCTCAAAATATTCAGTGTCTCGACACTCATATAGCACTTCGTTTCTTAGTGATGTTGTGCTGATAACCCTTCCCAAACTCTATATATATAGGAGAGGGGGAGGGAAAGTAACGACGTGGGGAATTTATGGGGCTCATTTATTAATAAGATTCCTAATCTCCCCAACTTTTCGGTTACTTGTATTATAGGTTCAAGCCATTTAATGTCTTCACACACTACGGGCCCCACACACTTCTTATTCATTGGAGATTATGAAAGAAAATAAAATAATAAAATTATTTTATTTCATTTCTTTTAAAAAGTAACAAAACATAACTTTTTCTTTGGACCTACTATAGTCAAAGTGAAGCCTCCCTTAAAAAAATCATGGTGCTACTTATTCAACAGTTCCCTCGTATTTTTAATCCAAGCATTGGTTCAAAAGTTAGAAAATACCGATCACACGTTTACTAAAAGTACCCGAAAAGAAGTTCATAAATTCATTTTGGTCACATAGGCCCTTAGAATGAGGCACCGTCAATTTTCGCAGACTCATAATAATTCCATATAATTTAAAAAAAAATAAATGGAAAATCTGGGTCTTTACATTCTCCCCACCTTAGGGCTTTTTGTCCCTCAAATCCACAACATAGGCTAAGGAAACAAAAGGGGGTACTGAGTATGAATCTGAGTCTCCCACTCCCATGTCCTCTCCTGGAGGATCTAGTGATTCTAGTGAACGTGCAGTAGAGGTATCAACCACCCACAAAGGACATGTTCCTATCGATCCTCAATCTCCACTGGAACCTTCGTAAACTTCTCCCTATCATCGAAGTACATTATTCTGTGGTCGATGATGTGAGATGGTCCATGCACATATCTCCTCAGCTGGGATATGTGGAAGACGTCGTGCACCCTCTCCAACTATGGTGGAAGTGCCAAGTGGTATTCTACCTTGCCTATCCTTCGAAGTATCATAAAAGGTCCTATAAAACTCAGTGATAACTTTCTGCCACAGCCAAATTTCCTTAGTCCCCATCAAGGAGAGACTCGAATGAATATGTTGACCCCCTCCTAGAACTCCAAAGTTCTTCGCCTTCTATCATCATAAGAATTATGCTTGCTCTGTGCAGTCTTCATCTACTCCTAGATGGTCTGCACCTTCTCTATGGTAGCCCGTACCATCTTTGGACCCATAAGTGATGACTCCCCTAGGTATGACCAGCATAGAGGTGATATGAAAGGTCTACCGTATATGGCCATGAATGGTGCCATACTGATGGTGGAGTGATAATTGTTGTTGCATGCGAACTCCACTAAGGGCAAGTGATCCTCCGAAATGTGACCAAAATCTAGGACGCATGCACGAATCATATCCTCCAGTGTCTCTATGGTCCGCTCTATCTGACCATCCATTTGTGGATGAAAGGCGGCGCTCAAATTCCATTGAGTCCTGAATGCCTCCTGTAATCCTTTCCATAACTAGGTTGTAAAATATGTGTCATGGTCGAAGATGATTGTCGATGGCACCCCATGAAGTCACACAAACCCTTATACGTAGAGGTGTCCCTATCCCTCTACTGATCCCTGCTCTCAGATAAGTAGGAAGTGGGCCGACTTGGTGAGATGGTCATCAATAACCCAAATATAATCATGGCCCCTAGAAGTATGTAGAAGTCCTATCACAAATTCTATAGAGATCTCATCCCACTTCCACATTATCACCTCTAGTGGATGTGTGAAGCCTGCTATAACCCGATGCTCGGCCTTCACTTGCTGAAAAGTGAGGCATTAGGAAACAAACTCTACTATATCCATCTTTATCACTAGCCACCAGTGCTAACGCTAGAGCTCCTAGTACATCTTTGCTACACCATGATGTACCTCCAGAGGGGACGTATTGAACTCCCTCAACACCACCTCCCATAATGCCACTAGTACCATTGTACGTCCTCTGAAGAGGATGACATGCTCCCCACCTTTAGAAAAGCATTTATGTGCATATCCTGAGGATTTATGAGAATGTAGAGCCTCATAATCAATGTCCCCAAGCTACGCTTCCTTGAATCGTTGAAGGAGTGGGGGACTGACTGTCATAGAATAGAGGTAATATGCTATATCTCTATCCACAAAAGATATCTGCATCATGGCTAGCTGCTATGTCGCCTAACTCAGCAACTGCAGACCAGACCTCCTACTGAGTGCATCTGCTACCACGTTCCCCTTCCCAAGAGTATAGAATATCTCAAAGTCATAGTCCTGGAAGAACTCTAGCCATCGTCATTGTCTCCGGTTCAGGTCCTTGTGAGAGAAGATATACCAGAGACTCGTGTGATTAGAGTAGACTGTAAAGTATTTTCCCATCAAGTAATGTCGCCACATCTTCAAGGTGAAGATCACTACTACTAACAACAGGTATGGGTAGCATAGTTCTTCTCATGTAGTATCATCTATCAACAGCTATAGGCGATCCCTACTTTCTCCGGCATAATGACACACCCATTTCTGGTCCCTGATGCATCGTAGTATACTACATACCCAATTCCTTCTTCTGGTAGCCTCAAGATGGGGGCACTCTTCAGTCTCTGCCTCAGCTTCTAAAAACTATGTCAGCATCTCTCTTTCCATACGAAGGGCTTCCTATTCTTCATTAATGCTGAAAAGGAGGCTACAATTCTTGAAATTTCAAGCACGAATATCTAGTAGTATCTAGACAACCTCAAAAAAACTCCTCACCTCGGTCACACTCTTGGGTGGCTCCCAAGAATGTACAACCTCTACCATCGTTGGATCCACTGTAACTCTACCCTCCGAGAAAAAAATTTATAGAAAGTGGACCTCTCATATCCATAACTGGCACTAAGAGATATTACTACAAAGCTGGTTCTCTCGGAGTGTATCCAGAACTATCTACAGATGATAGGAATGCTCCTCCTCCTTTGCTGAGTATATCAAGATGTCATTGATGAAAACCACCACAAAGAGATCGAGGTATGGCTGAAATATACTGTTCATGTGTCCCATGAACACTAATGGGGATTTGGTCACACCGAAAGGCATAACCAAGAACTCATAGTGGTCATACCGATATCTGAAGGCCATCTTCTAGACATCCTCATCTCGTGATCTGAGCTGATGATAGCCTGATCTGAGTTCTATCTTTGAAAACAAGTGATATCCCTTCACCTGATCAAAAAGATTATCAGTATTAATAAGTGGATACTTGTTCTTAACAGTCACTTGGTTCAGGCATCGATAGTCCACACGGAGTCTCAATCTCCCATCTTCCATCTTGGTGAACAAAATCAGGGATGCCCATGGAGAAATGTCGGGCCTTATGAACCCCTTGCTTTGAATGTCCTCCAACTATACCTGTAACTCACGAATATCTGTAGGATCCATCCGATATTCTGGTGTATATATCAGTGTCATCCTAGGGTATAGGATGATGTAAATGTCTACCTATCTACATGGAGGTAGTCCTGGAACATCATCCGGAAATACATAGTTATACTGGTCCACCACTATCGGATAGCTCTGACTCTCAACATCTACTACTCTGAGGGTAAGTCTAGCTAACTAATGTGTAATCGGTTGCACCCTCCTCTGGGTAAGTCCATCATGTGCCGTAAAGGATCCTTTCTCGCCAGTAAGGGAAAACTCTGTCCCATCCGTGCGTACACACCACACATTGTGCCTAATACAATCAATCTGAGCATGGAATATGGATAACCAGTCCATACACAAGATGACATCGTAAGGCCACGATGCCACTACTAGGAGATCCTAGCTGAAGCTCTCACCTCCTAGAGGAATCTCACATAGCCAACACTAATGGATAATCATCAAATCTTCTTTCTTAGGAGTCTCTATCCATAAGGACCGAGCCAATGGCTCCACCAGAATCTCCGAGCTCCAAAAGATGGTCATGGAAATAAAAGTTTGACCGGAACCTGTGTATATAAGTACTGGAGCTACGGTGGAGTGGACATAGATCGTACATCTAATCATCTCCATAGCACTATGGTTGTAGGCTTCAGCTGCCAAGAGCTAGGCTCATCCCTATCCACCTGCTCCCTGTGGTCAGGGTGGACCACCTGGTGATGGTGGCAGTAGAACCTCATATCACCACCCACCAGCTAATGCATAGACAACTCTTCTACCATGTCCACATACTTCTTGCGGACCTCCTTGATCGAACCACTGCCTCTACCTCGGCGGTCCCTCGACCATCTATTGGTCATCTGTACAATGGTCCAGGCAATCGTGATCCATGTGAACCTACACGCCAAATGTGTAACACTTCTTGTGCCTTTCCTGACTACATCTACCTCACGAGCCCCACACCTCTGACCCTGCATCCTAGGGTCATCCACCAGAAGGTCTGGTCCACTTGGACCTTTGTGTCATCTTCCAGCTGCCTACTGCCTAGAAGAGACTGGCTTCTAATATCCCCTTAAGGTTGGCTGGTGTTCCAACCTAGTGGAAAACTCTGGCTACAGCCTCTGACCAACCCTCAGCCGCCTGCGGGTCTATCTTTCTTTGAAACCTCGGAGGCGTCTACTGTTGAAACTCGTGCAACACACTCATACAGTGTGCAACCTCTACTGGTGGGGATGGTGTAAATGGCTTTCCAATGGGTATTGGTGGTGTTGGTACACCACCCAAAGGTGATAATGTCGTAAGAGGGCCTTGTATCAAGGCCTCATTACTCGGTGGGCTGTCATCGCGTACTCTATCAAGAATCTTGGTTAGCTATCTACATGGAGTAATCCTGAATAAAGACAGGTGTTCCACAGTCAAAAAGTAATACCTGGTCATCTGACTCAAGAATAAATCAAAAGGAAAAACTTTCCAAAAACACACGCAGTCAGTTTTTTTGTGCACTGAGTCAGAAATCAGAATTCAAGGTCCTAGTGTATGGATACGTCGACCGCCACACAAACACAGGACTCCCCAAACTAAAAACCATACTCATAACACTTAACACTATTGATAAATTGAAAAGATCTGAGTCCTAGTTCTTTGGTGGAACTTAATCCTGTGATACCACTTTTTCACGACCCATCCCATGGGGCTCATGTCGTGACTAACCCATGCCCGCCTTCCATAGGCCAGGGGCTGGCGACTAGCACCAGAAAGGCATATCCCTATAATGGGAAGGAATTTCATTTAAACCTATACAAAAACATAGACTAGAATGCAACAAGATTCAACCACAAAGTAAACTGCTATAGTAAAGAGTGCTGAATATGAAGGGGGCAGAATACAAGCCCAACTGGAAAAAGTTCAAGTACAACTAAAAAAGTAAAAAATAGCTAAAAAGTGAAAGGAAGCTCATTGATAATCCACCACGTATCCTACCTGAAGGGTAGGTATAGATCTCCTCCTTAAAACACCACATTTTCCTGTCTCATCCATGTACCGCCTATTCCTGGCTCCCTCAAACCTCAGGCCAGCGGCTCATCATCTGCACAAGACACAACAAGGTGTGGGAGAAGCCTGTTCAGGGGTGAGTATAACCATACCCAGTAGGGGCCCTGAGACCCCCGAAGGTCTCTCAGAATTCAAAAATGTTAAAACCAAAAATCATGATCTCAATCTCAAAACACAAGCAATAGACACAGCTCAATTAGAGTCTCAGGTCAAACATGGTTTTCAGTGAATTATAGAAGTACAAATGATTATCCATGAAGCTCGATCATATTATTCGGTAAAGAGGTACTACTGCTAACCATACAGAGTTTGACCCACATAGGATCTATAAGTAACTAAAAACTATAATGACCCACATAGGATATGATCCACCCAGGATCGATAGGTAACTAACCCCTAAAATGACCCACACATGATCTGATCCGCCTAGGATCATTATATCGTTGTACCACGGCGGGCCGCTCAAAGTCCAGTCCTCATCGAGTCGTGAGGTGATGATCCACACAAGACCGCTAGGCGCTGATCCACACAGGACCACTAGCTACTGATCCACAAAGGACTGCTAGGTGCTGACCCACATAGGATCACTCGGTACTAACCTCCATATGATCTGTCTCCAACCTCTGCCTCACTGCAAGCCACTGGATTCCCCACACCCGGTGCGCTCGAGTTCCATAGAGTCTGCCACTCAAAATATCAGTCCTACCTCTACTGCCACTAAGCTCCAAAAATGAGTAAACCAAAGGGCAACCATGTCGTAAGGGTTCAAACGCGACAGATGACACGTCAATCAGATGCTCGGTCTATGAGTTTTATGTGTTTTAGCTCTGGGGGCCCAGTTTGATTCAGGTTCGATCCAACCCAAATGTACTCCAACTATATTAAACACTCAATTGGAGTATATAGAAAAGGATACTCTTGATCCAAGTGTCCTATCACCACAGACGGTTCGTCAAATGAACGCCCGGTTCCCAA
Source organism: Viscum album (assembly GCA_963277665.1). Classification (NCBI taxonomy): domain Eukaryota; kingdom Viridiplantae; phylum Streptophyta; class Magnoliopsida; order Santalales; family Viscaceae; genus Viscum; species Viscum album. Next base: position 1,715,827,235 of record OY728122.1, read on the forward strand.
GTTATGGCCTATTAAAAGTTTCTAGGCCCGGTTGGGCCAGGGTCCGGTCTGACCCTGTCGGACTAACCCAGCCCAACCCGGTCTGGGCGGGGCCAAGGTCCAACCCAGACCGCAAGGGGGGAATCCCACAATGGGAATCCCTTAAGGGCAGCCTGACCTGTATAGGACGGCCGCAAAGGGGCATCCCACAAAGGCGACGACCCGGAAAGGCGGTGGCCCGGTCCGAGGGGGAGCATGGCCCGGTCCGAGGTGGGGCGCGGTCCGGTCCAAAGTGGAGCGCGGCCCGACCCAAGGGGGAGGATTATGGTCTGAGGGAAAGTACGGACCACTGTGGGGTCCGCCCTAGCTGGTGCGGTGGGTGTGACCCCCCAGTCTCCAGAACTCACGAACGGCCCGAAGGACGTTCAGTTTGCGAAGCGGCGGTGCCGCGTGGGCGTCTCACGGTCACTGCGGAACCCACTAGAGGTGGGTTTTCGGCCTCCACCATGGCTTTGACCATGGATTATCCTTTCCAATGGTGCACTGGTCATGGCACCTCCCACTCGCCAACGGCACGGTGGTCGTTCCGCCTCCTTTTCTGCAGTCTGCCGTCATGTCGATCGCCTTTTCGGTTTGTCATGGCTGATGAGTCATGGCCCTTTTCTCACCAGAGGAGTGCGCCAGTGCACCACATAGCCTCCATGGTCGGCCGGTGTCAGCTGCTTCGATGACTGTTGTGGCTCTATTCCATGACCTCCTCTTGTGGCGTGCATCCACGCACAGCCTCCTTCATAGCCGGTCAGTGTCGCCGTGTCGGCGGCCTTCCATGGAGGGCTTAATATTAGCAAAGTGGTGGAGGGTTCGGTTCATGTTCATTAGGACTGCACCCTTCGTATTAGCTCATAAAAAAAGGGTAGGATAAAGGGGATTAAATAAATTCACTAGAATTATAAACAATAAATTAAAAACCCTACCTTGTAAACCCGTTGTAGATCACCCGCGCTTGAAGGGGGATCGTATTCTTCGTTCCCGAAACCAGTTCCCAACAACGCCACTCGTATATTGTCCTTCGGTTCATGGTTTAGTGTCACCCATCACCTCCTACTGGTATCGGCTTCATCCTCTAAGGGTTAGGCATCTCAGCACTCCTTCAACACTTGGTTGATTGGTGATTCTATGCCAATACCCCATCTCAAACTCCATATATATTGGAGAGGGGGAGGGTAAGTAACAACGTTGGGAATTAATTAGGCTCATTTATAAGGAAGATTCCTAATCTCCCTAACATTGATGCTACTTATATTATAGGGTCAATCCATTTAATGGATTGACACACCGTTGGCCCCACACACTTCTTATTCGTTGGAGGTTATGAAAGAAAATAAAATAACAAAATTATTTCTTTTATTTTCTTTTAAAAAGTCACAAAACATAACTCATTATTCAGACCTACTATGGTCAAACTGAATCCTCCCTTAAGTGAATCTCGGTGTTGCGAATTCAATGATTCCCTCAGATTTTTAATCCAAGCAATAGTTCAAAAGTTAGAAAATGTCGCTCACTCGTTTACTGAACATACCCGAAAAAAGTTTATAAATTCATTCTGGGCACACCGGGCCTCGGAATCGGGCACCGTCAATTTTTGTAGACTCATAATAATTCCATATAATTTAAAAAAAATACATGGAAAATCTGGGTCATTACACATAATATTTTAGAAATAAATGATGATCAAATAATGTTGTATAAATAATCACAAGATCTTGAAAACATAACCATGGATATTATAACTAATTGAATAATCACATGGAATTTCAATAACTAAATTCATAATGACGGAATCCAAAATTCATGAATCTTGATGCATACCGTTGAGGCCTTATGACAAGAAATCTAAATAAATGGGTAAGGCATCAGCCAAAACTAAATCTAGTTGTCTCATTAGACCTACTGATTCATCGAGGGGCTATTTATAACCAAGACCTACCCATCACATAAAAATTCCAATTCATTCCTCATATGAAAGGGGGGAAACATAATAATTATAAAAATTGTCATTTAAAAAACACTATATGAAATGTTAACAATTACCCTATTTAATAAACATAATCATAAACCATCCAGAGTAATATGAATGGTATAAAATTGGTAATCCCCAGTCAAACTGATCATAATCCATCCTGAAAAAACTAATCATTGTATCATTACAATATATCCCAAGTGGATCATAATTAAAATAATGTTTTTATTTTTTTAATGAATAAAAATACCATAAAAATATCCTTAAAACAGTTTTGAGGAAAATAAAATTTTAATTTTGAAAATCACATTTTAGAAGAAAAAAATCAAAACACATTTTTAAAATACTTTTCTATCATAATATCCTTAAAATATTTTCAAATAATTTTTTAAACATTGAGTTTATAGGATTGTGGAAAATTTATTCAAGTCATATACGGTAAGACAAATATTTCGTTCACATTTAGGTAAAAGTGAAATGACCATTCTTTTGAAAAAAAAATGAGTATTCATTTCAAACCACTTTTTAAAAAGTAAAAATTTGTAAAAAAGACTTTAATAATTAATTTTTAAAAGGTTATTAACATTTTAAAAACACTTTTAGAAAACATGGGTTTTGATGAAAAAGGATTTCTGACCAAAGAGAGAAATAAGGTAAGATTTTATTAAAAACGTTTTCTAAATTATTTTATATAATTAAGTGTGTAAAAATGGTACAATTACTTTAATAAGTTCATGAATAAATAGTGGTGACGAAAATATATTTATTTTAAGATATAAATATCAAATAATTTCCCAAAGGCAGACTTAAACATAAACAATCTTGAATATTTTATGAGATTGTGAAATAAACCCTTACCACATTGGTAACATCTAAATCGTAATACCCCTAAAATAAATGATGTAAAATAAAACATCAAATCCTATAAATATAAATATAATTGTGATATAATAAATCAAATTTTTATTATATATGGAACACAAAGAAAGTAAGTGGTGAATTGGGAATATGTCTCACTGAATTAAAAGTTATATGGGAAACCCTTACCTCGAGTCTAATTTTCTTCATACATCTCTATACCTAGGATATAATGGTTTTAATTGTGGTATTAAATTATAAAAGTTCCATAATAATATTTTCAATATCATATATGATCCTTTTATAACATTTTAATAGCCATTTCATTAATAATATTTAATTATTTTCATTGTTATGTGTGCTAACTGCCTTGTTTTCTCATGAAAGTTTTGTCATAAAAGTTCGGGTTCTTATCATAGGATATATATATATAATATAATATAAATAATGTTAAATAATTTTTTAAATATAGTATTTACTTATTATATACATTTTTATAACTATTTATTATATTTTGATTTGGAAAATGAATCACATCACCTCATTGAGACAGTAGGTCACACGTATGCACGAGCGGCGATATCATTTCGTTAATGAATAAAAGGGTAAGGAATTGGGTGACATATTAATTTTAAAAATAAATATAATCTCATATATATATCACATATATTAATTAATTTTATCTTTATTATATTACACCTAAATCATAACTCAAAAATGAACAACATCGCTACGTGAGGTGGTTGTCCACCATACACACGAGCGATGTTTTCTTAATTGAAACATAATGGAATGTAAAAAGGTATTACTGATATTTAAATTATATAAGTATAATAAAATCTGAAATCTAATAAAGAAAATTTAAATTCATCATTAGATTCATCCTTCAAATGTGGTGATGGAAAATGAATGACATAAATTCACAAGGCAGTAGACCTCCATAGACATGAATGATGATTTCATAACCCATTTGATGGAAGAGTAGGAGGGTTTAGGTTATATATTTAACATAATGACCTATAATTATAATGATGGTATGTAATTAATGAAGTTAAATGGGTATTTTATTCCCAAACCAATGTATTTTGGATTAATGAAGAGTATAGGAGATGAGGAGGCCTTTTATAAGTGAGGTGAGTAGAACACTTGTGACTTTTAGAAAGAGAAATCTGTACCCAAATATTTCACTTGAAAAAAGGATACAAAATGGTAAATTATCTATCCTAGAATATATATATATATATATAATGTCTAAATATGAACATAAAATTAGTGTTGGACATATTTTTGATCATTTTTAACTCTTATCATTTTAGTTTAATCCTCAGGAAAACCAATTTTTACCCTAATCTCTGTAAATAATTTTAATTATTTTACAATTATTTATGGTCAAAACTAGGTTGATCTTATCAGATAATAAAAATTTTGATTATTAAAAATTTTAATCCATTTTTCAAACTTCCATTCATAAATCTGAAAATTTTTAATTTAAAATTAATCCGAGAGACGCGATGAGAAAGTGAGATTTCCAAGAGAAAATGTTCAAAAGTTTACAAAGTTTTATAATAAAAGTCAATATTAAATTTATTTAAGTGACCTAAATTAGTTAAATTGTAAAAAAATCAAGTAATTTTACTTTAAATACAATTTAAAATATAATTTTACTTTTTAAATAATTTAAGCAAAAATACAGTTTTCAGTAAAAATTAGTATTTTCATTATGCATAAAAATGAAACTTTTGAGGAAAATATCAAAAATACTCACTAATATGATTATGATATTATGATTTAAAAATTATTGTTTCAAATAAATTTTATAAAAATTACAAAAAATAATTTTATCATTAGTGTGCATGAAGTGACAAAACCATTTTCTTTGACAAATGTATTTTTTCTAAAAATGTTTATTTTACATTAAATTGATACTTATTTTGTTTCTAATAAATAGATGATGATTGAATTTTTTTATAAATGTGTAATCTATAAAATTTTCATAATTTATTTAGTATTATTTATTCTCACTGACTAAATAACTAGGTTATAATGGCCATGTTTAAATAATAATATTTTATTTGAGTATCATCTTTCATTATAATTAGGTATTGTGGGAATCACAAGCTATCAAAGAGATTGGATTTATTTAAAAATAAATGTATCGTAAAGTATCAGGATGTTATATTCTCTTATAATATTAGTTTTGTGTGTTATACAAGCTATTTAATATGATGTTCCTATTTTAAAATATTGGGGTGTTACGTTCTCGCCCATAAATAAATTATGACCACACAAATTAATAATTATGTTGATAATAAAGGGTTTTACAATTGGAAATAACATCATTAAAAACCCAAATAATGAAAAAGGTTAATAAAATATCCTCTTGAAAATAGTTAAAGGTAAGTATGAAGCTCATCTAGAATAATTACATAACTAGGTTTCTAAGTAAGAGAATATAGGTTGCAAGTGAAGATATGGAAATGAAAGAAAAGAGTAAATAATTATAAAGGTTGTTTGAGATCATTGATCATAGGAAATTAGGTGTTCAATAGAAGGTTAAACACCACAAAAGCATACATCTATAAATGGTTAAAATACAATTGGTTCATCGGAAATGAAGTTATTAGGATAAAATTTTTCTTTCAAGATCCTTTTCCTATAGATGTGGAATTCCATTACTATTTAATAATATAAGGAAATATACTTACTTGATATCCTTATATAAGAATAATTTCATCCTTTATATGTGGTTTGATCAATTTTTAATTCTCTCTTACTCCCAATAATGAATATCACAGAGGAATGCTTATAAACCCCCAATCACTATCTACCGGACTCAGTCCTTATAAAATGTTGTGCATTTTTACAAAAATAAATTAAAAAAATACACAACATTTGAATTGAATATCAGGATATTATACCAGTCTAGGTATTAGAGAATTAGAATCCAGAAATAAATATCAATACAACTATGAAAAATTTAGAATTCACTAAATAATAAATCTTTAACACACTCTTTCCATTTTAGAAATTAATTGTAGCATGGTTGTTAAACCTATAGGAGTAATTAAAATACATAGGGTGATCCCAAAATTCACATTAAGTGGTTTAAAAAAATATTAAATTCTTTTAAATTATTTCCTGAAAATTTAAATAAACATACTTAAAAAAATATTTTCAAAAATGCCTAAAAACATTTAGAAACCTAGTTTCACCAAAACACTGATAACAGAAAATTCATTGGGGGATGCCTCTCCAAAAAATAATGGTGGGTCATTAATGGTACATGGTAGACCATTCCTAAAATCCATACATAAGGACACCAGTCATTTCATATACTTATGGCTTCAATCCCCATAACATCTCTTAATTTATCAGTGCCAAATTTTGGAAAATATTTTCTCACGGTCTGGCCTTTCCCATATCGATCCTAAAACATTTTCAAAATATCTACATAGAAATAATTCCTTCAAAATTAGAATCATTTACATACTACAGAATGTTCTAAAATAATTTAGAGAGATAATACCATGCTTGATAAAAACCCATTATTATTTGAAACCATAAATGGTATAAGTGTGTGCATTATCTCAAAATGCTTGGAGCGCCGCATATGAGCTAGATGATGGACATACCTATTCATGCATGACATAACAGAAGATGTAGTTGTGAGTACACAAATGAAATGATAACTTATTTCATAACTTCACATAAAATGATAAGATTTATCTCAAGAATTTGGTCAAACACGATTATTATAGTAATTTAAACATACATAAATCCTTAAACTTAGGTTGGAGGATGATAAATACAATATATAATTTCTAAATAAATGAGAAATATTGTCCATACTTCAGTTTTTTATACTTAAATTCATATATATATATATATATATATTGAAAATCTTAAGCTATATGAGTGTATATATGTATGTGTATACACACAAATATGTAAATATTTATATAAAAATAATAATTCAATAAACTAAAATCACACCCTTAAAACTATAATATTTTAAAACTATATCTTTTAAATTGATAAAATTTATCATATTTTCAAATTTAATTAGAAAGATATGATTTTTCATATATATATATATTCAAAATCAATTAAAAATAATAAAAATCTATTGAAAAATATGGTTGAAAATAAATCCCTTACTTGTTTTTTTGGAAACTGAAGGGAAATAAAAATATGTTGTCTGCTTAATAACTTCAACCAAAGAAGGGGTTTGGCTTGGGACTTTGAATCCCAAAGGAAGGGTTCCCCATGGGTCTCACATATTTAAAAAAAAATAAGCTATCATAAGCTTATTAGAGAATCTTATCTATTATTATTATTTTCTTTAAAACAAAACTAATTAAATGTAGTCATTAAGGTGGTGTAAGCTTCTTAGATAAGCTTCAATTACTTTTGTTTTATCCAACCTGTTTTTCCTTTTCCATTTGTCATTTTTGTTCCCTGATCCACAATTCAACTAATTTCTTCATTTATTATTATTCAAATTCATAATTAATTTTTGACTTTTATGTATCAAGTCATCATTATAAGTTAAATTTATTATTATTTTATCATGGAATAAGTCATTGGATCCTTATATTTCTTTTATCATTTATCGTTATTCTAAAAATTATTATCTCTCTTTTTTAAATCCAATTGTGTATCTTATATATATATATATATATATATTTATTTATTTATTTATTTATTTTTTATTAATACATATACATATATATTAAAATAAATGTATATTATATATATATTTAGTATTTAAAAAACTAATAAAAATCACGTTTTTTTAACACTTGTATAAAAGTGTGTTTTTTATAATAAAATAGTTATATATTTTTATAATTTATAAATTTTATAAAATTAAAACATAAAATACTTCCATATATTTTTAAAATATATTATCTTTAAAATATTAATAATAATAGTTTTCATATAAAAATATTTTACCCTTAATTATTATAAAATCGTTAAAACAAAATATAATTGTAATATTTTGTTTATTTCAAACTAATGGTAAAAATTTAATAATAAATACTAAATAAATCCATAATCAAGATAAATTACTATTTAAATTTTCTTGGGGTGTTAAATTCCCCCCCCCCCCTAAATTAATTATGTCCTCGTAATTCGACCTTACATATAGGATTTGTTTTTTAATGGTGGCATACTTAAATTATTTATTTGGTCAAATTTTTTAAAGTTATCTAGAAAATTGCTCTGATATCAAGTATAATGCCCTGAGCATGAGATATCAGAAACATACCTTAAAAATATTGTGTATTCTTTTATAAAAATAAATTGAATAAATACACCACATTTGAATTACATACCAAGATCTCTTACCGGTCTAGGTTTTAGAGAATTAGAAACCAGAAATACATATCAATACAACTGTGCAAAATTTAGAATTCACTAAACATTAAATCTTTGGTGCACTCCTTATATTTTATAAATTCATCATAGCATAGTTTTTAAACCTATTTTAGTAATTAAAATACATAGGGTGAGCATAAAATTTCAGTAAGGGGTTTAAAAAAATAATAAATTACTTTAAATGATTTCTTGAAAATTTAAATAAACATACTTAAAAAATATATTTTCAAAAAAACTTGAATACCTTTAGAAAATTAGGTATGATAACCAAAAATTAATTGGGGATTCTCTTAAAAAAATAATTTTATGTGGGTTATTAACAGTACATGGAAGACCATGTCTAAAATCCATACCTAAGGCCACCAGTCATTTCATAGACTTACAGGTTCACTCCCCTAACGTCGCTTAATTTACTAGTACCAAATTTTCTAAAACATTTCCTTATGGTCTTTTCATTCCCATCATGGTCCCAAAACATTATCAAAATATCTACATAGTAATAATTCCTTATAAAAGAGAGTTATCAACCTACTCCAAAAAGATTCCAAAATCATTTAGAGAGATAATCCCATGCTTGATAACACCCATTATTATTTGAAAACATAAACGGTATATGTGTGTGAATGATCTCAAAATTCTTGGATTGTCACATAGGAGATAGATGATGGTCATACCTATTCATGCATGACATGGAAGAAGACGTAGTAACGAGTAAGAACATGAAATGATAACTTATTTCATAACTTCCAATAAAATGATAAGATTTATCTCAAGCATTAGATCAAACAAGATGATTATATGAATTTAAACATACATAAATCCTTAAACTTAGGTTTGGAGGATGATAAATACTATTTATAATTTTTAAATAAATTAGAATGATTGGCCATACTTAAGTTGTTTATACTTAAATGCATATATATTAATGCTAAAAATATTAAGCTATATGTTTGTATATATTCATATTTATTCACACATATATGTAAATACTTGTATTAAAATCATAACTCGAAAAACAAAAATAACACCCTTACAACTATAATATTTTAAAACTATATCTTTTAAATGAAGAAAATTTATCATATTTTCAAATTTAATTCGAAAGATATGATTTTTCATATATATATATGTGTGTGTGTGTGTGTGTTTAAAAAATCAATTGAAAATGATAAAATCTCTTACAAAATATAGTTGAAAATAAATCCCTTACAATTTTTTGGAAATCGAAGGGAAGTGTAAATATGTTTCCTTCTTAAGAACTTGAACAAAATAAGTGGTTTGGCTTGAAACATCATATCATAGAGGAAAGGTTCTCCATGGGTCTCACATATTTAAAAAAATTAATTTGGCCCAAGATTCTTAGAGAAGCTTGGTTATTGATCTTATTTTATTTTAAACAAAACTAATGTAATAAAATTATTAAGGTGGTGTAAGCTTCTTATAGAATCTTCAATTATTTTTATTTTATCCAACACACTTTTCCCTTTCCATTTGTCATTTTTGTGTCGTGTTCCATGTTTAAACTATTGTTTTCATTTATTATTATTCAAATTCATTATTCATTTTTGACTTTTAAGTCTCAAGTCATCATTATTAGTTAATGTTATTATTATTTTTTCAAGGAATCAATCGTTGGGACCTTATATTTCTTTTATCATTTATAGTCTTTTTAATAATTATTATCTCCTTTTTTTAAATCCAATCATGTATCTTATATATATATATAGTCATTTTTTATTTTATATTAATACATATTTATATTAAACCAAACATATAATATATAAATATATAATTTTTTTTACAACTAAATAAAATCATGTATTTAAACACCTATATAAAAGTGTGTTTCCTTATAATAAAATAATTATATATTTTTATAATTTATAAATTTTATAAAATACAAACATTATATACTTCCATATATTTATAAAATATATTATCTTAAAAATATTAATAATAATAATTTTCATTTAAAAATATTTTACCCTTAATTATTATAAAAATTTTAAAACAAAATATAATTTTTATATTTTATTTAGCTCAAAATAATGGTAAAATTTAAATATTAAATATTAAATAAATCCTTAATTAAGATATATTACTATTTAAATTTTCTTGGGGTGTTATAATATTTATTCTTGATTCACTATAATTAATGATTAGCATATCAATAACTCAATAAAATAATTACAATTAAATCCTCTTATCTATAGATATATTACAAGACAAAAACGGTTTGAACAATTTATAAAATAATATAAAAATTTCAACTTAATTCATTCCATAAATATTTAACATTAAGTTTCATCCAAAATATGTCTTGAACAAATTTAAAAGGAAGGTAATGAAATCAATATTATATTACCCAAACAATATAAAGTGTATCTTAAAGTCACATTCCCAATATGTGAATACCTTGATCACCATAAATCCATAATGAAAACATTAATGCTTCCAAAAATAAATTGTCATATTTTCAAATATATTTCTCAAATAGAAACATTTAGTGAACTCCAATGAAAAACATAAACCATCAAATCAATGAGTAATTCTATTTCCCCAATCGTATTCCATAAATATCCCTTTATCATTTCTATCTCATCATAGAGAATACATTTATCCTTATCCTCCCTCAATCATGTGTTTTCCAAGAATTTAAATTTTCTACTGAATCGCTTTTATTTGTACCATTAAACACGTGATTCCAAATCTATAAATAAAAATTAGTGTAGTACAATCCTAATACCTTTTATAATTCTTATAACCAGAGTATCATTGATTAAGATACTCCTATAACATAATTCTTGAATCCAAACACAATAAAATTAATCATTCCACTTCATTTATAGTAATAACATAATTCTGACTATGATCTCGTAGCAGATTTTGAGGTATATTTCTGTGACTGTTAGGGAAATAATTTGTGTAGTTCCTCAGAGCCTTATATTTAAAGAAATATACTTTGAAATATTATTGTTTGGCCTTGAAATCCTAATCATGGTGGCCTTTTTTACACAGTTACAGAGAACTCATTTTCCTTTTAAGGAAATACTATGGTGTTTCATTCAACAATTATCACATGAAGAAAAAAGTCTTCATTCCCTTCTTCCCCTTATCTATTTTTTCTTTTTAGTCATCTTATTCTCAATATTCCCTTAGAAGAAATAATACATAGATGATTATTTATTTGTCTTGATAAAATATGACATTATGTCCTCATTTGATGAAAATTTTTAGTAGGCTAGTTTACCTCAAAAATATTGTCTTAATATCATAAAATAAATGTTCATTAATACCCTCTGGATTACAAGCATTGATACGGTTCCCATTCCTCAAGTTAAGTGGAATTTATAAATGATTAAATACACTATATTTGATCATAAAATTTTAAAATAAAATATATAATCCCAAAAATAGTGAAACACTTCACATAAATTTGAATTTTTTATTAATATATAATCTCATAATCATAAAAATGGTTTCTTTGGGGATATATTTATTTTTAACTTTTTATTAATGGTTTGTAAATAAAATGTGATTTATCCTAAGTATATACACCAGGAGTGTCAAAATAGGTGCATAGTAAGGATCATTTTCATGCACTAAGTGATGATTGGGTCAAGCCCAATGTTCTATTTTCAGAGTTATTTCCCCTAGGTACATCTGGTTGGGAACAAAGTCCACTTGTAGTATCCAGATAGTGATTTATTTTCTAGTAAAAACCAAATAAAATATTCCTTACCAAAACATTAACATATTTTTCTGTACTTACCCTGAAATCTATCATAGGGTTATGTTCCCTAATCTATGTTTTACAAAATCCAATTCCCAAGGTTTCTATTAAACATCCTATGATACCAATTTTAGCGACCCTGACCCCAATATCCAAGATATAGTGTATACATTATTATAGAGGAATAATATATAAGGAATTACATCCAAATGGGCCAAATAGTTTAGTAGTCGTGGTAAACTAGATACATAATTGAAATTCCTATTACAATTTAAAAAATAAAATACATTATTTATTTTCGTTGAGAACACCATTATACCTCATAACTTATACCTTCATATCAAATCACAAAACACTACCTAGTATCCTAGAGAAAATAAAATATAAGAAATGGGTGAGATCAGATGCTCAGTAAAGGTAAATGTATATAATCATCTAGGAAAAAATAATGCATAATCAATATTTTAAGGTAAAAAATTAAAACACATTCTATTTATTCAATATCTTGAAATTAATATGGTAGGAATAAGTTATGATCAAATGATGTCGTCACAATAATCACATGATCTTGAAAACCTAACCATGGATATTATAACCAATAAAATAATTAAATGGAATATATATAACTGAATTCATAATTATGGAATACATAATTATTGACATCTAAAGCATACCTTGATTTCCTTGTTCTAAGTAATCTAAATAAAAGTGTAATTCCTCAATGAAAATCCAGTCTAGTATGTCTCATGAGACCTAAAGATACATCAAGGGGCTACCAATAACTGGGCAACACCTGTCACCTACTAATTTCAATGAATTACCCATTTTATTAGGGTAAAACATAATCAACGTAAACATTATCATTGATAAAATAACATATTAAAAGTTTACAATTACCTTAATTAATAAACATAATCATAAACCATCTAGAGTAATATGAATAGTGTCAAATTGGTACATCCCAGTCAAACATATCATAAACTGTCAAAACAAATTATAATAATGGTATCATTAAAACATATCCCCAATGTATCATATGTTAAATATAAGGGTTATTCCATTTATAAATAAATATAAAAATAAAATATTCTGAAAACATTATCGAGAAAAATAACCATTTCAATTTGAAAATTTCCTTCTAAAAAAGCTCATAGAACATTGTGAAATTAATTTTCTTTTAAAATAACATTTAAATATTGTAAAAAAAGTTTTGAAACATTGATTTTTCATAATGGTAGAAATTGTTTTCATGTTGTACACATTAAAACAAAGATTCCTTTCACATTTTCAATAAAAGCCAAATAGGAATTATTTTGAAAATAATCTAAAGATTCCATTGAAAATGTTTTTTAAAAAGTAAAAATTGGTAAAAATTTATATAATAAATCATTTTTAAAATTTTTAAAATAATTTTTAAATCCTTTTTATATGACATGTATTTTTATGAAAACGGATTTCTGACATAAAATATTAATAAATTCGGATTTTATTAAAAATATCTTTTCAATCATTTTAAGTACCAAAGAGTGAAAAGTGGTACTATTACTTGAAAAGATTCATGAAAAAATATATCTGAAGAAAATATATTAATTTTGAGAAAGTAATATCAATTATTTTTTTCAAGGGATATGTAAATATAAACAATCTCGAATAATGATGACATTTTGAAATAAACCCTTACCACTTCGGTAACTTCAGAATTAGAAGATCCATAAAATAAATGATATAAAATGAAACATTAAATGATAATAAGATAAATATATTCATTATATAACATATCAAATTGGTAAAATATACACCACATAATGAAAATAAGTGGTGAATGTGCCATATGTCTCAGAGAAGTTAAAGGGAGATGAGAAACACTTAAATCAAGTTTTCTTTATTTCATACATGTCATTACATCCTTTATAATGGTTTTAAGAATATTATTAATTTATAAAAGATCCATAATAATATTTATAATATCATATATATATCCTATTATAACATTTTACCACTCTTTTGTTAATAATATTTCATTATTTTCATTGTTTCAAATGTTAATTACCTTGTTTCCTCATGCATGTTTTTTCATGAAAGTTTTTGTTCTTGTATATAGGATATATATGTATCACCTAAATAATTATAATTATGTTATAAATATCATATTTACTCAGTATATACATTTTCATGTCCATTTATGAAATTTGGACATGGAAAACGAATAGCATCGCTTCATGGAGATGATAGGTTGTACATATGCATGAGCGACGATATCATTCTCTTAACATATGAAAGCGTAAGTAAGTGAGTGATATATTAATTTTAAATAATAAATATCATCTCATATATATCACATATATACATTAATTTATCCATATTATAATCCATGTAAATTGTATGTGAAAAATGAATCACATCACTTCGCTAAGTGGTAGTATGTCATACACACAAGTGACGTTATCGTATTTTAAATAGAATAGAAAATAAAAACATAAATGTGATATTAGAATCTCATAAGTTTAATAATATCATAAATATCATATAAATTTGTTAAATTTGTCATTACATCGTTCTTTGAAATATGTGTTGGAAAATGAATGATATCGGTTCGCAAGACGGTATTCCACTGTACACTTAAATGGTGATTTCGTAACCAACTTGATAGAATATGAGAATTATTTAGGTTATTATATTAACATAATAACATTTAATTACATTTAAGATAATTATTTTATTATATCATCTTGTGTTATGAATAATTTAATGAGGTAGAGAAGGAAATAAAATAAAATGCTCGTTTAGGGATGTTACATCTTCTTTGGACAATTACTTTATTTTGCACCAAAACCCATCCAAGGATGACTTTATGACCAAAATATGTCTTATAGGATTAAATAAGGTATTTATGTAAGTTATTGTGGAATTTATTGTCCAAGAATATTTTTTTGGAAGTGTGAAGAGGAAGAGAGGGGGTGACTTTTTATAAGTGGGGTGAATTTCACGCTTGTATTTTTGGAAATAAAAAATGTTTACCCGCATTTTTTACATGAAAAAAAGATAAAATATGATCCATTATAGATCCTAAAATACATAAGGTTTAAATATTTTTATAAAATGGTTATTTGAAAAGTTTTGGGACAATTTTAACCCAAATATTTTTAGTTTATCCCTTACGTAATTCCATTTTTACCTTAATCGTGACAAATAACTTTTAAGGTTTTTACTATTAATTATTGTAAAAAAATTAAGTTAAGAATATTATATAATATAAATTATTATGATTCAAAATATTTTATCAATTTTTTGAAATTTTATTCACATAAGTGGAAAATTTTAATTTAAAATTAATCCCTCAGGTGCAATGAGAAAGATGGTTTTCAAAGAGTGAATGTCCAAAAGTTTATAGAGTTTTTATATCAAAATTAAATATAAAATTTAATCTAATGAACTAATTTATTTAATATTTATTATATTTTAACTAAATTTACTTTAAAATTGATTGTAAACAAAATGAAACATTCTAAATAACTTAAACAAAAGGGAATTTTTTTACTAAAAATCAGTATTTTTACTATTCATAAAAAATAAAATTTTCAGAAATATATCAAAAATTCACCATAATATAATTTTGATATTATGATTTACAAAATGAATTTAATTTTTTCAAATTTATTTTATAAAATTTTTTAAAATTAATTTTATCATAAGTGTGCAGGAATTGACGAAACTATTTTCTTGGAAAACACATTTTTTTAGAAAACATTACATTTACTTTAAAATGATTCTTATTTTATTTTTTATCAATATTTAATCCTTGAATTTATTTTATACATGTTTAAAAAATAAAATTTTATAATTTAGTTATTTTTATTCATACCCTTTAAATTATTGTCTAGTTTATAATGGTCATGTTTAAATAATAATATTTTAATAGCTTATTGTGATTCATTTAAATCGAGAATTATGACATTATAAGATATCATAGAGATTTAATTTTTTTATAAATAAATGTATAAAAATTTGTATGGAGGTTATATTATATTATAATATTAGTGTTTCATTTCATACATGATATTGAATATGATGTACCAATTTTAAAAATATCGGGGGGTTATAGCCTTCCCTTAACCATATAGTTTAAGTAGGTGGATGATGTATTTCATGTGCCGTAGTTGAGGAGATTTTTTCATGATCCTATGCATTCCATTGACAAGTTAAACCTATAAATTTAAGATAGATCCACCTTTATGGTCTACCTAGTCATGTTTGAGGTTCAGTAGGAGAGGATCATATGAGGATGAACTTGGTTTGTGTGTTATGGAATCATGGGAGCATATATGAGAGCTCATTGGAGAAAGAGAGTCATATGTGGGATCGATATCCCCACCTATTTATTTATTAATTACTTTATAGGGACTAAAATACTTTAAGGGGAGAGTAATATATCCATCCTATTTTTTCTTGTAATACTTGGAAATATATTAAGGAATATTTTCGAAGCCAGGTATTGAGACAACATGAGATTTCGAGGCTAGGTAAGCCCAAAATTGATATTATAAAAATATTAAATATATTAATATCACATTTGTATAGTTTTTTATTAATAATGGAATAAATCCAAAAAGGATCCTTGGATTGGAAATATAAGACCATGATTGATAACGGAATGTGATTTTTACCATAGGCACGACCTATGATTGGTTGTCTCTAAACATCCGGTTAAGGAAGCCAATGGTGGGTGCATTTAATTAAAATAAATAAATAATTTTTTTATTTGTTTTATTAAATGAATAATTAAAATAATCTATAAATACCCTATTAGGTTGTTTTTACAAGGTATACATAAACCTTATGATATTTGATAGAAGGTCCAAATAGTTAATTTTTAGAGAACCCGAATCGGACAATGTACAATGACAGGATCGAGGAAAATCAAGAGGTAGTGGACACAATAGGTCTTTTCTTTCAATAATGAGTTCATTCTTCACCAATGATCAAATGTTTTTAAAGTTAGGGATCATCAATTTTCTTTTTTAACATTTTGATTAAAATATTTATCATGTATATTTATATCTTCTTATTGATCTTTGTTTATCCTTTCATCGCACGATCATGTTTCAATAATTTGATTATTTAAATTAAATTATTCTTATAAAGCATTATTATCACCCCTGGATATCCCAGTTATAAAATCATTGGTCAATAATTCATGATCAATGATGGGTTTTACAGTATTCTCGATATTTCACTTCTCTCTGTTCATCACATTCTTCACTATTGACCTATGGGGTTGTGGTTCGACATTTCGGGAGAAGGTTCAATCATGATAAAACCCCTAGATTCATTATGAAATCCCAAACAACAATTATATCATTAATTCTCAGATAGATTGACAAATTATGAGAGATATGGGTGATACTCAATGGATCTGGGATCTAGAGGGGTGATGGAATCAATCGTGAATCACATGTGTGGGATTTTGAGCATCATATGGATCATCAGAATCTCTTTTTTATCCACTAGAGTCCAGGAAAATATTTTCAAAGGAGACCCCTGCTTATTTTGGGTGGTCAGTGGGCATGATTCATGGAAATGAGACTGAATCGTTAAAATTCCTTAGGTATATGAACTTTTTAGGAAAAAGTAGACTACATAGAATGTACTGGGATGAACACCCACCATGCATCCCCACCCAGTTGTGGCGACTAGGGTTTTGGGGAAGATAGGGATCACACATCATGTGTTGGGATCACATACCATGTGAACCACCCTAGATAGCCATGTTTTGTTCCAATTAGTACACATCTAGGACCCTGTACGGGAGGAAACGCCATGTACTATGGAAGTACATGGGCATAGGACAGTACCCAAGCATAGACATGTACACAGGAATGGCCTATAGGACAAAGGTATAGAATAGAGAAAATAGGTAGTACTTGAGAGGCTAAGAGACATATTTTTTCCCTTTCAAGTCATGAAAACTAACATGGAATCTGATCTATGTCCAAAGGAGAACACATCCAAGCAGTAGAACGGGGCCACACTCCGTGTTGACCCCATACATTTCATATAACCCTATGAGAAAATTCTTCCGCACATATATTCTTTTTTATGGACATGGGTTTTAGCCTGAAGGAAGCCTATCTGAAGTAGTGATCAATGTCGAATGTTATGGTGGACTTCATTATGTCTTTTGAGTGCAATGAGATATGTTCTTATCATGACAGTGCATTAGGAAATTCTTGATGATGGTAGTGATTAGGAAGGATCATCAAAAAGATATTAGGATAAGAACTCAGATTTCACACAAAGGTGTGGTTTCTCCATACATCCAAAGAGATACTAGGGTCAATACTCCCCTTTCATACTAGGGTGAGGATTCCCTAGACTATCCAAGATATGTCTGGGTTAGTACTCCCTTTTCACACAAGGGAACAAGTTCCATATATTTTTTATATTGGTAGGGTAAATACTCCACTTACAACTACAAGATGTGGGTTGTCTATCTATGTAGTGTTACTCCCCAGTATTGGAGATATTATAGGTTGAGGTTCATCTATGTGAGATGTGTATTCCTCTTATGTGGATCATAGTTTTGAGGAGTGTACCCCCCCCCCCCCCAACACATATTATGGGGAGGTTGTGTTTGATGTTGGACACTTGTGTTGTACTTCTGAAGCTGCCGAATTACTCATCAACTTTTTCTAGGATGTGAGATGGGGATCCAATTTATCTCTCATTTGGGTTTCTTTATAAGACTATATTTGTGTGTGTTTGTGTGTTTTTGTGGGGGGCTTCTTCCTCTTTCTTTGGGTTGAGCTGACTTTTGTTGTATCTCCCAATAACTCCCCTTCAGTTTTTTGGGAGTCCTATTGGGTTTGTATATACTCACCCCAACATTTTGTTTTCCCACCCATGGCATGTATTATGCAGAAAAAATATAGATCAACAGTGATTATAGTGGAAAATTTTGATAACTAAGTGCATTGACTACATACGGTGGTCGTTCTAGAAAATCAGGAGTTGAGCTCTCTCAACTTTCTTCATTTTTGGTTGTTGTCTAGTTGAGACTTCATTTCTAGTTGGGTGTGTATTTTTTCCCTATTATATTTTGGTTATATTATGTTTTACTCTAATGTATTACCTGGAGTTTATTGAATTCATGGTTTATCTCTTTATGTTCCAGTGTTTAATTTATTTTCTTATGCACTACTCCAGAGAGATTGTTGGTTTCATGTGTACATGTTCATTAGGTAAAGGACTCCCATTATAGTTATTCCTTAAAAAAGCTTTTATCCATCCCCTATCCTATTAGAGGTGGACTTGGGGTTAGGATGGCTTGGTCTTCTATAATATGGGAAATTCCCAGTGGGTTTGGTCATTACAAAGTCAAAATATAAAATGTTTATATTTAAAAAATTAGGAATTATTCATAATTTTTAATTTGAAATGATCAAATTAAAGGGGCCTAATTCAAGAATTATTTCTCCCTTGGTTTTAATGGATGATGTGATTAAAGGATTAAATGTTATAAATATATGATATTTAGACTATAAAAAATGCTTACATAATATAAATTGTTCATGTTTCATGAAATATCATATATTGAAGTAAAATGTCATATAATGAATAATATGAAGGAGTTCATGTTGAGAATAAATATAAAGATAAAATATTTATCTAATTTTGGAATTTCCATAATTAATTATAATGAGTTTAAATATTCATGTTTATAATTTATTTAAGAAATATGAATATTATATATGCATTAATTTTTGTGATAAATTGCTAATTATAAATTTCCATGCCATAAATTCCATGATTGATATGACATTATAAGATTTAGTTTTCATATACCTTGAACTGAGTTTAGAATTACATTTATTTGTATAAATTTTATTATTAAATATAGTTTATACATATTTGGTTTTTCGGTTAAGATGAACTATATTTTCCCTTGAGTAAAGTATCCTTTTATATAGGGACTTTGGTTGGTACTTCCAGCTATCCTATAGGGTAATTCCTTGTTCAATAAAAGTGGGGGTTGGCTATTAGTGGATCCATGATTACTAATGCACATATCATTGATATCATATAATTCTAAACCTTTACATGAAAATTCCATGTGAATTCTGCAGAGTATTCATTCAGATAATTATGAATATGTTTTTCTACTATTTTTGGTAGAGTAACCTAGATTGTGTGTTATGTAAAGATTTTCATATTAATTTGGTGTGGATATATTAAATTGGTGAATGGAATAAGGATCACAAGACAAAAAATTTAGAATCAAAAATACATAAAGTAATTAAACATGATATAAATAAGATTACATGTGATGAAATAGTTATTAATTTAATATGCATGTTATTTATAATAAATTGGTGATACTTCTAATGAAACCACCTCAAATAAAAAGTGTTGGAGTCCTTCTAAAATAGAACTTTTCAAGGCCTAAATCATCCAACTGGGTAGGTCACTCCATAGCTGAGTATCACTAGACTATCTTATATAAAGTAAGTAAGTAATATATGGAAATAATATGATTGGGTGCTCATTCATGGTATTTTATTTGGGTTACACTAACTCATGATGCCCTAATATATTAGGTTATCAAAGGAATATAGTTAGGTTTATCCATATGATTTATTTGGTGAATATTCATCCCCTCAACTATCTAAGAGTAATATATGACATGACTGGGATTATTATTGACCAAAATAACTAATTATTGAGATAAATACCAAAGTGGACCTATTTCTTAGTGAAATATAGTTCATGGCCTACTAATGGATATTAAAATTTTAGTAAGGGTCATCATTTTAGTGGGAAAGAATTTAATAAATATACTAATAAAATGGTTATCAAAAATGATACTCGTCTGATATAATATTATGTTATAGATAATGGCATCGTCATGATCATTAATCTTGACCTTAATATCAAAACCAGCTAATGAAAAACTAAATTTCAATAACTTCATAGACTGGTACCAAAAATTGAGAATAATTGTCAAGCAATATGGAAAATTCTATGTGATAGAGGAACCAATTCCCAAGAAACCCACTAGTTAAGTCATTCAATAAATATATTTAGATGCCTATGATAGGAATATAAATTATTCAGTAGATGTATCTACTCTCATGTCAGTGACTATGGAAGTGAAGTTAAAAAATAAACATGATAACATAAATTCCTATAAGATTATAGACAAAGTGAAAA
Source organism: Viscum album (assembly GCA_963277665.1). Lineage (NCBI taxonomy): Eukaryota > Viridiplantae > Streptophyta > Magnoliopsida > Santalales > Viscaceae > Viscum > Viscum album. Next base: position 1,715,848,414 of record OY728122.1, read on the forward strand.
GGGATATATCAATAATAATATTGGTATGAGATATATGAGGTGTCAATGGATCTCTTTAAGTAAAAAATGGTGGAAATAACTTAAATATTGAAACTTGTACTCAATAGTATTGGTTAATTTAAAGATTTGGAGAGATTAGGTTCCCTTATTAGGCTTAATCTGCATATGGATTTCATTCAATAATCACTATGGGAAAGTTTATAACTACTTATTATGAATTATAATATGAATGAGTTTAATAAAAGTTTAATTAATCTCATAAATATTTTGAGGATAGCTATATATGAATTGGGTGGTCTATAAACAAGTTTTATCATAATGTTATACAAGGTAAAGGGTAAAATAAATATCTACAAAGAGAAGAAAAGTTGTTTGGGAGTTTCCACGCCATCAACTAACATTAGTAAAAGGAATGAAAGAAAATGATTTCATTATGTAATTACTGGACATTGTGTAAGAATATATCTAGAATAATTGAAGGGTTTTTATAAATCATATGGATGTTCCACCTCGAGAATAAATGTTATAGAATTCAATTATTTTTTATGAAGGGCATGTGATACCAATAATATGTTTTACAAGTTTTTTAAATATACAGGAGTTCATAAATTGAGAAATTTTTTAATATGGGAGCTCAAACTTTTCCTTGAAGTAATTTATCAATGGGGTTGATGCATTAAGAACATGGATGAAAAAATAAAATTGAGCTTTGATGAATTTTTTTAAAATATGTGTATTGTTTTTCTCATTTTTATCTTGAGAATAGATTATAAAAAAATTGTATAATTAATGAGATGGATGTTTTCAATAAACATGGTTTATGATTAATCAAAATTATATAACATACATGATAAAGGATGTAATTATTAAATATTTTTATCCATGATAACGTGTTTATTTGAAGAATATGAAGGAATATGAGTCCACTGTTAATATTATCATTTTAAAGACATTTTTTTATAAATATTTTAAACACATAGAATAGAAAATATGATATGAATATATTATATTATATTACAATGTATTCCCATTTAAAGGAAATAAGTATTATTTCCAAAAAAATAAGAAAAATTGTGTTTCTTATTATGATATTATAAAACAATATAGTTTCTAAGAGGTTAGTGGGAGTTTTTTTCACTTATAAAAGTTCAAATGTATCATGTAATATATTATTCTAGTCGATGTTCAGTGTTAATTCTACATTATATAATAATATTTTTAATATTTTATGGTTAATAAATAATATAAAATTTGAATTAATTAACATATCAATGTGTAATTAATTTAATATCAAAAAAATAGGATTTGATATTAAAAAACAAGTTAAATTAGTTTCCAGTAGATCTCAAGGAAATTTTTTGATAAAAATGGTTTAAATAGTTTTTTTGAAGCACTTAAAAACATTTTATTTATAAAAAATAAGTTATTAACACCAAAACATTAGATGTCATGAAGTTAATGTGTTTGAACATTTTCAAGGAGTTTAACATTAGGAATATTATTCCTAAGTCTCACTGTTATTAAAACTATATTACTTCATAGATGTTACTCACTAAAAGGCTTAGTGGGGTGGTTTTATCATATGGTCACATAGGGATATGATGGGAATTACATAAAAATGAAATAATTTAATAGAACCCTGAAAGGGCATCAAACATAAGGCTAATATATTTGTCTATCATATATCACATGATACAAAGGTTCTGATATAGGGGTTTCTTAATTATTATTAAAATATTGTAAAAAAATAAAATGTATAGTAACAATTTAAATATCCATTTTATAATTATTTCATGCTGGAGTCATATATTTATATATAGATAAAAATTTTGTATAGTGTAATGCTAATTAACTTCTCAAAGTATAACTTCGAGTTATACCTAACTGATGTTTTTCATGGAGTATTATAGGTTGTGTTAAAATGGTTTTTCTATATTAAGAGAGTTGAGAACATTTGATTGGGCTATATGGGATTGACATACACTATCACCCATAGTCACTCGATATCTTAGAAAAATGGATCATATGAAAATGAAATATATCATCTGAAGATACTGGTGGACATAGGTATAGAGATATATGTTTTTGATAGATATCATGTTAGTAATTTTAAATCTTGAGTAGCATTGATGATTTTCTATATGCCTCTATTTTATTACATTTATGGTTCCAGTGATTTATATTTTTCATCAATACTACAAAATATTGTGGTGTCACACATTGTGGATGAATGAATGGGGATTGATTTTGAATCAAAGTGTTACTCTGAAATATTCTTTAATTTTATCCAAAAGAACTTTAAAATGGGTTTTCATAAGTTAGTGGTGTCCAAACCCAACTCTAATAGATTGGGTTGAGCCGGGATTGGTTGAGCTACATATGGGATATGGATAGGTCGAGTTAAGATAGGTAAAGTCGGGATCAAGTTGGGTCAGTTCATGGGTTTTAAAAATAACGACCCAACCTAACACAACCAACCTAACCAATAAATTATTTATTTCATATGTCTTGGGAGATCCATGTGATGATTTATTTCTTGGGTTTTTAATAAAAACGTCTAACAATTTTGAATTAATATTGATGAGGATTATTTTTCAATTTTTATTTGGAAGATTTTGATGATTCTAAATTTTTCTAATTATAATTTAATCAAAAGTTTTATTGTTTTTTTGTTATATATTCCTATAATTTTTATTTACCTAAATCGTCTTTAGTCAAGTTGAGTTATGTCATTTCAAAAACATTTATGTGACTTAGCCCAACCTGAACAAACCATTTTTTAGGTCGGGTAAAACATTTTCCCAAACCCAACCCAACTCAACCCATGGAAACCCCTATCACATGGTATTTAATATGATATAAAATAAAGTGAAGTTAATGATATATTTTCAAAAGTATTTTCTAAGATATCCAAAATATTTTTGGACATGATTTCAAAAGCTATCATATATGATATGATATATGGTAAAATTTCATGAACGTTTTATATGATTTTTTGAAAGTGATAGATTAAAAGTAATATTCCATAAAGAATTGGAATATCTTATTTAACAATTTTGTTTATAATAGATTATGATACACATTTGTGAAAAAAATTAGTTAAGTATGTGAACATATCCTGTTTTATGATTTATGATATATTATGATGGATATTTTTTGTATCATATTTTATAATATTATTGATTCTTAATTCTAAGTATAAAATGGTTCATTTCTCTCAGCACTACCATAAATCATTCATCTATCTAAATGTTAAGGATTTAACTTTCAAAAACTCTCACACACATCAGTTATCTTTAATAAAGCATGGGAGTGTTGGGGTTGAGATTTATATGTGATGTAACTAAATTAATTAATTGTATATTTATGAAATGTATGAGTTATTTAATATATTGATTGAATGGAGTAGGGATAATACCCATAGCCTATATAAAGGATTCTATGTCTTTGGTAGTTTTTTTTGTAATTATCTCAAGAGCCTCTGATTGAAACTCCCCTCTACTGAAGGTATTCTTTACTTCTTCTTTTCATTTTAGATTCTATCATATCATCAAGGATAAGAAGGTCCTACCTAAAAATGTGTTGGTGGTTTTCCACTTCCCATGGATATTCCTTGGAGGCATGAACTATTTTTGTGACACCCTTCAGGTTATTGGTACATCAAATTTTGAGTTTTATTTTCTATTTTGTTCATTTTTTTGTGGTTCTAGGTGTTGGGGTTAGAGATGAGGTTTTGGAGGAAGGAAAATCTAGGTTCACAATTAGAGAATGTTTTTTTAATCATTTTCCTAAACATACAAGGGACTTATAGTTGGTGATATTGAGATTTTACATAGTTTGAGAATTTTTTTTCAAACTATGTGTATCCCAAGAGAAATCGTGTGACCTGGATTTTGGGTAAACACTGTCACTCATGAGGTTGGTGCATGGTTTTCTTAACTGTGAAACCTAACCATGCAACCCTAGACAGATAATTAAAAAATATGTATTTACTATTTTATTCCTATTGATTTTTATGGATTTTAGCTATCATGAACCTACTCGGATACCCCATTACCCTAATACCGAATCCAACACTGACATAGCCTGAAGGTAATTCCTAATTATTATGGGATGGAGACTGTAACTTTTCATTATACAAAATAAAATATGGAATGAGTTTTATACAAAAAGTAGAAGATAAAAGATACAAGTTAGTATGATCAACACTCCAAAAGGTTAAAGTACTATAAACTGAACAAGTCTAACAAAACCCAAAGTTGTACATCATCAATGTACTCAGTGTATAGCTAGATAAAAGTAAAATTATCCAAAGGAAACGTCAATCTAATCCCAAAGTATCAATAAAATCCACATCCTCCAAGAGGTGATTTGGATTTTTTTAGACCTGGTATAAGAAAATATACAACTTCCCAATGTCAAAGGTGGGTTGTGATCTATAAATCCTGGTATGGTATTGCTAAATGTTTCATAATAGATTCCATAATAATAAATGAAATCATTCATTTAATTTAAATAAAATAGAGAAAGGTATAATATATCATTTTCATATTTAAAACAAAATATTCTTCGTTTCAAAGGATGTAAAACATTTAGAACATGGATTAAATAAAAATTTTATATAAAAGTATTTATATAAATCATTTTCAATGAGTAAAAATATTTTTATAATCAATAAAATTTATAAAAAAAAACACATCAAGCACCATGGTCATATTCCTTGAATTTTAATAGTGTCTTGCAAAAAGATCTTTACACTTCTCATATGTGTTATCGCAGTTAATATGTTTACACACATCCCTTGGGATCAGGATGAATATGACTGGTCAACATACCATCGGGGATAAGATATGCTGAACTAGGTTTTTTTCCCAAGTTTTTATCATTAATACAATTCTATACAATCAATATTCAAGTATTCTTATCTCAATAACCCACTAACTATCTAGGATTTCATGTTCTAATTCAATCAATCAAAAATAGGAAAATACTTTTGTTTCAAATTAATCATCATTTATAATTCAATTGCCTAATTTTTTGTTTCAATTTGACAATTTAATTTCAAAACCAAAGCATATATTTTTCATTAATTAATTCATTATCAATACAAAACCAATCATCAGTTTTCAACATTTCAATTTCTAAAAAAAAATCATAAATCATTCCATTAATTCCATCATTTTCAAAATAAGCCCCAAATTCCAATTTAATTGGAATTGGGGGGTTTTTTCTAAAATCAATGCCATTGAAAATTACATAATCAAATCAACTAAAATCAAGGTTTAATAAATCAATTGACAACTATTTTAAACAAATCATGAAAATAAAGGTTTCAATTACTTGTAAAATCACAACTGAAAGAACCTACCTTTAATCACAGAATCAAATGATCAACACCTGAAATGGAAACACCAACATAGATCAAAGGTGTATAAGATATAGAAATAAAACTTTGAAAAATGATCCAGTTAAATATTGTGTATATCCATATAATGTGTAATGATATATTAAACTATATAGAAGGAGGAAGGAGAGATTAGGATATACTAATCTAAAAGAGATCCACCTCTAGGAAAGGTATTGGATCCTTCATCAACACTATTATTTTTTAAAGGATGAGTTTAGAGGATCCAAAATCACATACATAGAACCCTCTTAGCTAAGGAATTCATATTAGGGTTGATTAAATTGATTTTGGATCTTAAAGGGGTGTTTGAGGAATTTAAAATAAAATTTGGAATAAAATAAACTCATGCACACGGTTTCCTAGAGAGGGCCACACGGTTTGACAAACCATGTGCCCTAATCATGTGCGCCCATTATAAGGTGCATGATTTATCCTGGGTGGGTTCATGGTTTTTTCAAATCACATGCAAACTATGTAAACCCTCACTATATGAGGTTTTATGGTTTGGAGAGTCTGAACATGTGGTTTAGAAAAACTATTCACCTCTTCAAGAGAACTGAAAACGGGCACACAATTTTTTGGGCCAAACCACATGGTTTTCCCGAACCATGTACCAACCATGAATAGCACCTTGTTCTTCCAAATTTTTCCAAATTTCACCTGAAACAAACCAAGAAAGTCCCGAACCAAATTATGATAAAAAAAGGGTAGAGGATTACCTGGGAACAAGTAACAGGATGTTATAACCTCTCCACCATAGATACATTCTATCCCTAAAAATCATGTCATGAATTTTCCATAAAAAATAAAAGGGGGAACTTCTCTATCATCAGTGCCTCCCTATCTAATGTCTAATTTGACTCATAACCCTTCTTATATAGAACACAGACTAATGGTTTCATCCTACCATGAAGTACATTATTCTCATAATCAAAAATACTGGCTCGATACTCAGATATGGTTAAATCAATCTGAATATCAAGATCCTACCAACTCAATACAAGAGAAGGGTAATAAATATTGTTCTAATGTTTTGATATTTGGATCACATTATGTATCGATGTAAACTGTGGTGGAAGTTCCAAATGGAAGCCACTTTCCCCACCTATTAAACATCCTCCAAAGGTCCATCAAAATGAGGATTAATATTACATTTCCTCCTAATATGTCAGTGAACCAAATTGAGTGAAAATCTCAAGAAAACCTAGTCACCAACCAATATATTTAATGGTTTTTATGATGATCAACATTGGATTTGTAGTTACTCTATGTTGTCGACATTCTCTGACGAATCAACTAAATATTCACTGTTTTCTATTGGACCAAAATCATTCCAACCATGTAATTCTTTCCAATAACTAACCAATATAATGAATATTTATACAACATATCATACAAATACTCAAATCCATTCTGATCTCGAAATTGTAAGTATTTTTATAAGAAAACTCAACCTATCCTTAGTGGTCATCCAAATATCCACCAAAATCAAGGATGCACGCACAAACTATGTCGTCATAAATCATTAAATCTCTCTTTGTCTATCCATCCTTCTATGGATGGTATTCTATACTCAAATGAACTTGATATCCAATCACGTCATAAAGGTCTCAACTATAACGAGAAGTAAAATGGGGATCTCTATAAGAGACTATAGAAAATAGAACTCTATGAAAATTAAAAATCCCTTTCACATTTATATATCCCAACTAATCTACTATGGTTGTGTCATGAATGGGTAGAAAGTGAGCCAATTTTCTTAGCCAATCGATCAAAACACATATCACATTTTTCTTTCAAGTGGTATATAAAAACCCAACCAAAAAGTCCATAGAAATATCATCCCACTTCCATGTCTTCATTGGAAGTGGTTGGAGAAAACCTAAAGGTCTCTGGTGCTCATCCTTAACCTATTAAAAAATATAACAACGAGAAAGAAAATCTGAAATGATTCATCTCATACCTAGCCACCAGAATCATTGCCCCAAGTCATAGAACAAATTTGTTATTACTAGGTTCTAAACTCATTGTAAATTATGGAAATACCCAATTACATATTTACTCGTAGATAAATGCATACAAAACTAATTCTAAAAACACTGAATACTCTCTATAGAGAATGACCACTAAGAAATAGTTTCCCTACCATAAAGAGAGTCCATTGTTCTATGGATTTCATCATAAATCCACTTCTCTTGAAGTATTATCCCAAGAAGAGTGGAGGTCAACTAAAAACTGGACATGAAAACCTTTCTCTCCTCTTCCTGGAATCCAAAATTCCAATGTTTTAAAATAGGCATCAAATTTTACTCTCTATACGATTATTTTATGGTCGAGGTTAGAAGATTCATTATCAAATAAATGGTAACTAGATTCCCTTTCCATGGGGTAAAGGCAAGGTCAAAATGAAATGATTGTAGGTATTCCACCCAAATCCTCTGAAAATGGTTAAAATATTTTTGAGCGAAGATATAACTCCATCTTTTATGTTCAAAAAACATGGTAAACCCTTCTATAAAAAGTTAATGATGCCAAATCTCAAGAGTATGTATCACGGGTGTGAGTTCAAGGTTATGGGTTGGATAATTCTTCTCATGTTGCCTTTTTCTGAGACATAGGTGATGGAATGATTACCCTGCATAAGAACACAGCCCAAAACTAAACCTGATGCATCAAAAAAGACCATGTATCCCTACCTAGACTATATAAGATTCAACACTAGAATAAAATTCAAAATATGTTTTATATTTAAAAAAATAACTCCTACATTTCCCAAAATAAGAAAACATCACTCCATTTTGAGTGAGAGTGTTCATCAGAGAAGATAAATTTTATAATTCTTTTAAAAATCTCTGGCAATACCCCGCTAAACCCAAGAAGCTCTAAATCTAGAAAACTTTTCACAATTTCATGCATCTAATAACAGCTTTCACCTTATTAGGGTTAACTGAGATACCATGTTACATGACCAAGTATCCCAATAACATCACTTCCCAAATCCAGAAATAACATTTTGATGGATTTGTATAAATTCAGTGATTTATCAATGTTTATAGAACTTCACATAGATGATTCACATCATCCTCCTCAGACTGAGAGTAAACTAGGATTTCATCCACAATGACCACCAATAATGAGTCGAGATACTCATAAACAATCATATTCATGAAATAAATAAATATTTCAAGAGTATTTTTTTGACCAAATGGCATGAAACGATGCTCATAATGGTCATAACTTCTCTGGAAGTCAATATTCTAAATGTTAGATTCCTTTATTCTCAACTAGTGATAACCATATCAAATATAAATCTTTGAGGACCACATCACCCCTTTCAATAATTCAAATGGATCATAAATACATGGAAATGGATAATTTTTCATTACCATAAATCTGTTGAGATTCAAGTAATCAATACATAGGTGAAGTTTTCCATCATCATTCTTAGAAAAGAGAATTGGTCATGCCAAAGGGAACACACTTTGGCATATAAATCCCTTCTCTAACAGATCATACTGCTATGATTTTAACTCTATCACTTTAGATGGTTCCATACAGTAAGAATAATAAACACTAGTTGGGCACCCATAATTAAATTAATATATAACTCTACCTCTCTTATTAGTGGAAAACGAGAGAAACTTGAATGAAACATATTAGGAAACATGATGAAAACCATTGTGAGGTAATCACTTAAAGATTCATGCTCTATATAAAAGATAGCACTAATATTACTTTCCCCAAATATGGATAAGTATATCTATCTCTAATCGAATTATGTCCCCATTCTTCATAAAATATATGGAACTCCCCATCGAGCATAGTAAAGGAGACTCACCAAAGAAAACAGTCAATTCAGACCTTACAAGAAATAATCCAATCCATCCTGAAGATGAAATCAATTGGTTTCATGTTTAGAACAAAAAAAACCCAATAAATTTCATTCTTTGATTGAGAAACAACACTAGTATGACAATAGATATCCTAATTTATCTTCATTGTAAGGGGTGTAGTGATATCCATCATATAAGAAAAAATCACCATAGGGGGATTTAGTTAGTCCACAATATGAGTTGATATAAATGATTGAGATTCACCAGTATCAAATAAAGTAGTCTGTAAAGATGAAACTATATTTATTGTATGCCTCATGGTCACTATACACATATTTACATCCTTTGGAGACTCTTCCACTTCATGAAGAATCTTTATTTTAGATTTATGTGGCTACAACCCCATTTTTGTTAAGAATATGATTGTACCGCATTACTTTTAAGTTATAATGAGCACATCACACTATGTGGGGAAGAAAATATATGAAAAAAAAATTCACTTGACTAGAGAATCTATAGTAACTACAGATCTTGGGTACCTCAATGTAAACTTATTTTAAAAGATCAGTCTTTCCATACTAGATGCAAGGCCAAGGGACTCCACCAGGCACTGGAGGAGGTCTAGAAGAACCCTTCATTCGAAATACACCATGATACTTATCACATATCCTCTTTAATTTAAAGGAAAACATAAAACTACCATTGGGAGAAAAAGGAACTCCCATTAACCCTGACTTACCATCCAGGAAAAGCTTAGTCATCAACATCTTATCAAGTATGTCATTATAAGTAGAAAGTTTCAATAGGAAAACTTGAGAATGAATATCGGGTTGAAGACCCATCTCTAACATTCAAGTATTTATATTTTCATTTGATATAGTCTCAGTTGAAAACTACAAAATATCAACAATTTGTTTTAATACATTTTCATAATCTTATCACCCAATTCAAGTTTGAAAAACTCTATAACCTAATCTAGCATTGTATTCTCTAGATAGAATTTATAAATGAAAAGAACCTTAAATTCCTTCTTCTCCAAAACCTCATGCTTCTTCTCTATTACCAATGAATCCCCCCATATCCTTCTATGAACCTATATCATAATGGTGGAACATTTAACATTAATTTAATCAAGCGTTTCAAAAAATTAAAATGAATCTCTATCTTCCTCAACCAATCCACTACCTATTTATGATTATGAGAGCCTTGGAACATTGTTGGATTCTTGTGAAGGAACTCCTAATCATGATTCTGAGATTCATCCCTTTGAGGTTCCAAAACTAGATCTTGAATGGTAATGGGTGAAGATGCCTATCACAAAGCATGGATAGTACACCCAATAATCTAAAAATATTTTGGTACATAGGAGGATCTGATCACTATGGTTCACTAGTATATTCCTTCTATAGAATATTCAAATAACTTATCAGCAGAATGATGATACACAACATCAAAAAACAACATTAAATAAACCATAATATTAATCAAATCAATAAATTAAATGAGAGAAATGGAAAAATTAATCCCATCAGATAATATATCATGGTTTGGATTTCAACCTATCCAAATTAATAGAATGGAATATAGTAGAATTAAATCAAATAATCCCCCATAACACCTTTCCCAAAACACCCATGGTGATATAAATCTAATTAAAATGAGATCAAGTCAGGAAATCACTCATAACTACCTCCTAAGTACCAACAAGGCATCCTAAATTGTATACTAACACCAATGAAAGATGATCAATCTTCATCTATAATACCACTTTTTCTTGAACGAGCTAGGATACTCTGGTACCCTGATACCTGAGCGGGAACTAAAATATCTCAAAGGGTTTCACCAATCCTTATGGCTTGGTGACTAGAACCTTCTATTATAAGAGATAAAATAGGGAATTAATTTTCCAAAAAATAATGTGAGATAAAAGATACAAGTAAGTATACTCAACAAACTAAAAGGGGAAAGTACTAGAAACCAAATTGGTCTAACAAAAAATAAATTAGTACATTATCAAAGTACTCAGTATCTACCCAGATAAATCTCAAACATCCTAAAGGAAACATCACTCCAAGATTAAAGGATCAAGAAGACCCACCTCCTCTAAGAGGCTCTTTCCCTTTGCTCGGACCTGGCATAATAAAATCTATAAATCCCTAAAGGAAAAGGTAGGGTGTAGGGTATAAATCCCAGTAATATCTCACTAAGTGTTATATAATATATTATATAATAATAGTATAAATCATGATTTAAATTTAGATAAAAAAGTTCTTGGAATATATATCATTTTCATATTTAAAAAAACATGCTTCTTTTCAAATGATAGAAAAAAATTAAAACATGGATTAAATAATCATTTTGTATAAAAGTATTTATATAAATTATTTTTCATCAGTAAAAAAATTATATAATCAATGGAATATATATTCAAATTAATCAGACCAAGAACCATGGTCATCTTCCATAAAATATTATATTTTCTATCAATAGGATCCTAATACTTCTCAAATCAGTGATCGTGGAAAATTTGTGTACAGACGTCCCTTGGTCTTAGTATGAATAAAAAACATCAACATCTCATCCGAGATAATAAATTTTGAACTATTTTTTTAGTGTTTTTATTATAAATCTAATGCTAGGGGAACAATATCCTATAATTATTATCCTAAATAACCCACTAACCACAAAACCATACATTTTCTCAATCAATCAACACAGAATAGGAAAATTATCTCATTTCAAATCAATAATCATTTACAATTGAATTACCTAATTTTTAGTTGTAAAATACCAACTCAATTTCCAAACCAATACATGGGTTTTTAATTATTTCATTCCTTTTAAATACAAACCCAATCATAGGTTTTCACAATTTCAACTTAATCTAATTTTTTCAAAATAAATATCAAATTATTTCAACAATTCCATCATTATAAAAATATACCCAAAATTCCAATTCCATAGGAATTGGGGGTTCATTAAAAATCCATTCCATTTAAAATTCAAAAATAAAATCACTTTGAATAAATGTTTTATAAATAAATTTAAACATAATTAAAAAAATAAATAATAATAATGTCTAAATTACATTGAAAATTTCAAATAAAACCACCTACCATTAATCAAAGAATCAAAAAATCAACAACAATAATAGAAGTGAGAGTATAGATCAAAGGTGTAAGAGATATAGAAATAAAAACTACAATCACAACTAAATTAAATTGAGTTTAGATCAATCCAATATGTGATGATCCATCAAACTCTAGGTATGAAGGAAGGATATATTGGTAAATATTAAACAAATGAGATCTACTTACTATAGAGGGATTAGATCCTTAACTGGAACATTGATTCACTAAATGATTGGTTTTGAGGAGCCAAAATCCGCTCTAGAGAGCCCCTGTAACCAAGGAATTAATGTTAGTGTTGATTTAATGGATGAGAGATATTAAATGGGGAGTTTGGAAATTTAAAAAAAAAATAAGAATAAAATAAACACACACACATGGTTTTCTTGGAAAGAGCCTCACGGTTTGACAAACCATGTTCCCTAACTGTGAACCTCCATTCCAAGGTGCATGATTTATCCTAGGTGGGTTCATGATTTTTCAAACTATATTCTAATCATGAAAAACCTCCCAATCTAAGGTTTCATGGTTTGAAAGTTTTGGATGCACAGTTTGGATAAACCATGACCCCCTACAATGAACCATAAAAGGGAACATAGTTTAATAGGACAAATCATATAGTTTTTCATAACCATTATCAAACCATGAATATCCCCTTAGGCTTCCAAAAATTTCCAAATTTCAACCAAGACAACATGAGATAATCTGCAACCAAACCATGGCCAAAACCAGGGTAAAGGAGTCACTAAAAACATTTAACAAGAAGTTACATTAACCTTAATTTTATCCTCCCATCATGCACAACCCCTTCTCTTTAGTGTTGAATCTTATCCTCCCCTTTGGTTTTGAATTTCTCTTGGTGAATTGGCATGAGGTCAACCCACTTCTTCATTAATTAATTTTCCTTTTTCCATTATTCACTTTTTTTCTTCAATTTTCAGGGGAAGTGTTAAACCCGGGATAGTTGGGATCGATGAACATAGGGTCTAAATGGGGGATTTGGTTTGATTAGTTATGGTGTGCTTATATGTGGTCTTACCATACCAATTTTAGGTGGTTTCCATTGAAGGTGATGAATCTAAATAAGAATATGAGATGAGTTTCTTCGTTTAAAGAAATTTCCATGGATTTCCTTTTAATTTATAACTTCATTTGGTTATTTTTGTTTAAATTGACATTAAAATTATTTGTTATTTATATTCATTCCATGTTTCATGTGATTTAGGGATTTTCTTTGATGACTAAGGTTTTAAAGGAGGTTTTACAAATGGGAGTGTCTTGTATGAACTTGATGTGTTTGTTGAAATTGTTAAAAGAGGTTTTATGATTTGAATGGTATTTATAAAATGAAATTAGAAATTTGTTATTATTATGGAAGTTTTTTTTTCAAAAATTGGAGTGATTTTTGTGAAATTGTATTATTTAAAGGTATTTGATTGTGTGGAACGTTTTTGTGAATTTGTTGGCATGGATTACCACATGGGTCAACCAGGGTGTGAGATAGGGTTTTTCTAAAGGACCATCAAATAATATGGGGAGGAAGACCATTAGAGGTTACATTTGGATTCTAAAGTACCATGAGAGCCTTTGGTGGGAAGACCATGAGAGCTTCTATTTGTTTTTAGAGAGACTATGAGAGTTCTTAGAGTTGGGCTTGGGGAATACTATAAGTACCTGGCCTTAAAGCTTACATAATATTGAATTAAATGAATAATTCACATTGAGGATATTTTCATGTTAATAGTTTTAGAGAATTAGGACATAACTATTACATCTCAAAAGATTACAAAGTAGACACTTATACACAGTTTCCATTTTTTACAAAACATGAACTCTTGAAACAAAGTGTCATGTCTAGTTCCATGTTTAATACAGCATGAATTTTCCTTGATCCCATCCTTGGACCTATTCCACATTATGTCCTATGAAAAAAATTTCAAAAACTTTGGATGAGCATAAAAAGATCAGTAAGGGATACACAAGGAATGAAAACTGTTAGTTTTTCAAAACAACAAGTAAACCATGAATACATTAACATAAGTAATACTTTTCAGCTTTATGAATTAGTAAATACTCTTCACTGAATAAAAGATCATTAATTACCCTTTTGTAACCAAAATATTACCATAAAACCCATATAAATAACACATAACATATAAAGGTAACTTGGGACATTAACATACTTAAATGGAATAACCATACGGTCGACTTCCTCACATATCACTAAATGGAATAGCCATACGGCCAACTTCGATACCCAATGCATTAGAGATTATAACGTAACCACCCATCCTGGTATTCAAGTCTCCACTCTTCATTTGGTTTATCACGTAACCATGCGTCAAATTTCCAAGTACAATTATAAATTCATAACACATAAAACAATTATAAAGGAAAGAAAACATTTACACACCTCAATAACAATATATAACTTAAATATTTTGACATAAAAAATCCATTATCAAAACCATTTTCAATACCAAAATACATAAAATAGTATATGGTATTTATTTACTTTTAAAACATTACAGCTTTTTGAGGAAGCCAAAGATCAAATAATACTCGCGGCAGCGAAAAAGGTTGTTGTACCCGCGTACGTTAAAAGAAACATTCTTTTTGTCGTTTAGTAAAATTATCCATAGAAAAATATTCCCTTTGAATGAAATGAAAATTCAAAGGTGTTTTATACAGCGTATAAAAGAAAGTCTTGTGTTAGAACAAGATATGCCTCAATGAAAGGAGATTGAGACGAAGTCCCATACCTCGTGTCCGACTTGACTAGATCATTCTTTAATCTCCTGAATAATAAACTAAAGTTAATTTCTACAAGCTTAATAACCTTTTTCAAGTTTATTATTCATTTTATATCACGTATTTCCTTGTTATAAACATTATGTAATCATTTAAGTTAATAATGTTTGTTTTGTTGATATTTGGTACTTAAGTCAAAAATGGACTTGTTACAATTACATGTGGTTCATGTGGTGAAAGATTCATTATATACAGAATGATATTCCTGATTTTGATATCATATATATCATATATATCCATAATATACATTTATTTATAATAGTACATAACATTTAGTGGTAAGAAATGAAATGCACCGTTCATGGAGACGGTAAGCCGTACGTACGCATGAACATTACTTTCATTTCTATTTCGTATTTAAGGGAATGAAATCACAATTATATAAAGGTAAATTATAATTCCAGTATAATATCATATTTAATATTATTAACTCCATCTTTTATACGTCCCACATATGTCATTAACGATTCAAATCACTTTGAGGGGCGGTAGTCCGCACTTCCTAAAATGAAATTATCACATTTATCCATTATGGAAACCATAAAGGTATTCCATAAATGAAGAATACAGAGGCATGATGAAAACATAAAAATAATATATATCATATATAAATATAGTGACATCTTAATGGATACCATTAAAGGTGTTAAGAGAAGATTGAACAATCATCGTTTCATGAGGCAGTAATTCTCCATCCACAGAAACAGTATGTTCTTTAACCATTAGAAGAATGTGTGTGTAAGTGTAGCTAGAATAATTCCCATAAAAAAATACTAGTATATTGAAGATACTTTTTTTGTTACAAAAGAAAGGAATAAAAAGAGTTTAGAGGGTTGGAGAAGCAAAATAAAACAAAAGGACATAAGAGAAGACATTACCTTTAAATCGGTTAACTCCCTTTGGTTTGAACCAAAAGGGTTTCTTGAAGAGATTTCTACCTAAGTTAAGGCTTCTAGGATGAGGAGAAGTATTTGGAGAGATATTATTAGTATATTTTGGTCAATAAAAAGGCTTTAGAGGTATGGGTAAGGGGGTAGAGGTGCGTCCTTTTATAAGAGGGAGGAGGGGCACTCTTGGAATGTTATAAAATGATACATTATTATAAAATTATTTTCATATTTTAAAGGTCCCAAAAAGATATATTTTGAGGATAAGGTGATAAGGGTTCGAAATCCACCCATACAATATGTTTTTGACAAGTTTAATTCTTAGATTTTACCTTATCTTTTCATTTTGTTTAAATCGTTCATTAATGAGGTAATCACTGCATCATCATGGTGTCATAAATAATTTTATTTATTTTATGTCTAAAAATTATAAAAAAATTACCATGAATTATGAAATCTTTTTAGATTTATAATTAATTATTATAGTTAAAAAAATAAATTATATAATCCCAAGTAAAAATTGTTTTAGTAAAATAATACATGTTTGTGGCATTTTTATTTTAACATTAAATAAAAAGTTATTAATGTAATTTTCTTACACTAGTGGCTCCATGGGGTCCCCAAGTTTACCCATAGATTTTATTGGTCTGAAATGACTCATCCAATAAGGGTAGGACATGTTTCAAGGTAATTTCATACTATTAAAACATTATTTTTACCTTAAATTATACTAATTACCTCTAATCGCGATTAATAAAACTCAAAAGTTACTATTCAAAAAAATTATTTTCATCCCATTGAACCACATTTTACTTACTAATGACAACCATGTATGTCGTATTTTTGAAATTCAATTCCCAGATGTGTTAAATTTTCATTTAAACGAAAAAATTCAGTTTTTTTAACTACCACTTAGTGGTTTCACTATTCATCAAAAATTGAAGTTTTTCAGAAAAATACAAAAAAAAAATAAACCTAAGCTATATTTGATATTAAGAATTCAAAAATGATGCCTATTTTACCAAATTCAAAACATATAATTTTCATTAATTAATTTCATTATTAATTCCCGTTGTGAAAACAAATAGCGTGTTTTTAAGAAACAATATATATCAAAATATTGACACTAGTTTAAGACCAATTTCAAAGTGAAATTAATTCCAATGACCACCATTGGATTAAATGGTAAAAATATATTATAATTTCACTTTAAAACCAATTCAAAATATAATTTAATCATATAAAGAAATTATATTAAAATGAGGTTTTGAATTAAAGTACAACATTTTTCACTTATTCATTAAAAATGAACTTTATCGGAAAAAAAACAAAAATTTACACAAAGTATATTTTGATGTCTTGATTCTAAAGAAGAATTTTATCTGGTCTAATAAAATGTATAGGAGATACCAAAACTATATTTAAAGAGGGTTTTCCATCGAACATAACAACCTCATTAAGTAAAATTAATACTTAATTCAAAAATATTAATAAATATGAAAATGTCTTATTCTTTATTTACTTGGTATGTTACAAATACCATGAGAGTTTTCAACATGTTTATTAGTATATCATACTTTATTTATACTCACTCACATTATAACCTTATTGTTAGATCATTAGGTTAACATACTCATGATGGATTGTTTTATATGATTTTATGTATTTTACTAGTTCCATATTTGATGTGATGATTTATAATTATTACAATTTTAATTTATGGTTTATATGATGGAAATGCTTATGAATATACCTTAGTGGGCCTTTTTTATGTTGGTTTTAGTATTTTTCCTTGTGGTATTTTTTCTTTATATGATCCATGTTGAGAAATGTTTGGAAAACAAGTTTTATTTGAAATGGAAAACAAAATAGATTTTAAAAGGTATAGTTTGGAAATGAATTTTTTGTAAAGTTGATTTAGTTCTGAAAGGTATTTTCAAACTAATTTATTGTTTTCATGGGTAAAATCCATAAATAGATTCATATTGGTGTTCTATTAGTCTATGTGCCTCACACACTACATATTTCATCAGGCATATGCAGTCTTTTTATAACATCCTATTATTGTTTTCATTTACTCCACAACCCATATATTGATCATACTCTAGTTGGGTCTCATTTAGGGTTGCTTCATAACAAATTTTAGAAATATTTAATTGTTCTTGGGTTGTGCATGGTTAGAAGATAGTTTTCCCAAACTGTGTTCCCTGCTAGTAAAAATCACCAAATATAAGTAGTGGGTGCTTTCATGGTTGGTGAAATGTTTTTCAAACTGTGCACCCACCTAGGAAAAACTATGCAACCCCACCAATAGGGGATCATGGTTATGGTTCATGGTTTTAAAAAACTTGCATCTCATTCCAACTAACCATGCATGTGAGATTTACTTATTCTAAAAATTCATAAAAAAATCTCAAACCACCCCTTTTGACCTCTTCTTGACCCTAACTCACCCTATTATGATTTCTCAGATTGGGAGGGCTACCAAGAACTAATTATGGCTCCTCCAAACCCTTTACAAGGATAATTGAATCTAGGAGGTCTTCATTAAGTCATTTCCCAGTACGTTTTCTCTCCCCATTTCTTATCTCTTTGTCTCTTACTCCCTTTTGCTTTAGAGTTCATTAGATCTCTAGGTTGTTATAGTATCTAATCCCGTTTTTTTTGGATATTGAATCAAGTTTTGATTCATGGATCTCCTTTACAAATGTTCTCCATTATAGTTTCCTATTGTGGAAGTTGTATTACTTAATACTATGATCTACGGTAGGTGGTTCCATTTATGATTGAACAATTGATTTTACATTAAATTTATTAATTTAAAATAAATTGATTTCAATTAAATTGTGAAAAACCAATTCATTATTAATTATGGTTAGGATTTTATTTAGCAGGAGAATTAGAGAAAACCCCAAATTCCACTTAATTATGGTGTGTTATGGAAATTGTATATAAATTTTTGAAATTAAATTGTGAAATTTATTTGTGAAATTTATTTGTGAAATTTATTTCAAATTTTTGTTTGAGAAAAAATAGCTTAAATTGTTTTGATAAGAACTCATTGGTTTTATCCAAGAAAGGGGTGATTTTATTAAAATTCAAATTTTTAAATGAAAATTGGATATTTAAAAGGAAAAATGGTTTACTTTTATTTGGAATAGTTTTGAAATAATTTTCCATTACTGATTGTTGTTAGAGAACATGAAATTCTAGGTAGTTAGTGATTCATTCATGACATCACTCTATTGACTCTTTACAACTCTAAAAAAACATATGCGGTAGGTCACATCTAGGATGGGATGGTGATGAGTCATCTTTGACTTGTGATTTAGGGACTTGTGCACACATATTTCCATGATCACCCATTCAAGTGTGTGAGGACCCCATAACATTGAACTATCGTACCTCTTGGTAGATGGTCATGTTTCCCATTGTGATTATTTTATATATATATATATATATTCCATTTTTTAAAAATATTTTACACATGAATTATGAATTTATATAAAATATTTTATTTAAAAAACTTATTAAGACATTGTTCAAAAATGTTTCCATCATTCAAAATGAAAATCGTGATTTTTTAAAATATGAATTTGAAATTTCATTCTTATTTATTTAAAATTTAAAATTTTATTTGGTTAATTATTTTGGTATCAAATTTTAGAATCCTTGGTGAGAACCTATAGGAATTTTATCTCACACCATACCTGTGCCTTCAAGTGTCTGTAGATTATATTTTATCAGGTTTTATCAATGGTAAATAACCACTTGGAGGTGGTTCTTATCAATGATCCTTAAGTCTTCAAGAGATATGTACATTAAGATTTGGTTTTTTATCTTCTTCTTTATCATAATTTGTTGTTTTACTGTGATTTTTAATACCTTTTTCACTTCTCATACTTGTTCTTCCTTTAGAGTTTCCTTTTGATCATACTGACTTGTAATTGTTTCTTCTGGTTTTTATGTGTCAATACCATTCCCAATTTTATCTTCTATGATACTAGGTGGTAGTATCCAACCCATCAGGATTAGGAATTTTATTTGGGTTATGTCAGTGTCATATTTGGTATTAGATTACTAGGGTATCAAGCTAGGTTTGTGAAAAAGTGGTATCAAGTTGCAAGTTAAGCATCTTGCCTTGATGTCAGTATGAATTTGAGTAATCTTTTCAAGAGTTTGGATGTAGTTATGATTGAGTGGTTGGATATACCTCACCATACTGAGCCTTAATACACTATAGGTGGTTTAGGAAAGGTGTCTTGAGGATTTTTCCATGTGTTTTTCCTAATTTGGATTTCAATAGTTGAAATCCAAAACATTTTTATTTATCTAATGGGATTAATTTCCATTTTTTCTCTGTTTGAGTGTTAATATAACATCTTCAATGATGTTTTCTGATTTTATGTAGCATCATGCCTCTAATAATACAATATAATGGGATAGGAGGAAGATTTTGATGAACCTCAGTGACAAAATCCTCTTGTTGTCCAAAACCTAACTGAGGTTATCGTGCATGTTGTCACAGATCTGGGACAAGCATATGCACCTATTCTTGTTCAGGATCCATATGAGCCTCAAAGGAATTTTTTATGGAATTTTGATTAAGATTTCATTCACTAGATGCCACCATCATTCCAAGTCTCTAATAATGCTAAAATGACTGAGTAATTGTTGAGATATATAGATTTTATGTTTGAGTTCTTAGAAATGCCTGACAAAATCAAGGTGAAATGTGCCACTTTCAAACTAAAGGGACCTAGAATGAGATTATAGGAAATGGTAGTGATAAAAAATAATAAAAAGATGTTAGAGTGGAAATAATTCAAATTTATTTTCACCAACCAGTTATATACAGATTATATGGTGTTGGAAAGGCTTTAGAGTTATTCAAACTCAATCAGGAAGACAAGACAGTGATAGAATAGGCAAATCACTTTTCAAATATTATTCATTTTTTATATGATATTGTATCTAATGAAAATATTAAGAATCTATGATTTAATATATTAATTTTATCTAATATTCATTCTTATATTTTCTTACTGATTATAGCCTCTTATGGTGATGTGCTCTATAGGGCGTTAATTGGGGATATGGACTTGGCTTGTAAGTCAGGGTTAATGGGAGTTCCTTTTTCTCATAGTAGTGGTTCTATGAATTCATGTAAATGGAAGAGGAAACATGATGATTCTCATGTTGGTTCTTTATATTATTATTTTAATAGAACCTTTTCAATTACATTAAATGGCCCTTATATTTTTTCCAGTGTTGAAAACTTGGGAACTCAAAACGGGTTTCCACTAAGGTACCCATGATATGTGGTTCTTACGGATTCTTAGGTCACTTGAACAAGTTTTACCATGTCTATTATACTCACCATAGTTTAATGGCATCATCAGAGCCTAATAAAACTATAGTGAAATCATATGATTCATGAACAAAGGGGTTTTGTCCATAAACATCTTGAATAAAGCTTCTTCATGCAGTGGAAGAGTCTCTAGAGGAAGTTGATACGGGTCTAGCAACCGTGATAGGTACCGTATCTATATATTAATAATTAGTGACTACTTTATTTTATAGTGGTACATCTCATTATTTTATTTCAACTTGTATTTTCAATAAACTAAATCTTCATACATGTATTTTATCATATGTGATGGATATTACTACACCCCTTGGAAAAAAGAGATAGTAGGGTCTTTGTTGTCCTTCTTATGTCGTCTATCTATAAAATATCAATCTTACTTGTTATTCTATGGTTATCGACATGAAACCTATTGATTTTATTTTAGGGTTATATTGGATCATTTCCAATAAATCTCATATTGAATGTTATCTTCAACGGGTCTCCTTTATTATTCATGATGGGGTGTGTTGTGTCTTTTACAGAGAGTGGGACCTGAGGTCGAGTAGAGTCAAACATTTTATCCAGAGTTAGGTAAACTGGTATCAGTATTCTCTTTTCATATTGAGTGATATTCCTTGGGTAGTTATCTCCCTCCATTTTTCATCGAGTTTCCTGAAAATTTTACTTCTGACTTCTCTAGTTGGCCATCAGTAAGGGAGGTAGATTTTTCGATCGACTTAGTACTTGACACAAAACCAGTGTTTATTCCCTCTTAACGTATGTAACCTACTAAAATGAAAGATTTTAAGGCTCATATAGATGTCCTTTTAGAGAAAGTCTTTATATTCCCAAGTGTGTCACCTTGTGTAGAACCTATTCTCTTTGCTAAGAAAGAAGATAGGTCACTTTTCCTTTGTGTTGATTACCAAAATATCAATAGAGTTACAGTAAAGAAAAAGTATATTTCTTCATGGATTGATGATCTATTTGATTAGTTAAAGGGATGAATTGTTTTTCAAAATTTTATCTTTGATTTAGTTATCACCAGATGAGAATAAAAGAATCTGACATTTAGAAAACATCCATTCAGAGAAGGTATGACCATTTTGAGTACATTGTAATTCCATTTGGTCTAACCAAGGCTCCTATGGTCTTTATGGATTTAATGAAAAGTATTTCCCATGAGTTACTTGATAATTTTGTGGTGGTATTTTTGGATGAAATCCTTGTTTTCCATAAGTATGAGTAGGAAGATGTGCATCATCTGAGAGTAATTCTATAGTTTTTAAGGCATCATAGAATTTATGCCAAGATATCCAAATGTGATTTCAAAATTCAGGAAGTGAATTTATTGGGACACATCATGTCGTAACATGGTATTTCAATTGATTTTGAGAAGCTGAAATCTCTTATGGCCTAGTAAAAACCATGAATTTGTTTGAGATTCGGTGTTTCTTGGGTTTAGATACATATTAATGTAATCTTGTAAATAACTTCTCAAATATGGATTCTTTGATAGCTTCTCTAACTCATAAGGGTGTAAATATTTCTTAGGATGAAAAATTTCTAAATTATTTTGTTGAGCTAAAGAAATTTTTGACTACTACACCAATTTTGACTCTCCTAGAGGTCGGGCATGGCTATGTGTTCTTTTCTGATGTATCAAGTTGATGTTTGTGTTGTGTAGTTATACAGGGTTATCATACTTTTTCTTATGAATCTCTTAATATTTTGTCACATGAAAATAAATACTCAACCCATGAACTAGAACATGTATACGTGATGCATGCACATTAGAGTTAGTGACATTACCTTTTCATACAATGGTTTACTATTTTTTTAACTACAATTGATTGAGTTATATCTTCTTTTAGAAAGGTTTTCATCTCCATCAGATGCATTGGGTGGAATTCCTGAAGTCCTTTGATATCAATATTTCTTATATCCTGGGAAAAGGGAATGTAGTCACGGATGCTTTGACCATGAAATTTTCAACTCAGCCCATGAAATAACAATCATAAGAGTGTAAAATGACTGATCTTTTTGCATTGTTTCATATATGTGTTTGGAAATCAAGATCCAAGGTTTCCTTAGACGATTTTAAATTGACCTCTACTCATATCAACATTATACTTTAGGATCAAGTAACTTGATGATGAGTTTTGTAGCATTAGATACTCTATTTATAGTGGGGAAACCTTTGTTTACTAGTCATTCCCCATAAAAGGAATTCTATGTTTTCAAAACTAGTATGTCATTCCTTTATCTAGGAGAAAATCTATTTTGAGGGATTTTTATAATTACCAGTGGTAATTGTACCCTAAAATTATGAATATGTTCTATGAAATACGGCATAGATTCTGGTGGCCAAGTATTAGATGGGGAATTTCTTCTTTTTTCTCTCATTTTTATACTTTCCTACAAGTCAAGTCTGAGAACTGGAAGCCTTTGGGTTTTCTTCAGCCACTTACAGTGCCAATATGGAAGTAGAATGATATCTCTATGGTATTTTTGGTTGGGTTTCCACATACCCAAAAGAAGAAGAATGTGATATGGGTTGTGATCAATAAGTTAACTAAATCTGCTCACATTATACCCATTTGTGATAAAACCAAAGTTGAGGAGTTGGGAAATATCTATGTGAAAGATATTTTTTGGTTTCACGGAGTTCAATCTCCTATATTCTCTGATAGAGATCACTATTTTACTTCATTATTTTGGAGAGGCCTTTAGAAGGATCTTTGCTCTATTTGAGTATGACATATCGTCCATAGTCAGATGTCTAGCTAGAAAGAGATATATAGATTCTTTAGGATATGATTTGGACTTACGTCCTTCATTTTGGTGGATCTTGGGATGACCATATAGGGCTAGTATATTTTTATTATGACAATTATTACCAGTCCATGATTAGTATGGGTCAAACTAAGGCCTTGTATGTATGGCCTTGCAAATCTCTATTTTTTGTCTTATATTGGTGAAAGTTCCTTGGTTGGACTGAGCTTGGTTCAAGAGATGACACCAATGATTCTTTTGATTCATCATAGAATGTTGAAGGAACTAACTCTGTATAAATATTATATTGATTACCGGTATAGACTATTGGATTTTTAAGTAACTGACCTTGTGTAATTGAAGGTTTCCCCATGATTGGGTCATCAATAGCTTATAGAGAAAGGGAATATTTCTCTTAATTTTTTAGGACCTTTTGAGGTTGATAACCAGGTGGAAAAAGTGTCTTACCATTTAGAACTACCACCATATCTAACATCGATGAATAACATGCTCCAAGTATCAAATCTATATAATTATATTTCTGATCCATCTCATGCTCTGAGCTTGAGTGATCTCAATATTAGACATAAATTTTCCAGGACTAATAATCCATTCTAGATAGTTGATTATAAATCCAAGGTACCTAATGGGAGTATGATACCTTTGGTTTGAGTGTTATTTCATCATGTTTTTTATACTCATAAGACATGAGAGAGAGAGGCACTGATGAGAGAGTAGTGAACTCTTCTTTTTTAATTGGATGTATCTTAATAAGCTTTCTAGGGATTGAAAGCTTCTATGGTGGGGATATTGTAACATCCTATTGCTATTTTAAGTTAGTCATCAACCCTAATTTTGATCATTATTTGGTTTAGTCTCATTTAGGGTTGCATTAGGTGAAATTTTTAAAATTTTGAAGGGCTCTTCTGTTGTGCACAGTTGGCGCATGGTTTTCCAAAACCGTGCGCCCTGATAGTGTAATCCATGAAAACCCAAGTAGTAGTTGTTTGTATAGATTGAACATAGTATTTCACACCATGAACCCACCAATGAGAAACCATGAAAACTAACCAGTAACAGCTCAGGTTTGGGAACATGGTTTGAAAAATTGTGTGTCCCATCTGAACTAACTGTGTGTGTGGGATTTAATTATTCTAAAAATTTATAAAAAATACTTGAAACCCCATTTATAACCCCAACTCCTCCCTAACAAACCCTATTATAATTTCTTAGTCTAAGAGGGCTCCTAAGAACCAATTTGGTCTCCTCTAAACCCTCCCAATGTGGATTTAAGCTAGGTGATCTTCATTTTGTCCTTTCACAATAATTTTTCTCTCCCTTTTTATTCTCTCTCGCTCTCTTACTCCTTATTCCTTTATGGTTTATTAGATATATGATTTATTACAGGATATAATACCTATTTTTTTGATCTCGAATATAGGTTTGATTCTTGGATCTCCTTTGTCGACATTATTCATTAGAGTCTCATGCAATGAACGTTGTGTTACGTAATCCAATGATATATGGTATGTTGTTACATTTATGATTAACCAATTAATTTATTCCTAATCTTCTTGATTTAAATTTAATTTCATTCAATTAAATCTTTAAACCCAATTAATTTTTAATTTTGGTTTTGATTATTTTTGTCATGAAAATCAGGGAAAATAGCCAATTCAGTTGAATTGAGGTGTGTGGTGGTAATTGGATTGAAAGTTTTGAAATTAAATTATTAAATTTAATTGGGGAATATAAATTGTGAAAATTATTTCAGATTTTTATTTTAGAAGAAATACCTAAATTTTTTGATAAGAACACATTGGTTCTATCCTAGAAAATTAATGATTTGATTAAAAAACTCGTTTTGTTTTTTAAATAGAAAATGGCATATTAAATAAAAAAATTGGTTAATAGTATTTAGAATATTTTGCAAATTAATTTCCAATTACTTGTTGTTTCTAGAGAACATCCAAAATTGGATAGCTAGAGATTTGATCAGGACATCACTCTATTAATTCTTTACAACTGTAACAAAACATATGCAATCGGTCATATCCTTGATGGGTTAGTGATAAGTCCACTTTGACCAGTTCATAAGGGACGTGTATACAGATATAGTTATGATCACCTATTCAAGTGTGTGAGGATCCCATAACCTTGAACTATCATACTTCTTTGTAGATGACCATATTTATTATTATGATTATTTGATATATATATATATATATATATATATATTCAATTGTTTGTAAACTATTTTACAGATACCTTATGAATTTATATAAACTGTTTTATATATAATGTTTGTTAATCCATTTTTTAGACATGTTTCCATAATTTTAATTGTAAATCATGATTTTTTTTAAATATATGCATGTTTATTTAAAATTTAATTTTTTTATGGGTAATTAAATATTCATGTTATTATGGAATCCTTGGTGAGACCCAACTGGAATTTTAAATCACACACTACCAATCCCTTTGGTTGTTTGTATATTATCTTATTCCATGTTTGATCAAGGTTAAAGCACCACTTGGAAGTGGTTCTTTTTATTGATCTTTAGGTCTTGGATAGTTTTATACATTTGGTTTTGGGTTGTTATCTTCATATTTCCTGGTACTTGGTGGTTATACTATGGGTTTTTATACATGTTTGACTTTTGGAACTTGTTATTCCTGTGGAGTTTCCTTTTGATCATACTGACCTTAAAATTATTATTCAAATATTTATGTGAAAAAACATTCCCATTTTTATATTGTATAATTCCAGGTGGTAGTCACCAACCCATGGGGATCAAGAATTCCCTTTAGGCTATGTCAGTTTTTGCATGAGTGTTACAGTACTAGAGAATCTGGGCAAGTTCATGACACATTTTTCAGGACATAGGTAAATTCAAGGGCACCATATAACTAGGCATGTATTATTGATTATTGGTATCAATGTTTTTATAGATGCTATATGGTTTCACTAGGATTCCTTAAGGAGGAGTCATTTTTTATTGTTGGGATTTGTTCCTTTTTTTCTGAGCTATGACTTGAGATACCATGTATATGGCCTTTTGTGGAAATTATTGTATATGATGTTTAGTTTTTTTTATTTTATCTTATTTTTACATGTTTTATTAATATATATGTTTATTTATGATTTTTTAATCTAGTTATATTGGCATGGGTGTCATGTTTCATGGATGGGTCATGTCGGTTTACCATGTGTGAAACTATTCCCAAGTGATTATTAGTTATGAACAGTGACTGTTTCCCTCCTGTAGTGAATGGTAACATGATTTCGGCCTTGTGACACAACAACTTAGGTGAGGGGTTAGGTAAACTAGGATTGGTTCATTAAAAAATTATATCATAGGGTGTTTTTTTGGGATTAAGTTTTAGACTAGAGATAGGATCATTATAACCTAAGATGTAGGAGCATGGGAATTCCTAGACAACTCTTCTTCATGTCAAAACTAGAGTTTCCATGGGTATTCGACAATTTTGATTATGTTTTGAGCCATGTTATGGGATGTTTGATGATGATTTGATGTATTTACCAGATGCTATCAATTCATGGGGTGAGCCTACGGGTTGTTTTGAGTTTCTGGGTCAAATCATTGAAGGTTGTAGGGGCACATGGTTAAGGATCATGGTTTTTAGTTACCATACACAAAATATCCATTCTTATATGACAAGATTCCAGTGAAACCTGCTTGTTTGGAAAATGGTTTTCTTAACTGTACGATCAAACCGTGCATAGTGAGAAATACTTTGGATTTTTTATTTTTCTGATCATTTTCCATTTGAAGTTAATCTTGATTCTTGTGATATATATTTATTCCCATGATGAGGGTTTATTTTTATTATTTTTAGTTGTAATGTGATCTAATTGTGTATGATTAAGTTTATGTTGTGTATCTTGTATACAAATCCTCCTATAAGAATATTTTCTAGGAATAGAGAGGGTGTTGTGGAGAATACCCTACAGGAAAACCCTCATATTTATCTAGAATTTGTGGAGTCATTGATTCATATGATTCGATCCATGGGTTAATTTGGTGGTCAAGAGTATCCCTATATAGTGGTTATGCCCAGGATTTTCTGTGGTAGAACCAACTATTATTCTATAGCGATAAGGGGCCTAATGAGATCATGGAGTGGTTGGATCATAAAGATAAAATCTTTGAGTTCATAAAGACCCTTGAGACCTTGAAAGTGGGTTTCACCATGTATATGATGGAATTAATAGGTTGTAAGTGTTGGTAATAAATAGTGCTTTCAATACAGAACATGGATCTTACCTGGATGACTTTCCTAGTGGTTTTTTATTAGAATTTCTACCCAAATACTTTGAGAGTGGTGAAGACCTATGAATTCTTGAAGTTGGAGAAAGGGGATCATTCGGTGATGGAGTATGCCTACCAAATTTTATATTTTAATACATGTCTCTCTAAATCTTTTCATGAATGATTACCTCAAGGTTCAGTGTTTCAATATTGGTTTGAGGCCAAAGATCAGATATATACTCATCCTTCCATATTTATTGACCCATTCTAATCAATGGTTTTACTCTAGTGGGATGTATCAAAAGTTCTTCTTCAAGACAAAATAATAAGTTGGATATTCTTCGTCAGGGTAGTGGAAAGAGTGTCCAACAATAATCAGGTTCATCTCCAGTGGCTTCTTTAGGTTATAAGACCTTTTCTTGTTATCAATGCAGGAAGGGTTTCAACACTAGGTCTAGATGACCTGAGACTCATAGGATGTTCCATTTGTGTGGATGAATGGGACATCTTCATCATTTCTTTCAGTTGGCTTCACAGAGGATTGGTGTGGGATACACTCTCTCAAAGGGATCTCATGTGTAGTTAGGGGATTTCAATGGTTTAGGATCTCCTCCTTGTGGTAAGGTTGATTCTCACCATGTAAAGAAATGGAACGAACCAACATATAATACCATCTAAACCGATACCCGGGTTGATTTTCCACTAACATGAAGAGCATTCTAGATCTCCACGAGTCGAAAAAAATCACCTTGGAATTATCAAATAATCATTGGGAAATATTTCTCCCACAAAAGAAAAAAATAACATAGCAAAATTTGGAAAAATCATCAAATATATAAATCAAAACATACATATCAATGTACCAAGAGACACTAAGGAAATTAAAAGTGGAAAATAAAAACCAAAACTCTCCTCCTGGTAGTCCATGACAACCCACCATGTCCCAAGTCACCCACCCTTGGTCACCCTAACACAAAAACCACAAAGGAAGGTGAGAGTATAAAAACCTTCTTCAAGATCCTAAAGGGATGCAAATGCTAAAAGGTAAAATCATGGTGTGAGTTAAATATGCCAAAATAATTACACAAAATATTCTATGTAGTAACTTCATAAGGTAATTCTAATATGCTAAAAGATGAGTAAAAAAATAGTGTAAGTGGATTAGTCTAGAAATATAGTCTTATACATTTAAAAATCATTTATCAAACTAAACTTGTAAAACAATAAATTTCATAATTTAAAAACTAAACATTTTATTGAAACCATTTCACAAGATAAATTCAGATAATCAATAAAAGATACGAATATGCACCTGATTTGGAAAGACAAACAAGATTCAATACAATAAAGTAACAGTTCATAATAAAAATAAATGAAGAAAATAGGGAATCTTCGGTTCCAAATAGTTACAATGAATGATGTCATGTATCGAGATCAAGTATATGGATGTCTTGGGTACAACCTAAGTATGATAGTTTGTCCACCTTAGAATAGCTAATCAATTTACAACATTACCAATTGTTGGGCTCACATCTAGTCTCACAGGTCTAAGGAAAACTAGTTCCATGCACACTTGCTTTCCTGGTTGCATGTCTATATCATGAACATTTCAGATTCTCAATGGATCCACTTGAAGGGTGTGAGTCTTCTAGTGAATCATATATTTATGTCATCATGTCTAACTATTCAGGTTCCCATGAAAATTCAAAATAAGGGGTGAGGTAAACAAAATATGAGGATCACATGGGGATCCTTATTGTCAACATGTCACTCTCACCCTCACCCCACCCAACTCTCTCAAAATAAATAATCCATTTTCAACCCCCATAACAATAGTAAGTATAATAATAAAACAAGTTAAAATTGAGGGGTTATCATAAGTGATAATTATCATAATGTTCTAAACGGGTTGTCAATCATCATCAATTTAAATTTAAAACTTTTTATACACTTTAATATTCAAAAGGATGATAATCCCTTCTTCCTTTCACAATTCATCATAAAAATGAAAAACGGGCATTTAAAACAATTATTCATTTCAAAGAAACCATAAATCATTAAAATTAAGTGTTATAATTTTAAAACGATGGAATACATTTCAAAACATGGGTTTACACCCTCTTTTAATGTGGATAAATCGTTTATTTTGAATGACCTAATAATACCAATTTCAAAATAAATATAAAATATTCCAAAGGGGGTTCTTGTTAATTTAATAAATTAATTCATTTAAAAAAATTTAGAAATTTTAAAATGGTTCAATTCATTTAATTCAAATCAAGGAAGTTCAATTAATAAATCAACACTTGGTCCAAAGCCCTCAATTTTACCAAATCACCATTTAAAAGTTATTTGAAAATAAATCCATAAAAACATGTATTTTAACAATTCATAAAAGGGTTATATATATCAATATTATATCCATTCAATTAATTCTATAATAAATTCAAATATAATAGGTTCAAAGAATATTTCATAAGGAATTAAATGGAAAATTTTCATAGAACATGTGTTTGAAATTAGGAAACATGTATCTATGATTTATCAGGAAACAATGAGTCAAAAAACAAATGAAAAGAAAATAAACACCTACATGGAATATAAGGAATCCTACCACAATGGATCTTGAATGTTTCTCCTTTGATGGAGACCACTGGATCTAAGAAGATATATCTTGAGGGAAGAGAAAAGAGATCCTTGATTCAATATACTACAAAAATATACTATGATCTTAAAAAAAAATCAAGTATATCCTAACATTTTGGAAGACGAAATCAATATAAGAAGGTTGATCCATGATTAAGAAGAAATGAACTCACTGAAAGATAAAATCCATGCTTTGATTGGCACTTCGATCAACCAATAGGTGAGGTTTGGGGAGCCAAAATACCTCCTAGGGTCTCCCAAAAGTATAAGGATTGGATTAGGTTCAAGAGGGGGATTTTAGGGTTAATTAGGGGGTTTTCATGAAATTAATTACTTTTTTTGTAACTTTAATTACCATTCACATTGTTTCCTAGGAAAAGTAGCACAATTTGTACTAACCATGCAAAAATTGTGCAACCCATTCTGCCCAGGTTTCACACATTGTTTAAACTATGCCCAAACCCTGCGAAAACCATGCAACGTGTTGCACGCTTTATTTAACCACATGAAAACCATAAAAACCCCATGAAAAAGGTTTCACATATTGTTTAACCATGCTTAAAACATGCACAAACCATTCAAACCAGGTTGCACACATTGTTTAATCACACGAATAACATGAAAAGGCTCCAAAAAATTCAAAATAGTTCCAATAAAATTATGAAAACAACACACAAAGAGATAAAATCATTAGTCACTCAAATAAATGGTATAAAAAAATAAAAAAAGTAATGAGGTGTTATATCCTCCCCACCATAATACTTTTTCCCCAAAAATCTTCTAGTCCAAAAGATAGAACAAGATGATACAACAAGAACTCCCTCACTCATCTTGTGAGGTGAACGGTCCATGGTCTAGAAGTGAGACTCACCAAAAGGTTAAAAACACACAAAACTCTATGATCAACACACCAAGATCAACACACATATACAAATTAGAGAAATACCAAATACCTAGAATAGTTCTCCCCACCATTTAATGATTCACTAAAATGGTGTAATATAAGAGAATCACATCTCTTAGACCCAAATAAGATACTTCAATTGTTCTCTAAGGGAAAAAATCTAAGATCAACCATCCACAATTAAGGTAAATAACTAAAATGTATTTCTACCATGTGTAATTACTCAATGGTAAGATAGTATTTTTCAAAACTGAGCCCCATACCTCAATGATCTCAAAAAAAATTCCTTCACCATTAGGTTCCTAGTCTATCAGAAATCCACATAATCCTAGTTACCCAAGTACATTCCCAATGTCTATCTAAGTACAACTATAAGGAACTCAAACATCTGGTTCAATTCACAATAGTTCACTGAACTCTCACAATGGAGATCATTCAATATATCAAAATTGAGTTATAACCATCAAGTCAAAACAAGTGAAACACTGAGGAAAAATAATAAAGATATCATGAAAAGAAAACCATATCATATCACCAATCAAAAAATGACCAAAACCAATGTCCACAGGTTATCATTCAAAATTTAAAAAAAAAATGTCTCCAAAAATCCATAAGAAGTAAAAGTCATGTGATTTCCACATCCATGTCAGAAAAAAAAATATGAATCAAAATTTTCCACATGCAAAAACTAACATATGAAAACTGGAATCTCCTCTACTATGTGAAAATTATTACTCTTAGGCCTAATAATAGAGCCCTATTATCATGAATCATCTTCTTCACCACACTCAAGAGATTATATTCTCTATTGAAATATTCCTTTTTTGTCGAACAACATATAGAACCTCTAAAGGTAACCTTGACGGAAACACCATCGACAAATATTTTGTGATTTTGAACACAACATATTATAATTACCATGTTATCCACATAGTAAACACATGGTAGGAATCTTATTTTTTCAATAATGATGTCCTTTATCAACCATAAAAGAGTAATTATTCCCTTGAAGTTGTTTCACTATATTTTTTTCAGCTAAAATGGCCATATTGAGTGTCTCCTAATAAGAAATCATCTAGACCATATAAAAAAAGTTTATAGGTGTGGTTTAAGACCTTTTCTATAACAAATAGCTTTAATATAATCATTAGAAACAAGATAAGGTATGAAACATACCAAATTTGAAAATTTCTTATCATGCCTCACAACTGATAGCTTATCTTGACCAAAACCCAGAAACTTTCCAGATTTCTCCTTCTTCACTTCCTCTGGATACTTCCACTGAATGATGACTAAATTAATCAATTCATAATACATTATTTATTACATAAATGAGTGAACCAAAAATTTCTACCACACTTTTCCAGGTCCCTAAATAAATTATTAGATGGACTTGGCCTTCAGATATTTAGGAGTCTTAAGAGAATTGATGATCCCACAAACTTATTCAATCCGCTACACTACCTCAAGAGAACCTTATTCATATTTATAAGAAGGTGGATAAAAATATAATAATTCAAGGATGGGGTTCAAACTCTAGATTGTTACAGGCTCCACCACTCGATATGGAGTGTAGCTACAGCCATTGACATGGGATTAAACTTTTGGAAAACATAAAAAACTACCCTAAGGAATGGACCATTGGACCAACATTCTATATTTCTTCATGTAATTTCTGGGAGACATTTCTGAAAATCACAAAACAAAATCAAATCAACTAAAGCATCAAATATGTATCAATCATAGCACAATATTTTTTTAAATGAATTCACAACCCACTTTTAATCAAAACATCATTAATTTAAAAAAAAAATTTCTCTTTTTATAAAACATTACTCTTTCCTTTCAAAATGATAAATCCTGTTGTAAATCAATCACAGTTTCAAAAACCCTTTACCATCACATGTAAATTATTACATGTTATCAAAATCATTAATCCTATTTTCTAATTATCAAAAACCATTCTTATTTTAAATCCATTACGAACCAGGATTTCTTCTTAAAACATTTCTTTATCACATCACATAAGACTCTTTGATAATTAGTTTTTTGAACCAAAATTATTATAAAACTCACATTTTTTCATCATTGAAAATATTTATCAAATAAATTAACAAAACATGTTTTAAGACATAATTTAATTTCCATAAGGGATTTGAAATTATTAATAAGAGATTAAATTTGAATAAACTGAACAAGAGCATGGAAAAACATACATCCATAACACACATAACCAACCTCACATAAGTGAATTCACTTGTAAGAAAATGGATAATGATTAATGTTTAGAACAAAGTTATAACTATAAAAGGAATGGTTTTATGGGCTGGTAAACCACACACCAACCTTCAAATTTTTCCTGGTTGAATTTCCAAATCAGCCATACTAATTCCTCACAATTTACTATACCGTGAAAACATGGTACCACTATGTTCAGCCTTCTATTTTGGTTCAAAAACTCATAATATATTCACAAAATAAAATATAGTATCATTGGGAATATAAATATAATTTTTCATTATAAAATCAATAACTCAAAAGAAAGACTCAAGACCCAACATCCCTAGTAACCCAATTCTCACCATGAAGGGGTGGTGATCAATCACCTTCTCACAAACTACCTCTTGAGTCCTAAAACATTATTAATATCCTTTATACCATGACTCACCCCAAATTAAATAAGTATTTCATATTCAAGTATTTCCCTTTAATGAAATACCTGATATGGTACCATTTGTAACAAACCAACCCATAATACCATCTAAACTCATACCTGAGTTGATTCTCCACTAACCTGAAGATTTTTCTTAGACTTCACGATCTGATGAAAAGAACCTAGGCATTATAAAAATACCATTGGGAATGATTTTAGCCAAAAAAATTACAATAACAAAGTAAAATTAAGAAAAATCATCAGATATATAAATAAAAACATTTATATCAATATACAAAGAGACACCAAGGAAACTAAAAGAATAATGTAACAACCAAAACCGTCCTCCAAGTTGTCCATTACCACCCAATATACCCCAAGTCACCCATGATTAGTCACCCAAACCTGAAAACCACAATGTAAGGTGAGAGCATAATCACATTCTATAAGATCATAAAGGGATGAAAACACTAAAAGGTAAATCAGGGTGTGAGTTAAACATCCCAGTATGATTCCACCAAATATTATATGTAGTTACTTCATAATTTAATTCAAATAACCTAAAATATTATTAAAAATAAGGGAGTAATATTATTAATTTCGAAATATAGTTTTGAACATTTCAAAATCATTTATCAAACTAAACCTATAAAATATACAATTTCAACATTTAAAAACTAAATATTTTTAAGAAAATCATTGAAAACCTTTTCATAAGATAAAGTTAGAGAATCATGATAATATGAGAATATTCACATGATATGTAAAGTTGAACAAGAGTCAATAAAATAGATTCATGCTGCATAATAACAATAAATGAATAAGGAAAGGAAAATCTAATGGAAAATAGTGAAAATGAATGTTATCATGTATCGAGATAAAGTATATGGATTCTATGGGTAGAACCTGGTCATAATAGTGATTCCATCTCATAATATATAATAAAAATAAAACATGACTAATTTATGGGTATATATCTAGTCCCATGGATCTGAAGAAAACCAGTTCCATGCACACCCTCTTTTTTGGCATCAAGTCTATAGCCTGAACCTTGCACGTTCTCTATGGATCCACTAGAATGGTGTGATTGCACTAGTGAAGAATATATCTAGGTCACCCCATATTAATATTCAGGTTCCTATGACTACTCAAAATAAGGTGTGAGGTAAACAAGCTATGAGGATCACATAGGGGTCCTTATCATCAACATCTCACTCTCACCCCCAAAAATATCTCAAAGTAAAAAAAATACATTTTTCAACCCCCACAATAATGGGAAGTATAAAAATATAAAAATTTATAATTAAGGGATTATCACATGATATAATTATCTTAAATTTCCAACTGATCCATCAAGAATCGTCTATTACAATTCAAACCCTTTACACACTTCAATATTCAAAATGGTAATAATACCCACTTCCTTTCAAAATTCATCATAAAAATACCAAACGAGCCTTTAAAATGATAATTTACTTCTAATAAACCAAAAATAATTCAAATTAATTATTATAATTTTAAAATAATTTAATAAATTTCAAAACATGGGTTTACACCCACGTTTCATGCGGATAAATCATTTATTTAAAATAAATCAAGAACCCCAATATCAAAATAAGGATAAAATAATTCAAAGGGGGTTCTTGGACATTTAATAAATTAAATAATTTAAAATTATTTATAAAATGTTGAATAGTTCAATTCATTAAATTCAAATCATTTAAGATCATTTAATAAAGCAAATTCTGAGCAAAATCCCTCAATTTCACTAAAACAACCTTTAAAAGTTCTTTGAAAAATAAATATAGAAATGAATTGAATTTAATCAATTCATAACATTTTTATAGATATCAAGATTATATCCATTCAATTAATTCCATAATAAATTCAAAGAGAATAGGGTCAAATAAGATTTTATAAGGAATTAAATGGAATTTTTTCAAATAATATGGGTTAGAAATTAGGAAACTTGTATCTATTAATTATCAAGAAACAATGAATCAAAAAACAATGGAAAATAATATAATCACCTACTAGTAATTTAATTAATCCAACCACAATTAATCTAAAATGTGTTTCCTTCAATGGTGATCATTGGATCTAAGAATATTGATATTGAGGGTATAGAAAAAAAGATACTAGATTCAATATACAAAAACAATATTCCAAGATAAAAAAAAACTCAAGTATATCATAACCTTTAAGAAGAAGGATTAAAGATAAGAAGGTATATCTAAGATAAAGAGGAAATTAACTCACTGAAAGATAAGATATATGCTTCGATTGGTGCTTCTATCCACCAAGAGATGAGGTTTAGAGAGCCAAGATACCTCCATAGGGATCCAAAAATCCTAAGGATTGGATTTGGTCTGGGTGGGAGAAATTTATGGTTAATTAGTGGGTTTTGGGACTTTAATTAAAAATCACTAAACTTTAATTATAATTTACATGGTTTCCTAGGACACATCGTAAGGTTATTACTAACTATGCACAAACCATGAATCCCATTTTCCTCAAGATTTACGCTTTTTGAAAACCATAAGTAAACCATGAAATAGTATGATCACATTTATTGACCATGAATAAACCCTACGCAAAACATGAAACAAGTTTCACATTTGTTTAACCATGCACAAACCATCTGTAAACCATTAAAAGGCCCTAAAACCTTCAAAAAAATGTTTGATAAAATACCAATAACAACCCGCAAAGAGATCCAATCATTGGTCATGAAAATAAATGTGTCAAAATAAATAAAAAAATAATGGAATGTTATAATAAATCCATTGTTTTCTCCATGTATCAGAGGTTTTTTCAGAGGACTCATATTTTGGCTACCCACTA
Source organism: Viscum album (assembly GCA_963277665.1). NCBI lineage: Eukaryota > Viridiplantae > Streptophyta > Magnoliopsida > Santalales > Viscaceae > Viscum > Viscum album. The sequence goes on from OY728122.1 coordinate 1,715,885,926, forward strand.
TGAGTGGTAAGATGTTTATTGCTTCTTCCATGGCATTGGTTTTATTTGAAATAGGTGCATCCAATTACTTTATTTATCTGAAACTAATAAATTATACCCGTATGATATATGACTTTAGGACATATGTTATGGATTTTATAACCCTTTTGGGTGGGAATAAGGTGAAAGGATTTAAATTCCATGTGTTTTGTGTGTTGTTTGTTGATGTGGAAGTCATTTGGAACTTCCTTTTTTTGGACCTAGATGTATTAAACCTCATTATTTGTAGGGATTGGTTTATAAACCTTAATGATATTCTTACCTTCTATCACCATAGGGTCTAATTCCTTACTCTTTATGGGATAAATCATGTCTTTCATGGTGATTGGGATCCAAATTAGGGATTTAAGGACTAGTTTATTCATTGTTGGGGTCAATATTATGATATTTTTCTAGGTTTTTTTATACTAATGAGTAGTGTTCTATAAGAGAAAATTGAATGGTCATGGATAGATACCCATGTCTGTTTTTGTAGTATTTTTTAGGGTTTCTTCACTAGTGAGAGGCTGGGTTTACTATCAATTTTCTCCCTAGGATAAGACCCATTTCCATACCATCTTATCGGATGGCACTATCTAAGCTAAAAGAGATGCAATTTTAGCTAGGGGACCTTGAGGAAAATGGTTTTATCCATCCCATCTTGTCATCATGGGGTTTAACAATACTATTTTCAAATAAGTTGAACATGATTCATAGACTTTTTCATAAACTACCATAATATTAATTAGTTTATCATGAAAAATAAATACCCAATTCTAAAAATTGATGATCCCTTCAATCTAGTCAAAGGATCCCACTAGTTCTCAAAAATCAACTTGAGATCCATGTACCGCAAGTTGAGGTCCTAGTAAGAGGATATTCCAAATATCTCCTTTCATAATTTATGTGGACATTATTAGTATTTAGTTATGCCATTTGTTCATAAAAATACTCTTTTAGTCTTTATGGATTTAATTAAATAGATCTTACACTAATTTTTGGACTCCTTTATTATCATGTTTTTAGATGACACTTGGGTGTATTTCAAGATAAATGAGGATCATGATGATAATATGGGGCGGTTTTGTGTGTTTATAAAGATAATTTTCTATATTCCAAGATATCTAAGTGTTAGTTTTGGATTTAAGAAGTGATTTTTTTCATGTGATATTTGAGGAAGGAGTTTTATTGGATCTAGTTAATGTTAAAGTAGTCATGTATTTGGATAATCCCATGAATGTTTTTTAGATCCATAGCTTCCTAGGTTTGGATAGGTATTATAGAAATTTCATTTAGGACTTCTCTAATCTAGCTTCCCCCTGATAGTGTTCACCAAGTAAGGGGTTATGTTTGAATGGGATGATAAGTTTTAGCATTATTTTGAGCAATTTAAATATTTTAATATATTCCTACTAGTTCTCATTATTCACATGCCTGGAAGGCCTTTTGTAGTTCATTTTGATTCTTTTTGTGTGGGTATAGGGTGTATTATAAATCAGGATAACCATTTGGTGGCATGTTTTTCACATTAGCTACACCCACATGAGAAGAATTATCCCACCCATGATAAGGAATTGAAGTTTTTAGGCATAAATTGATGACATAGTGATATTACCTCTTCATTGGGATTTTTACGGTGTATTCAGATCATAAGTTCCTAAATTATATTTTCAGCTAGATTGGCCTAAACCTTATATATATATTTTTAGTGGAATAAATTTACAATTTTGATTACATGATTTCTTATACACCTAGGAAGGGGAATGTAGTTGTCGATGTGTTGAGTAGGAATATTCTAGTGCAAGTTGTCCAAAAGTTAGTGGATGTGTGGGATATGATGAGTTTTTTTTCTGATCTATTTCTAGAGGTGTGGGAGGAGAGAAAATAGTTTTATTGTCTATATTACATGTTACACCCCCTATCGGCAATTGGGTAAAGAGTGATCAGGTATCTAACACCGAGTTCTAGCAGATTAGCAGTGTCTTAAATGGTGGGGAGACCTCAGGTGATTGGTCTCAGTCCCCCAATGGTTATCTTATTTTTATGAAGTAGCTTCTGGTTCATTTTATATTTATGTAGAAGGTTATCTGTGAAGTGAATCATTCTATATAGATCCTTCACCTAGGGTAAACTAGGATATTCTATACCTTGATATTTTGGTATTTGTGTCTCAGGATGGGATGTGTTTTGGAAGATATTTTCTAGATATTTGACCTACCATAGGATCAAAGATGATAAATAGAGACCATATGAGTTATTTCATCCAATTACCATTTTATTTTGGAAGTGGGATTATATCTCTATGTACTTCATGATCAGTCTACCTTGTAGTCCGAGTGATATGTATTCAATATAGGTGATTGTCGATTGTTTGACAAAGTCATCCCACTTTCTTCTTATCAAGAGGGTGATGAAGGTAAAGGACCATAGATTTTTTTATGTTCAGGGGGTGTTTTGGGTTTATGGATTTACCTCAGCAATAATTTCATACTGATATTCCTTTTTCACTTCTCATATCTAAAAGGGGCTCTAGGAGGCATTGGGGACCGAGATGAAGTTGAGCACCGCAGATAACCCAGAGATGCATGGCCAATATGGGTGGACCATCCAGACTCTCAGGTATGTTTTTTGGGAATGAGTTCATGATTTTGGAATTTCATGGGAAAGTAACATATCATTGTATTATTTTTCAAATAATAATAATGACTATTCCTTGATTAGGATGGTCTTATTTTAGGCTTGCATCAATGGTTGTAAAAATCCCCATTGCGTTTGGTTAAAGTTAGTGAGATTTCATTAGTTAGACCAAGCCTCAACTAGGAGATGGATAAGAATGTAAGAATGATTCAGAGGTGGTTAGATAAATCTCATAGTCTCTATAAGTCATATGATGACCATCGTGGTCATCCATTGGAGTTTCAAGTTGGTGATCAGGCATTTTTTAGGGTATTTGTTCAAATATGACATCATCGTTTGGGGAAGAATGGAATGTTGGTGCCACACATTGTCAAGTCATTTCGTGTTGTAAAGAATCTAGGAAAGTTATCCTATCTGTTACATTTTCCACCAATTATTACCTATATTCATGAATTTTTTCACTTCTCCCAGCTAAAAATATTTTGTTCGAACCCATATCATGTGTTAGAGTGGGAATACTTAGAGGTTGAGCCTGATTCCAACATTTAGGAGTAGCATATTCATATCATGGATCTTCATAAAAAGGTGATGCATGGAAAGTAAATCCCACTAGTCAGTGTGATAAGACAGTGTGGTGGGGATAGACACAAGACATTGGTGTAAGAATATTTGGTGAGGGGTAGTGGCCTCACCTGTTTTCTTCTTCAGACACTTGAGTACTTTTTGGGTGAATAATGTGGCATTTTGGGAAGTTGGTGACACTCACTAGGTCACTGGTATGTCTACTTTTTGTTTTTATTTTTTGGTTTGACCTTTGGAGGTTCCAGATGTCATGGGTTGGGAATGTAGTTTATTTGGAAAGATAGACTAGGTGCAAGGTTTGTATAAACTTTTGGATAATCAAGTGATGTTGTTTTAGTTGATGGTAGTGGGATTTTCATATTTTGATAATTCATTTTAAAACCATGAATAACCCAAGGGAAACCGTGTGACCTAGATTTTGTGGTGATTGTGGTACCCACAATTTGTTGAATGTTTTTCTAACTGTGTAACCTAACCTTGTCACACCATCTAACTCTTTAAAAGTGGTCTTTCACAATTTTACACCTATTATTTTTTAAGTATTTAGGACCTCATTTTATCCTCCCATTATGCACAAACCCTTATCCTTTGTTGTGGATATTCTTCTCTCCTTTAGTGGTGAATTTATCTTAGATTCAAGGGGATTTTTTGAGGTAATCCCACATCATCTTGGATTCTTCTTCCTTTCTCCCTTATTCACCTTTTTCTTCCTTTTCATGGAAGTATTGAACCCTAGATAGTTGGGATGGCTAAAACTATGGTTTTAACATGGTATATGTTTGTATTCCTTGTGTTTTAGTTGTGTTATGTCCTATACTGCCTAATTTGGGTTTTTGTCGTTTAAGGTGGTGATATTGGAACCTAATCCAAGGTAGGTATCTCTATTTAAAGGAATATTCCATGGAATTCCATTAAATTTATTTCAGTTATAGATTATTTTGTTTAAATTTACATTGAGATGATTTATTATTGATTAGTATTCCATATTTTATGTGATTCATGGATTGGATTGTAAATTTAAGGTTTTAGAGGAGATTTTACAAATGGGAGTGAATTATATTCACTCTATGTATTTTTTGAAATGGCTTAGATATTTTTTTTGATTTTAATGGGATTTATATAATAGTGTTGGAAAGGGTTTTTCCTTATTGATGGTTTTTTACAAAATTGGTCATATTTTTTGTGAAATTGTATTTTTTATGGGTTTTGATTGTGTGGCACTCATTTGTGAATATGATGGCATGGAGTAGCAAATGGTTCCACTTGGGTGTGAGTGTGGGGTTTTTTGAGGGACTTTGAGATCATTTATGGAGGAATATTATGACATATTCCATTTTTCTTCTATGTTACCGTGATATCTTTTGGTGGGAAGACCATGAGAGATTCCATTAATTTTCTGAGAGTCCATGAGAGGTCTTAGAGTTGGACCTAGGGAAGATTTTGAGAGCTTCTTCCTTGTTTATCCAACTATCAAAATTTGTTTAGACTCACTCACATTAGACCGTTATGGTTAGATCCTTAGGTTCACTTACTCCTAAAAATTATTTTATATTATTTTATTCATTTTACCATTTTTGTGTTTGATGGATTATTTATGATTATACTCATTTTAATTTATTGATTATATGATGTTGAGGCTTATTCGTATACCTTGTTGTTCCTTGTTTGGGTCGAGTTAATCATTTTTTTCTATATGGAATAAGATATTTATTTTTTCCACGTTGATAAATGTTTTGGAGAACATGTTTTATTTTAAATGAAAAACTAAAGTGATTTTAATAGGGATTGTTTGAAAATGAAATGTCTTCAATGTGATTTAGTTTTGAAAAAAACATTAAAACTAATTTATTGGTAATAATGGGTAAAATCCTTAAATGGGTTCAAGTTATTTTCATAATGGGATATGTTTCTCTCAAAAAAAATATCTCTTCGATCATATATAGCCTTTTTTATAGGACAAAGGTAAAGGAAAGATAACTATGTACGTGGGTAACTCTTCTTGATCACTCATGTCCGTGTTTTGATAGAGGATACATGGTTACACTAGGTTGGATCAAGGAAGATCCATTTTTAATATTTTTGGGATTTGTACCATTTTTTTAGGGTCTCAGCTATGACGTTAGATACCATGTATATAGTTTTTTGGAATGTATTGTATATAATGTTTAGTTTTTATGGTATCGTTTTTCTATATTATGTGTTTTTCTACATGTTTATTTATCCTTGTGGAATGTGATTATATTGGTTTGGTTATCCCATTTCATGGATGGATCATATATATTTTATAGGGTAGAAATGGTTCCCAAGTGATTATAGGTTATGTATGGTGATTTTTTCCATCTTGTGGCAATTAGGAATGTTCTTTAGGCATTACAACACATTAGATCAGGTGATAGGTCAGGTCAACATGGGTCGGTTCATTAAAATTTGGTTGTTCCTTGATGATTTTCATAAAGAATAAAAAGAAAATGACTTGGAATTATAGTTCTATGTTGAAAGGTTCCCTAATTCCTAATTACCAGTTTTATATGATTTCTATTTTAATTACATAGTGATCCCTATTCAAGTATTCATTATTTCTTCCACTGTTTTGATTAATCATTAATCTGTATTAAGAAACCTTTTAGGAGCCACATATAGATAATGGCCTTCGGTCTTAGAGATGAAACTAGATATAAATAAGGAATGACATTTATAATTTAAAATCTCTTTAATTTCTTCAATCAAATTGATTATGTTGGATGATATTTATACTTATATTGTTTAATGGTATATTCTATAGGAAATTCCTTGACCCCAAACACTTACTCTACTTGTGAGAGTCATACAACCACATACAAGCCTCCCTATAAGAAATATGTTTCCAACCATTTCTAAGGGTCTGAACATCATCAGTGGGGAGACTATGCCCTAAATATCATATCCTTACACAAATAATATAAATATAAATCTAATATATTAAATAAAAACAATCTAAATAGTAAATATAAATTTTAGTAATGTATGGAACACATTTCATAAAAAAATGGGCTCCCAAAGTGTAAAGATGGACCAGAGTATAAGTAAAGTAGATAAGTAAATAATGATACACTATAGAATTATTTCTGAATTTTGTTCGGGTTATACTACCAGATCTACACTCCTCGGATCAACTATATTTCATGTGTCCCTTACCCTTTCCTGGCTCCCTATACATGAAGTATGGACACACATCGAGATTACCATGTAGGGTGTGAGTAATAAAACCAAATAGGGAACCACCAATGTATCCTTAAAAAGTGTGTGTAGGTATAAAAATTGTATTCCATGAAAAAAATAAATATACATAAAAGTATAAAAATCTACATAATAGGCATTCATGTTCTATCCAAGACATCGCAATCCCCAGTTGCACCTGCTTTGGATCCATACTATAAAGAATATAAGTATATCGGTAGTAATCAAGTACTGTCCACATGGATAATAAAAATAATGCTACACATTGTGGTAAAATGTTTCATAGTGTCCACTAGAAATCAAGTAAGTCATGTTCTTTGTATCCACTAGGAATCAAGTTATTGTTACACTCAACATACACTAGACCTTGAGTAAACATGTTCCTTGTCATCCACTAGGTTTCAAGTGAATCTCATAGAATCCATGAGGCATCTTTGTATCCCTACCCAATGCTCAAGTATATCATCTCCATCATCACAAGTCATGGTCTCTCCCCCTCTAATTGATAACCATGTTACGATGGTCCAAATGTTATGAGAACAATGACAAATACCTTCAATGGAATGAAAACATGCATAACAAGGTAGAGAAAAAAAATCAAGTATAACATATCATCATGAGAAAATAGTATCAACATATAATACATGTGATCAATATCAAACATGGTCAAAAAATATAAAATCATACTCATAGAAACAAGTATCATAAACGGGACTCATGTTTTATGCACACGCCTATATGTGATCACAATCAAGAATGGTCATTAGTGTTTGCTGACACAAGAATCTTACCAAGGGAAAATGTGCATACAAGAGCCCCAAATGGTAAAGAACTTCCTACCTCAAGGCTGTTGATGAATAACTCTATCGTTGAACAAGGATCAAATATCAAACCATTTCATACACCCACATAGATCAAAATAACATATCAATAATTCCATAATATTGTTATTATTTATCAATAAAGTGGACTAGAATGGAGACTCAAAAGGATTTTAAGTCGATAAGGGTGGTTCTAGAATCCCAAAACTTAAGGATTCCACCAATGGAACCAATTCCAATGTATTTAGAAGGATATGTATCTAATTCATCAGATTAATTTTCATTTGAATAATGGATCATAAATTATTCATTGATTCTTGAATAGAACCTCAGGTTTAGTAAACAAACATTGATCTATCACCAATCCATCAATGGAAAATAGATTCAAGAAAAGGAGTGTCTCAATATGAACAATCATTGATGAATTATCCAGAAACATCCAAATTTTTTTATAGTTATATATTTAGTCAAAGGGTTTATCATTGAAACATCAATCCTCTTCCAATATACCAAAAAAATGAAAATTTATTAGATTTATATCTTTAATTGACCATCAATACAAGGTATAGTACGATTATCCATAATCAATTACTAATAGAAAGTTTTTATTTGTTGGTATATATTTATTTTATAAATTAATGACATAAACATGCTATATTTTTTATTGATCTAATAAGAAAGGAAGTAAATTTTATTTTATCTTCATGGAAATCACAAATATGACATAGAACTATGTGCATATCTCAAGGAAGAAAGAGATTTTGGAGGAGATCTAAGAAGAACTGATCAATCTAGCTTTACTAGATTGGTCAAAGCTTAAAGAAACAAGGGGTTTATAATGTAAGGGGTCAAGAGTCAAAAAGGGAGGTATATAATTTGAATAGAGGTATTGGTTCAAAATTGGATTTTAAATAAGGCATAAAACTAAGTAAAATTTCAACCCACATGGTGCATTTAGTACACCCTCGGATTGGGAACATCAGTTAGTCAGTGGTCCTCACCACCTGACCAATATGATCTACATTTTTGAAGACCCACTTCTAGCACCACCAACATTTTAGTGGATCCCCACTAGCTAGTCAGTGGACTTATTTTATCCACCATGTTAACCTTAAGATCCATTTCATAAACTCTCATCCTGAGACCCCCTATAACATAAATTTGAACTTCTAAAACAACTATAAAAGAGATAAAACATCAAATGAATGGATAATTTATTAACTTTTAACATTTTTACATAGAATAAAAGTGATTATGTTACACTAATTGTTGAAATATCACTGAAAATTCTAATAACTCACTAGGTTACTTTAGAGGAATGAATGGTGTATGGAGATTATCTTGGATATTCTCAATGAATATCTCCCACAGGTGTTCTTGTGTAATTTTCATGTTCAAGTAGTATTTAAAACCATTAACCTATATATAAAATCTACAACCCTAATATTTTCACATGGTTTGTAGTTTTAGAGGTTGAAAATGTGTTTTTTGTTAGTGTTGAGCGGAATTGGTAAAGAAAATTCCAAAATATATCATCTGAATTGGGAAAGGATCCAGCTGACAGGTTTTTATAATAGAAAATATAGGTCACTCCAATGTTTTCATACTGAACCCTAAGTTTTTTCACCTCATTTTATTCTAATGTACCCATAATAATTCTACATATATATGTGAAATTCATGATATTTTGTTCAAGAGATCTCATACCAATGAAAGTTAAAAATGCAGTATTTCCAAATTTTGGTGTAGGAGGGGTCAAATCCACCCACTTAGGATACATATTTATCTCTATTTTCTTTGGTGACTAATTATCCTTCATATATTCCCTATAGGTAGTAATGGAATCATTGGATTTAAGAACATCCAGTATCACCATTACCTATACTAATGCTTGAATAAAATTTGTTGGGGAAAATTGGCAAGGTTGACCTATTTTTTGGATATTTATAATTGGAATGAGTTATCCTGGGGTAACTCACTTGAAATGATTTTTATTACTAACAACATGGAATGAATTATTGATAATCCATCAATTGTGGGGTATGGTAGATTCGATTAATTCTCTCTAGTTTCTTTGGACGAATTGAATCTACCAATATTTTTTGAATATTTTCATCTTTTTAAAAATGATTCACATGAGTAGGGATAAAGGATTTTTCTCAAGATTTTCACTCTACATGTATATTCCATTTATGTAAATCATCATTGAGTTTTCTCAACCATTCCAACTTAGCTTCATAATGGATAGTATTCTCTTCAGTGGAAAGAGGTTCATGTACTTTGAGTGGTGGGTAGGAAGTGATTATTGTTTCATGTTTTCATTTTTTATTTATGGAAGCTTTTTCACTAGGTGATAGTTATATATTTGAATAAGCTTTTAAGTTTTCAGTCTGCCTTTGATTTCATGTCTGTACACCCTATTCAAGCACTTTGGTGTAAACCTTTTTTTTTATACATGTCTCCTCATTTCATACTTCAACACTAGATACTTGTTCTTATTTATCTAATGGGATAATATCAAAATCATTAATTGATAAGAATCATGTGGAAATTATTAGGTCTTCATGTACATTGAAATAGTAAGGATCCTTATTAGTTTCTAAATACCTTCCAAGGTCTAAATAATAATCCTATACCATATTTTACTTTTTATATGATAACTTTAGTTTATGATCCTTATAATTAATTGCATTTTTCACTAGACACTCCCATGGAAAATATTGTTGAATGATAATTATAAGGGAGGCCCAGATATCATCCACTGAATGTGAGGTCAATGAAATAGAGGAGTTGTAAAATATCAACAGAGTGAACTATGGGGGGATCTTTCTTGTGATGTTGATCCTAGTCTATAAAATACTAACTTATTTGGATTAATTGTTTGTAAAAAAATCACCAATCCATGTGGTATTGGGTGGACCTTGATCAATAATGGTTGTGACTACACCCTTCTGTGAGTATTCTAAATTAAGGGGTGGTATTTTATGTAAAAATTCCCCAAGCCATGTGGGTTGGGGTAGTTGTCATACTAAAACCTGAGTTTTCATTTATTCTCTCTTAACATTTTGGGATTTTACTCTAGCATTAGTTATGTGTAGTGCATTTTCAAGGTTCATTTAATGAGATGTATCATCTATTTAAGGTGGTTTGAATTTTGAGGGGTTGACATTCCACAAATTATACACATGCTTCACCTTTTCTGGTGGACAGATGAAAAATCATATTAATATCTCATTCCCATCAATTCTATATTTTATAGTCTTTAGGATAGTGAGATTTTACAAGATGAAGAATGTATCATATGAAAATCATTGTCCTGAGATTTGTCTATAAGTAATTGTGTTTCAAGCCTCCTTGTTTGAAGAAGATTTCCAAACTATAAGCGTTCTGAAGTGAATATTTGTATATTCACCCCAACTTCTGATGCATATATTGGCGACAGTATCTCCAATCATCAGTAGAACCAACTTTAAACTATCAAGGATGGAATTTATAATATACATATGCTATTTTCTAGATTTTACATCCTAAAACACTGAAAGGTTGTCCACTTAAATGTGGAGGATCCATTAATTCAATTCATTTAGGTGATCAACACATCCCTCATAAGTAAATTTACTATATTTGAGGTGATGGATGGCCACCCACTAATTTTGATGAAGATAAGGTATATAATCCTCTTTTAGTGCCTTAGAAATGTTATAATGTGATGTGGTGATGTAATTGAACATGACCAATATTCTTTCTTAATCCATTTCTATCCACATAATTGCAAAATTTTCTTCATCCTCTATAAGAGATTCTTAAAATTGGTTTGAAAACAAAGGTTTGTCCTCTACTGTCCCATAATGGGTATAAAGATCATTCTAAACATTATTTTCTTCATATAAGTGTGAATAACCTAGGGGAGGCATTGATAATTATCATTACCTCAAGTTGAGCACTCATTAAGATAAACCACCACTGATCGACAATGAAATTTCTATAATAACTAACTTTTTCATTAAAAGTTTCTCTAAATATAAGGGAAACATTGGAATTATGGTGTCACATGAAGGGCCTTCACACTGGATATTTATATAACTATGGGGAGGACCTTTTCAATGAGCATCACGTGGAGGACCTCCATGGTTTTCTACATTAGGATAACTGTTTAAGGGAGGAGCTCCACATCAATCATATGTTTTTTCATAGGGAGAACTTTTTCAATTAGTAATATCAGGAGGAACTCCATATTTTACTTTTAAATGGTTTTTTTCATTGCATAGACCTATATCTTGACTATTTTTTATTTTTATACCATAGGGTGGGCCTTTGTGGTTGTGAATTTTTTATTTTATATCATGTGGGGGACCTCCCATTCGGTCATTTATCTTGTCACAAGTATGACCTTTGATACATATACTTTATGAAAGACCTATAGGGATATTAGTTTAATTATAAAAAGGATGGATTTTTTTTCTATTTAATATATCATTGGTATAAGGAGGAATTTCATTTCATATTTGTGCTTTATTTTCCGTATAGAGGACCACTATGGTGGATAATTGTTACTAGACTAAAAAGGGGATGAACTCACTACATATTGATATTTTCATTTTGTGGAGTACTTATTCAACTAATGTATTATGTTCACCATGGGGGGCTACCATGGTGAGTATTCATATGGTTATGTGGATCAACTTCACAATAAGAAATTTGGTGAGGACCTCCGAATTTATCTACATGTGTTCAACCATGGGTAGGAACTTTTTAGTTGGTAAATTATTGATAAACATCATTGGTAGGACCTTCATGAAGAGTGTTGTGGGGTGGATCTTTTTTATATGTGATTTAAGGAGGACCACCAAAATAGAGGTTGTCTTCCCTTGTTAGTGAGGGATTTTATAAACTATCTTCTAGTGAATCCCATGGAATTATATGAGTCTCCTTGCTAATGGTAATCTATACCCATCCCTGAGTCACCATTGAAATGTTTTGGTTAGTATTGGGAATATTGGTTTCATTAAAAATAAGGTTTGATATTGGTTCAAGATAGTGAATATCCTTCGATGATTCCTCATCCTTAATGCCCAAGATACAGGAGTGGAAACAATGATATAAATGTTTTTCCAATACCTATTAATAAAGTGAGGTTAATCAGTAATTATATTGAATGTAGTTGATAGGATACCTCCTAGGAAGCCCCTAAATTATCATAGGGACTCAATACACATTTTCATACACTTCTATAAGATAAAGTAGATGGGTATTGTTTCACTATGGGGAGAGAACCCCCAAAGTAGATAGTTATGGTGAAAGGGTATCCTTGTCTTCCATTAGCTTGTTGTTTTGGGGAAGATTTCTAATTCTTCAAATCATTGAGTATTTCATGAGATAACTCTATGGTAAGGATGAAACTACAGATTATTTACTCCCAGACTAAGGCATTCAAAACATGGTGTTGAGTTAGTGATTGTGTATAGAAAAACTATGAAGATGTGGTAGTCATTATAGTCAAGGAATATGTTCATGGTGCCACATGTTGTTAGTTCACAGACACATAAGATGATTCTCAATTTCCCCTAGTTTGGTTATATAATTTTATGTTATACAGTGCATTGAGAAATTATTCTATTTGAATTGAAGGGAAATACTAAAAGGAAAAAACCAAAAAAACATTAGGGATGCATGATAAGAAAAAGTTCATGGTCAATGGATCTCTTTCATGAGTAAAGGATTTAAAGAAGGGTTTAATATTTTTATACCTTTTTACCGATGTTCCTAAAGTTTTTTTGGTTATGTATCTATTTATAAATGGAAACCAGATTTCAAGGTGATCTAATGAAATTTTTTGATTATTAGTCGATGTCAAGAGGATGATAGGTTGACTCATCCCATGAAGTTCTTATTACCTATTTAGGGAATCTATTATATATTTAATATATATTCAGGAAATACATACAAGTAATAGTACCATATACCATTTTCATGAGAGTGATCGATTGACACCCAAAACCATTGTAAACATCTATATGTATCAGAGGTTCTTTATATTTATTCATAAGAGGTTCTTTGTCTTTCACCTCATTGGCTGATTACACTCTATTTTAAAGTATAACTATTGGTAACTCTTGATTTTATCCTCATTTAGAGATGTGGTGGAAATTTTAGATTTATTATTAGTTCCATATGAGTGGCTTCTTACATATCCCCATTAAGGGAATTAGAACTCATGTAGTTCAATGTCACTTAACCGGACACATCATACAATTTATGGTTGTCTGAAAATGAAAAATGTGGTTCCTTTTAAGTTTATATAGCCATGAACAATGAATTGAAATTTAATTTCATGTGTTTATGACCAATGAAATTTTTTAAGGGCATGTCACTAGGACCAATTTAGATCCTTTTAATTATGTGCTACCAAGATCGATGAAGTATCTTTTAAGTTCATTCACTCAGGACTAACAGTGTTACTTTTATGTTTATATGAAGTCTTTTAGTTTTAGATCATATGAATTATTCTATGAAATCTTGTATATTAAGGTCATGTGGTTAAGAATAATTATAATCAGTTTAAATTCATAAATAATGGACTACTAGATAAAAGGAACCTAGAAAAGTTTGGTGTGGGACATAAACATGAGAGACCCATTCTGGTTTATCTTCTTTATGGGTAACTAAAAAGTTTAGGATATGTTTGTGAATTATACCTACTATAAGGTCTAAGGTATTTATGGATTATTGATTGGTAATAGGTAGGATACCATCTAGGAGGACATGGTTGGAGATTGCACCTAGTAGAGAGCACATGGTCATACCTCATTGATTAGACTAAGGAGTCTAATTATAGGATTGACACGACACTAGGTTGATATGAAGATGATCTATAATAGAAAAGTTATATGAGTTGAAAGACATATGAATGAGAAGTTTAAACATATCATCAAAAATAGTTACACTTCATTGTTGAGGTAATACACAGTTGACTGTATCCAAAAGCCCTTATATTTAGAGATGAAAACTGAGGATGGTCTATTACAGGTTTCATAATTATCATTATCAAATGAATACATGACTGAAAAGGTAACATGTTGGAGTTCATAAAATAATCGTGTATATCTGGGGTCGTGGAGTAGGTATTGGTCCATGTGACCTAGTAGAAGGTTAGTTTTGGATAAGCAGTGCCAATATGGTATTTTTAGCCATTATCTCTTCCCATCTAAAATACATCATCAAACTGGGCACCTGGTTGAGTGAAAGGGAACCCATTTTGGTGACCTGGTAAAGTAGCCTCATATTTAAGAGGATTGGGTGAATAGAAACCCAATTAGGTGAAGTGGGCATGAATCCAATGATGAAAACCCTAGCACCCTATTAAGTAGTCCTGAGAGAGTGAAAAACACTATGGGTCAGAGGCCGAAGTGAGTGGGTGTTCAGTTGGGTGGACCTTGAGAATTGGGAACTTCTCCTCTAAAGATAAATTGGTTATGACTATTTATGGGTAAAATAGTATCCTAGTTATTTCATCTATATTACATTAGAAAACCTCTAATGAAGGGTCCTTTACCATGGTCTTAGTGATGACCTGACCAAAGTAGTCTCTTACGATGATTGAAATAATTAAAGGACATAGACACCCTTAATTTACATCATTTTCTTAATAATTTAGATTTCAAAATCACCTAAAGGGTGTTCTTGGAAGGGTTAGGAACAGTCCCCATGCACTCAGATATTTTTAGTCTTTCTCCTCATCCCAAATTTGAGTTCAAGGGTTCCTTATATAGGTAAGAAGAATTGGGTGTCCAAATAACCCTTTTTAACTACTTCAGGTGCCTAGTTTCATTGAGTAGGGTGCATGACCAAGTATCATAAAATAGGTCACAGTGGGTAAAAAATGGCACATAGCATGCACGCATAGAAATTGCATAGGGTGTGTGGTGGGCACGTTGAATTGGGAACCTCGTTATTTTCCATCCCTTTGAAAATTCTCTAATCATCATAAAAATTGGTGTAATTCCTCCTTTAATCAAATTAAAGTGACGATATTAATTATATAAAATATGGATGTTAAAATATTAATAATTATTGATTAAAAATAGTATAATAATAGTTTATGTTAAAAATTATAGAATTTTAACAACACATATAAAATGTGTTTAAAAATGTTTTAATGATGTAAAACAAGTGTTTTAGAGTCATATATGATTTTAAGATTACTATAGACAGCGCCTATATCCGCACTATAAATGGTATTTGTCAGTGATAAAAAGCATTAACATAAAGAGAACCCTTAAAATTGTGTGACCATTATCATAACTTTATTTTAGCACCCATAAAGGTTCCCTTTATGAGTTATTTATTTTAGAACAGAAAAGGGGGCCTTTATTAGTTCTTTGTTAGCACTGATAAAGGGGGGCCTTTATCATCGACTTTCTTAGCACCGATAAAGGCCATGGTAGCTTATTTAAAACCAAAAAACCTATAGAAATGAAATAAAAAATTTATATTACAAACATAATCAAATTAGAATACAAATATTTCATAAAACTATATTTGAATGAAAATATTATGTTACACTATTATTTCAATTAAAAATTTATATAAAAAATATTTACATTGAAGTCATATTTATAATTAATCAAAAAAATACAACCTAATAAAAAATAAAAACTCTAATAATAGTATTTTTCTAATGATCAACCTTTGTACAAAATTTTTTCCGTTTAATAAAACCAATGTTTACTTTAGTAACAGTACATAAAAAATTAAATAAATTTTAATTTTAATTTTATATTATCGACATATGATAAACCATATTATTAATTATTAAATATATTAATGATATTATCAATTATACTATTAATTTTATTATTAATGAATACATAATTAATTTAATATCAATTATTAATTATTAATTATACTATTAATTAATAATTATATTATGAATAATTAAATAAATTTTTGCTTAATAATCTAGATAAATTATATTGATTATTAGTAAATATATTAATCATGTTATTAGTTATTAATTATATTAATTACATAAATAGTTGTAATTAATTATATTATTAAATTAAAATGACATTTTTATATTGAAAACATGCACTTTGAGTTATACCAGGAACATTGTGTGTCAGATTAATGTGTGGTGGATTATTACACATCCCAAAACAATTATGGATATCTTTCATTATGTTTAAGAATAATAAGTTCTTTTTTACTTATTTTTATTAATGTGACATTCATTTTAAACTAAAATGACATTTTTTATTGAAAACACACACTTGGAGACATATTGGCCACATCATGTGTCAGATTGATGTGAAATAATTTCATATACATCAAAAATTAATTATGTATAATTTTCCTAAATTTTGAAAATAATCAGAGATTATTTACTAAGTTTTGACAATGATACATGAATTTTAAACTAAAATGAAACTTTTATATTGAAAACACACACTTTGATTCATCCTGAATATATTGTTTATTAGATTGACATGTGGTCAATTACTATGCATAAAAAATTAATTATGGATCATTTTCTTAATGATTTGAAACAATTTGAGTTTGTTTTCTCATTTTTGACTATATGATGCACATTTTAAATAAAAATTATATTTTTTTATTGAAAACACATTCTTTGAGTCATAACGGCCACATCTTGTGCTAGATTAATGTACGGTATATTCCTACACATCAAAAATTAATTATATTTTATTTTCCTAAATTTATAAAACAATATGATCTTGTTTTCTCAGTTTTGGCTATTTGACTTGAGTTTTAAACTAACATGAAATTTTATATTGAAAACACGCACTTGGAGTCATACTATCCACATTGTGTGTTTTATTGATATTTGGTTGATTACTACACAAAAAAATTAATTATATATCATTTTAATAATTTTTTGAAACAATATGTGATCATTTGATAAGTTTTGTTTATATGACATGTTTTTTAAACTTATATGACAATTTTATTTTGAAAACACAAACTTTGGGTCATACCAGCCACGTAGTCTATCATATTGATTTATGGTCAATTATTACATGTCAAAATGAATTATCGATAATTTTCCAAATGTTTTAATAAAATATGATCTATTTTTCTTATATTTAGCTATGTGATACACATTTTAAACTAAAACGGAACTTTTATATTGAAACCATGCACTTTGAGACATACTGGCCACATCATTTTTCATATGAAATTGATTTTTATATGTATAAAATGAATTATGAATTATTTTTATAATGTTTGAAAACAATCCAATATTGTTTTCTCATTTTTGATATGTGACGCATGTTTTAAACTAAAATTAATTGTTTACATTGAAAACACACACATTAAGTCATACTGACCACATCGTGTGTCAGATTTTTGTGTGGTCGATTCCTACATGTCACAAATAAATTATAAGTCTTTTTCCTATAGTTTGAAAACAATATGATACTATTTTCTTGGTTTTAAAAATGTGGTGTATGTTTTAAACTAATATGATGCTTTTATATTTAAAACACACGCATAGAGTCATCCCTTTCATATTGTGTGTCAGATTGAAAAGAAATCAATAAATACACCTAAAAATGAATTATGGATTGTTTTAATAAATTTTTATGAAAATATATTTATATTTACTTAGTTTTGGATATGTGATGCATGTTTCAGACTCAAATGACACTTGAAAACACACAATTTGAGCCATACAATATATATCAAGTGTTGAATTAACATGCATTTTATTTCTATAAATCAAGAATCGATTTTAGATAATTTTCCTAAGGTTATAAAACAATCCAAACTTGTTTTCCTAGTTTTTTCTATATAGAGTATGTTTAAAACAAAAAATGGAACTTTTATATTGAAGACATGCACTTTACGTTATACCAATCACATCATGTGTTTGAATGACATGTGGTCTATTTCTACACTTCACATATGAAATATGGATATGTTTCCAAAATTATTAAGTCAATACGATATTTTTTACTTGTTTTTGTATTTTTTATGCATGTTTTAAACAAAAAAACACTTTTACTATCAAAACATGTACTTTTAGTAATATCGACCACATCATATGTCAGGTGGATGTGTGTTTGATTCCTACATGAAAAAAATGAATTATGGATCATTTTTTCTAAATTATCAAGACAATGAAATATCATTTTCTCAGTTATGTCTATGTGTTGTATGTTTTAAACTAAAATGACACTTTTAATGTGAAAACACGCACTTTGAGTCATACTAGTCACATATTTTTTTGAATAGATGTTCGGTCAATTACAACACATGAAAAATGAAATTTAGATTGTTTTATTAATGTTTAAAAATACTCAGATCTTGTTGTATCATTTTTAAAAATGTGATTATCATTTTAAACTAAAATGGAACATTAATATTTAGAACATGCAATTTGAGTCACATCGGCCACATTGTTTGTCAGATTGGTGTGTAGTCAATTCGTAAACATCATAAATGAATCATGTAATTTTTTCCTAATGTTTCAAAATATTTAGATTGTGTTTAATTAATTTTGGATATGTGACATACGTTTTAGTTTTAAATGATAATTTTTATGTAAAAAATACTCTTTGAATCCTACCGGCCACATTGTGTGTTAGATATATGTGAATTTGATTTCAACATTTCACACATGAATTTTGGATAATTGTCTTAATTTTTGAAAATAACATGATATTTTTTCATGGTTTTGATAATGTGATAAACATTTTAAAATAAATTAACACTTTTATATTGAATACATTCACTTTGAGTTATACCAACTACATATTTCATGGCCCCCTCCATCTTGTGATATCCCTCCTAGGATGGAAATAAAGATAGGGGTATAATGACCCTTGAGTCCCACTTCCAGTGGGCCTAGAGATGGGGGCTGGCACTAAGGGTGTACAAATATCACAATATGGGAGGAATTACCCTTAATAATAAACAAGATTGGTAGATAGAATGAATCATCCACAAACAACTCCAAGACATAATATAAAAGAGAAGCCCAAACCATCCCACATTCATGTATAAAATAAAACTTATATAAATACAATAAATTCTTCTCATGCACATATGAATAAAGCATACTAATTATCCTATGAGAAAATAATAGAACCAAATAGCACCTGAACAAGTATACTAAGAAAACCTAACCTCAAAAAGGCCCGATCACCAAGTAATTCAAGTCAAGTAATATAATATAAAGTAAACCACATATATGATAGGGTTCCCTACACCACTTTCCCAAAGATTATCCACTCTCACACCCCAACATAAAACTTCATGGAGCTACCAACTCTTCTGAATATAACACATCACATCCCGCTCACACACACCTAGGCCTCACAACATATCCCACCTGCACACACTTGGGTCTCACAACACATCCCTCTCACACACACTTGGGCCTCACAACACATCGCATTAACACACACTTGGGCCTCACAACACATCACATCTCATACCAAAGACACTCGGGACATCATATCATAATTTATATCGAAGACACCTGGGACATCACCTCACAACTCATCCTAAATACACCCAGTACATCACATAATAACCACCATATAATGAACTAACAGACCTTCATTTATCACAGCCTATGCAATACCAACCTTGCCTAGAAGAGGGAGAAGGTAAGAGCAGGTGGTCAGTCATCCATCCTCCTGCTGGGATGTTGGGAAAGACACCCCTCACGTGACTATACGGGTGTTCAGTACATAGTTCTCAACATGGGTGGGGTATATATAGAAATCACATGAATGTAAAAGTATATATATATATATAATATCAAACACTCAGGCCTAACCTATGGGTTCAAAAATAAACAATCCAACTCACAACACCGTCACTTTTTCTTCCATATCTAAATGCATAACACCACACAACAAGTCACAAAACTCATTTCACATTTCCAACCAATTTCATTTAATCATCCCATTCTTTTCATTATTTAGCATCAACTGCATTTAACCACACAATCGACCATTTAATTATTTATTAAAAATTCTCATCTTGTTAAACATCCAACCCATGCCATTTTAAACATTATTAAAAATTCGTTTATTCCATCACTACTAGGACATCTAGCACTACACAACCACATATCAAAAATAGCTCATCATTCTATCACCTCGCTGACCCCAAAATCATGACATAAAAACCATCAACCCCACATGCCCCAACCAAACCTCGACATCCCATAAGCATGACCACACAAACCATCAGTCACACATTCCTCAACCACACCACACCATCCCACAAGCAAGACCACACATCAAAACACATCAATATCATTCTTTAAAGATTTACAAAGGCGTTTTTATCACATTCCACATTATTTTAGGGGTGTTATCACAAAATCCATGATCCTAGGGAAACCATTTCATTATCCACGTATAAGTAATTAACCTATATCCACTTAGGGTGATATTACAAAAATCAAAACCAAAAAAGAAACCATAGCAGATATTTCTAGTGAAAACAAATCCCCCAATGGTCATAATTTTTATCAGGTCATCAAGCCCGAACAATCACAATATCAGAAATAATATCAAAGATATAAAAGCATGTGAACAAACCCCATTAACACTTCTCAATTTAAACTTATATAATTATTTTTCTTTAATTAAGCCAAAACAACCATAATTCATAGGTAAAAAAAAGAGAACCCCTCTTGTATGATACACAACAAAGAGAACTGAGGGAAATCATACCTCAATGAAGCTCACTATGAATTGCAGGGTGAAGAAGAATGTCTGCAAAAAATATATGCACCCTAAGGAATCGTGGATCAATTTACCCCACATCTTAAGATAATAAAAATGAAACCAAACACACACCCCAAACCAAATCATACCACCACATAGATATATGAAGAAAAACATAAGAAAACTAACTAAAAAAGGGAGAAGAACTCACCACGGATCAACCACGGATCAAACACAGATCACCAACAAACAACTAGTGGGATCAATAGTTTCTAAGAGGGAGGAAAAGGTCTTGAATAATTCTTATGGGTGCCTAGGATCTGCAAAAAATGAGAGTAAGAATAAACCATGTCTAAATGAATGACAATTCAGATGAAAAGAACTTTAAATCTTCACTGTATCGAGGTATTACATGATGTCTAATCCCCTTTCACATCATGTAATTCTTGGTGTTTGGTTTATTCAAAAAATGCATCACATATTCATTTAATTTAGTTTTTTAAAACCCCAATATATTACATGTCTCGAAACCTTATTCCACATCATATAAAATTTTTACACATTGTGAAATCTCTTTACTTCCAGCCTTTAGCAAATGAACTACTCCTGACTTCCTCTGATCCTCCTCCGAACACCTCTAAAAACCCAAATTGGTAAAGTGATGTACCATGAAGGCATGAACCATTACATCTAATATCTCTCAAACAATTCTCTCCCAAAAGAATCCAAAACCAAGCCCAGAAGATATTTTTTTGAACAACCACCCTGAAAGATACCTCTCAAGGATCTCGTTATACCACAAACTCTACCACAATCTAAAAACTCCAAATCAAATGACTACAAAATACACTGCACCACCACATCTCCATAACCACAAGTCGCCTCCTCTCACACAACCACACTTACACAAAACCAATTTAAAACTATTTAAACCTCAATGAATTCTAAACTGACACCACTACAACCAATGAACCACACTATCCCAAACACACAAATCAGGGAATTCCATCCTCCATGTCAAGATACTATCCACTCTTGGCATCACTGACTCAGCTGCATGAGTTTAATCACATCGTAGTTAATTCATACTGATTGGGAATATGACCCTCCAATTTTTATATGTCAAAAATTTATCACACCACACACATCACAAACCAAGTAAAATATCACATTTCAGAAATCAAGGTTCAAACATCACATTACAAAGTAAAACAAAGCAGGGAAAAACATAAAAAAAATTGGGTACTGGGCGTGCATCTACGTCTCTCACCCCAAATTATACTCCTCCAGTCCACCATGCCTCCACGACACACAAAACAAAGGAATGTTCCATCCATGTAGTTCCTTCTCCTAGATATTCTAGATCTCTATTGGCCATTCCACAAACATCGCATCATCCTCAATATCCAACTTTCCCTAGTCAAGGACATGGGAGTCATTATGAAGATACCAATGAAGCTGGGAGACATGAAAGAAATATTGGATCCTCTCCATAATCATGATGTTAAATTATGTACCGATACAAGACAATGGACCTCATAACTCCATGTAACTGTACCACCTCTTCCACATTCCTCTTAGACAACGAATCCACTATGCCAGACTCCTTAATCCCTAAGAAGTGAGCTTAATTCATCAACTAAACCATGACCACCCAGATGGAATCAAAACCTCACTAAGCTCTCGATAACCCTATAAGGAAATCCAACAACATTTTATCCCATTTCCACTCTACAACATCCAAGGGAAACAAAAAAATCAAGATCACGATGCTTGGCATTTACCTACTAGCACTACTCACTAAACCTAAAATCTTGGTTCTTCTTGGTCAAATCTATAAAAGTGGATTCAAATAGAGATGAATCAGATACAATCCTACAATAATATCCTACAAGACCAAATAAACTGTAAGCCTCTTCCATGTTATTAGGTGCTTCGTAAAAAATATTCTTCGACATTCAACGGATCCACTAACACATCCTACTGAGATAGCACATTCCTCATAAAATGCATCTCTCGTGTCCAGAAATTACACTTAGACAACTTTCCATAGATATATTGGTATCGAAGAACATGTAATATTGTTATGATATGCTTAGAATACTACTCCTCGGACTTAAAGTAGATTAATATATCATTGATGAATATAATGATGAACTGATCTAAGAACTCACAAAACATAGTGTTCAAAAGCCCCATGAAAATGGCTAGTGTGTTCGTAAAAATCAATAGAATTACTAAAAAATAAAAGTTTGCATACCTAAATATAATGGAATTCTTCAAGATATCACCCTCTTTCACACTAAAAGGTGATATAGAGACCACAGATCAATCCTAGAAAACCAACTCACCCCTCTTAGCTAGCTGAAAAGATCATATATCCTTGAAAGAGGATAACGATTCTTGAACATCACCAGTTTCAACCTCTGATAGTCTATTCACAACCTCAGACTATCATCCACCGCCCTTGAGAAAAACACTAGAGCACCCTAGGGACACACACTAGACTAGATAAAACCCTTATAAATAAGATCATCCATCTAAATCCTCAACTCCTACAACTTATAAGGTTTCATCCAATAAGGATCCATCAAAATCATAGAAGCACCAGGATGCAATTCTATCCTAAAATCAATATCAAATCAAGGGTTTAGTGTCACAAACATCTTGGTAAAAGCATCTAAAAACTCCCCAATGACTATGGGAACCTATACAATATATGTTTCCACTAACTTCACTAAAAACCCGTCCAAAAAGGAAAGATGGGGCTCCACACATTAAATTCCTACCTAACAACTCTACTCACCAAAAAAACACTCATTGGCCATCCACATTAGTAAACAAGACCCTCCTTTGGTAATAGTCAATAACACCACATGTGGAATACAACCATTTGATGTCGAGGATTACATTATATGGTTGTATATATAGTATGAAAAGATCCCCATGGCATAGATGTGGTACCCTAATCAGTCTACACCCCTCGAACACATCAAACAAGTTGATATGTCCTCTGACTGGCATAGTCAAAACCTAGGGCACAGAAATCATCTCTACATATAGCCCCAGAGCATGATCTAGATCAGGTGAAACCAAGGAGTGTGAATTTATTGAATCAAACAAGGTAAAAGAAAGGGTACTAAACTAACATATCATACCTCTAATGATCTTTGTCTTCTCTAGAACTACTGCCTCCACTGCGTGCAACTAAACACACATATCTCCTCTTCTTATATATTGATGACCACCACTATGTCCATGCTCGGGTTGCGGTCCCTAAACACAAGGAATAACCTAAAATCAGCCTCTACCTACTCCTCAGAGGGCCACTAGTCACAAGATCTAGCAATGTTCATGAACCCGACAACCAAAACACATTAGCACAAATATACCAAGAAATTAATGAAAATCACTGGCACCATAAGGCTAGAAAGGAAGCTCTGGGGATTGAAACCCTACCAGTTGAAAACTCAAAGCTCCTGTCACTTGAGTCCTTCCACTGAAAACTATGTCCCTCAAAGAACAATGTTAGCTCCCCTATCATGGAAAACCTCCTCGTGAGTGCATCTTCTCGATCACCTCTAGATTCTTTTGAACCTCTAGATACATCAGCAATGTAAAAGGAGTAACTACAAACTGGATAGAAGGACGGAGTTCCTCCTAAATATTTCTTGCATGAGACTCCTCATCTGAAAAGAGATATGGGGAAAAACACAAAAGTTACCTGAACTTGATTCCCAACTGCCACACTGACATGCTCCCCTACTGAAGAGAAATAAGCTCCTTCCTCCTTAGTACCTTAATGTTTAGCTAAAGGAACTATTCTCAGAACTCCTTCTAGGAGTCAACACACAAAACATCTACCTCCTTTCACTCTCTCAGATACAATTTCCACCACTAACGCATATCTCCCCACATCTAACTGACTACCAAAGGTACCTAGTTCTCCATCTGGTCCCAAATCAAAATGAAAGCAATCTCCACCTTTTCTAGTCAACTCTATATCTCTATGTTTGGAACATTTCCCTCATACATCTCCAAATCCTACCGCTAGAAAATATGAAATGTCTTCTACCACTAATCATCCTCAATTGGATTAACACTATTGTGATCAACCAGATCATCCTGTTGAACCTCCACAACCTAAGACACACACTGACAACTACTATGATCCATATCTAATAGAAAAATAAATATTTCCTAATCCTGATAGTGTGTAATTGTTTTGAGATTTATTTTTATTCATTTCATTCATTTTATAAATTTTAATTTTACAAAAACAACACAATTCACATAATAAAAAAATCTTTATGATGCATGTACCTATCCTAGGTTTATACCCTACAATCGGTCCCATTTCACTCGGTCATTTAATAAGTTGAGAGTCCATACACTAGATCATGGGGGCCCTAAAATCTCATTTCCTAGCCAGTCTCTATGGCCTATGTCACGCACCAAGGCCAAATGACATTGTTTCCATACCAAACCATGAAAGCCTCATAGTGCCTAACTCCAAAATCCATCCTATTCCTCAACCATCACCTCTTATACCACTCTATTGTGACCCCTTTCCTCGAAAGATACCCCTCTTGGGCTGTCAATGAATAAAGGGTGAGAATGACCCCCTGAGTCCCACATCATGTAGGCCTCAGGTTGGATACTATCACTAAGGGTTTACAAATATCACAATACGAGGGGCATTACCCTTTATAAGTAACAATATCAAGAGATATAATGAATCATCTGCAAAAAAATCCAATACATAATATAAAAGATAAACCCAAACCATCCCACATGCATGTATAAAATAAAATTGATACGAATACAATAATTTATCCAAGGTAAATACCCTAAATTAAAGTTAAAGCAGTGACACACAACTGTCATGGATCCAGGCTAGTAAGGTCAGGAAAGGTCCACAAAACCTCATGAAAACCTGAAAATATTTTCATACACATAGGGTTAATATAAAATTATACTCAATAGAAAAACCAAAATCTCTCTTGCACGTGTGAAAGAATCATACTAATGCTCCTATGAGAAAAAAACATAACCAAATAGCACCTATAAAGGTATACTAACCAAACCCAACCTCATCGAGGCATGATCACCATCTAGAACAAGTTATGTGATATAATATAAAGTAAAGCGCATCAATGATAGGGTGCCCCGCACCATATTCCCAATGATTGGCCTCTCTCACACCCCAAAGGCATACGTCTTGGTGCTCTCCCCTCTTCTGAATATATCACATCTCATCCCGCTCGAAAAAACCTAGGCCTCACAACACATCCTTCCCCCACATACCTGGGCCTGACAACGCATCCTGACCACACTCTCTTAGGCCTCACAACACATTACATCTCATCCCGAAGACAACTAGGAAATCACATCACAACTCAACCCAAAGACACCTGAAACATCACATCATAACTCATCCTAAAGAAACCTAGTACATCACATCACAACCACCATCTAATGCACTAATAGATCTATAGACATCATAACATGTGGAATACCTACCCTTCATGGATGATGGAGGGGGAAGATCATATGTCCAGCTATCCATCCTCCCACTTGGATGTTGGGAAAGACACCACCTATGTGACTATACAGGTATTCAAACCATACACTACTAGAATTATACGTATTTGTGACAGGTTATTTGTGACGTGATCCCTTCACAAATAAGATTTAGTGACGGGGTCCCGTTGCAAATAGCCCTTTGCAGAAAATGGTGTCACAAAAAATATTATTTGTGACAGGCCCGTCGCAAATAAGTCTCTGATTATATACTTTATATATATAAACTTTTTTGCTACAGGCTCATCGCAAATACTTTCTACGATGGACCCATAACCCCATCGCAAATACTTTTTTTAAAATATTTATTTAGACTATTTACGATGGGCCCACTACAAATACTTTTTATGACGGGCTCGTAATCCCATCACAAATAATTTTTTTAAAAAAAATATTTAGGCTTTTTGTGACGGGAACCCGTCACAACAGATCCCTTCGCAAATAATAAATAAATTTTAAAAAAAATAATAAAATTATGATTATTGAAAAATTAATTTTAATATTATTAATGTAATAATAAATAATAATAAATATTAAAATTCTCAATATTCACAAAAAAAAATTAAAAAAATCATAAAATATTATTATTGTTATTATTAGTAAAATAAACAAACATTAAAAAATATAATACTGAAAAAATATATTTAATAAAATTATGATTAATGAAACAATAATATAATTATTATTAAAATAAAAAAATAAAAGTTATTAAAATTCTCAATATTCACAAAAAAATCATAAAATATTAAAAATTAAATTATATAATATTTGCACCGATATAAAAGACAGAAACTGTAAATAGTTCATATTAAAATAAATGTTAAATTCAAATGTTTTTAACATAAAAAAATCACTAGGGGTCATCTTCTGGAGGAGGTGGAGGAGCTGAAGGAGATGGTGGAAGAAACTTCATCCCTAAACTATGAGTCGGACAGCGCATGTACTCCATCTGCTCGTGATGTTGCTGCTACCATCAACAGATCTCCTCCTCATGCTGCTGCTTCTACTACTGCTGCTACTGACACATCTCTTCTTGATACTTCTGCAAACTCTTCATAAGGTCATTCTGAGCTCGGAACTACTCCTGATACTGTGAGGCGGAATATGATTCCTCTCCATGAGCTCCTCCTGAGCTGGACGTTGACATCGTAGTAGTACCACAATAAGTACCAAGAGTCACATGAGAGCTGATACCAACTACTCGGCCCTTCTCAAATCCATACTGAGTCACCGGCATCCATGCTGCCTCATCGAAATGGTGGGCACTGGTCTAATCAGTCACCTCATCCTGACCCTCAGCCTGTGTATGAGAGGTCATAGACTCATATGACTCCTTCAATTCCAATTTGAAATTAAAATTGTGAAAATATTATATGCAGTTAATTTTCAAACTAAAAAAAATATGACTAACCACAATCTGATGCTGGAAATCACCTCTAATCTATCTGGTGGCTGGACCACTGTACATCCTCCGATAAACATCGTACTCTATAATATCAGGATGCTCAAATTCCTATATGAATATAAAATAAACTGTTTATATTTGATGTTATATAAAATTTTTAAATAAAATACTTACTAGATTCTCTATATGCATACTGAATGTACGGCTACCAGCTCGATGTGTCACCTCCTGTCTCCCCCGGTTCTACAGGCCCAATGAATACCTCCTCTGAAATCCACCACCCAACCAGTGTGCACATAATCCATCCCAAAATTGAGTTGAAATGTACTATGGTTGGTGGGATCTACATGACTCATCAAATACTGTCGCTCCTGCTTTCTTAATGGCCCTCTTTCTCAAATTGTACAAAAACTGACACAAACGCACACACATAGCCACCTCCCATGCTACATGGATATTATCATGCAAGCTATCATCAATGGGATACCATAAACCCTACAAATAATTTATAATATCAAGTTATTAATTAAATAAATTTCAAAATAAATATTATTTATTTACGTACTAGCCAATGATTGTACATGTCGAGCCGCACATCAATGGGAATCTATTCTCATGTGATCCATGACTGAGAAAAATAATTGCGCAAGATAGCGCTCTCCTGTCCAACAGCTACATGCCCAAAATTATGAAAAAAGAATAAATAATCAAATAATTAGTAAATATATAAATAAATAAATGAATTCTAACTAAAATATACAAGTTATTATATCTCTGTGTGAATGGATTGAAGCCAAGACGTGGATGTCGCTTGAGGATAGGGTCAGTAATAATCAGTCATGCAAGACCACGCCCCCTCCGCGAACCTCCTAAACCTTCAGTAGGCAGAGGGTCAGATGATCCCACATCCCCTCATCCAAAGGTTGCTCATCCTCCTCAAACTCAGAAAATAGATCAGATTCCATCTGAAATACAAAATTATTGTTGTTAGTAGATAGTTGAAAATAACTATTATATATATATCTATATTAGTTATGGTCATAACTAGCATTTAACTGTGTCAATGTTCACCTTCATCATCATATTAATATCTGACAATGTCAATGTCTTTGTATTCCTCCCTGACATCATCAATATCCATATGATTTTCACTTTCACCATCCCTTATCATTTCAAATTCATTTTTAACCTCATTAAAATCTTTGTCACCATCAACCCTTAATTGTGGGATGTCATCATTGATATTCACGTTTCTTTATGAAAAAGAAGGATTTTGAGTAATCTCTTGAAAAATTTCAATTTCTTCCACTTCAGCGGAACCACATTTAGTTTGAGTAAATTGATTTTCCTGATATTTCATTTTTATTATGCTCCACCAATCACTCATGTCTCTTGAAGTAGCACAGTACTTTGTGTAATAAATTTGATGTGCCTATTGAGCCAGTAAAAATGGTTCATTTAATTCAAGAAGACTTTTATATTTAATATCGACGATTCCATGAGTCGGATGAACATGAAATACTCTCTTAGTATCTAACCACTGACATTTAAACATCATTTTGTAATTTGGTACAAGATAACAGAGCTCAATAATTTCATCTAGAATGTCGTTAAAGTCAAATTCAGTTTCTCTATGATGTGATCCTCTCAAACAAACCCCATTGTTCATTGTCTTTTTTTATTCCCCATATGAACGTGTATGAAATCTAAAACCATTCACCACATATGCATTATAAGAATTAACCATTTTGGATGGTGGGTTACTCAATATACATAATCTCTTATCAATTTTATCAGCATGTTGAGACACCTGAAAATTTTTAAAGCAATTATCAATATAATAAATAGTAAACTGAATTGATATTAAACAATCAATAATTTATGTTACCAGTTTTTGAAACCATTGAGAAAAAAAATTTGTCTACATTATTCAAGAGAAGCTGCTGTAATTTGTGGAAGTTTTTTCTTTATATGATTATCTTATAACCTAAAAATAAAATAAGTTTAGATACTGTAACATAAATTATAGAATATGTGATAGAAGAACTCACAGTACAAATGTTGTCATTTCTCCACAATTGAGCAGAACATATGTATGAGCTCTGTGATGTTCATCATCTGAAATCCATCATTCATGAACTCCACCGAAGCCAAGATTTAGATGATTAAAAACTGATAATTGATTTTCCATTTCATCATTAATATTTTCCTCATTCTATCCCATGCAGTTTTGTATTGAGTGATATTCAGATTCAAAATAGTGAGAGCAGAAAAAAAAAGCAATTTCCTCTTGCAAATAAGCTTCAGCAATTGAGCCTTCAATTGATGCTTTGTTACGTAATTTTTCTTCAATTTTTCCATGCATCTCTCGATTGGGTATATCCATCAAAACTGTACTGGCCCTCCACATTTAGCATCATGTGGAAAATGTAATATCCGATGTTCTATTGAGTCAAAGAAAGCAGGCAGAAATATTTTTTCTAGTTTACATATAATTACAGCAACATCTTCTCCCAGTTTACTTAGTGCATCGTAGTCTATTTTCACTACACAAATGTCTCGAAAAAAATATGATATGACTATTATTGAATCCCAAATCAAAGAATTCAATGAACCTCTGAATCCAATCAGTATAAGTTTTTCCATTATAACTGTAACACCCCGAGATTTTATGAAAAATATTTTTTAATTTCATTAATGTCTTGTGTTGTACGCTACACCAAAATTAGCTTTCACAACACGCATCCTTGACTTGCCTTGCATTAAACTCAATCGCAACCTTCCTCGATAGCGTGTGTAGTACGCAATACCGAGTTTCACTAAACAACGATATACTATTAAAATATTATTAAAACTAGCCGTTATGAATAGTTATAACCACTTTTTGAAATTTTGTAAATTTTATTTTTAAAAATGGACTTCATTTTTTGATTCGTAATATCGAAATTAGCTTAGGGTGAAATTTTGGTACATTTCGGATAACTTTCATTTTCTGATGAATAGTGAGAATTACTGAATTTTAATTAAAAACAACCTTTTTAATTGAACTAATTAATATTGATAAATTATTAATTTGAGTGGTTTTAAAGTATATTTAGAATATATTTTTACAATTTAATACAATTTAATTCATTGGATGTAATTCTACATTTAAACCAGACATAAACAAGTGTAAATCTTTTGATAGTTATTATCTCTTAAGAACACGCTATTTGTTTTGACGACGGGAATTAATTTTTAAGTTAATTAATGAAACTGATATGTTTTGAATTTGGTAAAATAGACATCATTTTTGAGTTCATAATATCAAATATAGATAAGTCCTAATTTTTGGTATTTTTCTGGAAACCTTCATTTTTTGATGAATAGTGAAACCACTAAGTGGTAGTTAAAAAAATTAATTTTTCATAAAACATAATTTTACCACTTCTGCGAGTGGAATTTCAAAAATATGAGAGACACGGTTGATGTTAGTAAGTAAAATGTGGTTCCATGAGATGAAAATAATTTTTGGTCAATAGTAACTTTTTACCTTTTTTTACCACGGTTAAAAGTAAATAGGGTAATTAAGGGTAAAAATGATATTATTATTACCCCAAAACAAGTTCTAATTCTATTGGATAAGTGTAATTCGACCAAAAACAACCTTAGGAATAAAATATGATCATTTAGGCCCACATGGATTAGATTAGGACATTTATTATTAATTTATTTAAAGAAGGGTTAAAATAGTTAAAATCAAAGTTTAATAAGTAAATCATTTTTAATATAGGGTTATACATAAGATAAATTCGACTATAAATACTCATTATAAAGCTAAAACTATTTCTTACATAATGGTATTTTATTTGTAATTTTTAGACATTAAATAATTTAATTTATTTATGACACAAAGATGATGCAGTAATTATCTTATTAATGAAATATTGACATAATTAATGTTATAAATACCAAAATAAATGTAATTTGAGACTTTTTATGAATTACACTAATTTTATAGGTTAATATGACATGTTAGTATTGATTTAATTTATTTTTTCGAACTAATCATTCTGTTATGATTTTCACAAAAATCAATTACTAAATAGTGTCAAAATTGACATAAAATAGTTTTTAAAACAAATATTATATTATTAATTGTTATTTTATTCCTAAAAATCTATGGTTCGGCAAAATGACTTAGATAAGGTTATATATATTAATAATAAACAACTTGGGGTTCTTTTGTCTTGATATAGTAAGTTTATTAACCTTATAGTGTAAGAAAACAAGAAGACACGGTAAAAGTAAAATTATCTAACTTAAAGTTAAATATAAATGATAAGGTTAAAATAGGAACCTAAACTTGTCTAAATTCTATTTTATGAGATGATTTCAACCCATCCCCACCTTATCTTCTAAATAAATCAATTTGGAGCTATTTAAAACCGAATTTGTCTTTATAATAAAATAATAGTTTTAGTTATTCCAAAGGTGCCCCTCTCCTCCCTTATAAAAGGGCACCCCCTCCCTCTCTTCCTCACACCACTTTGAGCCTTCAATCTCGGCCAAAGTCTGCCAAAGTCTCTTCTCCGCTTCCCTAGAAACATCCTAGAGGTTTTGATCTTCCTCAAAGACCAATTTTAGTGCCCTAAGAGGAGGTCTCAAAGAGGCGCTTCAAAGAAGAGGTAATTTCCGTTACCGATTCTTTCACCTTTATTTCTTCTTTCACTTCTTCTTATAAGGTTGTTTCATTATGAAGTAATAACATCAGTATCACTCATATACTGATATGTTATTATAATTATGAAACAACCCTATTTCACCATCTATCCATCCTACGGAAAACGAAATCACCGCGTGTGCGTACGTACGGAATACCGTCTCCACGCCGTGGTGTAATCTATTTTCCACCACCACCTTACTTGGATGGGTATAATGGTGTAAATAATAACTATATATGATTATTGTAAAGTGATATTGATTCTGTAATATTATACATACACTCCAATAAAATTCCACTATCATGAGAACGATATCATCGCTCATGCGTACGTACGGAATACCGTCTCCACGACGCGATGAGATTCATTCTCAATGATTAACCATTCATGAATGATTATAAAGTATATATAATAAGTAATCAAGAAATATATGACATAATAATGATACTGTATTTATGTGTATATATATGTATTTCATCTACTTAATTCCATTCAACTCAATAAGGAAACGGAAACAGCGTTCATGCGTACGTATGGCCTACCGTCTCCATGGACAGTGTATTTATTTCCATTTATTGATTTATTATATATATGTATATTATGAATATATATTATATATAAATCATGTTTTATATTATGTAATTAAGTAATCATGATCTAATTAATCATATGAATAATTACAAGTCAAAACACAGATGACAAATGAAACGATTTTACCCAAAACACTTTTTAACATGGAATTTACAAAAGAATGGGTAATATAAAGTCATAAGTGAACCATATATGATATAATAACAATGATTATGATTCTGTAATAATTCAATGATATTATTTAAATCATTATACAGGAGTATTGGACACTTACGAAGCAAATCGGACCTAAGGTAAGGGAAATATCACAATCTCATTTTTATCCGAGACTGTTTATACTTTGCTATTTACTGGGGTGTATTTTATCATCCAAATCCATGTTTCCTCAATATGTAATATTATTTCCATCCACCTAAAATTGTTTAAATCCAATTTTATCCTTCGGTGAGTTTTTAGTAAAGGATATGAAAGGAATCTTTTGTCATTTTTCGTATAAGGTACTTTTTGACTTTTTCGACAAAAGTACGAAGAATGTTTTTTTAACTTATACGGCATGAATGGATTTTTAAAACATTATTTCCAAGAATCTTCCTTTACAAGTTTTCAAGTTTATTTTTAATCAAATTCTTTTAGTTTATAATTGTACGACATGTTAAGAAAGGAAAAGTGTTTTTGAAGCAGAAAGGATATTTTCCTCAAGAATAGAGTTCAAGTGTTTTATCAAAATTATTTTCCATCTAAGATAATAAAGGGTTCTGTTTTTATCCCTATTATTACATTGATTTGATTATGTTGTGATGGAATTATATTTTTATGAATTCCTTTATCTTATATGAATTGTTTTATGATGTCATGATGTTTAAGATTCCCATTTTTATTACATGGATTATGTAATGATGTATGGTTTATGATTTTGTGGCACACATAAGAATGGTATCATTATGAGATGGGTGGGACCTATATCACCCTACAATGCATTGGGTAAAGATTTTATATCTCATGAGATAGACATGGATGGAACGGTAGGTTAAACCGGTTCAGTGAAACAGGACTGAAACGAGGAGTGAACTCGGTTCAGAAATGGACTTTGTCCACTAAGATAGTCTTGGCAATGAGTCTTGACTAATAAGAAATGATTCTCTACGATTATGTGTGTATGACACAAAGTTTCATATTTTATGTTATGATTATTGGGATTACATTTCACTACTATGATTTATCCCATGTTATGATATTATGATCTCTTTTGCAGGTTAAGATTTACAAAATGATATGTTCTTATGAATATGATGTGATTGATATTTCTTTTGTTTACCCTTACTGTGCATTTGAGCTCACCCTTTTATGTTTTCTTTTCCCCAGGATATAAAGAAAGGTTTTAGGTAAAAAAATAAGATCTTTATGGGAGATATTTAAGATCTTTCACCACGATTAGAAGATTATATTCCGAGTTTCCAAAGACACTAAACTATTATGGTCCTTGTATGTGTGTTTTGTTATGTACTAAGTATTCCGCAAAGTAATGTAATGCTTATGTATGTCAAGCTTTGGGCCTCTACAATAACATGACAATCATGAATTTTTAATCTGGTAATATGGCCATTCCTAACACATCTCCCCAAATTGGAAGCATAGCCATCTGGAAGTCTCAAATATACAATCTACTAACAAAATAATAAGTGAATCTTTTTGGACAGTGTATAAGCTGATTTTGGCTTCATTAACCTCTATGATCTAACATTTTCAAATATTTCAAGTTATGGTCGCCTGGAAATTTGAGCAAGATCTAATCGTGCTTTTACAATATCTTTGGTCTTACCTAGTGTATCCAAAACTGTATAAAATAAATTATCAAAACAGTTATTATCAATATGTATGACATCCAACATGTGGCAGACCAATATGGGAGATCCTAAAAAATGCTTCGTTTTATCCAATTATGTTCTTTCCCAAAGCCATGAATTTTTTGTTGGTTTACTATTGGCCCAAATGTGATGGGAGGTAATGAAAATACAACTGATTTGAACTCTGTACCTGAGATCATTTTTGGAGGTTCATCCTTTTCAATTGTGCCTTTTCTGAAATGTGATTTTTTCCTTTAAAAAGGATTGTCGGTTGGAAGAAATCTGCAATGACAGTCAAAATTGCAAGGTTTTTTTCCATTTATGAGAACAAAATATTTTTTTTCTTTCATATAGTAAGTAAATGATTTTGGAACATGTGTACTCCAGCTAGATAACATTCCATATGCCAGAAAGTCTCTAATCGTCCACATCAAGGCATCTTTTAATGTGAAATTTTGTTTCGCAAAAATATCATATGTACTGACACCATTACTCCACAATGAATTTAACTCATCAATCAATGGTTTCAAATAAACATCAATATTCTTTTTTGAATGTCCTGAGATTAATAAGGTCAAAAATATATTGGTCTCCTTCATCAACATCCATGGAGGTAGATTGTACGGAGTTATAAAGATAAGCCAACATGAATACTGACTACCATAAGAACCAAATGGACAGAAACCATCACTAAAAATACCCAATCACACATTTTGGGATTCTAAAGTAAAAGACTAATGTAGACGATCAAAATGTTTCCATGAATCACCATCAAATGGATGATTCAAGCGTTTACTGGTTGAAATATTGGTTTTGTGACATGAAATCATTGTCGATGTGTTATGGGACATAAATAAACGTTTCAGCATGGGTGTAAGGGGGAAATATCTCAACTGTTTTATAGGAATCGATCTAGACTTCCCTATTTGAGTTTCATTATACCTCGATTGTCCACATGTGGGAAAACTATCCAATGACTCATTTTCACTAGAATATAAGATGTAATCATTTACACATGCATGAATCTTCCGATAACTAAGGCCTAGATTACGAACCAACCTCTTGCTCTCATAGTAATTTACAGGAAACACATTTTCTTCAAGTAACATTTTTTTAACCAAAGAAAATATCTGATCAAAGCAGTTTTTTGACATTGCATTATCTGATTTAATAAGCCATAAATTTTTCAACCGCTTTTAATTTTCTTATCTTGCAACTAGGATATAATGCATCCTTAGCAGACCTCAACAACTCATAAAATTCAGATGGTTCCAACTCAGGATTTAAATCAATATCATCGTGAGTTTCAATTTGTTGAAAAGATGGAACTACAACATCATGTACTAAATTTTGGAATCGTGATGAATCTGGAATCAAGTTATTAGTAACTTCTCTGGAACTACATTCACCACGTTGATACCAAAAAACATAATCTGGTTGAAAACCAACCCACAAGAGATGTTCCCCAACCTTGTCAAATGTGTCAAATGTTCTTAGAGTACATTTTTTACAAGGATACTTAATTGTGCCTTCTGAAACATATTCAGGTTTTGATGATGAAAATTATAAGAACGCTTCAACACCCTCAATATATAAAGGATTTATACCAGAACCATTTGTATTTATGCGCTGATTTATCCAAGCGTGATCATCTAATAATGAATGATGTCGACTTCCTTGTTCCATATTTTTCTACAAAATATTAAATCATCATTTTTTTGAATAATTTGAAATTATAAAAACACTATCTGAAAAAAAAAGATAAATAATTACTACTACTTCTTAATAATTACCATTAATTAAGGGAAATATAATTTCCAGTGGATTGACGGCTACTCTTTTTTTTTGATGGCTCATTTACTTGCATCTTTCTCACACTGAAATCACAATGAAGAATCTGGTTAGAGGTATGCATATTTATTCTTGTATGCATGATAATGAATATACGTATCTCTGACCATATTCTTTATTGTGATTTCAGTGTGAGAAAGATGCAATTAAATGAGTCGTCAGACAAAAGAGCCCCCTTTTTGTCGATGAATCATCTTCTTCCAACTATCACCACCTAAAAACATTATAAAAATATGATACTACGAATGCATATCCAATCTCGTTCATACGAGATTGAATATGCCTATGTAGCAGCACATTTTTCATAATTTCTTGAGTTAGTGAGATTTGAAAGGAGAAAATTCATCGAGCAAAAGGAGTGTCGTCAATCCACTGGAAATTGTACCAAGTTCTTAAAATTTATTAAAATTTATTAAAATTTCTTTCTAACTGTTTCTAACTAATTATTACAATTTATTACTAATTATTACTAATTATTTCTAGTTATTCCTATTTATTACTAATTATTTCTATTTATTACTAATTATTCCTATTTATTTCAAATTATTACAAATTATTACTAATTATTAGTATTTATTAATAAATATTACAAATTATTACTATTTATTACAATTTATTAGTAATTATTACAGTTAATTACTAATTATTAGAGTTTATTACTAATTATTACAATTTATTACTAATTATTACAATTTATTACTAATTATTACAATTTATTACAAATTATTAGTATTTATTACATTTTATTAGTAATTATTACAATCTATTACTAATTATTATTAATTATTCCTAGTTATTACTAATTATTCCTAATTATTCCTAATTATTACTAATTATTACTAATTATTACTAATTATTCATATTTATTACTAATTATTCCTATTTATTACTAATTATTCCTATTTATTGCTATTTATTGCTATTTATTACTAATTATTGCAATTTATTACTAATTATTTCTATTCATTGTTATTTATTAATAATTATTGCTAATTATTCCAAATTATTGCTAATTATTCCAAATTATTTCTAATTATTCCTATTTATTGGTAATTATTGCTAATTATTGGTAATTATTACTAATTATTAGTATTTATTACTAATTATTAGTATTTATTACTAATTATTACAATTTATTACTAATTATTACAATTTATTAGTAATTATTACAATTTATTACTAATTATTACTAATTGTTACTAATTTTCACAATTTATTACTAATTATGACAATTTATTACTAATTATTACAATTTATAACTAATTATTACAATTTATAAATAATTATTACTAATTATTACTAATTATTACTAATTATTACTAACTATTACTTATTATTACTAATTATTACTATTTATTACTAATTATTACAAATTATTACTAATTATTACTAATTATCTGTATTTATTACAAATTAACTGTATTTATTACAAATTATTACTAACTATTAGTATTTATTAATAAATATTACTAATTATTACTAATTATTACATTTTAATAGTAATTATTACAGTTTATTACTAATTATTACAGTTTATTACTAATTATTACAGTTTATTACTAATTATTACAACTTATTACTAATTATTACAATTTATTACTAATTATTAGTAATTATTAAAATTTATTAGTAATTATTACAATTTATTACTAAATATTACAATTTATTAGTAATTATTACAATTTATTAGTAAGTATTACAATTTATTACTAATTATTTCTATTTATTAACAATTATTACAATTTATTACTAATTGTTACAATTTATTACTAATTAATACAATTTATTACTAATTAATACTATTTATTACTATTTATTACTCATTTTTACTATTTATGAATCATTATTACAATTTATTACTAATTATTACAAATTATTACAAATTATTACAAATTATTTCTAATTATTACAATTTATTACTAATTATTACAATTTATTTCTAATTATTACTAATTATTACTATTTATTACTAATTATCTGTATTTATTACTAATTATCTGTATTTATTACTAATTATTACAAATTATTACTAATTATTAGTATTTTTTAATAAATATTACTATTTATTACAATTTATTAGTAATTATTACAGTTTATTACAAATTATTACAGTTTATTACTAATTATTACAATTTATTACTAATTATTACAATTTATTACTAATTATTAGTAATTATTACAATTTATTAGTAATTATTACAATTTATTACCAAATATTACAATTTATTAGTAATTATTACAATTTATTACTAATTATTACTATTTATTACTAATTATTACAATTTATTACTAGTTATTACAATTTATTACTAATTAATACAATTTATTACAATTTATTACTCATTATTACTATTTACTACTCATTATTACAATTTATTACTAATTATTACAATTTGTTACTAATTATTACAATTTATTACTAATTATTACAATTTCTTACTAATTATTATAATTTATTACTAAGTATTATAATTTATTACTAATTATTACCATTTATTACTAATTATTACAATTTATTACTATTTATGACAATTTATTAATATTTATTACTAATTATTACTATTTATTACTCATTATTACTTTTTATTACTCATTAATACTATTTATTACTATTTATTAATAATTATTAATATTTTTTTACTATTTATTAGTATTTATTATTATTTATTACCAATTATTATTAATCACTACAAATTAATTATATACATTACCAATTATCGTTAACATTTATTAATTACTACTAATTATTAAAAATTAGTACTAAAAATTTCAATTTATTAGTACAAATAAATACTCATGACAAAATAATTTAAATTTAATTTAATTACAACTAATCAACAATAGAAAAAAAATTAACATAAAAAATGAAATAAATAATAAATTAAATAAAACATAAATACCTTTAAACTTGATTTTCTATTGATGTAGACGGCTTCACAACTTCTTCGTGAACAAAAAAATTAACTTAGAAAAATTTTCCCTCTAAAATCAGAGTTCAGATAGAAACAAGATCTAAGAATTGAGAGGAATGAGAGGAAAAACGGATGGGGGTATATATAGGTTAGATTATTTGCAACGGGACTATTTGTGATGGGTATCCCGTCGAAAATAGTATCTTTTGCGATGGGACCCGTCATAAATACCTACGCCCGCATTAATTACTGTCAGAGGTTAAAAAGTTATTTGTGACGGGTCCCGTCGCAAATAGTCCCTGTCGACACACCTTTTGCAACGGGACGAAAACTCGTCGCAAAAAAATTATTAACCGTCGTCGGGTATTTGCGACGGGGCAGGTCGCAAATACTTCACTATTTGCGACGGTGGGATCCCATTGTCACAAATAACCTTCACGCGGTTTGGCGGGCTACCCGCGTCAAACTTTTTGCGACGGGAGACAAAATCCCATCGCAAATAATCGGTTATTTGCGACGGATCGTTACCCCCATCGCAAATAACCTCTTCGACGGACTTTTTGCGACGGGATTTATTCCCGTCGCAAAAAGTCCTCTTTCCCGTAGTGATAGTGCTCAATGTGGGTGGGGTGCTTATAGAAATCCCAAGAATGTACAAATATATATATATATATATATATATATATATATTATCAAATACTCAAGCCCAACCTATGGGTTCACAAACAAACAAACCAACTCACAACACCTTCACTTTTGCTGCCACCGCTAAATGCACAACACCACAAAATAAGTCATAGACCTCACATCACATTTCAAACCAATTTCATTTAATCATCCAATTCTTTTCATTATTTAGCATCAACCATGTTTAACCACATAACCCACAATTTAATTATTTATTAACAATTATCATCTTGTTAACCAAACCAACCCATGTCTTATCAAACATTATTAAACATTCATTTATTCTATCACTACCCGAGCATCTAACACAACACAACCACATTTCACAAACAGCTCATCATTATGTCACCTTGTAGACCCCAAAAGCATAGTACACAAACCATCAACCCCACATGCCCCAACCACACCTCATCGTCGCACAAGTATGGCCACAAAAACCATCATCCCCACATTCCCCAACCACACCTCATCATCCCAAAATCACGGCCGCACATCACAACACATCAAGATCATTCATTATAGATTTATGAAGGGGATTTAACCACATTTAACATTATTTTAGGGGTGTTATCACACAAGTGATAATCCAGGGGAAAATATTTCATTATCCAAGTATAAGTAATTAACCAATTTCTAGTTAGGGTGATATTATAATAATCACAACCAAACCAGAAACCAAAGAAGATATATCCAGTGCAAAAAAAGTTCCAAAATACCACAATTTTCAGCATGGCATCAAGCCCGAACAATCATATTATCACAAATAATATCAAAGATGTAAAAGAATGAGAACAAACCCCATTCACCCTTTTCAATTTCAATTTATCTTTAATTAACCAGGCCCTACCATAATCCCTATGTAAACAAAAGGAAACCCCTACCACATGATACACAATAAAGATAAAATAGGGAAATCCGGCCTCAAGGAATCTTGTTAACTCACTGTGCACCATAGCAAGAAGCAGAACGCCTGCAAAGCATGACCACGCCATGAGGAACCGTGGATCTACCTATACCACATCCCAAGATCCTCAAAACGCAACCCAACACACACCCCAAACCAAACCGTACAACAACATAGATCTCTAAATAAGAACATAATAAAACCAACCAACAGAGGGAGAAGAACTCACCATGGGTCAACCACGGATCATATCGTGAAACCCTCTTTCACATTGTGTAAAATGTTTACACATCATGAATTCTCTTGGTTTCCATCTTTTAACAACCAAACTTCTCCAAACATCCTTTGAGCCTTCATAGAACACCTCCCATAACCAAAATTGAAAAATTAATGGACTGTTAAGTTACAAACCACTACCAAATCATGTTTTTCAATGATGTAAATTCAATACCTACGCATAAAAAATAAATTATGGATCATTTTCTTAAATTTTGAAAATAATCCAAGATCATTTTCTCGGTTTTGACAATGTGATGCAAGTTTTAAACTAAAATGACACTTTTTTCTTGAAAACGAACACTTATTGTCTTACATGCCACATTATATGTCAGGTTTATGTGTTTTTAATTCCTAAAAATCACAAATGAATTATGGATTATTGTCCTAAATTTTGGAAATAGTCTGAAATGATTTTCTTCATTTTGACAATGTGGCATGTGTTTTAAACTAAATTACCTTATATATATCAACTAACATCTCAACATTTTCAACTTCCAACCATGGTTCAAATTTTCTCATAGTTAATTAATCATTTCTAATTTGACTATTTGATAGGGATAGGGTTGAGGCATCTCTTTTAGTATTTATAGTATCATTCATTATAATGTATTTAGATTAATAAAAAATGAAAATAAAGGAATCTATCTTACTTTTCTATCATGTAGGTGGAAGTGATTGTAATGGTAACACCGGAAGATTTCATAGTATGTTATCTCTTTAAATTAATTCAATAGCTAACGCTACACGCAACACCGAGTTCAAGCGCATCATGACCTATGAAACTAGCCGTTTAAAAAAGAAATTATGAATAGTATTAACCTAATTTTGAATTATATATATATACTATATAATTTTAACATTCATATTAGTGGTTTTTTAGACATAATATAAGGACAAATTCATTTTTTCAGATAAAAGAAGTATTCTTCAAAAAATGCAGTTTTTATGCCTTTTAATGGAGAATCCTTATTAAATTCAATATTTTACCCTTTTATATATTAAATATAATGAAATTATATTATTATTTATAATAGGGACATTAAAATTTAGTTTGGATAAATTCTTGGTACTTTTCTGTTAACTTTCATATTTTGATAAATAGTGAAAAATACTAAATTTTAATTTAAAAAAAATTAATCAAAATAATTTATAATGTTAAATTATAAATTTTAGTGGTTTTAAATTATCATTATATTATATTTTTATCATTTAATATAATTTAGGTCATTGGATGTAATTTCACATTTAAATTGTACATAAACACATGTCAATCTTTTGATAATTTTTACTTCTTAAAAACACACTTTCTTGTTTTGACAACAGTAATTAATTTTGAATTCATTAATGAAACATTAATGTTTTTAATTTGGTAAAATTGACATAAGTTTTTAATTTTTAATATAAAAATTATCATTGGGTGAATTTTTGGTATTTTTCTGAAAATATTTAATTTTTATGAATAGTGAAAACATTGCGTTATTGTTTAAAAATGAATTTTTATTTAAATAATTATTACTTTTATTTAAATTTATTTTAAATTCAATATAGATACATAATACTTACATTATTCCAATGTAATTCGTTGGATTTATTTTTTAATAATATTATATATATATATATTATTTTATGGAATTTTTTAACATATTTCACCCACCTTCTGGGCACATTTTCAAATTTTCATAAAACTAATTTGACCATTTATATGAATTAAATTTATAAAATCCAAGAGAAATTATTGAAATTATTAAGTAAAATGTGGTTAAATATGATGAAAATAATTTTTATTGAATAGTAACTTTTGAATTTTATTTACCATGGTTAAAAGTTAATAGGGTAATTAAAGATAAAAATGACATTACAATTACCCTAACACACGTCCTAATTCTATTGGAAAAGAGTATTTATAAAAAAATAAACCTTAGGAAAAATCTTCTATCTGTTTTTATCCACTTGG
This sequence comes from Viscum album, assembly GCA_963277665.1. Classification (NCBI taxonomy): domain Eukaryota; kingdom Viridiplantae; phylum Streptophyta; class Magnoliopsida; order Santalales; family Viscaceae; genus Viscum; species Viscum album. Next base: position 1,715,929,622 of record OY728122.1, read on the forward strand.
ATTATATTAGTACATTTATTATATTTTATTTAAAGAAGAGTTAAAAGTATTAAATTCAAATTTTACTAACAAAAACCTTTTTAATATAGAATAATACATAAGATAAATTCGACTACAAATATTCACTACAAAGATAAAAATATTTCCTAAATAATTTTATTTTTTTTATAATTTTAGAAATTAAATAATTAAATTTATTTATGACACAATGATTATGCATTAATTACCTTAGTAATGAAATAATAAAATAATTAATTTTATAAATATTAAAATAAATGTAAATTGAAACTTTTTATGCCATAAACGAATTTTATAGGTTAATAAGACATGTTAGGATTGATTCAATGTATTTTTTCTAATAAATCATATTGTTATTACTTTCACAAAAACCAAATACTAAATAGTGTCAAAATTGACAAAAATGAGTTTAAAAAAACTATTTTATTAAATTATATTATAATAATAAAGATATAATGTTCATCCAAAGGAATTATATAATGATATATATGTTATTATTCAACCACTTTAGGTTCACTTGTAATTTTATATTAAGTTTATTAACCATGTATTATAATAATACAAGAAATCATGGTAAAAGTTAAACTATTAACTAAGTGTTAAATCTAAAAGATAAAGTTAATATGGTGACCTAAACTTGTCTAAAACCTATTGGTTTAGAGGTTTTCTACCCATCCCCACATTATCCTATAAATAAATACATTTTCAGATATTATAAACCAAAAATTATTTTATAATAAAATAATATTTCAAGCTCTACCTAAAGTGCCCTTCACCTCCCTTATAAAATGGTACTTCCCCTTCTCTCAAATTAACACATCCAAAACCATTTGTCTTAGCCTAACCCTGATCAAATATTCTCCCAAATACCCTCAATTCAACCTATAGGCCTTAATTTTGTTATAAATCCAACCTAAGGAGACCTTTTGTTCAAATCCAAAAGAAACACCTGAATAAGAGGTAATTATTTTGTCAACTCTTTCAAAGTAGTTTTCTTCTTCCACTTCCTCTTTATTTTTTGTTTCAATACCAAAATAATAAATCCATTACCTTATACATACTATGATGTTCTTATAAATATGTTATAACCATATTCATTATTCTATCTAACCTATGAATGACAATGTCACCATACGTGCGTACGTACGGCTTACCGTCTCCGCGTCGTGGTGCAGTTTGTTATTCAACACATAATTATTTTGATGAGTAAAATAATGTGTATAATTTATTTCAATAATAAATATAACATGTTAATTATTCTTTATATATAATATACCATCCAATTAGATATGATTTCACCACTAATAGAATGACAATGTCACTCATGCGTACGTACGGCTTACCATCTCCATGAGGTGATGAGATTTTGTTCCCCATAGTAACCATTCAAGAATAATTTTCATTTGATGATTAAAAATAATGTTTAAGAACATTTTATCATTCTGTATATGAATCAAATACACCCTATCCATAACAAACTTGACTTATGTAACATAACATATAAAGTAAAATGAATTAGTTAACACCCGAACAATGATACTATGGAAATATTTTTAACAAAGCATTATTAAAGGATCGTATATGATATAATATTTATGTATGTGGTTCTTGTATAATTTAATAACAATTATTTAACTATTATACAATAGGATAACATACCCTCGACTAAGGAAAAGTACAAGGTAATGGTTATTTTCACAATCTCTTTATTATCTCAGGTTGTTTATACATAAGTATCTACTAGGACATCTTTATTATCCACATCCATGTTTCTTAAAAATTTATTTCAAAACATTTTTACTATTTCAAAGACTATGGGTTAAATTCATTTATACCCTTTTTTGGAATTTATAAAATTCTTTTAAAGGAATCTTTCCATCATTTTCCAAATAAGGTACTTTATGACCGTTTTGAAAAATTAAGGATAACATGTTTTTTTAACTTTTACAGTGGGTGCAGCCATTTTTCCCCATTATAACACCTTATAATCTTCCCTTTAAATATTATAATACTATTATAAAAATAAATGTTTTCTTTACTTTTAAATTATTTAAAATTAGAACTAGATATTTTAATCAAATAGTTTTTGAATTGATTTCATCTATGTCAACATCCTTTGATGGATTTTACACTTGTTTGAAGTTGATTCATTATGATACAATACTCCATAGTGTATTGAAGGTTTTGTGATATGTTTGATTGTGGATGTTCTATTTTTATACCATTCATGGTTTATGGTTAAAGTATTAACATTTTGTATTCTAGTTTTAATACGAATGTTTCTGTTATGTTTCAACCTTTTCATAAGAGGAATGCATTGGATGTAGTAAGTGATGGGAGGGGCCTTCTATATCCCCTCAATGCATCTGTATGTCTCATGAGACAAATTAGTTTCTTGGCACAAGGCCTTGAAAAAATTATTATTTTTAGTCTTTTCACAAGGCCTTGACTATTTGGTTATGATGTTCGGCCTTATGCATTCCATCATTATGATATTATCTATTGATATTACATTTGATTATTTGACTAGTATAATATACATGTGAATATGTAAATGGAATTATTTGATTTATCATTGCCATATTATTCTGAATTTTAAGTTTAAAATGATTTTGTTTTAGTCTTATACATTGCCTTAAATGTTTATATTTTCTTATAATAGTTTTCACTATATTATAATCCTTACTGAGCATCTGATCTCACCCATTTCTTATGATTTATTTTATCCAAGATGTGAAGAAGTATATTATGAATGACCTACAGGATAGGCTATGGGATATGTGTGTGTTCTAAGAAGATACAATGTTTCTTTTTTTCATTTCATATTGTAATGTAAAACTAATGTATGTATCTATGACTTCCAAGGCTACTAAACTGATCGGTCTTTCGGGGAAATATTTCTTGTATCATGCCAATGTTATGTAATAATGCACCAAATTTGGTTAATAGGGGTTGAGGAGTTATAATTGGTATCATATAAAGTTTATAACAAACCATAGAAACTAGGTTTAGAAAAATCTTGATTAGAGTACATAACCATAAGATAGACTTTGAGGATTGGTATATAAGAACATCCAAAAATTTGGTAATGTAGAGTTTTTGTGAGTTTTCCAAGAAATGCATCCTTGTCTTGAAATTAAAAGTGTATGTGGTTCTGGTATAGATATACCAAGGGGTGAAAACTCTGACAAGGAGTTTTGGGCTTACCCAGGGGAAGCCTAGTACACGACAAGGGCCCTTATTGCACACCTGGTTTGACACTCTCAGGGGATATGATTAGGATAATTCACATTTTCTTTACAAATTGTTATGAAGGATTTATGAGTAAATATGTCAGCAATGAAACCATTTTTATGATTATGAGACTAGATGTGTGAAAAAATTCAATTAATGTTGAGAATATTTATAGTGTTTGGATTATACATTATGATATGATCTAACCTAGTGTATTCTGGCATTTAGAAATGGTGCCCTATAGAAGGAATGAGAATTCCAGCAATATGCATGATCCAAAGAGTATTAAAGATCATATCTTTCTTGGTCATAAGTAAACATCTAGAAGTGAAATAGTCTCCCATGTATTCTCATAATATAAATTAATAGTATCATGTGTTAATAAGATAAGTAAATAATTATCTGAGTCGCATGGCTTTTAAGGGAATACATAGAAGAAGATGATGGTAGATAGAATGATGGATAAAGGGAAGAAGGGAAAGAAGGATTCTTCCCATATGTGATAACTATGGAAAGAATCACCCTGGGGAGTTCTTAAAAGTAATGAGAGTTTTTTTATAAGTGTGGATAAAAAGGACACCAAGTCCGTGACTTCAAGGGTAAGAAAAAGGTTTCAAATTTACAATGATTCATCTACAAGGAGTTAGGACACTACGCAAATCAATGCCCCAATCATCAGAGTATACCCCAAATGATGCTATTGGATAATAATCAAGTTATGATACTACCATATATGAAGAGGAATGATTAGTTTTATTAAGTTTTTATTAAATAATTGTATCATTTTAGTATTGTTTTAATGATGTACAAGTTATAAGAATTATAAAGTATATAAGTATTTTTCTGCAGTATATTTTCATTAAGGATTTGAAATTTTATAGTAGCAAGTAAAGTGTCACAGTTTCAAGTTAAACATTTTGGAAAATATATGGTTAGGGTAAATATAACCCTTAATATGTTTCTAAAACCGAGATAATGATTTTGGAATAAGATATGATTGATTTTCACAAATTATATTGTATATTCTTGACTACCTTGAAACTAATTAATTGTTTGTTTATTCCATCATTGTTGGAGTTTACAAAATATTTGGATATAAGGTGTATATCCAGTATTCTATAAGGAATAAGGGAGAATAAATTTAATCAATAAGGATTTATGGTAATTAAGGGTGTTACCATGTTTTAAAAGAATATATGATGAAGTTATTCACATATTATTACGTGGCAAAAGAGATCTTCAATATGTTTACCTTACTTATAAATTTTGGACTGTGAGTTTAGACAGAAGTATTTTGGATAATTCTAAATGTTGGAATGAATTAATTTGGTCATTGGATACTATTGTTTAAGGTTAAAAAATTTATCAATATTCATTTTGGATTGTTATAAAAAGGACAACCTGGAGGTTGGGCGACAACTCGTCACGTCTGGCAAGGCCGCGAGACTTGAACCCACAACTGAAGGGCGATAAGGGTACATCACCTGCCACTGACCTACATGATTTCCTGGTTTGTATAATGTAGTTTTTTTAAAGGTATTACAGATGAATTATAAATTCATTTTTTAAAAACCCTATATGATTAGGTTTAATAGAATATTTTTTAGTTCTATTATCTTTTGGAGAGAAAGATGAGTTCATGGTAGAAATTAGTTAATGGATGAAACTCAACTTGTCAAGTATTTTTTTTCTTATTCTATGAATAAATTAATTTTTAAACATTAGGTAAAATATCTTAAAACAAAAAATGTGTTTTCCTAATACCTTATGTTTTTCTAAACCCATGATATTTTAAATAATCATAGACTTATAGATTTGGAGGCCCTCAATTTTCAATTTATTGTTAACTTGTTTTTGATTGATGACCTCAATAACTCCCAATAAATATTTATGTTTTTTCTCCAATTATGTTTCTATAATTTCCACCAATTTTCTCTTATTTGAAACCCTAATTTTCAGATGAATTTTTAATTTCCCTTTCCCTCTTATTAAGACTAAATATTATTAACACTATTTATGATGTGGCTTTTCCACTAATGTATTTTCTATTTTCAACCATTTATTTTCGAAGAACAATTTCAAATTTTTAGGACTCAATTTATTAAAATAGGGGATAATTTACCACCCCAAGATCTTATAGTATGTTATCTCTTTAAAGTAATTCAATAGCTTGCGCTACACGCAACATCGAGTTCAAGCGTATCATGACCTATCGAACTAGCCATTTAAAAAGTGGTTATGAGTAGTATTAAAAAAAAATTGATTTTTATATATATCCTATATAATTTTAACATTCATATTTTTTGTTTCATAGACATAATATAAGGAAAAATTCAATTTTTCTGATAAAAAAGTTATTTTTAAAAAAATGTAGTTTTTCCGCCTTTTAATGCAGAAACCTTTTTAAATCCAATATTTGACACTTTAATATATTCAATTTAATTAAATTAAATTCTTATTTTTAATTGAGACATAAAAATTTTGTTTGGATAAATTTTTGGTACTTTTTAGATAACTTTCATATTTTGATGAATGATGAAAAATACGAAATTTTAATTGAAAACAAATTTTTTAATCGAAATAATTTATTTTGTTAAATTATAAATTTGAGTGGTTTTAAGGTATAATTAGATTATATTTTTACAATTTAATATAATTTTGGTCATTGGATTTAATTTCTCATTTAAATTGTACCTAAACACATGTTAATCTTTTGATAGTTTTTACTTCTTAAAAACACACTTTCGGGTTTTGACAACAGTAATTAACTTTAAATTAATTAATGAAACTTATATATTTTAAATTTTTTAAAATTGAAATCATTTTTAGATTTTTAATATCAAAATTTTCTTTGGGTTAATTTTCGGTATTTTTCTGAAAACATTCAATTTTTGATGAATAGTGAAAAACACAGAGTTCTTTTCTAAAACCGACTTTTTATTTAAATAATTAATATTTTTATTTAAATTTATTTTAATGTCATAATAGATATATAATATATATATTATTCCAATGTAATTCATTGGACTCATTATAAAATAAGATTAGATATATAAAATTTTATTGAATTTTTTATCGTCTTTTACCAACCTTCAAGGCACATTTCCAAATTTGCATAAAACATAATTTTACTATTTTTGTGAATTTAATATCATAAATCCAAGAGAAATAGTTTACATCATTAAATAAAATGTAGTTCAGTATGATGAAATTAATTTTTGGTGAATAGTAGCTTTTGAATTTTATTTACCATGGTTAAAAGTAAATAGGGTAATTAAAGGTAAAAATGATATTATAATTACCATAAAACATGTCATAATTTTATTGGATAATTTTATTTAAACCAAAATAAACCTTAGGACAAAAATATTATCCTTTTTTATCCAATTTGATTAGATTTGGACAATTATTATATTCTATTTAAAGAAGAGTTAAAAGTATTAAATTCTAATTTTAATAATAAAAACATTATTAATATAGGGTTATACATAAGATAAATTTGACTATAAATTTTCATTAAAATGATGAAAATATTTCCTATATCATGGTATTTTATTTATAATTTTTAGAAATTAAATAATTTAATTTATTTATGACACTATAATGATGTTGTAATTACCTTATTCATGAAAGACTAAAATAATTGATGTTATAAATATTAAAATAAATGTAAATTTAAACTCTTGATTCCATACACTAATTTTATTGGTTAATATGACATTTTAGGGTTGATGCAATGTATTTTTTTGAAGAATTAATATTTTTATTACTTTCACAAAAACCAAATACTAAATAGTGTCAAAATTGACATAAATGAGTTTTTAAAACAAATACTATTATATTAAATTATATAATAGTTATAAAGCTCAATGGTTCAGTAAAAGGAATTATAAAATGATATATATTTCATTAGTGAACCACCTGGTGTTGGGATGGAATTTTATAGTAAGCTTATTAAAAATCTATTGCAATAATACAAGAAGACATGGTAAAAGTCAAACTATTTAACTAAGAGTTAAATCTAAAAGATTAGGTAAATATGGTGATGTAAACTTGTATAAAACCTATTTTTTGAGATTTTTTAGACCCATACCCACATTATCCTAGAAATAAATACATTTGGAGAATTATAAACTTAAAATTGTATTATAATAAAATAATATTTCAAGCTCTTCCTAAAGTTCCCCTCACCTCCCTTATAAAAGGGTACTTCCCCTTCTCTCAAATTCACACCTCCAAATCCATTTGGCTCAGCCAATCCCTGCTCAAATATTCTCAAAACTACCCTAAATGAAACCTAGAGGCCTTACATTGATCATAAATCCAACCTATTGATCCATTTTGTTCAAATCAAAAGGAAACACCCGAAGAAGAGGTAATTATTCCATCACCTCTTTCAAAGTTCTTTTCTTCTTCCACTTCCTCTTTCTTAGTTGTTTCCATAACGAAATTATAAATACAGTAACTTATACATATTTTGATGTTATTATAATTTTTTAAAACCATATTAATTATCCTATCCATCCTATGAATGAAAAATTCACCATACGTGGGTACGTACGGCTTACCATCTCCACGTCATGTTGTAGTTTGTTATTCAACACTTAATTATTTGTATGGGTATAATAACGTGTATAATATATGTAAATAATAAGTATAACATGTTAATGATTCTATATATATAAAATAAAATCCAATTATAGACTATTTCACTAGTAATAGAATGATATTTTCGCTAGTACGTACGTACGGTTTACCGTCTCCATAACGCGATGAGATTTTGTTCCCCATCATAACCATTCAAGAATAATTTTCATTTGATGATTAAAAATATTGTTTAAGAACTTATTATAATTCTGTATATGAATCAAATACACCCGATCCATAACATACATGACTTACGTAACAAAACATATAAAGGAAAATGAATCAGTTAACACCCGAACAATGATACTACTAAAATATTTTTAACAATGAAATATTAGAGGATCATATATGATATCATTTTTATGTATGTGGTTATTTTATAATTTAATAACAATTATTTATCAATTATACATGATCTCAACATACCCCCATATAAGGAAAAGTATAAGGTAAGGGTTAATTTCACAATCTATTTAATATCTGAGGTTATTTATACGTATGTATCCACTGGAACTTCTTTATCATGCACATCCATGTTTCTTAAAAAAGTATTTCAAAACATTTTTAATATTTCCTAGACTATGGTTTAAAGTCATTTATACCCTTTTGGACTTTTATAAAATTCTTTGAAAGGAATATTTCTATCATTTTCTAAACAAGGTACTTTATAACCATTTCAAAAAATTAAAAAAATAATGTTTTTTAACTTATACTATGGGTGAGGCCATTTTCCACCGTTATAACACCTTCCAATATTCCCTTGCAAGTTTATAAGAATATTTTCAAAATAAATGTTTTCATTACTTTTAAATTATTTCAAAGTAGAAAGAGATATTTCACTCAAATAGTTTTTGGATTCATTTTATATATGTCAACATCCTTTGATGGATTTTATGCTTGTTTGAAGTTGATTCATTATAATAAAATCTTCCATATTTTATTGAAGGTTTTGTGATATGTTTGACTACAGATGTTCTCTTTTTATACCATTCATGGTTTATGGTTAATGTATTAACATTCTGTATGCTAGTTTTAATACGAATGCTTATGTTATGTTTCAACCTTTTCATATGAGGAATGCATTGGACATAGTAATTGATGGGCAGGGCCCATTATAGCCCCTCGATGCACTAGTAGGTATTATGAGACAAATTAGTTTCTTAGAACAAGTCCTTGAAAAAAATATTATTTTTAGTATTGGCATTAGGCCTTGACTTTGTGGTTATGTTGTCCGACATTATGCATTCCATCATTTTAAAATTAGCTATTAATATTATATGTGATTATTCGACTAGTAGAATATCCATGTGAATAATTAAACGGAATTATTTGATTTATCTTTTTCGTATTATGCTAAAGTTTATGTTAAAAAGGATTGTGTTTTAGTCTTATAAATTTCCTTAAATGATTATGTTTTATTATGATAGTTTCCTCTATATTGTTATCCTTACTAAGAATTTGAGCTCACCCATTTATTATGTTTTATTTTTTCTAAGATTTTAAGAAGTATATTATAATTGACCTACAGGATAGACTATGGGATATGTGTGTGTTCTACATAGACACAATGTTTCTTTTTTTCATTTCATAATTTAATGTAAAACTTATGTATGTATCTAGTACATCCAAGGCTACTAAACTGATCGTTCTTTCAGGAAATGATTCCTTGTATCATGCCAATGTTATGTAATAAAGCACTGAATTTGGGTAACTAGGGTCAGGGAGTTATAGTAATAGGGCCAGAAACCTTTTTAAAAACTCATCAAAAGACCTCAAGATATAAAATAAAAATTATGAGTATAGAATCCTGGAAGTACTTTCATTATAAATTGGTAATATTTCTTGAGATTTTGTGGGTAGAATGATCCTTGACCAATTTACCTCTATCCATTATCTTATTTTTACATTGGAAGTAAAATAACTCACAAGAATAAGAATCTTCAAACATGTTACTAGTTCTAACAGAATCCACTGAGTGTAAACCTCTATGATACTTCTCTTTGAGAAATATCTCAAAACATTCGTTCATTACATGTTCGTCACCATAGATTTTTGGAGTTTCTAAAAACTCTTCCTGATCCAAATAGGAAGGAAATTAGTTAAAAGTTGAAAATAAATGCATGGTCAATTTTTTGAATGATCATATACCATTTAGAATCATTTAAAAATTATTTTAACAATAGTAATATTGAATTTGTCACATGATATGCTATTTTAGTGAATGAATATATAAGGTTTAATTGAATCTAGATTTCATCAGTGGATACATGTGGATTTGAATGTTTTTTAAATTATTTCCCATCATGTTTTTTTGTTAATGATATTTTTTTTCTACTCCCATATACAACACCCTCAATCAAAACCTTCACAAGGTTTTCATTAGGAGGAGGAACCATAGGTTGGGGAGTATCATTAACTTTGTAGCCTCACTCAAGAGGGGTGTAAATTCTAAGTTGGGGTTAAAATTATTTTGAATAATGGGAGGATTGAAGATAAATAAAATTTAATTTTAATTGAAATTGTAAGATTAGAATAAAAATATAACTAACATATTACCTGTACTAAATAAATTTTGTTTTTGGAAAAATAATATCTAAGCCTTATGATACTAGTGAATCATATCTCAAATGTACTTATAAGGTCATAGAATGTACTATATCACAAACATAATATGTCATCACATCAATATTATATTAGTAAACATTAGGATTCCATTTACTATGCTAAATCATATCTAAAAAAGTACTTCTTTTTTGAGTATGTAGACTATTTAAAATCCTGGTAGAACTATGAAAATATAGATAATCAAATGATTAAAAAATATTTTAAATGAAATTGTAATTACATTCATAAATTACCTATTTAGGGATGTTATCTTTATGATGGTATATTGTATCTTTCCTAAATTTTCAAATTGAATGTACACAATAATTTTCCTTATTTTGTTTTTTACACTACAAAAACATTGACCAGAATAAGTAAATTGATTTGAAATATTTTTTGATAGTTAAATATTACTATATATAACATAATATGTTTCCATTTTAATAAATACAAAGGCTTATTGTGTTATATCACTCACAGGCCTCATACCATGATTTAGACAATATTTATAGATCACCCTATCATAACACAATTCTCATTAAAATAAAAAATAAAAAATATAATTTGAATTTTATATTAAAAATATTGATATAAGTTCATTAAAAATTAACAATGGCCATCATTTTTGGTATATTTTTTTTAAATCCATTCATTGGATCCAATAAATAAACATTCAGGGTATCCAAATTTATTTATATAAGAATCAAGTTATTCCTAAAAAACAAAAAAAGATTAATGATATATATATATAACATGATTAGATTATAGAGTTTTCACCTACATTGTAGGAACCAAGAGGTGTATTTTGTCTCTTATTTTCTTTTCAAATGTATTTCTTAGTTCATCTTTTTTATTTTCAATTTCTTCTAATTCTAAATGAAATTTTTTCATTGAAACGATAGGGGGATTAATGAGTCCAAATCATTATTCATAGGGTTTTCCCTTTATATAGTGATAATATATATGCTTGTGGAAAATATGAATATTTATTAACTATAATGGACATAGTAGATCATTTTTTGGAAAATAGATTTTGAAAATTTTCCTCATGAGTGTATTGATAGCTGAGACACCCAATAATTCAAACTTGATAATTTTATTTATACTCTAGAGACAAACTATGTATGTGAGAAACTCTATAAATATTTATTCATCATATTCAATGTAGTATATATTTTCATCTTTTAATGTTGTATTATTATGAATATGTAATTTTAATATATGTGCTCATGGAACTGGTGTGGTGAAGGTACTCTCAGATGGTCCTTTTTATTTTTTGGTTGGTCCACTAGATTAACTTGGTCTGACCTTCTTTTTACCCTTCATTTTTCCCATTTGTGATACCATACCTCATTTCAGACCATTTTTCATAAATTTTTAACTATTTTTCATTTGAAAAAAAAATAATTAAGGAAATACGACTTGTATATTTATAAGATTAAATGTTAATTCTATGAACATTCCAATATCATTATCGAATATAGTAATAACTAGATCATAGAGAAGAATAGTAAACTCAGTACTTGGATCATGATTTACTTCAATCCCTACTCTCACATGATCTTTTGGCAGTTGTTTATTATTTATCATGTCTCATACGATATTATAAACCATACCCCTCACAACAAGGTGATGTGTGGGTCCTGATAAACATAAATCAGATACATTTTCACCCTAAAGAATTTTAGTAATATAAAGTAATCATAAGTTGCTTATTTTGTATTTAAGATAAAGGGGTTTGAAAAAATTGATTATCATGGTTAAGGATGAATATAGAGGTTAATTTATAGCCTTATAGATAGTGGGTACATGTGGCCCTTAATGTACTGGTCATTGTTCTACTATTATTTCACTTTGATCCTTTCTCAAATACTGGTCCACCAAACTCGGTTGGAAAATAATATCTTTTAAATAATCTTTTTTTGTATGAATGAGTTTCATCATATCATATATATCTACTTGTGTCTTTGTATTCTCAAAATAAGTTTAAGGTGACACTCCAAAACCTACACCAATAACACATCTATATTGTTCTGACCACTTCAAAGCTACTAACAATAGTTGTTTTTTTTGTACAGTAAATGTCTATTCTTATGTATAAACCATATAAAAAACATATGAAAATAAATAGATATTTCTAGGTAATATTGTTTTATATCATAATCAATTAGTATTATTCCATACTTACACATGATTCACATACTTCTTATGTGTTTTCATCTACTTGTTTTCCCTCTTTATTTACATGATCCCCATTTCATAGGACATGATGTTCTGTGGAAGTGTATTTATATTATAATTTATCAATATGTATATCAGTAAAGGAATATATATTGTTTCATATCACATAAAACTTTTTTATATATATTTAAAATGAATATAATTTTCTTTTAAATTGAATAATACCCCGGTATTTTTTTATGATATGGGTACATTGGTTTTCATCCATACTTCTTATTTTTATAACAAAATTTCTATTTTATAAATTAACAATTTATAATCAAAGTGGATAAAATAAATATTTTCAAATAAAATATTATTTATTACAATTCAACTAAAATGATTCATCATCAATTTTAATAATAAAATATTTCCCTATTTCAGGGTTTATAACATGTTCAAACATATCCTGTGGGTGGGGGTTTACTTTACCCTCATTATCCCTAATGTGCTTCTTTTTTATAAGTGTCTATAGGTCTCAATGTTCTTTTCCTACAACTATTAAGAATCATTTATTACAGAATTCATTTAAAATAAACAAAATCTATATGGGATAATGAAAATTAAATAAAAGATTCATTATATAATTTGTTTATAAAATAGAGAAATTATATTCCAACATTACCCTAATATATTCAAAAATAGTTTTCTATAATGTAGGCACATCAATGTTCCACATATCTATATTAATTGTAACATGCATTTGAGTTTTGACCCTAATTTAACTATTGAACATTGACTATGTGGGGTCAATGGGTTGGCTATGTTTATTCCAACCGACCTCACATTTTGTACCTTTACGTATTTCCTTGATAACTTTAGTTAATACAGTGATGTTATTCCACTCTTATTTTGTTCATTAACTTTTTTTATCCCCTAATAATTCCAGAATTTCTGTATTAATGGTATGATCTTCCTCTATATTGGTAACATCAGTGTGTGGAGAATTCATTATCTTCATGAGTAGTTAAACATTTAATTTATTTTACATAAATATAGTAAATAACATATAATATTATAATGAAAACTATATTATATAAAAAAATAACTTTTTCATTGAACTATCTCTTTTTTAATTAAAGGTTGAGAGTATTTGGATCCTCTATCGAGTATAAAAAATCCCTCCTTGTGGTCCCCTCTATTGTATAAGAAACTATATACATTGGTACCACTGTGAAATAATTGCGATCTCCCAATGAAAGTTTTATACTCAAATGAGTTTTAATTTTAACTAATAGTGGTTTTAGTCACTAATAAAATAATTGACCAATTCCTATTTATTGGACATATGATATAAAATACGTTCAATGCTTGTGATTCCATTATTAATGGTTTGTCCTTATACAATTATATACTGAAATTCACATTCAAAAATCCCAATTCATGGACATTAACTTCACTTTTGTTTTCAACCCATTTATAAAAGAAAATCAAAACATGAAATGTTGTAAAATCCAACATGTGTATTTGTTTTATGATGCCAGAGAATGACATATTCATATAAATATGATTTTTATTCTTATAAATGGATACATGAATTTCTAAAACCACAAGCATAAATCCACTATTTAAATCATTCTGTAGTCATTATATTCCTTTGTATATAATTCTTAACCATTAATTACAAAACTAGTGTAAGAGATAAGAATTACATTTGGTCCCCTGGCTAGCCATTGATGTTTTTCAGCAATTAAATATGTATTTTTTTATTCCTCCTTATAAATATGATCTATGAACCCTCATAAAAACAATTTATTATCTTTATTTTATACCCATATTTCATCCCTTAATGGACTAAAATATATAAGAATTACGTTTTGGGGTTTAATGTATGTATCGACCTATGAAATGTTATGTAAAATATAAAGGCAATCCTACACCTGCTCTAAAATATTAATTGTGCCAATATATCTTCTATAAATCCCATTACCTATAAGGAATCCTTTATGATGAGATTTTGGGAGAATAATTCTATCAACATCTGATAGGTAATCAGTACAAAATTTAACAACATATTCAACAATATATCACTCTACAATACAACCTTCTGGATGACATAAATTCTTGATGTACCCTTTCAAAATATACATATAATGTTTGATGGGGATCATACATATGTAATGGACAGGACCAAATTGTTAAATATCTCTAACCAATTGAACCCTTAGGAGGACCATTATATCAAAGAATAACAGCAAGAATAATGTCTCAAGTTCACATAATATGACTGAAATTTCTTTATTCATTATTGATAACTTTTTTTGGGCTAAACATTATTGCATATGTAATTGAAAAATAAGTAATGTTTGATTAATGTGTGTCAAATATTTTTTTGAAGAATAAAACATTAATTAATTGGAATTAAATATTACATAAAAATATGATAGCCATGTAATTTTAGACCTTGTAACTTCAAATTAGTCATTGAAACAACATTACTGATATTTGATGAATACAACTCTGAAACTTTTATACCATTAAGGAAGTTAAAAGTTTTAAATTTTTCTTGTTTTGATAGAGTGTATACTACTGGAGAAAGAAAATATAATATTTCACTCTTCAACAGTGCCAACTCATCCCCTTATACCCATGTCAATCTTGTCTAACCTATCTTTAATGTCATTTTTTTTGTATTATGCATTTAGTAACATGCTAGTAACATTATCACTTACATTTTTTCGACATGCATGACATCAAGAAAATATATGACATAAAAATAATTATAATAGGGTAATTCAAAGGAAATTGATATATTTTTATAACATGATTTAATAAGGTTTTTCAAAAAAGGTTCACCAAAAATAGTTTCAACATCTTTTACATTCTTGAAGAGTTGATCACTCATTGTTAGAGATAGTGTTGTACCCTGTTATGTATTTCCATCGAATGATGTCATCCATGATTGGTATTTATGTTGTTTAGGGTAAAAATTTGGAATGTATTGTGTGAAACCCCAAGGATTTACTTTCTTGATAGTAATATTGTGGTTTCCTTTTCCCTTGTGTTCGAGGGTGTTCTGAGTGAAATGTTTTGGATATTTGGAGGAATTTTTCAGGGTTCACAGATATAGTTCATGGTTTGAAAACCCTATAGGATCCCTATGGGAAATCTTGAACCTTGTGCAGAAGAGGCGATGGAAGATGCACGGTCTATGCATGGTAAAGGAAACCAATAGAGACAAACCATGCAGTTTGGGAGCTTGAGACAATGGTAGATGCATGGTCTACACACAGTTTGGTAAACTATGAGATAAAACCATATGGTTAACTCAGGTTGGTGTATTTTTGTATTTTACTTTTCTTTTTAAATGATTCTTCATCCTTAAGACACACCCTTTTGACTCTCATGTCCCAAACGCCCCATATGTTGTTTTTTTCTCCCTCGAAGATCCACCTTGAATAATTCTAGGTGGTTTATTAGTGGTTCTTCATCTGCATCAAGATATATGAGTCACTATTCTATATTCCTATTGTTTTTATCTTTTTCTCTAAACCCTATAACCCTAATGGTTATTCATAGACAATTTTCTTAGATACTTTTTCTAGGATTTGGGTCTTTTAGTTTTGAATGGCTACCATCCATAGTAGGAGTCCCTTCAAGGTGGATTTCAATGAAGGCAACATTGTTCCATCACTTGAGGTAGGTGTTTCTATTTCATTTCATTTTATTCAAGAGTTACATTATTGAATAGGTTTTCTAAATTCATTTTTGGACTAGATAATCATGTTTTGGAATATCTATTTTTTTTCAATCTTTCATGGACTTTTATAGATTTTAATGGGTATAATGGGTATAATTTCATGCTTTAAATGGTATTTTTATACAAAAGAGAGTTCTATGCACTCCCTGGGTTTGATAAAATGTAAAGGTTGGTTTTCTTAAATAAATTTACTTGTTTTGGTGTTTTAAGAATATTAGTTTTCCAAAGTGGGTTTCCTTTTTTTAAGAGTGATTTCATGTTTTAAATGGGTGGTGTTGTTTTATAATCAAAATGGATTTTCCCTTGAGTTATTTGATTTTGATTATTGATGAATATGCTTTCTTTTGGAATTGAAATTGAATTCCAAATGGTTTTAAAAAGGTATTTAAAAATGTATATGATTTAAGTGTAGTATTTTTCTACACTTTTTGATGTAATGTTGATTTTACCCTTTTTGAGCACCCTTGTGTTATTGTTGATGTTGTGCTTATCCATGTTATGTATGATTGGTTATTTTAATCATGTTGTGCTTATATAACGGGTCTAAATTTATATTATTTCAAGAGGTTATAAGGATGTTATTGTGGTGTTATCTATATAGGATTGTTATTGTAATATGATGACATTATTTTCCATAGACCACCTCTATTATTATTCCATGAGGAAACAAAGGTTGATAAGTGGGATTTAGAGGGGCATCGATTGGATAGTTGTGGTTTTGCACTGGCTAGACCCCCCTTAGTTGTAGGTAATGCCTAGATTTTGGGTTCATCACAAAGGAGACTACATATAGAGATTCATTAGATAGATGTGTGACTATTACACTATTGATTGTTAGGTCCACATTTGGATGTCTGGTGTGGTCTTGTTAGTCCTCATGGGTTTTTCCTCATTCTTTGTATCTATGTTATGCCTATTTCATTTATATGTTGGCATGTGTATAGTGTATTTATTAGATTTTTCTTGTTCATGTATGATCCTTTATGGCTTAATCATGTTGTTAACTGGTTTTATTCCATCTAATTCTTGGTTTTTATTATTTCTCTTTTTTGTGATTGTTATCAATGTTTTTTCCATTTTTTCTTTATCTAATTTGAGTTGGGTGTGTCTAAGATTTCAAAGGAGAAGAGGGGAAATGGTTTTTAAATGGCATGATCAGTTTAAAAAGAATATTTTGAAATATTTTAAACCTTTTGTGTGTATATTTTCAAATTTTTAGTTTTTGAGATAAATTTTTTTCGCACTTGGAATTGGAATTATTTTAAAATATCACCAACTTCATGAAATGGTTTTACATCAGGAATATTTGAGTAAGTGAGTGTTCTAAAATTATTTTTTTATCATTTTTTTAAATATAAAATAAAAACCTATTTCTCCATGTGTTGTTTTAAAACTATTATAATCGGTTTCTTAAATAAAGGAAATGAAATAGAATCATGGTGGTATCCTAGTTAATTTGGATCACACCCTATATGATCACGTTGGTGGGTATGTAAACTTCATGTCACATGTAGGTCTTTTTAGTTCTTGGATATTAGGTTTGATCTAGTTTCAACTTCTTTGGAAGTGGATGTTTTTTGGGATCATCATGGTGACATGAGTTTCATGAGGAGATAGCGATCAAAAGTTTGGTTTTTAAAAATAGTTAGTTCAGTTAGTTTTGGAATTTTTGGTATTTTATTTTTCTATTTTATCTTTCATTGTAGTTTTTTAACTCTAAATTTTTAGTTATTAATTTGATATTCCCTTTTTTGTATGTGCCTACTTATTTATGTAATTAAATTTTTTGATGTTGTGTTTTTTTTTGAATTCCCAAGGGTGAAACCACCCCATCAGTTGTGTAAAATACCCTTAATGATTTTTTTCATCCTAGGGGGATTAAGGGAATTCTACATGTATGTCGAGGGCCAGTTCAGGTGATATTTTGGATGGTTACCTAGGTTGGTTCACTATAAAATGGTATTGGATAAATATAGGTTCTTAAAAAGGGTCATAGGTTCTTGAGACTCACCTTCTTGTTATTTGGGGATTAGTAGTAGAATGGAGATAGAACCATCGAAACTCGAGTGGTATGTATAAGGGAGTTATTTTACTACTATTCTTTATGCCAGATATCGAATTTCCATGGGTGTTTGGTACTTTAATCATGTATGAATGTTATGGTAGCCTTTTTATTATATGTTTTGGTGAGTAGTGTCATTTTTGAATGTTTTAGAGAGTTTTCATGATACGTCCTAGAATTTTAAATTTTGAGTGGGATTGGAAGGGTTTAATAGTGTTCATGGTTAAGGTTTATGGCATGTTAAACCATTAATATACCATTTATATAATTCTAGAAAAACTTCTAGTGGCACTCGCACAGTTAGTGAACGGTCTGAAAAACCGTGCGGCCAAACCATGCACAGTGGAGAAAGATGGGATTTTTTTTTGTTTTTCCTCCTTTAATGGTTTATCCTATTTTGTGATTTTTGAGGTTTTTTATGTTTAATTAATGTTTTTTGGTTTTAAAAAAAATTAAAATTAATTATTTATCCTTTGTTCTCTATGGTCTTTTGAAAACCTTGTTTTGGTTACCATGGTTACTTGGGTAAAAAGTTTTCAAAACCTTGAATTTGTTTTTGTGTTATATAGTTCTTCAAAGAAATGATTTCACGGGGTCATAGATGTGAAAATCTTGAAATTTTTTTAGTGTGTTGAGGAGTTCTTATGAAATTTTTTTAAACCATGTGAAAATAAATTTTAAGGTTGTGTTAGTTTCAAAACGATTTGGGTTTGTTGTGTGAAATTTTTCCAATGATTTTGAAATGGGTATTGTGACCTCAGTTTTGTTACTTTGTGTTTGTGACCTCCATATGAACACTACTGGAAATGCTGTTTTTCCCAACGGGTTTTTACCAACAGTTTTCAAAAACCGTTGGGTTTGAAGGATTAAGAAATCCTTTCCCAACGGTTCATTGAAACTGTTGGGAAAATCCACCCCTTTGCCAACGGTTTGAAGAAACTGTTGGTAAAGGGGTGTGTTAATCACCTTTTGCCAACGGTTCTCTTGAACCATTGGGAAAGGGTCACCCTTTTGCCAACGGTTTCCTCAAACTGTTGGCAAATGGGTCCTTAGCATCTCTTTCCCAACGGTTCTTAAAAACCGTTGGGAATTATTTCCCCCAAATCCAGCGCGGGGCTGCTCTCCCCCATTCGCACAGAAACCTAATTTCATCCGTTCCACCGCTCTCCTCTCGCGAAATCCCCTATCCGAAGAGGTGAAAACCATCTGAAATCAGGTATATTTTCATTTATACACATATACTTCCTTATTTTTATTGTTATTTCTTTAGTATTTTAGTTTTAAGTTATCAATCCACCTCCAGCTCTCTGCTACTCTCCAAATCCCCCATCCGAATAGGTGAAAACCCATTTGAATCATCTCAAATCAAGTAATTTTTTCTTTATACACTTATGGTACCTTGTTTTTATTGTTATTGATCTAATATTTTAGTTTTCATTTTGGATTTTGATGTGATTTCACCGTGTAAAATAGGGAAATGAATAAATATTTTGTTAATTAATTAGTTTCCCCTGGAATATCAGTTGTGTTATAATGTCCATGCTAAATAAAGGGGTAATGTAATAAAAGACCTTGAATAAATAAATTGTGGAATTTGGGGTATGTTGCCTCTATGAGAGGTTTTTTGTTGTGTTTCATTGTATGTTGTAGGCTGTTTTATGGGGATTGAGGTGACCAGTTGGGCTTTGTGATATGTGGGGTTGTAATGTGATGGTTAGTGGGCATGGATGTGTCATGTGAAGTTGTATGATAGTGATGATGTGTGGTGGTGTTGTGTCGTGTGGAGGTGTTGTGTGATGAAGTTGTGGTGAATAATGTGGTGAGGTGGTTTTGTTTGTGCGGTGGTTTGTGATGTGCAATATTTTTATTGTGATATGTGGTTGTTTTGGTGAGATGGTTGGTCGATGTAACATGGTGTCGATGGTTATTGTGAGATGGTGAGTTGTTTTGTGGTGGTTTTATTAGTTTCCTGGTTATCTATGGAATAAATTATGTTGTTAAAACAAAAAAACAAGATATTAAATAAATGATATGGAATAGAAATGGATGTGTGGTAAATGGATTTAATTAATTTAACATTAAATGAATGGACAATGTAAGTGTGAATGAAGTGTCTTATAAATGAATGTGAGAAATGTTATGTGTCTTGTGTGGTGGTGGTGTGGTTTATGTGTTTTATGGTAGTAGTGAAGTGTGTGATTATGTAGTTAATGTGAACCCATAGGTTGAGTATTTTGTGCTATCTATATATCATGTATTTTTATGTTATTTCTACACATTCCAGAGGGGGTGGTATGTCTAGGTGGTGGTGGTGGGGTTGCAGGGGAGGGGGGGTGTGGGCTGTTTGGGAGGGTGGGCGGGGCTATCCAGGGGGGTACGGGGTGTCCAGGGGGGTACGGGGGTGGGCGGGCTGTCCACAAGGGTGGACGGGCTATCCACGGGGGTGGTCGGGCTGTCAAGGAGGGGTGGGTGGGCTGTCCAGGGGGGTGGGTGGGCTGGCCACGGGGGGTAGGGGTGTCCAGGGGGTGGGTGGGCTATCCAAGGGGGTGGGGGCTGTCCATAGGGAGAAGGGGTGTCGAGGGGGGTGGGTGGGCTGTCCACGGGGGCGGTTGGGCTGTCTAGGGGGTAGGGGGTGTCCATAGGGGTGGGCGGGGCTGTCCAGGGGGTGTGGGCTACCCTGGGGGTCTGGGTGGGGTGTCCTGGTGGGGGAGGGGTGTGTGGGGTGTCCAGGTGGGGTGGTATGTCTAGGTGGTGGTGGTGGGGTTGCAGGGAAGGGGGTGTGGGCTGTTTGGGAGGGTGGGCGGGGCTATCCAGGGGGTACGGGGTGTCCAGGGGGTACGGGGGTGGGCGGGCTGTCCACAAGGGTGGACGGGCTGTCCACGGGGGTGGACGGGCTGTCCACGGGGGTGACCAAGCTGTCAAGGAGGGGTGGGCGGGCTGTCCAGGGGGGGTGGGTGGGCTGGCCACGGGAGGTAGGGGTGTCCAGGGGGGTGGGCGGGCTATCCAAGGGGGTGGGGGTTGTCCATAGGGAGAAGGGGTGTCGAGGGGGGTGGGTGGGCTGTCCACGGGGGTGGTTGGGCTGTCTAGGGGGTAGGGGGTGTCCACGGGGGTGGGTGGGTTGTCCACGGGGGTGGGCGGGGCTGTCCACGGGGGTGGGAAAGGCTATCCACGGGGGTGGGTGGGGTTGTCCAGGGGGTGTGGGCTGTCCTGGGGGTCTGGGTGGGGTGTCCTGGTGGGGGAGGGGTGTGTGGGGTGTCCGGGGGGGTTGGTATGTCTAGGTGGTGGTGGTGGGTTTGCAGGGGAGGGGGTGTGGGCTGTTTGGGAGGGTGGGCGGGGCTATCCCGGGGGGGGTACGGGGTGTCCAGTGGGGTACGGGGGTGGGCGGGCTGTCCACAAGGGTGGACGGGCTGTCCACGGGGGTGGTCGGGCTGTCAAGGAGGGGCGGGCGGGCTGTCCAGGTGGGGTGGGTGGGCTGGCCACAGGGGGTAGGGGTGTCCAGGGTTGTGGGTGTGCTATCCAAGGGGGTGGGGGCTGTCCATAGGGAGAAGGGGTGTCGAGGGGGGTGGGTGGGCTGTCCACGGGGGTGGTTGGGCTATCTAGGGGGTAGGGGGTGTCCACGGGGGTGGGTGGGTTGTCCACGGGGGTGGGCGGGGCTGTCCACGAGGGTACCCTACTAATATGGTTATGGGATGAGGCATGCTATGATGTGATAACACATTAAGTTCTTGTTGGTTTTACATTTTTTCAATAACACATTAGTATGTTTTTTTCACATGTCTAGTTGATACCATGATTATTTTCTTCCTTTATCGTTTACTTAAATGTATTTTCTATTAAATTTCAATACTATTGAATTGTTTATGACAAAATGACTTATAGGAATTTTTTTACAGAATGGACAGAAGTTGGATGTATGAAACCGATCGTATCTCAAGCGATTTTCAAAACAATTTTGAGAGCTTTATAGATTTTGCATTTCACAATGCTTCAGATAGTGGTCGCATACACTGCCCATGTTCCAATTGTGTTGGTAGACCTTGGTTGAGTCGTGAAGAAGTCAGCTACCACATAACCAAAAATGGTTTTCAAGCAAACTACTTTATGTGGTATCACAATGGGGAGAAAATGAAATCTCAAATTGGTGATGATCGAAATGAAAGGACTGGAATGGAGAATTTGTTAGATGATCGGTTTCCGTTTATTCGTCATCATGAAAAAGAAAGGATTTAGACTCAAGAAGACGTCGATATGAGGACAACTGATGCATCTAGTGAAAATGATGATATTGATAGGGTGAAAAAATTGAATGATGCTGCCACGACTCCCGTATATCGATAATGCGATAAAATGAAAAATCTGGAATTTTTAATCCGATTGTTTCATGGAAAAACTATGTATGGGATTTCTAATACAGCAATCGATTACATTCTTACCCTCTTGAAGGATTTACTTCCAGATGATGCAGATATTCCCTCAAACCACTATTTGGCATGGAAGTTAGTTGAAGAACTTGGATTTTCCAGAAACAAAATACATGCTTGCCCGAAAGATTGCAGTTTATTCTGGGAAGAAACCGCTGAACGAAATGAATGTATAAAATGTGGCACATCCCGCTAGAAGTCAAAATCTGATGGAACACCATCCCGTATTCCACAAAAAGTAATGTGGCACTTTCCATTGATCACCAGACTCCAGAATCTTTTTATGTCTGATGACATATCAATAAAAATTAGATGGCATGATACCGAGAGAAAGAAGACTAATGATGAGTTGGTTCATCTTGCAGATGGATTTTCATGGCAGAGATTTGATGCTCGACATCCTGATTTTTCAGCTGACGTGCGTAATGTGAGGCTGGGTTTTTCATGTGACGGTTTTAATCCGTTTGGGCAGATGCTTACTTCTCACAGCACATGGCCAGTTTTTATACACATTTATAATCTTCCCCCATGGTTGTGTATGAAAAAATCTTCCACTTTCATGAGTATACTCATATCCGGTCCTTCTGATCCCGGCATTGATATTGATGTATACATGCAACCTTTAATAAAAGAGTTGAAACTTCTTTGGGATGTGGGTGTGCGCCCATACGATGCATGTTCGAAAGACATATTTCAGATGCGTGTTGCGCTTATGTGGACGATCAATGATTTTCCGGCTTATGCAATGATGTCTGGATGGAGCATGAAGGGAAAAATGTCATGTCCAGTTTGTATGAAGAATACACTACCCAGAAGACTGAAACATCGTTGTGGTTTCAGTTTTATGGGACATCGACGATTTTTGCCAAAGGATCATCCATATAGAATGAATCGTCAAAGATTTGATAATACTATAGAGATCGATGATCCACCTCAGCGTATGTCTGGAACTGATGTGCTTAATGAATTGAAAGATTTCAGTTTTTCATTCGGGAAGGGTCAAATGAAATCTGGAAAGAGAAAGAATGTTTCCACAGAAACCTGTTACAATTGGAGGAAGAGGAGTATCTTTTTTGATTTGCCTTATTGGTCAACCAATTTGCTACGTCATTTCTTAGACGTAATGCATATTGAAAAGAATATATGTGAAATGTTGCTTTCAGTTCTTCTAAATGTCAAGGGGAAGACAAAAGATGATTTACGATCTCGACGTGACTTGGTGGATTGGGGAATCAGACCAGAATGGCATCCTGTGTGTATCATTGAAAATAAATGGCAACTTCCATGTGCTTCTTATGTGATGACACCTACTGAGAAAAAAACAATTTTTGGAAGTATTAGAGACTATTAGAGTTCCTGATGGATATTCAAGCAACATATCTAAATGGTTCAACAGAAGAGAGTTGAAGCTAAAATCTTTGAAGACTCATGATTATCACGTTCTACTGCATGAGTTGCTTCCAATAGAAATCCGTCATCTTTTGTCCAATAATGTAAGGGTGGGTGTTATTCGGTTGTGCCATTTGTTTAGAGATCTTTGTGCTAAGAAGTTGTCCAAGTCTTTCTTGAAAAAAATGTTGACAGATGCCCCATTAATTTTTTGTGAGTTGGAGAAAATATTTCCCCCATCATTTTTCAAATGCATGCTGCATCTGACTGTCCATATTCCAACTGAAATACTTCTCGGAGGACCTGTTTCTTTTCGTTGGATGTATCCAACAGAAAGAAATATGTTCACATTAAAGTCTTATATTCGAAACAAGAATCATCCCGTAGGTTCTATCGTGAACGGTTACTTAGCTCAAGAATGTATGGATTTCTGTTCAATGTATTTGTCTGATCTTACTACAAGAATGAACAGACCAATGAGAAAGGAAGAAGAACAATATGAGCAAATTGAACCCAGTATTCCATCAATTCCTCAAACAGGAGGAATTCCTGGATCATATACATTGAAGACATTAAGCCATGAAGAGCGGGAGATGGCACATCGCACAGTTTTGTTCAACTGTGATTTGTTCGATGACTATATCAGGTAACAAAATTGAATATGTATATCTTAAATATATATCTGTTAAACTATTCATATTTTTTTATCTACAGGGAACATAAAACAATGATAAATAGGAAGCATTGTTCTTTATCTTTGAGAAGGAGAAAGACTTTTCATAGCAAAGAGTTTTCTACTTGATTAAAATTGAAGGTAAAAATATTACTGTTTAAATTAATTATTTCAATATTTACTTAAGTTTAACTGTCATTTATATTGCAGGTATTGAGTTTGTCTGCTGACTCTGTCTCTGAGGAAATAAGAGCTTTGGATTTTGGTCCTAATACCGTGGTTCGTGATTGTAAATCAATTGTTATCAATGGGTACAGATATATTGTCACTGAACGAGCCAAAAACATGAGAACACAACATGATGGTAATATGGTTACTGCCACAACAGATTGTTATGCCAGTGCATCAGATAGTAGACCGCGACTTGAAAATGTGGGTTATTATGGAGTCGTTGAGAAAATAATAATATTGGATTATTACTCTCATGGATGAGTCACAATGATGAAATTCCATTGGTTTGATTCGATGACGAGACATGGCACATTTATTGATGATTGTGGATTTCGAGTAATTAATATGACCCGCACTCTTGCAACCGAAGAACCATATGTGTTGGCATCAATGGCTAAACAAGTTTTTTATGTCAAAGATCAACTTCAACCTGAATTTGGTGTCATAGTTGAAGTAATTCCAAGACATATTTTTGATGATGCTGATGATGGAATTGACACTGTCCCTATTGCCATTGGAACCAATCCATTTATTTCTTTTGATGACTCCAATAGCTCAATTTTCAGAGTTGATTGTGAACCTGAAGTTGTGGTTGGAAATATATAGAATCATTCATCCATGTTCTCAATTCTTTTGGTTTACCTCGAGTTGGGTTGTTAAGGTTGGTAATATTCATATTTATTTAGTATTGATCACAAATATGTTTTAGCTGACTTGACCGTTATGTGAATTTTTAATGTTTATTGGTTGCTTTTTTATTTGAATTGCATTTTCTAATTTGGAATTGAACTGTATTCAAACCAAAACAAACAATATTTCTAACTTGGTGAACATTACAACTTGTATGTTTTATTAAATTCATTCAAGCTCTTCTAAAACAATTGATAGCTAAATTACCAATGAATCCCCTCATTCTCTCATATATTTAGTTTTTTGGTTTACACATTAATTTTCTTTTTCTAATTAATTACATATGTGTTTTCCAATGCGGGAAATGCAGCCAATTGAAGAGAGACGAAGAAAAAAAATGGCGGAGAACAATCGTCGGATAGAGGAGATGGGCATTCCACCATTAGTGCCTACAGTGAGTACTTTATTTCAAATATATATATATATATATATATATATATACAGAATATATAATGTCATGTGATTAATTTTTTTTGTAAACGTTTTTGTAGGATCCACCATTACGTCGACAGTTATTCGACGAGGAGCCTAGTACTGGTCCTAGTACTCAGGCCGGTGGTACGAGGAGGGTTCATACCAGAGGTGGACGTAGAGCTGCGCGTGCCCGACTAGACCCTGCCCCTCCCACTAACATTTCAGCCTTCCCACATTCGGATCTCGGTGTGTCGTTAGGGACACACGGGATATTTAGACCTCCCATGTTTTTTCTACCTTCTGCATCTTCTGCCCCATCATTTTCACATCCCATGATGATTCCCACTCCCAAGTCAGCATCAGGTCATACAGTTGTTCCATCTTCTTTTCCTTCTACTTCTGTCTCTCCGAGCTTTTATATTCCATTGTCTTCAACTCCTGTTCCACTAGAGGGTGTTCCATCAGGTTCTGTGGATCTGGCGCCACTCATTGATCAGACTAGCGCAGGTATATTTATAAAACCCTAACAAATTTTTATAGCAATATTTATTTTCATTATAACATGTTTTGATAAAATATTTGTTTTTCTTTCATGACAGATACATCTACTGACAGGAGGTGGGGGCGGGGCCGTACACACATGCGTTCGGTGTGGAACCGTCGCACACAGGTTATGGTGGAATATAATGAAGACAATCATATGGTTGAGAAAACAGGGCAGCAATGTCGGAGTTTTATGGCGACTCTTGCCAAATACTCCGACATCATTCCCGTCAGCCCGCTGTCGTGGAGACATTTGCCACATGAGGTCAAAGATAGATCTTGGGCAGAGATATGGGTAAAAAAATCTGTTGTATTTAATTCCATGAATTATTTTTGTATTTATATGAATTAATATTTTGATTTCAACTTCGATTTAATTTTCCTGATGGTGAGGGTGCACGACTGGAACGTCTAAAGGATTTAGGTGAGCTTTGGAGAGCCTACAAGCATGAGCTTTATATTGGCTGGCATTCTAGAGTTGGTACTGAGTTAGAGACGGTACCAGTCGTGGATGATTGTCCTATAGAGCAGTATCGTCAGATGATTACTCATTGGACGAGTACCCAGTTTAAGGTATGAATTACATTTGAGGTATTTAAATAATAACTTTCAAGTTTTGCATTAATATTATCCTTTTAATTATCAAATTTTATTTAGGAATCATCTGGAAAAAATAAAAAAAACATTGATGCAAAAAAATACCTCCATACACTAGGACGCACGACGATGCCGGATCATGAGAGGCAGCAGGTATGACAATTGTTTATAAGTTTTCTTTACGACTTACATTTTCTTTTGTTTCCTCAATTATTTAATTATTTGCTAATGTTTTTATATAAGTTTTGTTTTCAATTTTATTTTAGAGGCAAGTACAAAATATTGAAGGACATGTGCCTCGAGCAAAACTGTTTTGCTCGAGTAGACGAAAAAAGGATGGAAATGCTGTCAACGAAGCGACTCAACAGCAGATTGTAAGTTTTAATCTATTGATTTTATATTTTAATATCTATTTCGTAACTTAATAATATATTTATATTTGTAACAGGATGCTTTAGAGGCCCTCGATGCCCAAGAAGCAGACAATTTTGGGCCATCTGATCACTTACATCAGGTGTTGGGAGAGGATCATTCTGGTAGAGTACGCTGCCGACCTAGGATAGCCCCGACGAGGTATTGGCCTGCCTTAGGTACGAGTTGTAGTGCCATCGAGTTGCAGCAAGTTAGGGAATAGGCAGAACAGGCTGAGAAAAGGGCCACAGAGACGGCAGAACAGTCTGCTAGGGCAAACAGTGCATTTATGAAATTTATTGAAGTTCTACGTCCAACACTTCCAGCAGAGGCCAGCCCAGCGATTGATGAATACATGTCGTCGATACATTCTATATATGGTGCACCAGGTGGCAGTTCCAGTGGTGGTCAGGCCGATGTCCAGCTTGAAGATGATGATGGCGAGGAGTCTGATGCGGAAGAGGAGGGAGATGAGGAGGGCGAGGAGGAGGGCGAAGGCGAGGAGGAAGGCATTGTGGAGGGTGAGGACGATGAGGAGGACGATGACGAGGGCGATGATGATGATGATGATGGTGATGGTGATGCTGATGTGGGACATATTGATCCGTTACATTTTTGACTTATATTAATGAGATTTGATGTTTAATCTATTCTAGTTGTTGGTTTTATCTAGACTCGTAGTATAGTATTGGAGTTGAGTTATTTTTATATATTGTCTGTTTTTATGGATGTTGTTGTCTTTTAGTGGTTGTGTGTTTGTGAACTCCCTGGACAAACCCCCTCATTCTTGGACCCTGGACAACCCCCCCCCCCTCCCCCTTGGACCCCGAACACCCCCCAAACACCCCCCGGACAGCCCCGCGGACAGCCCCGCAGACAACCCCCTGTACAGCCCCCAACCCTCCACCCTGGACCCCAGATAGCCCCCCGGACAGCCCCTCGGACAACCCCCCCCCCCCCCCCCACCCTCCCCCTTGGACCCCGGACAACCCCCCAAACACCCCCCGGACAGCCCCCTGAACAACCCCGGACAACCCCCTGAACAACCCCTGAACAACCCCTGAACAACCCCCTGAACAACCCCCGGACAGCCCCCTGAACAACCCCGAACAACCCCCGAACAACCCCCAAACACCCCCCAGACAGACCCCGCACAACCCCCCCACCCTCCTCCTTGGTCCCCAGACAGCACCCCCCCCCCCCCCCCCGCCCCCGGACATCCCCCGCGGACAGCCCCCTGGACAGCCCCCAACCCTCCACCCTGGACCCCGGATAGCCCCCCGGACAGCCCCCCAGACAGCCCCCAAGACAGCCCCCCGGACAGCCCCCCGGACAACCCCCCACCCTCCCCCTTGGACCCCGGACAACCCCCCAAACACCCCTCGGACAGCCCCCTGAACAACCCCGGACAACCCCCCTGAACAACCCCTGAACTACCCCTGAACAACCCCTAAACAACCCCTGAACAACCCCCTGAACAACCCCCGGACAGCCCACTGAACAACCCCAGACACCACTCAAAGTGTCTCTATTTTGTTTAAAATGGACTTCATTTTTAGTGAAAACAAAAAATGACATACGGAAAACCGACCAAACGCGTTCGGTTTCTATTGAAACTTTAGAAGAACGATCCATGGGTCATATGTGACGTGTACGAGTCAACGCCACCTCAATCCAAGGCGCGGTGTGGCCGACACCACTCAAAGTGTCTCTATTTTGTTTAAAATGGACTTCATTTTTAGTGAAAACAAAAAATGACATACGGAAAACCGACCAAACGCATTCGGTTTCTGTTGAAACTTTAGGAGAACGATCCATGGGTCATATGTAATGTGTACGAGTCAACGCCACCTCAATCCGAGGCACGGTGTGGCTGACACCACTCAAAGTGTCTCTATTTTGTTTAAAATGGACAGTATTTTGGCCGTTTATGACACCAGAACTACGTCGTCGGTCACCGCGGGCACACGGCATGTCCGATTGACGTTTCATCTTCTCGAACACTTTAGAAATCACTGTCCCATATTTTTCGTCTGATTTCAGGCCATTCCGACTTCGTTCGGCCCGTTTGGACCCCCCTCACGCGCGTTTACGAAGCGCGCACATCACTTAAAACACGAATATTGAGTCGTACCACACAAACCGCACGTCCGATTGATGTGCCGTCTGTGCGTACACGTCACGAATAATAATTAGAATGTTTCACGATGGTTTCAGGTCAATCCAAGGTCGTCCTCTATGAATTTGACCGTTTGACGCCCGTTTTGGCCGTTTATGACACCAGAACTGCGTTGTCAGTCACCGCGGGCACACAGCACGTCCGATTGATGTGAAGTCTGCTCGACCACTTCATAAATCACTCACCCGTATTTGTCGTCTGATTTCAGGCCATTCCGAAATCGTTCGGCCCATTTGGACCACCCTCACGCGCGTTTACGAAGCGCGCGCATCACTTAAAACACGAATATTGAGCCGTACCGCGCAAACCGCACGTCCTATTGACGTGCCGTCTACGCGTACACGTCACGAATAAAAATTAGAATGTTTCATGGTGGTTTTAGCTCAATCTGAGGTCGTCCTCTATGGATTTGACCGTTGGACGCCCGTTTTGGCTGTTTATGACACCAGAACTGCGTTGTCGGTCACCGCGGGCACACGGTACGTCCGATTGACATGCCGTCTACTCGACCACTTCAGAAATCACTATACCGTATTTTTCTTCTGATTTCAGGCCATTCCGACTTCGTTCGGCCCGTTTGGACCCCCCTCATGCGCGTTTACGAAGCGCGCGCATCACTTAAAACACGAATATTGAGCCGTACCGCGCAAAACACACATCCGATTGACATGCCGTCTGTGCGTACACGTCACGAATAATAATTAGAATGTTGCACGATGGTTTCAGGTCAATCTGAGGTCGTCCGCTATGAAATTGACCGTTTGACGCCCGTTTTGGCCGTTTATGACACCAGAACTGCGTTGTCGGTCACCACGGGCACACGGCACGTCCGATTTACGTGTCGTCTGCTCGACCACTTCATAAATCACTCACCTATATTTTTTTCCTGATTTCAGGCCATTCCGAAATCGTTCGGCCTGTTTGGACCACCCTCACGCGCGTTTACGAAGCGCGTGCATCACTTAAAAAACGAATATTGAGCCGTACCGTGCAAACCGAACGTCTGATTGACGTGTCGTCTGCGCGTACACGTCACGAATAATAATTAGATTTTTTCACGGTGGTTTCAGCTCAATCTGAGGTCGTCCGCTATGAATTTGACCGTTGGACGCCCGTTTTGGCCGTTTATGACACCAGAACTGCGTTGTCGGTCACCGCGGGCACATGACATGTCCGATTGACGTGCTTTCTGCTCGACTACTTCAGAAATCACTGTCCCGTATTTTTCGTGTGACTTCAGGCCATTCCGACTTCGTTCGGCCCGTTTGGACCCCCCTCATGCGCGTTTACGAAGCGCGCGCATCTCTTAAAACACGAATATTGAGCCGTACCGCGCAAACCGCACGTCCGATTGACGTGCCATCTGTGCGTACATGTCACGAATAATAATTAGAATGTTGCACGATGGTTTCAGGTCAATCTGAGGTCGTCCGCTATGAATTCGACCATTTAACGCCCGTTTTGGCCGTTTGTGACCCCAGAACTGCGTTGTCGGTCACCGCGGGCACACGGCACGTCCGATTTACGTGCCGTCTACTCGACCACTTCATAAATCACTCATCCGTATTTTTCGCCTGATTTCAGGCCATTCCGAAAACGTTCGGCCCGTTTGGACCACCCTCACGCGCGTTTACGAAGCACGCGCATCACTTAAAACACGAATATTGAGCCGTACCGCGCAAATCGCACGTCCGATTGACGTTCCGTCTGTGCGTACACGTCACGAATAATAATTAGAATGTTTCACGGTGGTTTCCGCTCAATCCGAGGTCGTCCGCTATGAATTTGACCATTTGACGCCCGTTTTGGCCGTTTGTGACACCAGAACTGCGTTGTCGGTCACCGCGGGCACATGGCACGTCCAATTGACGTGCCGTCTGGTCGACCACTTCTAAAATCACTCACTCGTATTTTTCGTCTGATTTCAGGTCATTCTGACTTGGTTCGGCCCATTTGGACCCCCCTCACGCGCGTTTACGAAGCGCGTGCATCACTTAAAATATGAATATTGAGTCGTACCGCACAAACCGCACGTCCGATTGACGTTACGTCTACGCGTACACGTCACAAATAATAATTAGAATGTTGCACGGTGGTTTCAGCTCAATCTGAGGTCGTCCGCAATGAATTTGACCATTGGACGCCCGTTTTGGCCGTTTATGACACCAGAACTGCGTTGTCGGTCACCGCGGGCACAGGGCACGTCCAATTGACGTGTCGTCTACTCGACCACTTCATAAATCACTCACCCGTATTTGTCGTCTGATTTCAGGTCATTCCTATTTCGTTCGGCCCATTTGGACCCCCCTCACGCGCGTTTACGAAGCGCGTGCATCACTTAAAATACGAATATTGAGCCGTACCGCGCAAACCACACGTCCGATTGACGTTTCGTCTACGCGTACACGTCACGAATAATAATTAGAATGTTTCACGGTGGTTTCAGCTCAAACTGAGGTCGTCCGCTATGAATTTGACCGTTGGACGCCCGTTTTGCCAGTTTATGACACCAGAACTGCGTTGTCGGTCACCGCGGGCACACGACACGTCTGATTGACGTGTCGTCTGCTCGACCAATTCAGAAATCACTCACACGTATTTTTCGTCTGATTTCAGGCCATTCCGACTTCGTTCGGCCCGTTTGGACCCCCCTCACGCGCGTTTACGAAGCGCGCGCATCACTTAAAACACGAATATTGAGCCGTACCGTGCAAACCGCACGTCCGATTGGTGTTCCGTCTATGCATACACGTCACGAATAATAATTAGAATGTTTCACGGTGTTTTCAAGTCAATCCTAGGTCATCCGCTATGAATTTGACCGTTTGACGCCCGTTTTGGCCGTTTATGACACCAGAACTGCATTGTCGGTCACCGCGGGCACACGGCACGTCCGATTGGCGTGCCGTCTGCTCGACCACTTCATAAATCACTCACCCATATTTTTCGTCAGATTTCAGGCCATTCTGAAATCATTCGGCCCATTTGGACCACCCTCACGCGCGTTTACGAAGCGCGCGCATCACTTAAAACACGAATATTGAGTCGTATCGTGCAAACCGCACGTCCTATTGACGTTCCGTCTGCGCGTACACGTCACGAATAATAATTAGAATGTTTCACGGTGGTTTCAGCTCAATCTGAGGTCATCCGCTATGAATTTGACCATTGGACGCCCGTTTTGGCCGTTTATGACACCAGAACTGCGTTGTCGGTCACCGCGGGCACACGGCACGTCCGATTGATGTGCCGTATGCTCGACCACTTCAGAAATCACTCACCCGTATTTTTCGTCTGATTTCAGGCCATTCCGACTTCGTTCGGCCCGTTTGGACCCCCCTCACGCGCGTTTACGAAGCGCGCACATCACTTAAAATACGAATATTGAGCTGTACCGCGCAAACCGCACGTCCGATTGACGTTCCGTCTGCGCGTACACATCATGAATAAAAATTAAAATGTTTCACGGGGGTTTCAGATCAATATGAGGTCGTCCTCTATGAATTTGACCGTTGGACGCCCGTTTTGGCCGTTTATGACACCAGAACTACGTTGTCGGTCACCGCGGGCACACGGCACATCCGATTGACGTTCCGTCTGCTCGACCACTTCATAAATCACTCTCCTATATTTGTTGTCTGATTTCAGGCCATTCTGACTTTGTTCGGCCCATTTGGACCCCCCTCACGCGCGTTTACGAAGCGCGCGCATCACTTAAAACACAAATATTGAGTCGTACCGCGCAAACCGCACGTCCGATTGACGTGCCGTCTGCGCGTACACGTCACGAATAATAATTAGAATGTTGCACGGTGGTTTCAGCTCAATCCATAGACGTGGTGTGGCCGGCACCACTCAAAGTGTTCGTCTTTTGTTTCAAAAGGACGTCATTTTAAGTGAAAATCATCAACTGACATACGGAAAACCGACCAAACGCATTACGAATCTGTTGATAATTTATCCCAACAATCCATGGGTCATATGTGACATGTACGAGCCAACCCGGGATGATTCTGAGTCGCGGTGTGGCCAGGATAAGTCTAAGTGACTCTATTTTGTTTAAAATGGACACCATTTTAAGTACATACGGAAAAATGACCAAACGGATTTGGTTTCCGTTGAAACTTTAGGAGAACAATCCATGGGTCATATGTGAAGTCTACTAATCATCCCCGCTTCAATCCAACATGCAGTGCGGCTGACACCACTCAAAGTTTCCATATTTTGTTTCAAAAGGACGTCATTTTAAGTGAAAGGCATCAACTGACATACGGAAGAACGACCAAAAGCATTCGGATTCTATCGATACTTTAGCACAACGATCCATGAGTCATATGTGACGTGTACAAGTCAACCCCGTCTTAATCCGAGACGCGGTGTGGCCGACACCGCTCTAACTGTAACATCCCAAGTAAGTAATGAATAATAGATATTTTTATCTATGTCTATTAATGATTAAGATAGTGTTATAGAGGCTTAAAATGAAAATAAATACAATCTTATGCATGGAATACACTAATATTCTTAAAATATTGTTTTACTGCCTTTTGATGGAAAACCATTTTTGAATCTATATTTTGACAATTTTATAAACTATGTTTGTCAAAATAAACTTATCCTCTATGATTGGGACATCAAAATTCACCTTGTGTGAATTTTTGGTATTTTTCTGACAATGTTCATTTTTTTAATGAATAGTGAAAAATACTGCATTTTACATCAAAACTGCTTTTTAATCTAATTTATTTATATGATTAGATTATGTTTTGAATTGGTTTTGAAGTGAAATTAGAATGTATTTTTATCATTTTATCCAATGGTGGTCATTGGAATCAATTTCACTTTGAAATTAGACTTAAACTGGTGTCAATATTTTGATACTTATTGTTTTGTATAAACACGCTATTTCCTCTGGCAGCGGGAATTAATTATTGAATTAATTAATGTGACTTATATGATTTGAATTTTTTAAAATGGAATTCATTTTTGAATTCGGAATATCAAATATAGCTTAGGGTGAATTTTTGGTAATTTTCTGAAAAACTCCAATTTTTGATGAATAGTGAAACCACTAAGTGGTACTTATAAAGACTGATTTTCCGTTTAAATGAAATTTTGCCATCATTGTGTTTTGAATTTCAAAAAACTGACATAAATGGTTGTCATTAAGAAGTATAATTTGGTTCAATGAGATTAAAATATTTTTTTGGTGAATAGTAACTTATTAAGTTTTTAATCGCGATTAGTGGTAATTAGTGTAGTTTAAGGTATAAATAATGCTTTAATAATATGAAATGACCTAGACACATGTCCTAACCTTATTGGTTGTGTCATGGCCGACCAAGAAAAGCCATGGGTCAACTTGGGGACCCCATGGAGACACTTTGGTTTGGAAATGACATAAATAGATTTTTATTAAATGTTAAAGTAAAAATGACACAAACAAGAGATGTTTTACGAAAACAATTTTTACATGGGGTTATAAAGATCCGATATTTGATTATAAATAGTCATTAGAAATATAAAAATATTTCCTACATCATAGTATTTTTTTATGATTTTTAGACATTAAATAAATTAAATTATTTAGGACATAATAATGATGCAGCGATGACATCATTATTTGATGATTTAAATAAAATGGAAAGATAATGTAAAATCTATGAACTACACATGGCAAAAACCAATTGGATGAGTGGATTTCGAACCCTTATCACCTTATCCACGAATTATATCAATGTGGGACCTTTTGAAACCGAAACACATTTTCAAATAAAGTAATATTTCTTTACTTTCCAAAAGTGCACCTCCTCTCCTCTTATAAAAGGCCCCCACCTCTACCTCATTTAACACACTCCTCAAGCCTTTGGCTCGGCCAACCCCTGGCCATTTACTCTCTCCAAATTCCTCTCCTCATCCTATAGGATTCCCTTTGGGCATAATCCTTTCAAAGGAAGCCTTTATGCTCAAATCAAAAGGAGTTACACTTTTAAAGGTAATTCATTCTCTCATGTTCATTTGTTTTATTTTGCTTCTCCAACCCCCTAAACTCTTTTTATTTACTTATTTTGTAACGACACCACTATCTTCAATATACAAGGATTTTGTTATAATATTTATTTGAGCTACACTCTCACACAACTACATCAAATGGTTAAAGAACATACGGTTTCCGTGGATGGAGAAATTCTGCCTCCCGAAACGATGATTGTTCAACACTCATTTAACACCTTCAAAGGTGGCCATTATGATGTCACTATTTTTATATATGATATATAATATGTTTATGTTTTCCTTAAGCTTCTGTTTTTATCATTTTGGTCATACCTTTATGGTTTCCATTATGGGTAAACACGATATCTTCATTTTAGGAAGTGCGGACTACCACCCCCTCAAAGTGATTTGATTCGTTAAATACCATATGTGGGACATATAAAGGATGGAACTATGATATTATATATGTTATTATACTGGAATATACCTTTATATCATTATGATTCCGTTCTATAAAATACGAAATAGAAATGAACGTAGCGTTCATGCGTACGTACGGCTTACCGTCTCCATGAACGGTGCATTTCATTTCATACCTCTAAATGATTATGTAATATTATAAATGCATGTATGTACTGGATATATATGACATATATGATATCTACATCATGAATACCATTCTGGATATAATGAACCTTTGACCAAATTAACAACATGTAATGTAAGAAGTCTATTTTTGACTTAAGAACCAAATACCGAAAAAATGAACATTATTAACTTAACTGATTACATGATGTTCATAACATGGTATAAAAGGAATAATGAACTTGAAAAAGGTTCATAATCAAGTAGATATTAACTCAAGTTTATTATTCAGGAGATTAAAGAACGGTCGGGTCAAGTCGGATACGAGGTATGGGACTTTGTCTCAATCTCCTTTCATTGAGGCATATTTTATTTTATACACAACTTTCTTTTATACGGTGTATAAACCCCTTTGACTTTTACATTTATTCAAAAGGAATCTTTTTTATACGAAGCGTTTACTAAATGACAAAAGGGAATGTTTTTGTCGTACGTATGCGGCGACAACGACTTCTCCGCCGTCGTAACCGTTTTTTGAGTTTCGGCTTCCTCTACAAGCCATACCTTCTTTTTTTAAAATAAAAATAAATACCATGTTTTACTTTTCTTTTATTTTGGTATGGAAAATGGTTTTCACAATGTTTTTGTGTTGTATTGATATCTTGTGATTGAAATGTGGAAATGTTATGTTTCCTTTATGCATGTTTTATGTGATACGATTATGTTATGGTTCTTGGGTGTTATTACGAAGACGGGTGGTTCCGTGATAAACTAAGGGCGGGTGAGCCCGATATAGCTCTCCAATGCATTGGGTAACGCGAAGGAGTGAAACGTTAAGGTTTCTCCGAAGAAAGTTTAGGGAATATACTGTGATGGGTATTCCAAACGTAACCAAGAGGGTTACTCCCTACGTAAGAATGTTATGAATGCCTCAAGTTACCTTTATGTCCTATGATTTCTATGATTTATTCATGATTTTATGAGGTATTTTAAAGTGCCTATGTTTTATGGGTAAAGTATGATTTCATTCTTATGTATATAAGAACTCATG
This sequence comes from Viscum album, assembly GCA_963277665.1. Taxonomy (NCBI): domain Eukaryota; kingdom Viridiplantae; phylum Streptophyta; class Magnoliopsida; order Santalales; family Viscaceae; genus Viscum; species Viscum album. The sequence continues at coordinate 1,715,967,285 of OY728122.1, forward strand.
TTTCCTTTCCATGTTTTTATAACCCATACTGAGTTTTTATGCTCATCCCAAGTTTTTGAAATGTTTTTCACAGGTCAAGGGAAATGTACATGATAAGATGATAGAGTCAAGGATGTGTCAAGAAACAATCCATGTTTTATTATAAATGTGTTTCCATTGATGGGAATGAAGAATACTATCTTTATATAACCACTTTGTTTATATGTGGAATGTAATGCATGTTTTATGATATAATTCTCTAAAACTCTAAACTCGAAAAGATCCTCAATGTGAAATCTTGTAATAACTAAAGATTAAGTAAGTTTTAAGGCTGGGGCCTTATAGTTGGTATCAAAGGTCGGTTTAGATAACTTTAGGAGTTAGAATTCTATTAAATGATTATCCAAAAATATATTTTTTTTCGAAATGATATAGCATTTAAAGATTACCATGTTGGTTCATCTAAGACATGTTTGTTTAGAATGGTTTTCCGCAGAGGAAATAGGGAAGCAGTTCTAGGAAGGCATACAGAAGGAAATAACCTTCCGAATCAGCATCCTGAGATGGTCGGAATTGGAACTGAACAGTTTGTTGCCGTAATGGCGTAGTTGACTCAAGCGATAAATGGCGGTGGTATCCATGCACGAGATCAGCCAGATCAACCGCAGAGGAACATGTCAGTGGTGGAACATTTCATGAGGCAACATCCACCATCATTCAGAGGATCATCTGACCCTGTGCTAGCTGATGGGTGGATTAAAGCACTGGAGAAGATTTTTGATGTCATGGGGTGTTCAGACAATCAAAAGGTCAGTCTTTCTATTTACCGTTTGGAGGGTGAAGCAGATCAGTGGTGGTCTATGGTTAAAAATATCAGGGACGCCGATGAGATTGATGCTCTTGACTGGGATGAATTCAAAGGTATGTTTCTTGAGAAGTATTTTCCTAAGGCTGTTCGACTTAGGATGGAAAATCAATTCTTGGAATTGAGGCATGAGGAAGACGCAGTGGCTGCCTATGAAGAAAGGTTCACTCGATTGGCAAGGTATGCTCCAAATTTTATCCGGGACCTTGATAGTAAAATCAATCGTTTTTAATCAGGATTAAAGCCAAAGTATCGAAGGGCATTAGCTTCTCGTGAGTTTAAAAGTTATGAAAAGCTTGTTCGATGTGCTGAGAAGGTGGAAATGGAGTTTGCCGATGACCAGGTTTTCTATAACAACCAGCAGAAGAAGAGGCCGAGGTGGCAGGAGAAAGGTAAGAATTCTTCAAAAAAGTCTGATGGTAAGAGAACTAAGTTTCCAGTTTGTGATAAATGTGGCAAAAGGCATGCTGGGGAATTTCTTCTGAATTCTGTAAAGTGCTACCGATGTGGTAAGATGGGACATAAGGCTCGTGATTGCACTGAAAAGGATCAAGGTGAAGGTAAGACCAAATTTGATTTACAGTTAGTGAAATGTTATAAGTGCAATGAGATGAGATAACTATTGATCCTGCAAAAACAAAAGTTGTGGAAGAATGGCCAAGACCCAAAAATGTAACTGAGATTCGTAGTTTCCTTGGTTTGGCAGGCTATTACCGAAGGTTTGTTAGAAATTTTTCATGGTTATCTAGTCCAATGACTAAGCTAACTCGGAAGGGTGTTAAGTTTATCTGGACCAAAGAATGTGATGATTGTTTTCAGGAATTGAAAAGAAGATTGGTGAATGCTCCAGTTTTGGTACTACCTTCCAGGAATGGTGAGTTTGTTATATACAATGATGCTTCATTGAAAGGACTTGGTTGCGTCCTAATGCAGAATGATCAGGTAATTGCTTATGCTTCACGACAGTTGAAAACTCATGAGGTAAATTACCCTACACATGATTTGGAATTAGCTGCTGTTTTTTTCGCTTTAAAAATTTGGAGGCATCATTTGTATGGAGTAAAGTGTGAAATATATACCGATCAAAAAAGTTTAAAGTATATATTCACTCAGAAAGAGTTAAACATGAGACAGAGGAGATGGTTAGAATTAATCAAGGATTATGATTGTATAATTCATTACCATCCGGGAAAAGCAAATAAAGTGGCTGATTCTTTGAGTCGAAAAAGTAATGCTTCATTAACAATGTTGCGGTTGGAACGTGATCCTTTGGTTAACGATTTGATGAACTTTGGCATAGAAGTTGTTGGTGCAGGAAGTCCTTCTATTTTGTTTTAGGTATCAGTGAGATCATCTCTATCATATAGAATCAAGCAAGCACAGAAGCAAGACAGTGAGTTGCAGAAAAGGGTAGAGCTGGTTCAGAAAGGTAAGTTGCCTGAATTCAACATTGATAATGATTGTGTTTTGAGATTTGGGAAGAGACTGTGTGTGCCTTGTGATTCACAGTTGAAGAGAGATTTGTTATGTGAAGCTCATAGTTCTCCGTTTTCAGTTCATCCGTGCAGTACTAAGATGTATAGAGATCTGCGGGAGTATTACTGGTGGGATGGAATGAAAAGAGATATTGCTGATTTTACTGTGAAGTGTTTGACTTGTCAGCAGGTTAAAGCAGAGCGGAAGTTACCGAAAGGGATGCTTCAGCCTTTACCAGTGCCAGAGTGGAAATGGGAGAATATATCCATGGACTTTGTTGTGGGATTACCGAAGACATATCAAGGTAATAATGCAATCTGGGTTATTGTTGATCGCTTGACCAAATCTGCTCATTTCCTTGCTATACGAGATACTTTCTCTCTTGATCAACTTTCCCGTTTGTATCTTAAAGATATAGTCAGGTTACATGGAGTTCCTCTCTCCATTGTATCGGATCGTGATACCAGGTTTACTTCTAACTTTTGGAAAGGCCTTCAGAAGTTGTTGGGTACTGAATTAAATTTTAGTACAGATTTTCATCCTCAATCAGATGGGCAGTCAGAACGAACAATTCAGACATTAGAGGATATGCTACGAGCTTGTTCTATGGATTATCAGGGAAGTTGGGACCAACATCTTTCTTTGGTTGAGTTTTCAAATAATAACAATTTTCATTGCAGTATACAGATGGCACCATTTCAGGCATTATATGGGAAGCGGTGTCGAACTCCATCTTTCTGGGATGAAGTAGGTGAAAGAAAGTTGATGGGACCAGAATTGGTAGAAGAGATGGCAGAAAAAGTTCAGCTGATTCAGAAACACATGAGAACAGCTCAGAGCAGGCAGAAGAGTTATGCGGATAACCGGAAGAAGGATCTATCTTTCGAGGTAGGTGATCATGTTTTTCTCAAGGTTTCTCCTTGGAAAAGTGTGATGAGATTTGGTAAGAAAGGAAAGTTGAGTCCAAGGTTCATTGGACCATACAAAATTCTGGAGAGAGTTGGATCAGTTGCACACCAAGTGGCTTTACCTCCGAGTTTATCTCAGGTACACAATGTTTTTCACATTTCGATGTTGAGAAAGTATATGCCAGATCCATCTCATGTTTTGAGTCCAGAGGTAGTTCAGCTGGAAGAGAACCTATCTTATGAGGAACAACTGGTCTAGATTCTTGACCACAAGGAGCAAGTGTTACGGAATAAGGTGATTAAGCAGGTAAAGGTTTTGTGGAAAAACCACATGATTGAAGAGGCAACATGGGAATCTGAAAATGCAATGAGGGATAAGTACCCCCATTTATTCAATAAGTAAATAAATTGCGGGGACGCAATTTTCTAAAGGGGGGAAGGATGTAACATCCCAAGTAAGTAATGAATAATAGATATTTTTATCTATGTCTATTAATGATTAAGATAGTTTTATAGAGGCTTAAAATGAAAATAAATACAATCTTATGCATGGAATACACTAATATTCTTAAAAGATTGTTTTACTGCCTTTTGATGGCAAACCATTTTTGAATCTATATTTTGACAATTTTATAAACTATGTTTGTCAAAATAAACTTATCCTCTATGATTGGGACATCAAAATTTACCTTTTTTGAATTTTTGGTATTTTTCTGACAATGTTCATTTTTTTTAATGAATAGTGAAAAATACTGCATTTTACATCAAAACTGCTTTTTAATCTAATTTATTTATATGATTAGATTATGTTTTGAATTGGTTTTGAAGTGAAATTAGAATATATTTTTACCATTTTATCCAATGGTGGTCATTGGAATCAATTTCACTTTGAAATTAGACTTAAACTGGTGTCAATCTTTTGATACTTATTGTTTTGTAAAAACACGCTATTTGCTCTGGCAGCGGGAATTAATTATTGAATTAATTAATGTGACTTATATGATTTGAATTTTGTAAAATGGACTTCATTTTTGAATTCGGAATATCAAATATAGCTTAGGGTGAATTTTTGGTAATTTTCTGAAAAACTCCAATTTTTGATGAATAGTGAAACCACTAAGTGGTACTTATAAAGACTGATTTTTCGTTTAAATGAAATTTTGCCATCATTGTGTTTTGAATTTCAAAAATCCGACATACATGGTTGTCATTAAGAATTAAAATGTGGTTCAATGAGATTAAAATATTTTTTTGGTGAATAGTAACTTATTAAGTTTTTAATCACGATTAGTGGTAATTAGTGTAGTTTAAGGTATAAATAATGCTTTAATAATATGAAATGACCTAGACACATGTCCCAACCTTATTGGTTGTGTCATGGCCGACCAAGACAAGCCATGGGTCAACTTGGGGACCCCATGGAGACACTTTGGTTTGGAAATGACATAAATAGCTTTTTATTAAATGTTAAAGTAAAAATTACACAAACAAGAGATGTTTTACGAAAACAATTTTTACATGGGGTTATAAAGATAAGATATTTGATTATAAATAGTCATTGGAAAGCTAAAAATATTTCCTACATCATAGAATTTTTTTTTATGATTTTTAGACATTAAATAAATTAAATTATTTATGACATAATAATGATGCAGCGATGACATCATTATTTGACGATTTAAATAAAATGGAAAGATAATGTAAAATCTATGAACTACACATGGCCAAAACCAATTGTATGAGTGGATTTCGAACCCTTATCACCTTATCCACGAATTATATCAATTTAGGACCTTTTGAAACCGAAACACATTTTCAAATAAAGTAATATTTCTTTACTTTCCAAAAGTGCCCCTCCTCTCCTCTTATAAAAGGCCCCCACCTCTACCTCATTTAACACACTCCTCAAGCCTTTGGCTCGGCCAACCCCTGACCATTTACTATATCCACATCCCTCTCCTCATCCTAGAGGATTCCCTTTGGGCAGAATCCTTTCAAAGGAAGCCTTTAGGCTCAAATCAAAAGGAGTTACACTTTTAAAGGTAATTCATTCTCTCATGTTCATTTGTTTTATTTTGCTTCTCCAACCCCCTAAACTCTTTTTATTTACTTATTTTGTAACAACACCAGTATATTAAATATACAAGGATGTTGTTATAATATTTATTTGAGCTACACTCTCACACAACTACATAAAATGGTTAAAGAACATACAGTTTCCGTGGATGGCGAAATTCTGCCTCCCGAAACGATGATTGTTCAACACTCATTTAACACCTTCAAAGGTGGCCATTATGATGTCACTATTTTTATATATGATATATAATATGTTTATGTTTTCCTTAAGCTTCTGTTTTTTTCATTTTGGGCATACCTTTATGGTTTCCATTATTGGTAAACACGATATCTTCATTTTAGGAAGTGCGGACTACCACCCCCTCAAAGTGATTTGATTCGTTAAATACCATATGTGGGACATATAAAGTATGGAACTATGATATTATATATGATATTATACTGGAATATACCTTTATATCATTATGATTCCATTCTATAAAATACGAAATAGAAATGAATGTAGCGTTCATGCGTACGTACGGCTTACCGTCTCCATGAACGGTGCATTTAATTTCTTACCTCTAAATGATTATGTAATATTATAAATGCATGTATGTACTGGATATATATGACATATATGATATCTACATCATGAATACCATTCTGGATATAATGAACCTTTGACCAAATTAACAACATGTAATGTAAGAAGTCTATTTTTGAATTAAGAACCAAATACCGACAAAATGAACATTATTAACTTAACTGATTACATGATGTTCATAACATGGTATAAAAGGAATAATGAACTTGAAAAAGGTTCATAAGCAAGTAGATATTAACTCAAGTTTATTATTCAGGAGATTAAAGAACGGTCGGGTCAAGTCGGATACGAGGTATGGGACTTTGTCTCAATCTCCTTTCATTGAGGCATATTTTATTTTATACACAACTTTCTTTTATACGGTGTATAAACCCCTTTGACTTTTACGTTTATTCAAAAGGAATATTTTTTATACGAAGCTTTTACTAAACGACAAAAGGGAATGTTTTTGTCGTACGTATGCGGCGACAACGACTTCTCCGCCGTCGTAACCGTTATTTGAGTTTCGGCTTCCTCTACAAGCCATACCTTCTTTTTTTAAAAGAAAAATAAATACCATGTTTTAATTTTCTTTTATTTTGGTATGGAAAATGGTTTTCACAATGTTTTTGTGTTGTATTGATATCTTGTGATTGAAATGTGGAAATGTTATGTTTCCTTTATGCATGTTTTATGTGATACGATTATGTTATGGTTCTTGGGCATTATTATGAAGATGGGTGGTTTCGTGATAAACTAAGGGCAGGTGATCCCGATATAGCTCTCCAATGCATTGGGTAACACGAAGGAGTGAAACGTTAAGGTTTCTCCGAAGAGATTTTAGGGAATATACTGTGATGGGTATTCCAAACGTAACCAAGAGGGTTACTCCCTACGTAAGAATGTTATGAATGCCTCAAGTTACCTTTATGTCTTATGATTTCTATGATTTATTCATGATTTTATGAGGTATTTTAAAGTGCCTATGTTTTATGGGTAAAGTATGATTTCATTCTTATGTATATAAGAACTCATGTTTCCTTTCCATGTTTTTATAACCCATACTGAGTTTTTATGATCATCCCAAGTTTTTGAAATGTTTTTCACAGGTCAAGGGAAAGGTACATGATAAGATGATAGAGTCAAGGATGTGTCAAGAAACAATCCATGTTTTATTTTAAATGTGTTTCCATTGATGGGAATGAAGAATACTATCTTTATGTAACCACTTTGTTTATATGTGGAATGTAATGCAAGTTTTATGATCTAATTCTCTAAAACTCTAAACCTGAAAAGATCCTCAATGTGAAATCTTGTAATAAGTCAAGATTAAGTAAGGTTTAAGGCTGGGGCCTTATACTAACTCTGTCTCTTTTGTTTAAAATGGACATGATTATAAATGAAAAGAACAACTGACATACGCAAAACCGACCAAACGCATTCGTAATCTTTTGATAATTTATCACAACGATCCATGGGTAATATGTGACATGTACGAGCCAACCCAGGATGAATCTGAGTCGCGGTGTGGTCAGGATTAGTCTAAGTTCCACTCTTTTGTTTAAAATGGACAACATTTTAAGTACATATGGAAAACTAACCAAAGGCATTCGGTTTCCATTTAAACTTTAGGAGAACGATCCATGGGTCATATGTGACGTGTACGAATCAACCCCGCCTAAATTGGAGACGCGGTGTGGTCGGCACCACTCATAGTGTCCATCTTTTGTTTCAAAAGGACGTCATTTTAAGTGAAAACATCAACTGGCATACGGAAAACCGACCAAACGTATTCGTATTGTGTCGATACGTTAGGAAAATGATCCATAGGTCATTTGAGACGTGTAAGAGTCAACCCCGTCTAAATATGAGATGCGGTGTGGCCGGTACCACTCTGACTGTGTCTCTTTTGTTTAAAATGGACAAGATTATAAGTGAAATAAACAACTGACATATGAAAAACTGACCAAACGCATTCGGAATCTGTTGAAAATTTAGGAAAACGATTCATGGGTCATATGTTACGTGTAGGAGTCAACCACGCCTCAATCCGAGTCACGGTTTGGCCGAGACCACTCTAAGTGTATCTCTTTTCTTTAAAATGGACTACATTTTAAATTCATACGGAAAACCAACCAAACGCATTCTGATTGTGTTTATATTTTAGCACAACAATCCATGGGTAATTTTTGATGTGTACGAGTTAACCCCGCCTTAATACGAGACGCGGTGTGGCCGACACCATTCAAAGTGTCTCTCTTTTATTTAAAAAACACTTCATTTTAAGTGAAAACAACAACTGACATACGGAAAACCGACCAAACGATTTCGGAATAGGTTCATACTTTAGGACAACGATCAATGATTCATTTGTGACGTGTACGAGTTAACCTCGCCTCAATCCGAGGTATAGTGTGACCGGTATAATTCCAGATGTATGTATTTTGTTTAAAATGGATATCATTTCTATTAAAAATATATGGTATATGAAAAACCAATCAAATTATGAATTTAATTCCAGATTCCACATATGATTGTCATCTAAATTTTAAAATGAATTCTAAATGAATTATGTATGTTTATAATTATGTTATGAATTCTACTTTAATTATGGATGAGTATATTTTTAGGATGCATTATATGTGTTGGTTGGTTGGTTTTCATTATTTGTATGTGTTGGTTTGTTCTCTATATGTATGCATTATATGTGTTACAGGTACAATAATTGGATTTAAAAATGAATTGAAAATGAGGGCATAATTGGATTGAAAATTGAAATGAAACCTAGGGTGAATGCCCAAAAATCTACTGTGCAAATTGCAGAGCAGGCTGCTGTGCAATTTGCACAGCAAAGCCTATGCCAACGGTTTGAAAACCATTGGCATAGGCTCTATGTAGGTGTTTTTACCAATGGTTCCTTGAACAGTTGGTAAAAACACCCTATCCCAACGGTTTGAAACCGTTGGGATACTTTGTTGAATGTTGTTTTTACCAATGGTTCATGGAACTGTTGGTAAAAACCTTTCCCAACGGTTTGTAAACCGTTGGGAAAGAAAATGCTCTGTTGATTTCCCAACGGGCCAAACCGTTGGGATAGGTTGATTTTTACTAATTATTCATATTTATTACTAATTATTCCTATTTATTACTATTTATTGCTATTTATTACTAATTATTGCAATTTATAACTAATTATTTCTATTTATTGTTATTTATTAATAATTATTTCTAATTATTCCAAATTATTTCTAATTATTCCTAATTATTTCTAATTATTCCTAATTATTGGTAATTATTGCTAATTATTGGTAATTATTACTAATTATTAGTATTTATTACTAATTATTAGTATTTATTACTAATTATTACAATTTATTACTAATTATTACAATTTATTACTAATTATTACAATTTATTACTAATTATTACTAATTATCACAATTTATTACTAATTATGACAATTTATTACTAATTATTACAATTTATAACTAATTATTACAATTTATAACTAATTATTGCAATTTATAACTAATTATTACTAATTATTACTAATTATTACTAATTATTACTAATTATTACTAATTATTACTTATTATTACTAATTATTACTAATTATTACAAATTGTTACAAATTATTACTAATTATCTGTATTTATTACAAATTAACTGTATTTATTACAAATTATTACTAACTATTAGTATTTATTAATAAATATTACTAATTATTACTAATTATTACATTTTAATAGTAATTATTACAGTTTATTACTAATTATTACAGTTTATTACTAATTATTACAGTTTATTACTAATTATTACAACTTATTACTAATTATTACAATTTATTACTAATTATTAGTAATTATTACAATTTATTAGTAATTATTACAATTTATTACTAAATATTACAATTTATTACAATTTATTAGTAATTATTACAATTTATTAGTAAGTATTACAATTTATTACTAATTATTTCTATTTATTAATAATTATTACAATTTATTACTAATTGTTACAATTTATTACTAATTAATACAATTTATTACTAATTAATACTATTTATTACTATTTATTACTCATTTTTACTATTTACTACTCATTATTACAATTTATTACTAATTATTACAATTTATTACAAATTATTACAAATTATTTCTAATTATTACAATTTATTACTAATTATTACAATTTATTTCTAATTATTACTAATTATTACTATTTATTACTAATTATCTGTATTTATTACTAATTATTACAAATTATTACTAATTATTACAATTTATTAGTAATTATTACAGTTTATTACTAATTATTACAGTTTATTACTAATTATTACAATTTATTACTAATTATTACAATTTATTACTAATTATTAGTAATTATTACAATTTATTAGTAATTATTACAATTTATTACCAAATATTACAATTTATTAGTAATTATTACAATTTATTACTAATTATTACTATTTATTACTAATTATTACAATTTATTACTAGTTATTACAATTTATTACTAATTAATACAATTTATTACAATTTATTACTCATTATTACTATTTACTACTCATTATTACAATTTATTACTAATTATTACAATTTGTTACTAATTATTACAATTTATTACTAATTATTACAATTTCTTACTAATTATTATAATTTATTACTAAGTATTATAATTTATTACTAATTATTACCATTTATTACTAATTATTACAATTTATTACTATTTATGACAATTTATTAATATTTATTACTATTTATTACTCATTATTACTTTTTATTACTCATTAATACTATTTATTACTATTTATTAATAATTATTAATATTTTTTACTATTTATTAGTATTTATTATTATTTATTACCAATTATTATTAATTACTACATATTAATTATATACATTACCAATTATCGTTAACATTTATTAATTACTACTAATTATTAAAAATTAGTACTAAAAATTTCAATTTATTAGTACAAATAAATACTCATGACAAAATAATTTAAATTTAATTTAATTACAACTAATCAACAATAGAAAAAAAATTAACATAAAAAATGAAATAAATAATAAGTTAAATAAAACATAAATACCTTTAAACTTGATTTTCTATTGATGTAGACGGCTTCACAACTTCTTCGTGAACAAAAAAATTAACTTAGAAAAATTTTCCCTCTAAAATCAGAGTCCAGATAGAAACAAGATCTAAGAATTGAGAGGAATGAGAGGAAAAACGGATGGGGGTATATATAGGTTAGATTATTTGCAACGGGACTATTTGTGATGGGTATCCCGTCGAAAATAGTATCTTTTGCGACGGGACCCGTCACAAATACCTACGCCCGCATTAGTTACTGTCGGAGGTTAAAAAGTTATTTGCGACGGGTCCCATCGCAAATAGTCCCTGTCGACACACCTTTTGCAATGGGACGACAACTCGTCGCAAAAAAATTATTAACCGTCGTCGGGTATTTGCGACGGGGCAGGTCGCAAATACTTCACTATTTGCGACGGTGCGATCCCACTGTCACAAATAACCTTCACGCGGTTTGGCGGGCTACCCACGTCAAACTTTTTGCGACGGGAGACAAAATCCCATCGCAAATAATCGGTTATTTGCGACGGATCGTTACCCCCATCGCAAATAACCTCTTCGACGGACTTTTTGCGACGGGATTTATTCCCGTCGCAAAAAGTCCTCTTTCCCGTAGTGATAGTGCTCAATGTGGGTGGGGTGCTTATAGAAATCCCAAGAATGTACAAATATATATATATATATAATATCAAATACTCAAGCCCAACCTATGGGTTCACAAACAAACAAACCAACTCACAACACCTTCACTTTTGATGCCACCACTAAATGCACAACACCACAAAATAAGTCACAGACCTCACATCACATTTCAAACCAATTTCATTTAATCATCCAATTCTTTTCATTATTTAGCATCAACCATGTTTAACCACATCACCCACAATTTAATTATTTATTAACAATTATCATCTTGGTAACCAAACCAACCCATGTCTTATCAAACATTATTAAACATTCATTTATTCTATCACTACCCGAGCATCTAACACAACACAACCACATTTCACAAACAGCTCATCATTATGTCACCTTGTAGACCCCAAAAGCATAGTACACAAACCATCAACCCCACATGCCCCAACCACACCTCATCGTCGCACAAGTATGGCCACAAAAACCATCATCCCACATTCCCCAACCACACCTCATCATCCCAAAATCACGGCCGCACATCACAACACATCAAGATCATTCATTATAGATTTATGAAGGGGATTTAACCACATTTAACATTATTTTAGGGGTGTTATCACACAAGTGATAATCCAGGGGAAAATATTTCATTATCCAAGTATAAGTAATTAACCAATTTCTAGTTAGGGTGATATTATAATAATCACAACCAAACCAGAAACCAAAGAAGATATATCCAGTGCAAACAAAGTTCCAAAATACCACAATTTTCAGCATGGCATCAAGCCCGAACAATCATATTATCACAAATAATATCAAAGATGTAAAAGAATGAGAACAAACCCCATTCACCCTTTTCAATTTCAATTTATCTTTAATTAACCAGGCCCAACCATAATCCCTAAGTAAACAAAAGGAAACCCCTACCACATGATACACAATAAAGATAAAATAGGGAAATCCGACCTCAAGGAAGCTTGTTAACTCACTGTGCACCATAGCAAGAAGTAGAACGCCTGCAAAGCATGACCACGCCATGAGGAACCGTGGATCTACCTATACCACATCCCAAGATCCTCAAAACGCAACCCAACACACACCCCAAACCAAACCGTACAACAACATAGATCTCTAAAGAAGAACATAATAAAACCAACCAACAGAGGGAGAAGAACTCACCATGGGTCAACCACGGATCACATCGTGAAACCCCCTTTCACATTGTGTAAAATGTTTACACATCATGAATTCCCTTGGTTTCCATCTTTTAACAACCAAACTTCTCCAAACATCCTTTGAGCCTTCATAGAACACCTCCCATAACAAAAATTGAAAAATTAGTGGACTGTTAAGTTACAAACCACTACCAAATCATGTTTTTCAATGATGTAAATTCAATACCTACGCATAAAAAATAAATTATGGATCATTTTCATAAATTTTGAAAATAATCCAAGATCATTTTCTCGGTTTTGACAATTTGATGCAAGTTTTAAACTAAAATGACACTTTTTTCTTGAAAACGCACACTTATTGTCTTACATGCCACATTATATGTCAGGTTTATGTGTTTTTAATTCCTAAAAATCACAAATGAATTATGGATTATTGTCCTAAATTTTGGAAATAGTCTGAAATGATTTTCTTCATTTTGACAATGTGGCATGTGTTTTAAACTAAATTACCTTATATAGATCAACTAACATCTCAACATTTTCAACTTCCAACCTTGGTTCAAATTTTCTCATAGTTAATTAATCATTTCGAAATTTGACTATTTGATCGGGATAGGGTTGAGGCATCTCTTTTAGTATTTATAATATCATTCATTATAATGTATTTAGATTAATAAAAAATGAAAATAAAGGAATCTATCTTACTTTTCTATCATGTAGGTGGAAGTGATTGTAATGGTAACACCCGAAGATTTCATAGTATGGTATCTCTTTAAATTAATTCAATAGCTAACGCTACACGCAACACCGAGTTCAAGCGCATCATGACCTATGAAACTAGCCGTTTAAAAAGAAATTATGAATAGTATTAACCTAATTTTGAATTATATATATATAATATATAATTTTAACATTCATATTAGTGGTTTTTTAGACATAATATAAGGACAAATTCATTTTTTCAGATAAAAGAAGTATTCTTCAAAAAATGCAGTTTTTACGCCTTTTAATGGAGAACCCTTATTAAATTCAATATTTTACCCTTTTATATATTAAATCTAATGAAATTATATTATTATTTATAATAGGGACATTAAAATTTAGTTTGGATAAATTCTTGGTACTTTTCTGTTAACTTTCATATTTTGATAAATAGTGAAAAATACTAAATTTTAATTTAAAAAAATTAATCAAAATAATTTATAATGTTAAATTATAAATTTTAGTGGTTTTAAATTATCATTATATTATATTTTTATCATTTAATATAATTTAGGTCATTGGATGTAATTTCACATTTAAATTCTACATAAACACATGTCAATCTTTTGATAATTTTTACTTCTTAAAAACACACTTACTTGGTTTGACAACAGTAATTAACTTTGAATTCATTAATGAAACATTAATGTTTTTAATTTGGTAAAATTGACATCAGTTTTTAATTTTTAATATAAAAATTATCATTGGGTGAATTTTTGGTATTTTTCTGAAAATATTTAATTTTTATGAATAGTGAAAACACTGTGTTATTGTTTAAAAATTAATTTTTATTTAAATAATTAATACTTTTATTTAAATTTATTTTAAATTCAATATAGATTCATAATACTTATATTATTCCAATGTAATTCGTTGGATTTATTTTTTAATAATATTAGATATATATTATTTTATGGAATTTTTTAACATATTTCACCCACCTTCTGGGCACATTTTCAAATTTTCATAAAACTAATTTGACCATTTATATGAATTAAATTTCTAAAATCCAAGAGAAATTATTGAAATTATTAAGTAAAATGTGGTTAAATATGATGAAAATAATTTATATTGAATAGTAACTTTTGAATTTTATTTACCATGGTTAAAAGTAAATAGGGTAATTAAAGATAAAAATGACATTACAATTACCCTAACACACGTCCTAATTCTATTGGAAAAGAGTATTTATAAAAAAAATAAACCTTAGGAAAAATCTTCTATCTGTTTTTATCCACTTGGATTATATTAGTACATTTATTATATTTTATTTAAAGAAGAGTTAAAAGTATTAAATTCAAATTTTAATAACAAAAACCTTTTTAATATTGAATAATACATAAGATAAATTCGACTACAAATATTAACTACAAAGATAAAAATATTTCCTAAATAATTTTATTTTATTTATAATTTTTAGAAATTAAATAATTAAATTTATTTATGACACAATGATTATGCATTAATTACCTTAGTAATGAAATAATAAAATAATTAATTTTATAAATATTAAAATAAATGTAAATTGAAACTTTTGATGCCATAAACGAATTTTATAGGTTAATATGACATGTTAGGATTGATTCAATGTATTTTTTCTAATAAATCATATTGTTATTACTTTCACAAAGACCAAATACTAAATAGTGTCAAAATTGACAAAAATGAGTTTTAAAAAGAACTATTTTATTAAATTATATTATAATAATAAAGATATAATGTTCATCCAAAGGACTTATATAATATTATATATGTGATTATTCAACCACTTTAGGTTCACTTGCAATTTTATATTAAGTTTATTAACCATGTATTATAATAATACAAGAAATCATGGTAAAAGTTAAACTATTAACTAAGTGTTAAATCTAAAAGATAAAGTTAATATGGTGACCTAAACTTGTCTAAACCCTATTGGTTTAGAGGTTTTCTACCCATACCCACCTTATCATATAAATAAATACATTTTGAGATATTATAAACCAAAAATTATTTTATAATAAAATAACATTTCAAGCTCTACCTAAAGTGCCCTTCACCTCCCTTATAAAATGGTACTTCCCCTTCTCTCAAATTAACACATCCAAAACCATTTGTCTTAGCCAAACCCTGATCAAATATTCTCCCAAATACCCTCAATTCAACCTATAGGCCTTAATTTTGTTATAAATCCAACCTAAGGAGACCTTTTTTTCAAATCCAAAAGAAACACCTGAATAAGAGGTAATTATTTTGTCAACTCTTTCAAAGTAGTTTTCTTCTTCCACTTCCTCTTTATTTTTTGTTTCAATACCAAAATAATAAATCCATTACCTTATACATACTATGATGTTCTTATAAATATGTTATAACCATATTCATTATTCTATCTAACCTATGAATGACAATGTCACCATACGTGCGTACGTACGTCTTATCATCTCCACGTCGTGGTGCAGTTTGTTATTCAACACATAATTATTTTGATGAGTAAAATAATGTGTATAATTTATTTCAATAATAAATATAACATGTTAATTATTCTTTATATATAATATACCATCCAATTAGATATGATTTCACCACTAATAGAATGACAATGTCACTCATGCGTACGTACGGCTTACCATCTCCATGAGGTGATGAGATTTGGTTCCCCATAGTAACCATTCAAGAATAATTTTCATTTGATGATTAAAAATAATGTTTAAGAACATTTTATCATTCTGTATATGAATCAAATACACCCTATCCATAACAAACTTGACTTATGTAACATAACATATAAAGTAAAATGAATTAGTTAACACCCGGACAATGATACTATGGAAATATTTTTAACAAAGCATTATTAAAGGATCGTATATGATATCATATTTATGTATGTGGTTCTTGTATAATTTAATAACAATTATTTAACTATTATACAATAGGATAACATAACCTCGACTAAGGAAAAGTACAAGGTAATGGTTATTTTCACAATCTCTTTATTATCTCAGGTTGTTTATACGTAAGTATCTACTAGGACGTCTTTATTATCCACATCCATGTTTCTTAAAAATGTATTTCAAAACATTTTTACTATTTCAAAGACTATGGGTTAAAGTCATTTATACCCTTTTTTGGAATTTATAAAATTCTTTTAAAGGAATCTTTCCATCGTTTTCCAAATAAGGTACTTTATGACCGTTTTGAAAAATTAAGGATAACATGTTTTTTTAACTTTTACAGTGGGTGCAGCCATTTTTCCCCATTATAACACCTTATAATCTTCCCTTTAAATATTATAATACTATTATAAAAATAAATTTTTTCTTTACTTTTAAATTATTTCAAATTAGAACTAGATATTTTAATCAAATAGTTTTTGAATTGATTTCATCTATGTCAACATCCTTTGATGGATTTTACACTTGTTTGAAGTTGATTCATTATGATACAATACTCCATAGTGTATTGAAGGTTTTGTGATATGTTTGATTGTGGATGTTCTATTTTTATACCATTCATGGTTTATGGTTAAAGTATTAACATTTTGTATTCTAGTTTTAATACGAATGTTTATGTTATGTTTCAACCTTTTCATATGAGGAATGCATTGGATGTATTAAGTGATGGGAGGGGCCTTCTATATCCCCTCAATGCATCTGTATGTCTCATGAGAAAAATTAGTTTCTTGGCACAAGGCCTTGAAAAATTATTATTTTTAGTCTTTTCATGAGGCCTTGACTATTTGGTTATGATGTTCGGCCTTATGCATTCCATCATTATGATATTATCTATTGATATTACATTTGATTATTTGACTAGTATAATATCCATGTGAATATGTAAATGGAATTATTTGATTTATCATTGCCATATTATTCTGAATTTTAAGTTTAAAATGATTTTGTTTTAGTCTTATACATTGCCTTAAATGTTTATATTTTCTTATAATAGTTTTCACGATATTATAATCCTTACTGAGCATCTGATCTCACCCATTTCTTATGTTTTATTTTATCCAAGATGTGAAGAAGTATATTATGATTGACCTACAGGATAGGCTATGGGATATGTGTGTGTTCTAAGAAGATACAATGTTTCTTTTTTTTCATTTCATATTGTAATGTAAAACTAATGTATGTATCTATGACTTCCAAGGATACTAAACTGATCGGTCTTTCGGGGAAGTATTCCTTGTATCATGCCAATGTTATGTAATAATGCACCAAATTTGGTTAACAGGGGTTGAGGAGTTATAATTGGTATCATATAAAGTTTATATCAAACCATAGAAACTAGGTTTAGAAAAATCTTGATTAGATTACATAACCATAAGATGGACTTTGAGGATTGGTATATAAGAACATCCAAAAATTTGGTAATGTAGAGTTTTTGTGAGTTTTCCACGAAATGCATCCTTGTCTTGAAATTACAAGTGTATGTGGTTCTGGTATAGATATACCAAGGGGTGAAAACTCTGACAAGGAGTTTTGGGCTTACCCAGGGGAAGCCTAGTACACGACAAGGGCCCTTATTGCACACCTGGTTTGACACTCTCAGGGGATATGATTAGGATAATTCACATTTTCTTTACAAATTATTATGAAGGATTTATGAGTAAATATGTCAGCAATGAAACCATTTTTATGATTATGAGACTATATGTGTGAAAATATTCAATTAATGTTGAGAATATTTATAGTGTTTGGATTATACATTATGATATGATCTAACCTAGTGTATTTTGGCATTTAGAAATGGTGCCCTATAGAAGGAATGAGAATTCCAGCAATATGCATGATCCAAAGAGTATTAAGGATCATATCTTTCATGGTCATAAGGAAACATCTAGAAGTGAAATAGTCTCCCATGTATTCTCATAATATAAATTAATATTATCATGTGTTAATAAGATAAGTAAATAATTATCTGAGTCGCATGGCTTTTAATGGAATACATAGAAGAAGATGATGGTAGATAGAATGATGGATAAATGGAAGAAGGGAAAGAAGGATTCTTCCCATATGTGATAACTATGGAAAGAATCACCCTGGGGAGTGATTAAAAGGAATGAGAGTTTTTTTATAAGTGTGGATAAAAAGGACACCAAGTCCGTGATTTCAAGGGTAAGAAAAAGGTTTCAAATTTACAATGCTTCATCTGCAAGGAGTTAGGACACTACGCAAATCAATGCCCCAATCATCAGAGTATACCCCAAATGATGCTATTGGATAATAATCAAGTTATGATACTACCATATATGAAGAGGAATGATTAGTTTTATTAAGTTTTTATTAAATAATTGTATCATTTTAGTATTGTTTTAATGATGTACAAGTTATAAGAATTATAAAGTATATAAGTATTTTTCTGCAGTACATTTTCATTAAGGATTTGAAATTTTATAGTAGCAAGTAAAGTGTCACAGTTTCAAGTTAAACATTTTGGAAAATATATGGTTAGGGTAAATATAACCCTTAATATGTTTCTAAAACTGAGATAATGATTTTGGAATAAGATATGATTGATTTTCACAAATTATATTGTATATTCTTGACTACCTTGAAACTAATTAATTGTTTGTTTATTCCATCATTGTTGGAGTTTACAAAATTTTTGGATATAAGGTGTATATCCAGTATTCTATAAGGAATAAGGGAGAATAAATTTAATCAATAAGGATTTATGGTAATTAAGGGTGTTACCATGTTTTAAAAGAATATATGATGAAGTTATTCACATATTATTACGTGGCAAAAGAGATCTTCAATATGTTTACCTTACTTATAAATTTTGGACTGTGAGTTTAGAAAAAAGTATTTTGGATAATTCTAAATGTTGGAATGAATTAATTTAGTCATTGGATACTATTGTTTAAGGTTAAAAAATTTATCAATATTCATTTTGGATTGTTATAAAAAGGACAACCTGGATGTTGGGTGACAACTCATCGCGTCTGGAAAGGCCGCGAGACTTGAACCCACTACTGAAGGGTGATAAGGGTACATCACCTGCCACTGACCTACATGATTTCCTAGTTTGTATAATGTAGTTTCTTTAAAGGTATTATAGATGAATTATAAATTCATTTTTTAAAAACCCTATATGATTAGGTTTAATAGAATATTTTTGAGTTCTATTATCTTTTGGAGAGAAAGATGAGTTCGTGGTAGAAATTAGTTAATGGATGAAACTCAACTTGTCAAGTATTTTTTTTCTTATTCTATGAATAAATTAATTCTTAAACATTAGGTAAAAGATCTTAAAACAAAAAATGTGTTTTCCTAATACCTTATGTTTTTCTAAACCCATGATATTTTAAATCATCATAGACTTATAGATTTGGAGGCCCTCAATTTTCAATTTATTGTTAACTTGTTTTTCATTGATGACCTCAATAACTCCCAATAAATAATTATGTTTTTCCTCCAATTATGTTTCTATAATTTCCACCAATTTTCTCTTATTTGAAACCCTAATTTTCAGATGAATTTTTAATTTCCCTTTCCCTCTTATTAAGACTAAATATTATTAACACTATTTATGATGTGGCTTTTCCACAAAGGTATTTTCTATTTTCAACCATTTATTTTCGAAGAACAATTTCAAATTTTTAGGACTCAATTTATTAAAATAGGGGAGAATTTACCACCCTAAGATCTTATAGTATGTTATCTCTTTAAAGTAATTCAGTAGCTTGCGCTACACGCAACATCGAGTTCAAGCGTATCATGACCTATCGAACTAGCCATTTAAAAAGTGGTTATGAGTAGTATTAAAAACATTTTGATTTTTATATATATCCTATATAATTTTAACATTCATATTTTTTGTTTCATAGACATAATATAAGGACAAATTCAATTTTTCTGATAAAAAAGTTATTTTTTAAAAAATGTAGTTTTTCCGCCTTTTAATGGAGAAACCTTTTTAAATCCAATATTTGAAACTTTAATATATTCAATTTAATTAAATTAAATTCTTCTTTTTAATTGAGACATAAAAATTTTGTTTGGATAAATTTTTGGTACTTTTTAGATAACTTTCATATTTTGATGAATAATGAAAAATACTAAATTATAATTGAAAACAAATTTTTTAATCGAAATAATTTATTGTGTTAAATTATAAATTTGAGTGGTTTTAAGGTATAATTAGATTATATTTTTACAATTTAATATAATTTAGGTCATTGGATGTAATTTCTCATTTAAATTGTACATAAACACATGTTAATCTTTTGATAGTTTTTACTTCTTAAAAACACACTTTCGGGTTTTGACAACAGTAATTAACTTTAAATTAATTAATGAAACTTATATATTTTAAATTTTTTAAAATTGAAATCATTTTTAGATTTTTAATATCAAAATTTTCTTTGGGTTAATTTTTGGTATTTTTCTGAAAACATTCAATTTTTGATGAATAGTGAAAAACATAGAGTTCTTTTTTAAAACCGACTTTTTATTTAAATAATTAATATTTTTATTTAAATTTATTTTAATGTCATAATAGATATATAATATCTATATTATTCCAATGTAATTCATTGGACTCATTATATAATAAGATTAGATATATAAAATTTTATTGAATTTTTTATCGTCTTTTACCAACCTTCAAGGCACATTTCCAAATTTGCATAAAACATAATTTTACTATTTTTGTGAATTTAATATCAAAAATCCAAGAGAAATAGTTTACATCATTAAATAAAATGTAGTTCAGTATGATGAAATTAATTTTTGGTGAATAGTAGCTTTTGAATTTTATTTACCATGGTTAAAAGTAAATAGGGTAATTAAAGGTAAAAATGATATTATAATTACCATAAAACATGTCATAATTTTATTGGATAATTTTATTTAAACCAAAATAAACCTTAGGACAAAAATATTATCCTTTTTTATCCACTTTGATTAGATTAGGACAATTATTATATTCTATTTAAAGAAGAGTTAAAAGTATTAAATTCTAATTTTAATAATAAAAACATTATTAATATAGGGTTATACATAAGATAAATTTGACTATAAATTTTCATTAAAATGATGAAAATATTTCCTATATCATGGTATTTTATTTATAATTTTTAGAAATTAAATAATTTAATTTATTTATGACACTATAATGATGTTGTAATTACCTTATTCATGAAAGACTAAAATAATTGATGTTATAAATATTAAAATAAATGTAAATTTAAACTTTTGATGCCATACACTAATTTTATAGGTTAATATGACATTTTAGGGTTGATGTAATGTATTTTTTTGAAGAAATAATATTTTTATTACTTTCACAAAAACCAAATACTAAATAGTGTCAAAATTGACATAAATGAGTTTTTAAAACAAATACTATTATATTAAATTATATAATAGTTATAAAGATCTATGGTTCAGTAAAAGGAATTATAAAATGATATATATTTCATTAGTGAACCACCTGGTGTTGGGATGGAATTTTATAGTAAGTTTTTTAAAAATCTATTACAATAATACAAGAAGACATGGTAAAAGTCATACTATTTAACTAAGAGTTAAATCTAAAAGATTAGGTAAATATGGTGACGTAAACTTGTATAAAACCTATTTTTTGAGAGTTTTTAGACCCATACCCACCTTATCCTAGAAATAAATACATTTGGAGAATTATAAACTTAAAATTGTATTATAATAAAATAATATTTCAAGCTCTTCCTAAAGTTCCCCTCACCTCCCTTATAAAAGGGTACTTCCCCTTCTCTCAAATTCACACCTCCAAATCCATTTGGCTCAGCCAATACCTTCTCAAATATTCTCAAAACTACCCTAAATGAAACCTAGAGTCCTTACATTGATCATAAATCCAACCTATTGATCCATTTTGTTCAAATCAAAAGGAAACACCCGAAGAAGAGGTAATTATTCCATCACCTCTTTCAAAGTTCTTTTCTTCTTCCACTTCCTCTTTCTTAGTTGTTTCCATAACGAAATTATAAATACAGTAACTTATACATATTTTGATGTTATTATAATTATTTAAAACAATATTAATTATCCTATCCATCCTATGAATGAAAAATTCACCATACGTGGGTACGTACGGCTTACCATCTCCACGTCATGTTGTAGTTTGTTATTCAACACTTAATTATTTGTATGGGTATAATAACGTGTATAATATATGTAAATAATAAGTATAACATGTTAATTATTCTCTATATATAAAATAAAATCCAATTATAGACTATTTCACTAGTAATAGAATGATATTTTCGCTAGTACGTACGTAAGGTTTACCGTCTCCATAACGCGATGAGATTTTGTTCTCCATCATAACCATTCAAGAATCATTTTCATTTGATGATTAAAAATATTGTTTAAGAACTTATTATAATTATGTATATGTATCAAATACACCCGATCCATAACATACATGACTTACGTAACAAAACATATAAAGTAAAATGAATCAGTTAACACCCGAACAATGATACTACTAAAATATTTTTAACAATGAAATATTAGAGGATCATATATGATATCATATTTATGTATGTGGTTATTTTATAATTTAATAACAATTATTTATCAATTATACATGATCTCAACATACCCCCATATAAGGAAAAGTATAAGGTAAGGGTTAATTTTGCAATCTATTTAATATCTGAGGTTATATATACGTATGTATCCACTGGAACTTCTTTATCATGCACATCCATGTTTCTTAAAAAAGTATTTCAAAACATTTTTACTATTTCCTAGACTATGGTTTAAAGTCATTTATACCCTTTTGGACTTCTATAAAATTCTTTGAAAGGAATATTTCTATCATTTTCTAAACAAGGTACTTTATAACCATTTCAAAAAATTAAAAAAATAATGTTTTTTAACTAATACTATGGGTGAGGCCATTTTCCACCGTTATAACACCTTCCAATATTCCCTTGCAAGTTTATAAGAATATTTTCAAAATAAATGTTTTCATTACTTTTAAATTATTTCAAATTAGAAAGAGATATTTCACTCAAATAGTTTTTGGATTCATTTTATATATGTCAACATCCTTTGATGGATTTTACGCTTGTTTGAAGTTGATTCATTATAATAAAATCTTCCATATTTTATTGAAGGTTTTGTGATATGTTTGACTACGAATGTTCTCTTTTTATACCATTCATGGTTTATGGTTAATGTATTAACATTCTGTATGCTAGTTTTAATAAGAATGCTTATGTTATGTTTCAACCTTTTCATATGAGGAATGCATTGGACATAGTAATTGATGGGCAGGGCCCATTATAGCCCCTCGATGCACTAGTAGGTATTATGAGAAAAATTAGTTTCTTAGAACAAGTCCTTGAAAAAAATATTATTTTTAGTATTGGCATTAGGCCTTGACTTTGTGGTTATGTTGTCCGACATTATCCATTCCATCATTTTAAAATTAGCTATTAATATTATATGTGATTATTCGACTAGTAGAATATCCATGTGAATAATTAAATGGAATTATTTGATTTATCTTTTTCGTATTATGCTAAAGTTTATGTTAAAAAGGATTGTGTTTTAGTCTTATAAATTTCCTTAAATGATTATGTTTTATTATGATAGTTTCCTCTATATTGTTATCCTTACTAAGCATTTGAGCTCACCCATTTATTATGTTTTATTTTTTCTAAGATTTTAAGAAGTATATTATAATTGACCTACAGGATAGACTATGGGATATGTGTGTGTTCTACATAGACACAATGTTTCTTTTTTTCATTTCATAATTTAATGTAAAACTTATGTATGTATCTAGTACATCCAAGGCTACTAAACTGATCGTTATTTCAGGAAATGATTCCTTGTATCATGCCAATGTTATGTAATAAAGCACTGAATTTGGGTAACTAGGGTCAGGGAGTTATAGTAATAGGGCCAGAAACCTTTTTAAAAACTCATCAAAAGACCTCAAGATATAAAATAAAAATTAAGAGTATAGAATCCTAGAAGTACTTTCATTATAAATTGGTAATATTTCTTGAGATTTTGTGTGTAGAATGATCCTTGACCAATTTACCTCTATCCATTATCTTATTTTTACATTGGAAGTAAAATAACTCACAAGAATAAGAATCTTCAAACATGTTACTAGTTCTAACAGAATCCACTGAGTGTAAACCTCTATGATACTTCTCTTTGAGAAATATCTCAAAACATTCGTTCATTACATGTTCGTCACCATTGATTTTTGGAGTTTCTAAAAACTCTTCCTGATCCAAATAGGAAGGAAATTAGTTAAAAGTTGAAAATAAATGCATGGTCAATTTTTTGAATGATCATATACCATTTAGAATCATTTAAAAATTATTTTAACAATAGTAATATTGAATTTATCACATGATATGCTATTTTAGTGAATGAATATATAAGGTTTAATTGAATCTAGATTTCATCAGTGGATACATGTGGATTTGAATGTTTTTTAAATTATTTCCCATCATGTTTTTTTGTTAATGATATTTTTTTTCTCCTCCCATATACAACACCCTCAATCAAAACCTTCACAAGGTTTTCATTAGGAGGAGGAACCATAGGTTGGGGAGTATCATTAACTTTGTAGCCTCACTCAAGAGGGGTGTAAATTCTAAGTTGGGGTTAAAATTATTTTGAATAATGGGAGGATCAAAGATAAATAAAATTGAATTTTAATTGAAATTGTAAGATTAGAATAAAAATATAACTAACATATTACCTGTACTAAATAAATTTTGTTTTTGGAAAAATAATATCTAAGCATTATGATACTAGTGAATCATATCCCAAATGTACTTATAAGGTCATAGAATGTACTATATCACAAACATAATATGTCATCACATCAATATTATATTAGTAAACATTAGGATTCCATTTACTATGCTAAATCATATCTAAAAAAGTACTTCTTTTTTGAGTATGTAGACTATTTAAAATCCAGGTAGAACTATGAAAATATAGATAATAAAATGATTAAAAAATCTTTTAAATGAAATTGTAATTACATTCAGAAATTACCTATTTAGGGATGTTATCTTTATGATGGTATATTGTATCTTTCCTAAATTTTCAAATTGAATGTACACAATAATTTTCCTTATTTTGTTTTTTACACTACAAAAACATTGACCAGAATAAGTAAATTGATTTGAAATATTTTTTGATAGTTAAATATTACTATATATAACATAATATGTTTCCATTTTAAGAAATACATAGGCTTATTGTGTTATATCACTCACAGGCCTCATACCATGATTTAGACAATATTTATAGATCACCCTATCATAACACAATTCTTATTAAAATAAAAACTAAAAAATATAATTTGAATTTTATATTAAAAATATTGATATAAGTGCATTAAAAATTAACAATGGCCATCATTTTTGGTATATTTTTTTTAAATCCATTCATTGGATCCAATAAATAAACATTCAGGGTATCCAAATTTATTTATATAAGAATCAAGTTATTCCTAAAAAACAAAAAAAAGATTAATGATATATATATATAACATGATTAGATTATAGAGTTTTCACCTACATTGTAGGAACCAAGAGGTGTATTTTGTCTCTTATTTTCTTTTCAAATGTATTTCTTAGTTCATCTTTTTTATTTTCAATTTCTTCTAATTCTAAATGAAATTTTTTCATTGAAACGATAGGGGGATTAATGAGTCCAAATCATTATTCATAGGGTTTTCCCTTTATATAGTGATAATATATATGCTTGTGGAAAATATGAATATTTATTAACTATAATGAACATAGTAGATCATTTTTTGGAAAATAGATTTTGAAAATTTTCCTCGTGAGTGTATTGATAGCTGAGACACCCAATAATTCAAACTTGATAATTTTATTTATACTCTAGAGACAAACTATGTATGTGAGAAACTCTATAAATATTTATTCATCATATTCAATGTAGTATATATTTTCATCTTTTAATGTTGTATTATTATGAATATGTAATTTTAATATATGTACTCATGGAACTGGTGGGGTGAAGGTACTCTCAGATGGTCCTTTTTATTTTTTGGTTGGTCCACTAGATTAACTTGGTCTCACCTTCTTTTTACCCAATATTTTTCCCATTTGTGATACCATACCTCATTTCAGACCATTTTTCATAAATTTTTAACTATTTTTAATTTGAAAAAAAATAATTAAGGAAATACCACTTGTATATTTATAAGATTAAATGTTAATTCTATGAACATTCCAATATCATTATCAAATATAGTAATAACTAGATCATAGAGAAGAATAGTAAACTCAGTACTTGGATCATGATTTACTTTAATCCCTACTCTCACATGATCTTTTGGCAGTTGTTTATTATTTATCATGTCTCATACGATATTATAAACCATACCCCTCACAACAAGGTGATGTGTGGGTCCTGATAAACATAAATCAGATACATTTTCACCCTAAAGAATTTTAGTAATATAAAGTAATCATAAGTTGCTTATTTTGTATTTAAGATAAAGGGGTTTGAAAAAATTGATTATCATGGTTAAGGAAGAATATAGAGGTTAATTTATAGCCTTATAGATAGTGGGTACATGTGGCCCTTAATGTACTAGTCATTGTTCTACTATTATTTCACTTTGATCCTTTCTCAAATACTGGTCCACCAAACTCGGTTGGAAAATAATATCTTTTAAATAATATTTTTTTGTATGAATGAGTTTCATCATATCATATATATCTACTTGTGTCTTTGTATTCTCAAAATAAGTTTAAGGTGACACTCCAAAACCTACACCAATAACACATCTATATTGTTCTGACCACTTCAAAGCTACTAACAATAGTTGTTTTTTTTGTACAGTAAATGTCTATTCTTATGTATAAACCATATAAAAAACATATGAAAATAAATAGATATTTCTACGTAATATTGTTTTATATCATAATCAATTAGTATTATTCCATACTTACACATGATTCACATACTTCTTATGTGTTTTCATCAACTTGTTTTCCCTCTTTATTTACATGATCCCCATTTCATAGGACATGATGTTGTGTGGAAGTGGATTTATATTCTAATTTATCAATATGTATATCAGAAAAGGAATATATATTATTTCATATCACATAAAACTTTTTTATATATATTTAAAATGAATATAATTTTCTTTTAAATTGAATAATACCCCGATATTTTTTATGATATGGGTACATTGGTTTTCATCCATACTTCTTATTTTTATAACAAAATTTCTATTTTATAAATTAACAATTTATAATCAAAGTGGATAAAATAAATATTTTCAAATAAAATATTATTGATTACAATTCAACTAAAATGATTCATCATCAATTTTAATAATAAAATATTTCCCTGTTTCAGGGTTTATAACATGTTCAAACATATCCTGTGGGTGGGGGTTTACTTTACCCTCATTATCCCTAATGTGCTTCTTTTTTATAAGTGTCTATAGGTCTCAATGTTCTTTTCCTATAACTATTAAGAATCATTTATTACAGAATTCATTTAAAATAAATAAAATCTATATGGGATAATGAAAATTAAATAAAAGATTCATTATACAATTTGTTTATAAAATAGAGAAATTATATTCCAACATTACCCTAATATATTCAAAAATAGTTGTCTATAATGTAGGCACATCAATGTTCCACATATCTATATTTATTGTAACATGCATTCGAGTTTTGACCCTAATTTAACTAATGAACATTGACTCTGTGGGGTCAACGGGTTGGCTATGTTTATTACAACCGACCTCACATTTTGTACCTTTACGTATTTCCTTGATAACTTTAGTTAATACAGTGATGTTATTCCACTCTTATTTTGTTCATTAACTTTTTTTATCCCCTAATAATTCCAGAATTTCTGCATTAATGGTATGATCTTCCTCTATATTGGTAACATCAGTGTGTGGAGAATTCATTATATTCATGAGTAGTTAAACATTTAATTTATTTTACATAAATATAGTAAATAACATATAATATTATAATGAAAACTATATTATATAAAAAAATAACTTTTTCATTGAACTATCTCTTTTTTAATTAAAGGTTGAGAGTATTTGGATCCTCTATCGAGTATAAAAAAACCCCTCCTTGTGGTCCCCTCTATTGTATAAGAAACTATATACATTGGTACCACTGTGAAATAATTGCGATCTCCCAATGAAAGTTTTATACTCAAATGAATTTTCATTTGAACTAATAGTGGTTTTAGTCACTAATAAAATAATTGACCAATTCCTATTTATTGGACCTATGATATAAAATACGTTCAATGCTTGTGATTCCATTATTAATGGTTTGTCCTTATACAATTATATACTGAAATTCACATTCAAAAATCCCAATTCATGGACATTAACTTCACTTTGCTTTTCAACCCATTTATAAAAGAAAATCAAAACATGAAATGTTGTAAAATCCAACATGTGTATTTGTTTTATGATGCCATAGAATGACATATTCATATAAATATGATTTTTATTCTTATAAATGGATACATGAATTTCTACAACCACAAGAATAAATCCACTATTTAAATCATTCTATAGTCATTATATTCCTTTGTATATAATTCTTAACCATTAATTACAAAACTAGTGTAAGAGATAAGAATTACATTTGGTCCCCTGGCTAGCCATTGATGTTTTTTAGCAATTAAATATGTCTTTTTTTATTCCTCCTTATAAATATGATCTATGAACCATCATAAAAACAATTTATTATCTTTATTTTATACCCATATTCCATCCCTTCATGGACTAAAATATATAAGAATTGCGTTTTGGGGTTTAATGTATGTATCGACCTATGAAATGTTATGTAAAATATAAAGGCAATCCTACACCTGCTCTAAAATATTAATTGTGCCAATATATCTTCTATAAATCCCCTTACCTATAAGTAATCCTTTATGATGAGATTTTGGGAGAATAATTCGATCAACATCTGATAGGTAATTAGTACAAAATTTAACAACATATTCAACAATATATCACTCTACAATACAACCTTCTGGATGACATAAATTCTTGATGTACCCTTTCAAAATATACATATAATGTTTGATGGGGATCATACATATGTAATGGATAGGACCAAATTGTTAAATATCTCTAACCAAGTGAACCCTTAGGAGGACCATTATATCAAAGAATAACAGCAGGAATAATGTCTCAAGTTCACATAATATGACTGAAATTTCTTTATTCATTATTGATAACTTTTTTTGGTCTAAACATTACTGCATATGTAATTGAAAAATAAGTAAAGTTTGATTAATGTGTGTCAAATATTTTTTTGAAGAATAAAACATTAATTAATTGGAATTAAATATTACATCAAAATATGATAGCCATGTAATTTTAGACCTTGTAACTTCAAATTAGTCATTGAAACAACATTACTGATATTTGATGAATACAACTCTGAAACTTTTATACCATTAAGGAAGTTAAAAGTTTTAAATTTTTCTTGTTTTGATAGAGTGTATACTACTAGAGAAAGAAAATATAATATTTCACTCTTCAACAGTGCCAACTCATCCCCTTATACCCATGTCAATCTTGTCTAACCTATCTTTAATGTCATTTTTTTGTATTATGCATTTAGTAACATGCTAGTAACATTATCACTTACATTTTTTCGACATGCATGACATCAAGAAAATATATGACATAAAAATAATTATAATAGGGTAATTCAAAGGAAATTGATATATTTTTATAACATGATTTAATAAGGTTTTTCAAAAAAGGGTCACCAAAAATAGTTTCAACATCTTTTACATTCTTGAATAGTTGATCACTCATTGTTAGAGATAGTGTTGTACCCTGTTATGTATTTCCATCAATTGATGTCATCCATGATTGGTATTTATGTTGTTTAGGGTAAAAATTTGGAATGTATTGTGTGAAACCCCAAGGATTTACTTTGTTGATAGTAATATTGTGGTTTCTTTTTCCCTTGTGTTCGAGGGTGTTCTGAGTGAAATGTTTTGGATATTTGGAGGATTTTTTCAGGGTTCACAGATATAGTGCATGGTTTGAAAACCCTATGGGATCCCTAGGGGAAATCTTGAACCTTGTGCAGAAGAGGCGATGGAAGATGCATGGTCTATGCGTGGTAAAGGAAACCAATAGAGACAGACCATGCAGTTTGGGAGCTTGAGACAATGGTAGATGCACGGTCTACACACAGTTTGGTAAACTATGAGATAAAACCATATGGTCAACCCAGGTTGGTGTATTTTTGTATTTTACTTTTCTTTTTAAATGATTCTTCAACCTTAAGACACACCCTTTTGACTCTCATGTCCCAAAAGCCTCATATGTAGTTTTTTTCTCCCTCCAAGATCCACCTTGAATAATTCTAGGTGGTTTATTAGTGGTTCTTCATCAGCATCAAGATATATGAGTCACTATTCTATATTCCTATTGTTTTTATCTTTTTCTCTAAACCCTATAATCCTAATGGTTATTCATAGACAATTTTCTTGGATACTTTTTCTAGGATTTGGTTCTTTTAGTTTTTAATGGCTACCATCCATAGTAGGAGTCCCTTCAAGGTGGATTTCAATGAAGGCAACATTGTTCCATCACTTGAGGTAGGTGTTTCTATTTCATTTCTTTTTATTCAAGAGTTACATTATTGAATAGGTTTTCTAAATTCATTTTTGGACTAGATAATCATGTTTTGGAATATCTAGTTTTTTTTCAATCTTTCATGGACTTTTATAGATTTTAATGGGTATAATGGGTATAATTTCATGCTTTAAATGGTATTTTTATACAAAAGAGAATTTTATGCACTCCCTGTGTTTGATAAAATGTAAAGGTTGGTTTTCTTAAATAAATTTACTTGTTTTGGTGTTTTAATAATATTAGTTTTCCAAAGTGGGTTTCCTTTTTTTAAGAGTGATTTCATGTTTTAAATGGGTGGTGTTGTTTTATAATCAAAATGGATTTTCCCTTGAGTTATTTGATTTTGATTATTGATGAATATTCTTTCTTTTGGAATTGAAATTGAATTCCAACTGGTTTTAAAAAGGGATTTAAAAATGTATATGATTTAAGTGTAGTATTTTTCTACACTTTTTGATGTAATGTTGATTTTACCCATTTTGAGCACCCTTGTGTTATTGTTGATGTTGTGCTTATCCATGTTATGTATGCTTGGTTATTTTAATCATGTTGTGCTTATATAAAGGGCCTAAATTTATATTATTTCAAGAGGTTAGAAGGATGTTATTGTGGTGTTATCTATATAGGATTGTTATTGTAATATGATGACATTATTTTCCATAGACCACCTCTATTATTATTCTATGAGGAAACAAAGGTTGATAAGTGAGATGTAGAGGGGCATCGATTGGATAGTTGTGGTTTTGCACTGGCTAGACCCCCCTTAGTTGTACGTAATTCCTATATTTGGGGTTCATCACAAAGGAGAATACATATAGAGATTCATTAGATAGATGTGCGACTATTACACTATTGATTGCCAGGTCCACATTTGGGTGTCTGGTGTGGTCTTGTTAGTCCTCATGGGTTTTTCCTCATTCTTTGTATCTATGATATGCCTATTTCATTTATATGTTGGCATTTGTATAGTGTATTTATTAGATTTTTCTTGTTCATGTATGATCCTTTATGGCTTAATCATGTTGTTGACTGGTTTTATTCCATCTAATTCTTGGTTTTTATTATTTCCCTTTTTGTGATTGTTATAAATGTTTTTTCCATTTTTTCTTTATCTAATTTGAGTTGGGTGTGTCTAAGATTTCAAAGGAGAAGAGGGGAAATGGTTTTTAAATGGGATGATCAGTTTAAAAAGAATATTTTGAAATCTTTGAAACCTTTTGTGTGTGTATTTTCAAATTTTTAGTTTTTGAGATAAATTTTTTTCGCACTTGGAATTGGAATTATTTTAAAATAGCACCAACTTCATGAAATGGTTTTACATCAGGAATATTTGAGTAAGTGAGTGTTCTAAAATTATTTTTTTATCATTTTTTTAAATATAAAATAAAAACCTATTTCTCCATGTGCTGTTTTCAAACTATTATAATCGGTTTCTTAAATAAAGGAAATGAAATAGACTCATGGTGGTATCCTAGTTAATTTGGATCACACCCTATATGATCACGTTGGTGGGTATGTAAACTTCATGTCATGTGTAGGTCTTTTTAGTTCTTGGATATTAGGTTTGATCTAGTTTCAACTTCTTTGGAAGTGGATGTTTGTTGGGATCATCATTGTGACATGAGTTTCATGAGGAGATAGCGATCAAAAGTTTGGTTTTTAAAAATAGTTAGTTCAGTAAGTTTTGTAATTTTTGGTATTTTATTTTTCTATTTTATCTTTCATTGTAGTTTTTTAACTTTAAATTTTTAGTTATTAATTTGATATTCCCTTTTTTGTATGTGCCTACTTGTTTATGTAATTAAATTTTTTGATGTTGTGTTTTTTTTTTGAATTCTCAAGGGTGAAACCACCCCATCAGTTGTGTAAAATACCCTTAATGATTTTTGTCATCCTAGGGGGATTAAGGGAATTCTACATGTATGTCGAGGGCTGGTTCAGGTGATATTTTGGATGGCTACCTAGGTTGGTTCACTATAAAATGGTATTGGATAAATATAGGTTCTTAAAAAGGGTCATAGGTTCTTGAGACTCACCTTCTTGTTATTTGGGGACTAGTAGTAGAATGGAGATAGAACCATCGAAACTCGAGTGGTATGTATAAGGGAGTTATTTTACTACTATCCTTATGCCAGATATCGAATTTCCATGGGTGTTTGGTACTTTAATCATGTATGAATGTTATGGTAGCCTTTTTATTATATGTTTTGGTGAGTAGTGTCGTTTTTGAATGTTTTAGAGAGTTTTCATGATACGTCCTAGAATTTTAAATTTTGAGTGGGGATTGGAATGGTTTAATAGGGTTCATGGTTAAGGTTTATGGTATGTTAAACCATTAATATACCATTTATATAATTCTAGAAAAACTTCTAGTGGCACTCGCACAGTTAGTGAACGGTCTGAAAAACCGTGCGGCCAAACCATGCACAGTGGAGAAAGATGGGAATTTTTTTGTTTTGTCTCCTTTAATGGTTTATCCTATTTTGTGATTTTTGAGGTTTTTTATGTTTAATTAATGTTTTTTGGTTTTAAAAAAAATTAAAATTAATTATTTATCCTTTGTTCTCTATGGTCTTTTGAAAACCTTGTTTTGGTTACCATGGTTACTTGGGTAAAAAGTTTTCAAACCCTTGAATTTGTTTTTGTGTTATATAGTTTTTCAAAGAAATGATTTCACAGGGTCATAGATGTGAAAATCTTGAAAAAAATTTAGTGTGTTGAGGAGTTCTTATGAAATTTTTTTAAACCATGTGAAAATAAATTTTAAGGTTGTGTGAGTTTCAAAACAATTTGGGTTTGTTGTGTGAAATTTTTCCAATGATTTTGAAATGGGTATTGTGACCTCAGTTTTGTTACTTTGTGTTTGTGACCTCCATATGAAGTGAACATTTAAATTGGTTTGATTGAGTGACCTTATTTGTTTACTACTGTTTTAGAATGAGTCTCCAAGAACAGAATTGGCATGTTGGGAAGTGAATACCTCGAGTGGTTGTATTGGTGATACAAGAGTTGTTTTTCTAGTTTTTGGCCCTATCGAGACATGTGATGGAGTGGGAGAGATATATTTTTTTCAGATTGTGGATAATGTTTGAGAGTTTTTATAAGGCCCCAGCCTTAAACCTTACATAATCTTGAGTTATTACAAGATTACACATTGAGGATCTTTTCGTGTTTAGAGTTTTAGAGAATTAGATAATAAAACTTGAATTACATTCCACATATAAAAAAAGTGGTTACATAAAGATAGTATTCTTCATTCCAATCAATGGAAAAATATTTAAAATAAAACATGGATTCTTTCTTGACACTTCCTTGACACTATCATCATATCATGTACCTTTCCCTTGACTTGTGAAAAACATTTCAAAAAAACTTGGGATGAGCATAAAAATCTCAGTAAGGGATATAAAAATATGGAAAGGAAACATGGGTACATATATACATAAGGATGAGATCATACATTACCCATAAAACATAAGCACTTTAACATAACTCATAAAATCATGAAAAAATCATAGAAATCATAAGGTATAAAGGTAACTTGAGGCATTCATAACATTCTTACGTAGGGAGTAACCCTCTTGGTTACATTTGGAATACCCATCACAGTATATTCCCTAAAATCTCTTCGGAGAAACCTTAACGTTTCACTCCTTCGTGTTACCCAATGTATTGGAGAGGTATATCGGGCTCACCCTCCCTTAGTCTATCACGGAACCACCCGTCTTCATAATAATGCCCAAGAACCTCAACATAATCGTATCACATAAAACATGTATAAAGGAAACATAACATTTCCACATTTCAATCACGAGATATCAATACAACACATTGATATAATAAAAACATTATGAAAACCATTTTCAATACCAAAGTAAAACATGGTATTTATTTTTCATTTAAAAAAAGGTATGGCTTGTAGAGGAAGCCGAAACTCAAATAATGGTCACGGCGGCGGATAAGTCGTTCTTGCCACATACGTACAACAAGAAAAAAATTCAATTTTGTCGTTTAGTAAAACTATTCATATAAAAAATATTCCTTTTGAATAAGCGTAAAAGTCAATGGGGTTTATACACCGTATAAAAGAAGGTTGTGTATAAAACAAAATATGCCTCAATGAAAGGAGATTGAGACGAAGTCCCATACCTCGTATCCGACTTGACCCGACCATTCTTTAATATCCTGAATAATAAACTTGAGTTAATCTATACTTTCTTAAGAACCTTTTTCAAGTTCATTATTCCTTTTATACCATGTTATGAACATCATTTAATCATTTAAGTTAATAATGTTCATTTTTTTTGGTATTTGGTTCTTAAGTCAAAAATAGACTTCTTACACTTACATGTTGTTAATTTGGTCAAAGGTTCGTTATATCCAGAATGATATTAATGATTTGGATAACATATATATCATATATATTCATCATATACATGTATTTATAATATTACATCACATTCAGAGGCATGAAATGAAATGCACCGTTCATGGAGATGGTAAGTCGTACGTACGCATGAATGCTACTTCCATTTCTATTTCGTATTTTATGGAATGGAATCATAATGATATAAGAGTATATTATAATTCCAGTATAATAAAATATATAATATCATTAACTTTATCCTTTACACATCCCACATATGGTATTGACGAATCAAATCACTTTCAGGGGGCGGTAGTCCGCACTTCCAAAAATGAAGATATCGTGTTTACCCATAATGGAAACAATAGTGGTATGCCATAAATGAAAAATACAGAAGATTAAGGAAAGAATAAACATATTATATATCATGTATAAAAATAGTGACATCATAATTTCCACCTTTGAAGGTGTTAAATGAGTATTGAACAATCATCGTTTCGGGAGGCAGAATTTCGCCATCCACGGAAACCGTATGTTCTTTAACCATTTGATGTAGTTGTGTGAGAGTGTAGCTAGAATAAATCTTATAATAACATCCTAGTATATTGAATATACTGTTGTTGTTACAAAATAAGTAAATAAAAAGAGTTTAGGGGTTTGAAGAAGCAAAATAAAACAAATGAACATCAGAGAATGAATTACCTTTAAAAGTGTAACTCCTTTTGATTTGAGCTTAAAGGCTTCCTTTGAAAGGATTATGCCCAAAGGGAATCCTCTAGGATGAGGAGAGGGATGTGGAGAGAGTAAATGGACATGGGTTGGCCGAGCCAAAGGCTTTAGGAGTGTGTGAAATGAGGTAGAGGTGGGGTCCTTTTATAAGAGGAGAGGAGGGGCACTTTTGGAAATCATGAAACTATTATTTTATTTTCAAAGGTGTTTCGAATTTATAAGGTCCCACATTGATATATTTCGAATATAAGAAGATAAGGCTTCTAAATATTCCCATCCAATAGTTTTTGGACAAGTGTAGGTTTTAGATATTACATTATCTTTCCATTTTATTTAAATCGTTAAATAATGAGGTCATCGTTGTATCATCATGATGTCATAAATAATTTAATTTATTTAATGTCTAAAAATTATAAAAAAATAATATGATGTAGGCAATCGTTTTATCTTTCTAATGAATATTTATAGACAAAAATATCATTAGTATAACCCCTTCTAAAAATTATTTTAGTAAAATAACTTATGTTAGTGTCATTTTCACCTTTATTTAAAAAAAGGCATTAAAGTCATTATCTCACCCAAGTGGCTCCATGGGGTCCCCTAAATCTACCCATGGGTTGTCTTGGTCGGCCGTGACTCACCCAATAGGTGTAGGACAAGTGTCATGGTGTTTTCACATTTTTATAATATCATTTTTACCTTAAACTACACTAATTACCTCTAATCGCGATTAATGAAAAAAAGTTACTATTCACCAAAAAATTATTTTCATCCCATTGAACCACATTTTACATACTAATTACAACCATGTATGTCAGATTTTCAAAATTCAATACACCTTAGTGGTAAACTTTCATTTAATTGAAAAATCAGTTTGCTTGATTACCACTTAGTGGTTTCACTATTCATAAAAAATTAGAGTTTTTCAGAAAAATACCAAAAATTCACCCTAAGCTATATTTGATATTCCAAATTCAAAAATGAATTCTATTTTACAAAATTCAAAACATATAAGTCACATTAATTAATTTAATAATTAATTCCCGTTGTCAGAGCAAATAGCGTGTTTTTATAAAACAATAAGTATCAAAAGATTGACACCAGTTTAAGTCTAATTTCAAAGTGAATTGATTCCAATGACCACCATTGGATTAAATGGTAAAAATATATTAAGATTACACATTAATACCAATTCAAAAGATAATCTAATCATATAAATAAATTAGATTAAAAAGCAGTTTTGATGTAAAATGCAGTATTTTTCACTATTCATTAAAAAATGAACATTGTCAGAAAAATACCAAAAATTTATCCAATGTAAAATTCAATGTCCCAATCATAAAGAATATGTTTATTTTGACAAACATAGCCTATAGAATTGTCAAAAGATATATTCAAAAATGGTTTGCCATCAAAAGGCAATAAAACAATCTTTTAAAAATATCAGTGTATTCCATGCTTAAGATTGGATTTATTTTCATTTTAAGCCTCTAAAACACTATCTAATTCATTAATAGACATATATAAAAATATATATTATTCATTACTTACTTGGGATGTTACATCCTTCCCCCCTTTAGAAAATTGCATCCCCGCAATTTATTTACTTATCAAATAAATGGGGGTACTTATCCCTCATTGCATTTTCATATTCCCATGTTGCCTCTTAAATCATATGGTTTTTCCATAAAACCTTTACCTTCTTAATAACCTTATTCCGCAACACCTTCTCCCTGTGATCAAGAATCTGAACCAGTTGTTCCTCGTAAGATAGATTCTCTTCCAGCTGAACTACCTCTGGACTCAAAACATGAGATGGATCTGGCATGTACTTTCTCAACATCGAAACATGAAAAACATTGTGTACTTGAGATAAACTCGGAGGAAAAGCCACTTGGTATGCAACTAATCCAACTCTCTCCAGAATTTCGTATGGTCCAATAAACCTTGGACTCAGCTTTCCTTTCTTACCAAATTGCATCACACTTTTCCATGGTGAGACTTTGAGAAAAACATGATCACCTACCTCAAAAGTTAGATCCTTCCTCCTATTGTCTGCATAACTCTTCTGCCTGCTCTGAGCTGTTCTCATGTGCTTCTGAATCAGCTGAACTTTTTCTTCCATCTCTTCTACCAATTCTGGTCCCATCAACTTCCTTTCACCCACTTCATCCCAGAAAGCTGGAGTTCGACACCGCTTCCCATATAATGCCTGAAATGGTGCCATCTGTATACTGGAATGAAAACTGTTATTATATGAAAATTCAACCAAAGAAAGATGTTGGTCCCAACTTCCCTGATAATCCATCGAACAAGAACGTAGCATATCCTCCAATGTCTGAATTGTTCGTTCTGACTGCCCATCTGATTGAGGATGAAATGTTGTACTAAAATTTAATTCAGTACCCAAAGACTTCTGAAGGCCTTTCCAAAAGTTAGAAGTGAACCTGGGATCAAGATCAGATACAATGGAGAGGGGAACTCCATGCAACTTGACTATCTCTTTAAGATACAAATAGGAAAGTTGATCTAGGGAAAAAGTATCTCGTATAGCAAGGAAATGAGCAGATTTAGTCAAGCGATCAACAATAACCCAGATTGCATTATTACCTCGAGATTTCTTCGGTAATCCCATAACAAAGTCCATGGATATATTCTCCCATTTCCACTCTGGCACTGGTAAAGGCTGAAGCATCCCTTTCAGTAACTGCCGCTCTACTTTAACCTGCTGACAAGTCAAACACTTCACAGTAAAATTAGCAATATCTCTTTTCATTCCATCCCACCAGT
Organism: Viscum album; assembly: GCA_963277665.1. NCBI lineage: Eukaryota > Viridiplantae > Streptophyta > Magnoliopsida > Santalales > Viscaceae > Viscum > Viscum album. The sequence continues at coordinate 1,716,006,355 of OY728122.1, forward strand.
AATACTCCCGCAGATCTCTATACATCTTAGTACTGCCAGGATGAACTGAAAACGGAGAACTATGAGCTTCACATAACAACTCTCTCTTCAACTGTGAATCACAAGGCTAACACAATCTCTTCTCAAATCTCAAAATGCAATCATTATCAATGTTGAATTCAGGAAACTTACCTTTTTGAACCAGCTCTACCTTTTTCTGCAACTCACTGTCTTGCTTCTATGCTTGATTGATTCTATCTGATAGAGATGATCTCACTGATACCTGAAACAAAACAGAAGAACTTCCTGCACCAACAACTTCTATGCCAAAGTTCATCAAATCCTTAACCAAAGAATCACGTTCCAAACGCAATATTGCTAATGAAGCATTACTTTTTCTACTCAAAGCATCATCCACTTTATTTGCTTTTCCCTGATGGTAATGAATTGTACAATCATAATCCTTGATTAATTCTAGCCATCTCCTTTGTCTCATGTTCAATTCTTTCGGAGTGAATATATACTTTAAACTTTTGTGATCAGTATATATTTCACACTTTACTCCATACAAATGATACCTCCAAATTTTCAAAGCAAAAACAACATCAGCTAATTCCAAATCATGTGTAGGGTAATCCACCTCATGTGTTTTCAATTGTCGTGAAGCATAAGCAATTACCTGATCATTCTGCATTAGGACGCAACCAAGTCCTTTCAATGAAACATCGCTGTAGATGACAAACTTACCATTTCTGGAAGGTAGTGCCAAAACTGGAGCATTCACCAATCTTCTTTTTAGTTCCTGGAAACAATCATCACATTCTTTTGTCCAGATAAACATAACACCCTTCCAAGTTATCTTAGTCATTGGACCAGATAACCGTGAAAAATTTCTAACAAACCTTCGGTAATAGCCTGCCAAACCAAGGAAACTATGAATCTCTATTACATTGGTGGGTCTTGGCCATTCTTCAACAACCTTTGTTTTTGCAGGATCAACAGTTATCCAATCTTTAGATACAATGTGACCAAGGAAAGAAATGTGTTACAACCAAAACTCACACATGCTGAATTTCCCATACAATTTCTTTTCTTTTAAGGTTTGGAAAACAACCCTTAAATGACTTTCATGCTCCACTTTACTTTTAAAAAACACCAAAATATCATCGATGAAAACAACCACAAACTTATAACCTGATTCAACTGAGCCATCACTGAAGTAAACTACTCAATTCTGATTCTGACCATCTTAGTATGGTGATTTGGAAGGTCATTTGCCTCTGTATGCCTTCCCAGAAAATCGGTTCTATTTCCTCTATGAAAAACCATTCTGAACACAGAAATATCTTAGGCGAAGCAACATGGTAATCTGTAAATGCTATATCATTTCAATTAATTTATAATTTAACACTTTTCTAACTCCTAAAGTTATCTAAACCAACCTCTAATACCAACTATAAGGCCCCAGCCTTAAACCTTACTTAATTATGAGTTATTATAAGATTACGCATTGAGGATCTTTTCGGGTTTAGAGTTTTAGAGAATTAGATCATAAAACTTGCATTACATTCCACATATAAACAAAGTGGTTACATAAAGATAGTATTTTTCATTCCCATCAATGGAAACATATTTAAAATAAAACATGGATTCTTTCTTGAAACTTCCTTGACACTATCATCATATCATGTACCTTTCCCTTGACCTGTGAAAAAAATTTCAAAAAAACTTGGGATGAGCATAAAACGCTCAGTAAGGGATATAAAAATATTGAATGGAAACATGGGTACATATATACATAAGGATGAGATCATACATTACCCATAAAACATAAGCACTTTAACATACCTCATCAAATCATGAAAAAATCATAGAAATCATAAGACATAAAGGTAACTTGAGGCATTCATAACATTCTTACGTAGGGAGTAACCCTCTTGGTTACGTTTGGAATACCCATCACAGTATATTCCCTAAAATCTCTTCGTAGAAACCTTAACATTTCACTCCTTCGCGTTACCCAATGCATTGGAGAGCTATATCGGGCTCACCCACCCTTAGTCTATCACAGAACCACCCGTCTTCATAATAATGCCCAAGAACCTTAACATAATCGTATCACATAAAACATGTATAAAGGAAACATAACATCTCCACATTTCAATCACGAGATATCAATACAACACATTGATATAATAAAAACATTATGAAAACCATTTTCAATACCAAAGTAAAACATGGTATTAATTTTTCATTTAAAAAAGGTATGGCTTGTAGAGGAAGCCGAAACTCAAATAATGGTCACGGCGGCGGATAAGTCGTTGTCACCGCATACGTACAACAAGAAAAACATTCCCTTTTTCGTTTAGTAAAACGCTTCGTATAAAAAATATTCCTTTTGAATAAGCGTAAAAGTCAAAGGGGATTATACACCGTATAAAATAAGGTTGTGTATAAAACAAAATATGCCTCAATGAAAGGAGATTGAGACGAAGTCCCATACCTCGTATCCGACTTGACCTGACCGTTCTTTAATCTCCTGAATAATAAACTTGAGTTAATATCTACTTGCTTAAGAACATTTTTCAAGTTCATTATTCCTTTTATACCATTTTATGAACATCATTTAATCATTTAAGTTAATAATGTTCATTTTTTTCGGTATTTGGTTCTTAAGTCAAAAATAGACTTCTTACACTTACATGTTGTTAATTTGGTCAAAGGTTCATTATATCCAGAATGATATTAATGATTTGGATAACATATATATCATATATATTCATAATATACATGTATTTATAATATTACATCACATTCAGAGGTAAGAAATGAAATGCACCGTTCATGGAGACGGTAAGCCGTACGTACGCATGAACGCTACTTCCATTTCTATTTCGTATTTTCTGGAATGGAATCATAATGATATAAGAGTATATTATAATTACAGTATAATAACATATATAATATTATTAACTTTATCCTTTACACATCCCACATATGGTATTGACGAATCAAATCACTTTCAGGGGGCGGTAGTCCGCACTTCCTAAAATGAAGATATCGTGTTTACCCATAATGGAAACAATAGTGGTATGCCATAAATGAAAAATACAGAAGCTTAAGGAAAGAATAAACATATTATATATCATATATAAAAATAGTGACATCATAATTTCCACCTTTGAAGGTGTTAAATGAGTATTGAACAATCATCGTTTCGGGAGGACGAATTTTTCCATCCATGGAAACCGTATGTTCTTTAACCATTTGATGTAGTTGTGTGAGAGTGTAGCTCTAATAAATGTTATAAAAACATCCTAGTATATTTAAGATACTGGTGTTGTTACAAAAGAAGTAAATAAAAAGAGTTTAGGGGGTTGGAGAAGCAAAATAAAACAAATGAACATGAGAGAATGAATTACCTTTAAAAGTGTAACTCCTTTTGATTTGAGCTTAAAGGCTTCATTTGAAAGGATTCTGCCCAAAGGTAATCCTCTAGGATGAGGAGAGGGATGTGGAGAGAGTAAATGGGCAGGTTTTGGCCGAGCCAAAGGCTTGAGGAGTGTGTGAAATGAGGTAGAGGTGGGGGCCTTTTATAAGAGGAGAGGAGGGGTACTTTTGGAAATCATGAAACTATTATTTTATTTTCAAAGGTGTTTCGAATTTCTAAGGTCCCACATTGATATATTTCGAAGATAAGATGATAAGGCTTCTAAATATTCCCATCCAATAGTTTTTGGACAAGTGTAGGTCTTAGATATTACATTATCTTTCCATTTTATTTAAATCATTAAATAATGAGGTCATCGCTGCATCATCATGATGTCATAAATAATTTAATTTATTTAATTTCTAAAAATTATAAAAAAAAAATATGATGTAGGAAATATTTTTATATTTCTAATGAATATTTATAGACAAAAATATGATTAGTATAACCCCTTATAAAAATTGTTTTAGTAAAACAATTTATGTTAGTGTCATTTTCACCTTTATTTAAAAAAAGGCATTAAAGTCATTATCTCACCCAAGTGGCTCCATGGGGTCCCCTAAATCGACCAATGGGTTTTCTTGGTCAGCCATGACTCACCCAATAGGTTTAGGACAAGTGTCATGGTGTTTTCACATTTTTATAATATCATTTTTACCTTAAACTACACTAATTACCTCTAATCGTGATTAATGAAAAAAAGTTACTATTCACCAAAAAATTATTTTCATCCCATTGAACCACATTTTACATACTAATGTCAACCATGTATGTCGGATTTTCAAAATTCAATACACATTAGTGGTAAACTTTCATTTAACTGAAAAATCAGTTTGCTTGATTACCACTTAGTGGTTTCACTATTCATCAAAAATTGGAGTTTTTCAGAAAAATACCAAAAATTCACCCTAAGATATATTTGATATTCCGAATTCAAAAATGAAGTCTATTTTACAAAATTCAAAACATATAAGTCACATTAATTAATTTAATAATTAATTCCCGTCGTCAGAGCAAATAGCGTGTTTTTATAAAACAATAAGTATCAAAAGATTGACACCAGTTTAAGTCTAATTTCAAAGTGAAATTGATTCCAATGACCACCATTGGATTAAATGGTAAAAATATATTCAGATTACACATTAATACCAATTAAAAAGATAAAATAATCATATAAATAAATTAGATTAAAAAGTAGTTTTGATGTAAAATGCAGTATTTTTCACTATTCATTAAAAAATGAACATTGTCAGCAAAATACCAAAAATTTATCCAATGTAAAATTCAATGTCCCAATCATAAAGAATAATTTTATTTTGACAAACATAGCTTATAAAATTGTCAAAAGATAGATTCAAAAATGGTTTTCCATCAAAAGGCAGTAAAACAATCTTTTAAAAATATTAGTGTATTCCATGCTTAAGATTGGATTTATTTTCATTTTAAGCCTCTAAAACACTATCTAATTCATTAATAGACATATATAAAAATATATATTACTCATTACTTACTTGGGATGTTACAGTTTTTGAAATGGAACCCTCTATTTTTTCTTGGTGATTGAGGACCCCATGAGAAGACTGAGTGGTTAAAAAAGGTTGAAGAGATTTTTGGCTCACTACAAACTCATAAAGACTAAAGGGTAAGGTGAACCATTCTCTTATTCAAAGGATTGGGTCTAGTGTGGTGGAAGTTCAATGTTCACATCCAACCATTTTAGGCTCTATATTGGGGATATTCTATGGATTCCTTTATTCAGCGATTTTATTTTAAATAAGTGAGAGTAGATAGAGAAATTGTGTTTTTGGGTATCCTCTAAGTTGAGAAGTTAGTGGGAGAATTTTTGATCTTTTCACTAGAATGGTGCCTTTCCCTTCATATTTTTCTACTAATGAAGCAATGATGGTGTTTTTTCTAGAGGCCTATATAGAGAGCTACACTTTTCATTTCTACATTTGGGTCTAGCTACCTTTTAGGAAGTTATTTTAAATGACATTGTTGTCCAAGAAATCTTGGTAGGGAAACATGTGGCAAGTGATGATTTGTTTTCATATAGATCTAATAAATAATACACGGCTCATAGGAAAGGTAATTAGAATGGTAGTAAGGGAAGGAAGTTTCCTTCTCACCATAGCATTCATGTCTCAGTAAAGTGGAATCCAGTAGTGTGTTTCTAGTGTGGGAAGTCAGGGATTGTTTGAACTTCCTACCAATTATCTCCAAAGACCTGTCATTTTTGTGGCTTCCCTAGTTACATTCATAGGTTTTCTAAAATGTTTGAGTATTAAAATAATATGGATCAGACCTATCTTGAATCTAGTCAGTGATGTTCTATTTATTTCTTCCACTAGAGAGATGAAAGTTGGGCCTTTCCTTTGGAGCTTCCTCTTTTGTAATGTTTATTTTGTCTTGGGATATTGTCCAATATTTTAGGTATCTATATCAATTTTTTGATAATAAAAGAAATATATTTTGATAAATCATTTGTTTCTTTTGATATGTCCATGCCTCTTTTTTTATTCTTGTTTATCTTACTTGGTGTAGACCTTAGGCTATTTCTTTTTCACTGGTTTGGACATGGTAGTGACCTAGGGTGCATTCTTGGATGCTTGGGGGTGTGGTACTATTTCTTGGTTGGGTTGTGGTTTCCATCACATTATTTGTATCCATCATAATTACTATTGAATGGTGTTCTAGAGAGTTATATATGAACACCATCATATTTTAGTTTCAACTCTTAGGAAAAAATCCTAACACTTCTTAGTAAGGTGTGACTTTAATTTTAGTGCTTTTTAGTTTTTCAGGCACCTTGTTATTCGATTTTCTAGCTTATAATCCTTTGAGATGTTCAGAACTAATGTTCTTGTCTTGGTCTTAGTTTTTTTATCCATGGTCAATGGAGATTCATGGATCCCTTTGGATATTTTTTAAAATGTGGACTCTTAATGTCTCCATAAATTTTCTAAAAGAAGTGTTTTTCAATTGATCATCCATTTTAGATTAATTACAAATGACGGGGAGACCTGTGTTAGGTATCCATTTTTTCTTCCATTTGGTGAATAATCTTCTCCTTAGGGATCCTAGTTAATTTTATGTTTGGTGAATCTTAACTATTGGATTCATTCCTTTCTTTATTTGTCTTGAGGCTTCATAGGTTGGTGGTAAAAGAGTGTCATTACTGTAGATTTTTTTGTATCATTCCATATTTTTAGATGTTTTCAGTACTTTATGGGGTTATAAAGTGTCATGTTGGGGAGTTTGTGACACCCTGAGGTGTTACTTTATCAATATTAATCTAGTGGTTTCTTTTCCCCTTGGGTTCATGAGTGTTCTTATTCAAATTTTTAGAGTTTTTGTGGCTTATCCTAGGGTGAATGGTTACAGTTCATGGTTTGAAAATTATGTGGGGTCCCTAGGGGAAATTGTGAATCTTGTTCTGGTGAGGCATTGGTGGATTTATGGTTTAGGCATGGTTAAATAAATCATGTGAGGAAAACTGTGTGACACAGAGGCTTGAGATAGTGTGTAACACCCCGAGCTTCCACGATACGCTTCTCATTCAGTAATACAATAGCTTGCATTGTACGCAACTTCGAGTTCTAAAACACCGCGACTAATCAAAGTAGCCGTTATGAATAGTAATACCTTCTTTTTGAAATATTATAAATTTTATATGTCAAAATGGACTTCATTTTTGTATTCGTAATATCAAAATTAGCCTATGTTGAATTTTTGGTATTTTTCTGAGAACTTCTAAAATTTTATAAATAGTGAAAAATACTTAAAACAACTTTTTTAATCAAAATAATTTATAGTGATAAATTATAATATTTGATGGTTTTAAAGTATAATTAGAATATATTTTTACCATTTTATCCAATGGTGGTCATTAGAATTAATTTAACATTGAAATTGGACATAAACAATTGCCAATCTTTTGATATAAATTGTTTCTTAAAAACACGCTATTTGTTGTGACAGCGGGAATTAATTATAAAATTAATTAATGCAACTAATATGTTTGGAATTTTGTAAAATAGACATCATTTTTCAATTCGGAATATCAATTATAGCTTAGGGTGAAATTTTGGCCTTATTCTGAAAAACTTCAATTTTTGATGAATAGTCAAACCACTAAGTGGTTGTTAAATAACTGATTTTTCGTTTAAATGAAATATTACCACTTCTGTGATTTGATTTTCAAAAATCCGACATACATGGTTGTCATTAAGAAGTAAAATGTGGTTCAATAGGATAAAAATAATTTTTTGGTGAATAGTAACTTATTAAGTTCTTAATCGCGATTAGTGGTAATTAGGGTAGTTTAAGGTATAAATAATACTTTAATAATATTAAATGACCTAGACACATGTCCCAACCTCATTGGTTGTGTCATGGCCGACCAAGACAAGCCATGGCCTAACTTGGGGACCCCATGGATCCACTTTTGTTGGGAAATAACATAAATTACTTTTTATTTAATGTTAAAGTGAAAATGACACTAACATAAAGTGTTTTACTAAAACAATTTTTAAGTAGGGTTACACAAGTCCAAATTTTGATTATAAATAGTCATTGGAAAGATAAAAAGATTTCCTATATCATAGTATTTTTTTTATAATTTTTAGACATTAAATAAATTTAATTATTTATGACATAATAATGATGCAGCGATGACATCATTATTTGACGATTTAAATAAAATGGAAAGATAATATAAAATCTATGAACTACACATGGCCAAAACCAATTGGATGAGTGGATTTCGATGCCTTATCACCTTATCCACGAATTCTATCAATGTGGGACCTTTTAAAACCGAAACACATTTTCAAATAATGTAATGTTCCTTTACTTTCCAAAAGTGCCCCTCCTCTCCTCTTATAAAAGGCCCCCACCTCTACCTCATTTCACACACTCTTCAAGCCATTGGCTCGGCCAACCCCTGCCCATTTGCTCTCTCCACATCCCTCTCCTCATCCTAGAGGATTCCCTTTGGGCAGAATCCTTTCAAAGGAAGCCTTTAGGATCAACTCAAAAGGAGTTACACTTTTTAAGGTAATTCATTCTCTCATGTTCTTTTGTTTTATTTTGCTTCTCCAACCCCCTAAACTCTTTTTATTTACTTCTTTTGTAACAACACCAGTATCTTAAATATACTAGGATGTTGTTATAAGATTTATTTGAGCTACACTTCCACACAACTACATCAAATGGTTAAAGAACATAAGGTTTCCGTGGATGGCGAAATTCTGCCTCCCGAAACGATGATTGTTCAACACTCATTTAACACCTTCAAAGGTGGCCATTATGATGTCACTATTTTTATATATGATATATAATATGTTTATGTTTTCCTTAAGCTTCTGTTTTTTTCATTTTGGGCATACCTTTATGGTTTCCATTATGGGTAAAACACGATATCTTCATTTTAGGAAGCGCGGACTACCGCCCCCTGAAAGTGATTTGATTCGTTAATACCATATGTGGGATGTGTGAAGGATAAAGTTAATGATATTATATATGTTATTATACTGGAATTATAATATACTCTCATATCATTATGATTCCATTCCAGAAAATATGAAATAGAAATGGAAGTAGCGTTCATGCGTACGTACGGCTTACCGTCTCCATGAACGGTGCATTTCATTTCTTACCTCTAAATGTGATGTAATATTATAAATGAATGTATGTACTGGATATATATGACATATATGATATCTACATCATGAATACCATTCTGGATATAATGAACCTTTGACCAAATTAACAACATGTAAGTGTAAGAAGCCTATTTTTGACTTAAGAACCAAATACCGACAAAATGAACATTATTAACTTAAATAATTACATAATGTTCATATCATTGTAATAAGTGATATAATAAGGATAATGAAGTTGAAAATGGTTCTTAATAAGGTATATATTAACTCTAGTTTATTATTCAGGAGGTTAAAGAACGGTTGAGTCAAGTCAGACACGAGGTAAGGAAACTTCTTAACCCAACTTCCATTCTTTGGGTTAATCTCCTACTTTCAAATTATGTCATGATATTATTATGTCCTATCTTGTAATTTTACATTCTTTATGTGTACCTATAGTGAATACACATAATATATATATTTTATTTAAAAATTATCTTTTAAAGTACTTCGTCTCAATCTCCTTTCATTGAGGCATATTTGGTTTTATACACAATTTTCATTTATACGGTGTATAAACCCCTTTGACTTTTACGTTTGTACAAAAGGAATCTTTTTATACGAAGCGTTTTGCTAAACGACAAAAGGGAATGTTTTTCTTTCCGTACTTATGCGGCGACAATGACTTCTCCGCCGCCGTGACCATTATTTGAGTTTCGGCTTCCTTTACAATCCATCACTTTTTTTGTATGAAAAATAAATACAAAGTTTTAACATTCTTTTATTTTGGTATTGAAAATGGTTTTGAAAGAATTTTTACTATATCAATGTGTTGTATTGATATCTTGTGATTGAAATGTGGAAATGTTATGTTTCCTTTATGCATGTTTTATGTGATATGATTATGTTATGGTTTATGATATGTTTAAACCTATTCATATGAGGAATGCATTGGACTTAATAAGTGACGGGTGGAGCCCGCTATAGCTCCTCGATGCATCGGCAGGTCTCATGAGACAAACTAGTGTCTTGGCACGGGGCCTTGACAAAATCTTATTTGTGGTCTTGGCACGAGGCCTTGACTACGTGGTTATGATAGTCTGGCATTATGCATTCCATCATTATGAAAGTGGTTATTGATATTACATGTGATTATTCGACCAGTAGAATATCCATGTGAAGAAGTAAATGGCATTATCTCATTTTACTTTTGCCATATTATGTTGAAGTTCATGTTTAAGAGGCTTTTGTTTTAGTTATACATTGCCTTAAATGTTAATGTTTATTTATGAAAGCTTCCGCATTATTGTTATCCTTACTGAGCATTTGAGCTCACCCCTTTCAATGTTTAAAAATTTTCCAGGTTGTGAAGAAGTATTTTATGACTGACTTGCAAGAATAATCAGTGAAGATATGAGTGTGGACTATGAAGACCATGTTTTTTTGTAGTTTATTTAATTTTGATGTAATGAAAGACTTATGAATGTATCTAGTGTTTCCAAGGCTACTAAACTAATCGGTCTTTCGAGACTTGATCTTTTGGGATCATGCCAATGTTACGAAGTAATGCACCGGCTCTGGGTAGCTGGGGTCGGGGCGTTACAGTTGGTATCAGAGGCAGTTTAGTACTAACCTTGGAAGCTAGATGTAGATAAACTCTGATTAGAACGCATAGCCCAAAGATAGGCTTCGAGGATTAGTATAGAAGAACTTCCTAGAATTTTGGTATTATAGAGATGATATGAGTTTTCCGAGCAATACATCCCTGTCTGGATACGAGCAGGTAGAGGCGGCTCTGGCACAGATGTACCTAGGGGTAAAACCCGAAAACACCGCTTTGAGCTAGACTCGAACGGGAACTGGTGCACGACAACGGGCCTTGCTGCACTCTTGGTTACGACACTCCCGGGGGATATGCTTAGGATAATTCTCATTTTACTTACAAACCACTATGAAGGGTTATGAGTACATACTCCCTCAAAGAAAACATTTCTTTTTATGATTATGGATTATATCCATAAATAGTTCAATTTATGTAAAGTGTTTTACAAGTATGGAATTATGTATTTTGATTCATAAACTAACCTAGTTTATGCCGTTGTATAGAAATGGCGCCCAGTAGAAGGAATGTGAACTCCAGCGGTACGTATGATCCAAAGAGTAAGAAGGATAGTATCTTTCACGGTATTAAGCCAACATTTCGAAGGGAAATAGTCTCCCATGTGTTCTCAACATATGAAGAAATAGTATCATGTGTTAATAGGATAAGTAAAGAATTCTCTGAGTCCTATGGCTTTGAAGCGAAGCAAGAGATGAAAGGGATGGAAGAGAGAATGATGGATAAAGGGATGAGGGGAAAGAAGAATTTTCCAATATGTGGTAATTGTGGGAAGAAACATCATGGAACTTGCCTAAAGGGAATGGGAGTTTGTTATAAGTGTAGAGAAAAAGGACACAAAGTGCGTGACTGCAAGGGTAAGAAAATGGTTTCAAATGTACAATGCTTCTTCTGCAAGGATTGGGGACACTACGCAAACCAATGTCCAAATCATCAGAGCATGCCCCAAATGATGTTATTGGATAATAATCAAGTTATGATACTACCACAGATGAGGAGTAATGATTAGAGTTCTTATGTTGTTATTAAATATTTTTTTTTAATTTGAGTGTTGTATCAATGATGTACTGGTTATAATAATTATGGAGTATATAAGGATTGTACTGCAGTACTATTTCATCAAGGACTTGAGATTGTGTGGAACCAAGAAAAGTGACTCCACAGTAGGTTAAATTTTTGGAAAATATATGGTTGAGAGAAAGATAAACCATAATATGGTTTTGATACTGAGATTGTGATTTTGGAATAAGACGTGATTGATTTGGATAAATTATATTGGATATACTTAACTTCCTTGAAACTGATTGATGTTTTGTATACATTTTTGGATAGAAGGAGTATATCTAGTATTCTATAAGGAATAAGGGATCATGGTAATTCAGTATGTTTAAAAAGAATACATGATGAAGGTGCTCACATGTTGTTACGTGGGATAAAGGATCTTCATTATGTTTACCTTCCTTATAAAATTTGGACTGTGAGTTGGACAGATGTATTTTGGATAACTATTAAGGTTGGAATGGATTAAGTTGAACCATGGATAGTATTGTTTAAGGTTAAAAAATTTATGAAGATTATTTTTGGAATATTATGATACTATAGTTTTAGGAAAAGGACAACCTGCAGGGTGGGGCATAACCCGTCGCGTCGGACAAAGCTGCAGGAATCGAACCCACAATCATAGTGCGACAGGCCTTTATTTCCTACCACTAGCCTACAGGAAGTCCCCGGTTATTACAAAATAATTTTACTAATCTAAATGGTATGTGTTAACATTTGGAACCTTATACAATTAGGATAAGTATAATATTTTTGAGTTCTATTATCTTTTGAGTGAAAGATGAGTTGAAGGTTGAAACTCTAATGTCAAACACAAATATATATATACCTATCTCTTATTCAATGAATAAATTAATTCTTAAACTTTAGTAAAGGGATATTAAAATAAAAAAAATTGTGTTATCCTAATACCTTATGTCTTATTGAACTGATGATATTTTAAATCAACATAGATTGAAGGCTTTGAGGCCCTCAATTTGACAGTTGATTGTGATTGATGACCTCAATCACTCCCTACAAATATTTACGTTTTTCCTCCAATTATATGTCTTTAATTGCCACCAATGTTCTCCTAATCGAGATCATAATTGGGTGGTGACTTTTTCATTTCCCTTTCCCTCTTATTAAGACTAAATTCTATTAACCTTATTTCCGATGTGGGTTTTCCTCAAAGGTATTTTCTCTTTTCAACCTTGTATTTTCCAAGAAAAATTTCAAATTGCGAGGACGCAATTTATTGAAGGAGGGGAGAATGTAACACCCCGAGCTTCCACGATACGCTTCTCATTCAGTAATACAATAGCTTGCATTGTACGCAACTTCGAGTTCTAAAACACCGCGACTAATCAAAGTAGCCGTTATGAATAGTAATACCTTCTTTTTGAAATATTATAAATTTTATATGTCAAAATGGACTTCATTTTTGTATTCGTAATATCGAAATTAGCCTATGTTGAATTTTTGGTATTTTTCTGAGAACTTCTAAAATTTTATAAATAGTGAAAAATACTTAAAACAACTTTTTTAATCAAAATAATTTATAGTGATAAATTATAATATTTGATGGTTTTAAAGTATAATTAGAATATATTTTTACCATTTTATCCAATGGTGGTCATTAGAATTAATTTAACATTGAAATTGGACATAAACAATTGCCAATCTTTTGATATAAATTGTTTCTTAAAAACACGCTATTTGTTGTGACAGCGGGAATTAATTATAAAATTAATTAATGCAACTAATATGTTTGGAATTTTGTAAAATAGACATCATTTTTCAATTCGGAATATCAATTATAGCTTAGGGTGAAATTTTGGCCTTATTCTGAAAAACTTCAATTTTTGATGAATAGTCAAACCACTAAGTGGTTGTTAAATAACTGATTTTTCGTTTAAATGAAATATTACCACTTCTGTGATTTGATTTTCAAAAATCCGACATACATGGTTGTCATTAAGAAGTAAAATGTGGTTCAATAGGATAAAAATAATTTTTTGGTGAATAGTAACTTATTAAGTTCTTAATCGCGATTAGTGGTAATTAGGGTAGTTTAAGGTATAAATAATACTTTAATAATATTAAATGACCTAGACACATGTCCCAACCTCATTGGTTGTGTCATGGCCGACCAAGACAAGCCATGGCCTAACTTGGGGACCCCATGGATCCACTTTTGTTGGGAAATAACATAAATTACTTTTTATTTAATGTTAAAGTGAAAATGACACTAACATAAAGTGTTTTACTAAAACAATTTTTAAGTAGGGTTACACAAGTCCAAATTTTGATTATAAATAGTCATTGGAAAGATAAAAAGATTTCCTATATCATAGTATTTTTTTTATAATTTTTAGACATTAAATAAATTTAATTATTTATGACATAATAATGATGCAGCGATGACATCATTATTTGACGATTTAAATAAAATGGAAAGATAATATAAAATCTATGAACTACACATGGCAAAAACCAATTGGATGAGTGGATTTCGATGCCTTATCACCTTATCCACGAATTCTATCAATGTGGGACCTTTTAAAACCGAAACACATTTTCAAATAATGTAATGTTCCTTTACTTTCCAAAAGTGCCCCTCCTCTCCTCTTATAAAAGGCCCCCACCTCTACCTCATTTCACACACTCTTCAAGCCATTGGCTCGGCCAACCCCTGCCCATTTGCTCTCTCCACATCCCTCTCCTCATCCTAGAGGATTCCCTTTGGGCAGAATCCTTTCAAAGGAAGCCTTTAGGATCAACTCAAAAGGAGTTACACTTTTTAAGGTAATTCATTCTCTCATGTTCTTTTGTTTTATTTTGCTTCTCCAACCCCCTAAACTCTTTTTATTTACTTCTTTTGTAACAACACCAGTATCTTAAATATACTAGGATGTTGTTATAAGATTTATTTGAGCTACACTTCCACACAACTACATCAAATGGTTAAAGAACATAAGGTTTCCGTGGATGGCGAAATTCTGCCTCCCGAAACGATGATTGTTCAACACTCATTTAACACCTTCAAAGGTGGCCATTATGATGTCACTATTTTTATATATGATATATAATATGTTTATGTTTTCCTTAAGCTTCTGTTTTTTTCATTTTGGGCATACCTTTATGGTTTCCATTATGGGTAAAACACGATATCTTCATTTTAGGAAGCGCGGACTACCGCCCCCTGAAAGTGATTTGATTCGTTAATACCATATGTGGGATGTGTGAAGGATAAAGTTAATGATATTATATATGTTATTATACTGGAATTATAATATACTCTCATATCATTATGATTCCATTCCAGAAAATATGAAATAGAAATGGAAGTAGCGTTCATGCGTACGTACGGCTTACCGTCTCCATGAACGGTGCATTTCATTTCTTACCTCTAAATGTGATGTAATATTATAAATGAATGTATGTACTGGATATATATGACATATATGATATCTACATCATGAATACCATTCTGGATATAATGAACCTTTGACCAAATTAACAACATGTAAGTGTAAGAAGCCTATTTTTGACTTAAGAACCAAATACCGACAAAATGAACATTATTAACTTAAATAATTACATAATGTTCATATCATTGTAATAAGTGATATAATAAGGATAATGAAGTTGAAAATGGTTCTTAATAAGGTATATATTAACTCTATTTTATTATTCAGGAGGTTAAAGAACGGTTGAGTCAAGTCAGACACGAGGTAAGGGAACTTCTTAACCCAACTTCCATTCTTTGGGTTAATCTCCTACTTTCAAATTATGTCATGATATTATTATGTCCTATCTTGTAATTTTACATTCTTTATGTGTACCTATAGTGAATACACATAATATATATATTTTATTTAAAAATTATCTTTTAAAGTACTTCGTCTCAATCTCCTTTCATTGAGGCATATTTGGTTTTATACACAATTTTCATTTATACGGTGTATAAACCCCTTTGACTTTTACGTTTGTACAAAAGGAATCTTTTTATACGAAGCGTTTTGCTAAACGACAAAAGGGAATGTTTTTCTTTCCGTACTTATGCGGCGACAATGACTTCTCCGCCGCCGTGACCATTATTTGAGTTTCGGCTTCCTTTACAATCCATCACTTTTTTTGTATGAAAAATAAATACAAAGTTTTAACATTCTTTTATTTTGGTATTGAAAATGGTTTTGAAAGAATTTTTACTATATCAATGTGTTGTATTGATATCTTGTGATTGAAATGTGGAAATGTTATGTTTCCTTTATGCATGTTTTATGTGATATGATTATGTTATGGTTTATGATATGTTTAAACCTATTCATATGAGGAATGCATTGGACTTAATAAGTGACGGGTGGAGCCCGCTATAGCTCCTCGATGCATCGGCAGGTCTCATGAGACAAACTAGTGTCTTGGCACGAGGCCTTGACAAAATCTTATTTGTGGTCTTGGCACGAGGCCTTGACTACGTGGTTATGATAGTCTGGCATTATGCATTCCATCATTATGAAAGTGGTTATTGATATTACATGTGATTATTCAACCAGTAGAATATCCATGTGAAGAAGTAAATGGCATTATCTCATTTTACTTTTGCCATATTATGTTGAAGTTCATGTTTAAGAGGCTTTTGTTTTAGTTATACATTGCCTTAAATGTTAATGTTTATTTATGAAAGCTTCCGCATTATTGTTATCCTTACTGAGCATTTGAGCTCACCCCTTTCAATGTTTAAAAATTTTCCAGGTTGTGAAGAAGTATTTTATGACTGACTTGCAAGAATAATCAGTGAAGATATGAGTGTGGACTATGAAGACCATGTTTTTTTGTAGTTTATTTAATTTTGATGTAATGAAAGACTTATGAATGTATCTAGTGTTTCCAAGGCTACTAAACTAATCGGTCTTTCGAGACTTGATCTTTTGGGATCATGCCAATGTTACGAAGTAATGCACCGGCTCTGGGTAGCTGGGGTCGGGGCGTTACATAGTGGAAGATGCATGGTCTATGAATGGTTTGGTAAACCCTGTGAGACAACATGTGACTACCTAGTTTGGGTTTTTTTCTTTTAATTTTATTTTTAATTGAGGATTCTCCCCTAATCCACCCCTATTTTACTCTCATGACCCAAAAACTTCCCATGGGGGTTTTCCCCCTTCAATCTTATCTATGATAGATTTTAGGTGGTTTTATGGTGGTTCTTCATCCAAATCAAGAGGTATGAGTCCCTCTTCTCTCTTACTCTTGTTTTATCACTTTTATCCAATCCCTCTAACCCCAATGGTCATTCTTGGATGATTTTATTGAATAGGGTTTCTAGGATTTGGTTATTTTTGTTTTAAATGGTTGTTATCCATAGTAGGAGTCCCTTTTGAGTGGACCTTATCAAAGACAACTTGGTTCCATAGCATGAAGTAGTTGTTTATTTTTAATTTGGAGTTATCTTGATCGTTTCCTATCCAATATGCAGTTTTTGGACACATTCGTGTCAACCTCTATCACCCATCTGGCTAGGTCCCTCTCGGACCATAGTACCCTTCTGGTAGTGTTGAAGAAAAGTTCATAAATTGTAACACCTCTAGATTTTATGAAAAATATTCTTTTTCATTAATGTCTTGTGTTGTATGCTACACAAAGATTACCTTGCACTATACGCAACACCGTATTAGCTTGCAGTATACGCAACACTATTCTTGGATCGTGTTACACACAATTTTGATAATAGTTATTCTATGCAACATTTGGTATATATATATATATATATATTCAATGTATAAATGAAATATGGTTGGATTCTGTTATACGAAACAACGAAGGATTCTTTCACAACACGCAACCCTGACTTGGCTTGCATTACACGCAATCGCGACCTTCCTCGATAGCGTGTGTTGTACGCAATACCGGGTTTTACTAAACAACGATATATTATTATAATATTATTATGAACTAGCCGTTATGAATAGTATTAACTGAATTTTGAATTTTATAACATTATTATTCATCTTACACATTTTCTAGAAATGGTATAAGAACAAAATAAATTTTTCAGGTAAAATAAGTATTTTTCAAAAAATGCAGTTTTGCCTCCTTTTGATGGTGCACCCACATTAAATCTTGTTTTTGACATGTTTATAAGTTCAATTTGACAAAATAAAATTCCTCTTTGGAATCAAGAAATAAAAAGTTACTTTGGATAAATTTTTCGTATTATTCTGGTAACTTTCATATTTTGATGAATAGTAAAAACACGCTATATTTTAATGAAAAACAACTTTTTTCATCATTATAATTTATATGGTTAAATTATAATATTGAATGGTTTTTAAGTATAAATAGAATATATTTTTACCATTTAATATAATGCATGTAATTATCATTGATTTTACATTTAATTCGTAGGTTAAATCAATTCAATCTTTTGCAATGTTTTAAACAAAAAACTCGTTTTCATTCGACAACGGGATTAATTTTAATTTAATTTATGCAACTTCTGTGTATTGAATTTGAAAAAATGGATTCCATATTTGGAATCAGTGGGTCCAAATTTTGTTAATAGGCTAATTTTTATTTTTGGGGATTATGAAAAGTAACTACGGTAAATTTTATTTACCATAGTTAAAGGTAAATCGGGTAATTAAGGGTAAATATAATATTATAAAATTACCCTAACACATGCCAAAATTCTATTGGATGGCTAAAAGTAAACCCATATCAACTAAGGGTCGGATTATATTCATTTTATGGACTTTTGACCATGAAAATAATTTAATTATTATTAAAACCAAAGAAAGTGACAACATGTTTCTCTCTTAAATCTTATAAGTATAATAATTTTAATTTAGTGATAAACATCATAAAACTTCGAAAATTAATATTCTAAAGAAATCTAATAAAATTATCTACATCATGATAATTTATTTAGAATTTTTAGGGATTAAATAATTGTCATTAATGGTGATACATTAATGATACAGAAATTATTTATTAAGTGGAAAATAAGTAATATAGTTTTTTATTGAAATAATAATACCCATTAAAAGCCCCAAAAACCGGACCAAAACTTATTGGTAGTGTATATATACACCTTAATCATACAATTACCTAATATATAACCGTTTTGATCCTTATAAAATAGATTATCACACTTATATTATTTTATTTTAAATGATGCCAAAGTTGTCACCTTCATAATTTAATAAATATAACAATTTAAATATTGTGATTTTAAGATGATAAATTCAAGTAAAAGTATTATTGTGAAAGATAATATATTTATCTTCATCATAGGATTTTATTTTAAATTTATATGAAACAAATCAGTATATTAAATAATTATACAAAAATGTTGTAGTAATTATTTTATTAAGAGATAAACCAAATAAATGGTTTTAAAAATAATAAAATAAATATTATATTAACTATTTAATGTGATCCACTAATTTTATAGAAACATATGACCTTTTATAAATCTATTAATGCTTTTAGTTAGAACATATATTCTGTATATATTTTATTTAAATTCAAAATAAATGAATAGTGTCAAAATTGACACTATTGTTATTTTATAAAAATAACATATTATAAAATTGTTTAAAAATCACAAAAATATTTAAAAATTATAAATTTAAATTTATATGTTCTATAATGTTATAAAGTAAACAATTATGGAAAATTCCCAACAAATAAGTAATTATTTGTAATAATTTAAATTTTAGAATTTTATTACCACAAATAAACTTAAATAGATTAAATAAGGATAAATCAAAATGATAAGGTTTAAAATAAGATCCAAACATGTCTAAATTTGATTGTTTGATGATATTACAACCCTATATCATCTAATCTTAGAATATGAGTCATTTGTGGAGGTTTTTAAGTGGGGTTAAATTTATTATAAATTAATATTTTTAAGAATTCCAAAGGTGCCCCTCTCCTCCCTTATAAAAGGGAACCTCCTCCCTCTCCTCCTCACACCAATTTGAGCCTTAAGGATCGGCCAAACCCTGAAAAATTATCTTCTCCACTTCCCTATAAACATCCTAGTGGTTCTGGTCTACTTTAAAGACCAATCTTAGTGCCCTAAGAGGAGGTTTCAAAGAGGCGTATCGAAGAAGAGGTAATTTCTTCTCCTGATTCTTTCAAGCTTCTTTCTTCTTCAACTTATTCTTCTTTAGTTGTCTCATTATAAAGTAATAACATCAGTATCACTAATATACTGATTTTTTATTATAAATATGAAACAACCCCATTTCACCTTCTATCCATCCTACGGAAAACAAAATCACCGCGCGTGCGTACGTACGGAATACCGTCTCCACGCCATGGTGTAATCTGTTTTTACACCAACACCTTACATGGATGGGTATAATGGTGTAAATAATAACTATACATAGTTATTATAACATCATACTGATTCTGATATATTTTATCATCCACTCCAATTCAATTCAATAATTATGGAAATGATATCATCGCCCGTGCGTACGTACGGACTACCGTCTCCACGACGCGATGAGATTCATTCTCCATGTTAACCATTTAAGAATGATTATAAAGTATATATAAGAAATAATAATGAAATATATGACATTATAAAGCTACTGGATTTATGTATATATGTATGTCATCTACTTAATTCCATTCAACTCAATAAGGAAACGAAAACAGCGTTCATGCGTATGTACGACCTACCGTCTCCATGAATGGTGTATTTATTTCCATTTATAGATCTATTATATATATGTATATTCTAAATATATATATAAATCATGTTTTATATTCTGGAATTATTTAATCATGATCTAAGTAGTCATATGAATAATTACAAGTCAAAACACGGATGACAAATGAAACGATTTTACCCAAAACACTCTTTAACATAGAATTTACAAAAGAACTGGTAATATAAAGTCATAAGTGAACCATATATGATATCATAACAGTGAATATGATTCTGTAATAAGTCAATGACATTATTTAAATCATTATACAGGAGGTTCGGATACTTATTAAGCATATCGGACAAAAGGTAAGTGATAATTTTGCAAATCTCATTTTTATCCGAGATTGCTTATTCGTAAGTATTTACTGGGGTTATTTCAATCATTCATGTCCATGTTTTATAAAAGTGTTTTCATGTATGTTTAAAGTCCTTTTTACCCATTCTTGACTTTTACTACATGGTATGTAAGTAATCTTTCTTTTGTTTACGTTATGAGGTACTTTTTGACTTTTTTGACAAAAGTACGAGAAGAATGTTTTTTTAACTTATACGACATGAAAGGATTTTTAAGGTTTTATAAAGCCTTGTTTTCAAGAATTTTCCTCCAAAAGATTTCATGACTATTTTCAACAAAATACTTTTCTTTTAAAATTTCATGAAATTTTGTGAAAAGAAAATGATTTTGAAGAAAAAAGGATATTTTCCTCAAGAATTCATTTCAAGTGTTTTATCAAAACCATTTTTCATCTAAGATGACATTATTTCATATGTGTATGTTTCAAGTATAATGTCTCTATGATTTACATGGTTTCACTTCTATTATTATGAAATGATATCCATTACTTTTATATGGATTATGTAATGATTGGATGATGTTTATGAAACCCATTTTATTTATTGTGTTATTATGAATGATGTATGTTTTTTTGTGGCACAGGTAAGAATGATTTCATTATGAGATGGGTGGGACCTATATCTCCCTCCAATGCATTGGGTAAAGATTTATATCTCATGATATAGATATGGATGGAGCGGTAAGTTTATCCGGTTCAGTGTTATAGGACTGAAATGAGGAGTGAACTCGATTCAGAAAGGGACTTTGTCCACCAAGATAGTCTTGGCAGCAATGCCTTGGCTACTATGGAAATCATGACATGTGCTGAATGGTTGCCACAATTACATGTTTTACTCCCATACTATTTTATGATTATTAATGTTTCTTTATGATCTATTCCATACGTACTTCCTTGTTTTATGTCATTGCTCAAGCTTTTGATGTTTAAACATTATGTTCATGTTTTTAAGTTAAAATGTATATGGTATGTTTTATTTTATCCATGCATACCCTTACTGAGCAGTTGAGCTCACCCTTTTTATGTTTTCTTTTCCCCAGGATATAAAGAAAGGTTTTAGGTAAGAAAAAAAAGGGGAAGATCTTTATGGGAGATGTTGAAGATCTTTCACCACGATTAGAAGATTACGTTCCAGGTTTCCAAAGACACTAAACTATTACGGTCCTTGTGTGTGTGTTTTTGTTATGTACTAAGTATTCCACAAAAGTAATGTAATGTCCATGTACGTCAAGCTTTGGGTCTCTATAGTTGGTATCAGAGGAAAATTTTAGTCAACCTTTGGAAACTAGGATGTGAAAACTTTAGTGAGATCCCTATAGATATTTCTAAGGTATGTCTAGGGATGTCCCTAAGGATAAGTATATGTATAGGATATAGTCCTAGAACTTTGGTAACGATATTAGATTAAACCAAATATGTTAGATATTGAAGTTACTCCCCCTTTATTATGATTTTTGCCTCTCACACTATTCTTTTTGGGTTTTAGAAAATGGCTGGAAACAATATGATTCATGATAATGGAGGATATGATGGGAAATGGAATGATATTATTAATGAGCAACCAAATGAAATGGGATTTGGAAGTCCAAACATCATTATTATGCCGAATCAGCAATCTCTTAATGTGATCAATAAAGTAAAATTTGGTACGTTTCCGGACTCGGCTAATAAGAGAAAGATGGAGTTTTATGATGATCATAGAGGAAATAAAGTTCAATTTCCCCTATGTAAATCATGTGGGAAGAGGCATCAAGGAGAATGTTTCAAAGGAACTGGAAGATGCTTTGGGTGTGGAAAAGAAGGACACAAATCCAGTAAGTGCAAAGTAAAAGGTTCAGTTAACACTAGGGATGAGGATAATGGTATTGCTATGACATCAACAATGGTCAAATGTTTTAAATGTGGAATGTACGGGCATTATGCAAACCAATGCCCTAAGAGAAAGTCTCATGAAGAGAATCAGTATGGTCGTATGGGTAGTATTTATGTTGATGATGATGAAGAGACTACAAATGATATGTGAGATGAAAGAATTGTTGAAGCTCGGCCAATGGTTTACGAATGTAGTGGATTGATTACATGTTTATCATGTGTAATGTTGTATAAGTAATCTCATGGTACTATGGAATAAAGAGACATATAAGGATTGTTACACTGTTGTCTTTCCTTGAGTTTTGAAAGTGTATGATTAATGGTACCAATATCCATGAAAGGTTATTCAGATATTTTTGGAATGTAGATGATATGCGCATAATGAAGGGATAAAGAGAAAATTAAATGTTTGATAGTATTCATGAGCTCATGACTGATATAAGGAGAAGGGTATATCATGGTTTGAGTATATAGAATTTTTGTATTTTGGTATGTGGAAAGAGTTAACTTTTTACACCATTCATGTTTTCACTAAGGTTTAATGGGTATTAATTTTTCAAGAGAATACATGATTAAGGTATTCACATGATTGGAATGTGACCAACAAGATATATGGGGGATAAATGATGGTATTCACATGCTTGGTTGATGAAATTTCAAGTAATCATTTTCTTTATACTAGGAGCTTGGACCGAAGTATTTTAGATAAGACTAATGATTGGAATGGATTATGTTGGACATAAGTTAGTATTGTTTAAGGATAGAACTTTTTTTGATATTATTTATAGGATGTTATAGTAATATAGCTTTATAAAAAGGACAACCTGCAGGACGGGCGATAGCCCATCGCGTCGGACAAGGCTGTGGGAATCGAACCCACAACCGAAGTGCGACTGGCCTTTATCGCCTACCACTGGCCTACGGGAAGTCCCTGGTTAGTAGAAACTAGTTTTATTTTATTAAGCGGTATGATATATGAAGTATAAGTTCATTTTTGGAACCATATAGGATTAATCTAACCATAAGATGGACTTATAACTTTTGCTAAACTTTTGTTTGAAAGAGATGGAATGACCCATCATTCTATCACACGATCTGCTAACACATCACAAATAACAAATTCAACTTCATTTCTTTAATCTATGAAGTGGAAATTGTTCAATTCACGAACAACAGTGAGATTGTACCAAAATCATGAAAGTATTTCTTTTAATTCATCAAATTTAGGGAAATGATCTTGAAAACCAAAAATGCTGTCCTAGTTCCCTTATATCCGATGAATCAGATGGTACGTTAGACCATCACAAATCAATAGCTTTGTGATTTTTGGATTTTTCATAGCCATGTTCTCTACCACTCTCCATCAGAACGTGATGGTTAGATTTTTCTTCCATATCCATATTTTCACCTATGTTATCCTACGTGGAAACCCAGTGATGAGTTAATTTGGGTAACCGTTACATTTCATACTTTATTTTTTAAAGCCATGTTTTGGTATTCCTTTTAACGATGTGGGTTTCTATTAAACAAACTTTCGAGTAGTAAACCATTTATAACCCCGACGAATTTCGAGGGCGAAATTCGTTTTAAGGGGGGTAGAATGTAACACCCCGAGATTTTATGAAAAATATTATTTTTCATTAATGTCTTGTGTTGTATGCTACACCAAAGTTACCTTGCGCTATACGCAACAACGTATTAGCTTGCAGTATACGTAACACTATTCTTGGATCGTGTTACACACAATTTTGATAATAGTTATTCTACGCAACATTGGGTATATATATATAAATATAGTCAATGTATAAATGAAATATGGTTGGATTCTATTATACAAAACAACGAAGGATTATTTCACAACATGCAACCCTGACTTGGCTTGCATTACACGCAATCGCGACCTTCCTCGATAGCGTGTGTTGTACGCAATACCGGGTTTTACTAAACAATGATATATTATTATAATATTATTATGAAATAGCCGTAATGAATAGTATTAACTAAAATTTGAATTTTATAACATTATTATTCATCTTACACATTTTCTAGAACATTGTATAAGAACAAAATAAATTTTTCGGGTAAAATAAGTATTTTTCAAAAAATGCAGTTTTGCCGCCTTTTGATGGCGCACCCACATTAAATCTAGTTTTTGAAATGTTTATAAGTTCAATTTGACAAAATAATATTCTTCTTTGGAATCAAGAAATAAAAGTTTACTTTGGATAAATTTTTCGTATTATTCTGGTCACTTTCATATTTTGATGAATAGTAAAAACACGCTATATTTTAATGAAAAACAACTTTTTTCATCATAATAATTTATATGGTTAAATTATAATATTGAATGGTTTTAAAGTATAAATATAATATATTTTTACCATTTAATATAGTTTATGTCATTAGCATTGATTTTACATTGAATTCGTAGGTTAAATCAATTCAATCTTTTGCAATGTTTTAAACAAAAAACTCGTTTTCATTCGACAACGGGATTAATTTTAATTTAATTTCTGCAACTTCTATGTATTGAATTTGAAAAAAATGGATTCCATATTTGGAATCAGTGGGTCCAAATTATGTTAATAGGCTACTTTTTATTTTTGGGAATTATGAAAAGTAACTACGGTAAATTTTATTTACCATAGTTAAAGGTAAATCAGGTAATTAAGGGTAAATATAATATTATAAAATTACCCTAACACATGCCAAAATTCTATTGGATGGATAAAAGTAAACTCATATCAACTAAGGGTCGGATTAGATTCATTTTATGGACTTTTGACCATTAAAATAATTTAATTATTATTAAAACCAAAGAAAGTGACAACATGTCACTCTCTTAAATCTTATAAGTATAATAATTTTAATTTAGTTATAAACATCATAAAAAATCGAACATGAATAGTCTAAAGAAATATAATAAAATTATATACATCATGATAATTTATTTAGAATTTTTAGGGATTAAATAATTGTCATTAATGGTGATACATTAATGATACAGAAATTATTTATTAAGTGAAAAATAAGTAATATAGTTTTTTCTTGAAATAATAATACCCATTAAAAGGCCCAAAACCTGACCAAAACTTATTGGTAGTGTATATATACACCTTAATCATCCAATTACCTAATATATAACCGTTTGGATTCTTATAAAAGTGATTATGACACTTATATTATTTTATTTTAAATGATGCCAAAGTTGTCACCTTCATAATTTAATAAATATAACAATTTAAATATTGTGATTTTAAGATGATAAATTCGATTAAAAGTATTATTGTTAAATTTAATAGATTTATATTAATCATAGGATTTTATTTTAAATTTTTATGCAAAAAATCAGTATATTAAATAATTATACAAAAATGTTGTAGTAATTATTTTATTAAGAGATAAACCAAATAAATGGTTTTAAAAATAATAAAATAAATATTATATGAACTATTTAATGTGATACACTAATTTTATAGATACATATTACCTTTTATGAATCTATTAATTCTTTTAGTTCAAACGTATCTTCTGTATATATTTTATTTAAATTCAAAATAATTGAATAGTGTCAAAATTGACACTATTGTTATTTTATAAAAATAACATATTATAAAATTGTTTAAAAATCACAAAAACATTTAAAAATTATAAATTTAAATTTATATGGTCTATAATGTTATAAAGTAAACAATTAGGGAAAATTTACAACAAATAAGTAATTATTTGTTATAATTTAAAATTTAGAATTTTATTACCACAAATAAATTTAAATAGATTAAATATGGATAAATCAAAATGATAAGGTTTAAAATAAGATCCAAACATGTCTAAATTTGATTGGTTTATGAGATTACAACCCTATATCATCTAAGCTTCGAATATGAGTCATTTTTGGAGGTTTTTAAGTGGGGTTAAATTTATAATAAATTAATATTTTTAAGAATTCCAAAGGTGCCCCTCTCCTCCCTTATAAAAGGGCACCTCCTCCCTCTCCTCCTCACACCAATTTGAGGCTTTAGGCTCGTCTAAACCCTGCCAAATTATATTCTCAACTTCCCTAGAAACATCCTAGAGGTTATGGTTTACTTTAAAGACAAATCTTAGTGCCCTAAGAGGAGGTTTCAAAGAGGCGTATCGAAGAAGAGGTAATCTCTTCTCCCGATTCTTTCAAGCTTCTTTCTTATTCAACTTCTTCTTATTTAGTTGTTTCATTATAAAGTAATAACATAAGTATCACTAATATACTTATTTTTTATTATAAATATGAAACAACCCCATTTCACCTTCTATCCATCCTACGGAAAACAAAATCACCGCGCGTGCGTACGTACGGAATACCGTCTCCACGCCGTGGTGTAATCTGTTTTTCCACCAACACCTTACATGGATGGGTATAATGGTGTAAAGAATAACTATACATAGTTATTATAAAATCATACTTATTCTGATATATTGTATCATCCACTCCAATTCAATTCAATAATTATGGAAACGATATCATCGCTCGTGCGTACGTACAGACTACCATCTCCACGACGCGATGAGATTCATTCTCCATGTTAACCATTTAAGAATGATTATAAAGTATATAAAAGCAATAATAATGAAATATATGACATTATAAAGCTAATTTATTTATGTATATATGTATTTCATCTACTTAATTCCATTCAACTCAATAAGGAAATGAAAACAGCGTTCATGCGTACGTACGGCCTACCGTCTCCATGAACGGTGTATTTCTTTCCATTTATCGATCTATTATATATATATGTATATTATGAATATATATATAAATCATGTTTTATATTCTGGAATTATGTAATTGTGATCTAAGTAATCATATGAATAATTACAAGTCAAAACACGGACGACAAATGAAACTATTTTACCCAAAACACTCTTTAACATAGAATTTACAAAAGAACGGGTAATATAAAGTCATAAGTGAACCATATATGATATCATAATAATGAATATGATTCTGTAATAAGTCAATGACATTATTTAAATCATTATACAGGAGGTTTGGATACATACGAAGCATATCAGACAAAAGGTAATGGATAATTTTGCAAATCTCATTTTTATCCGAGATTGCTTATTCGTAAGTATTTACTGGGATTATTTCAATCATTCATGTCCATGTTTTATAAAAGTGTTTTCATGTATGTTTAAAGTCCTTTTTACCCATTCTTGACTTTTACTACATGGTATGTAAGGAATCTTTCTTTTGTTTATGTTATGAGGTACTTTTTGACTTTTCTGACAAAAGTACGAGAAGAATGTTTTTTTAACTTGTACGGCATGAAAGGATTTTTAGGGTTTTATAAAGCCTTGTTTTCAAGAATCTTCCTCCAAAGGATTTCATGAATATTTCCAACAAAATACTTTTCTTTTAAAATTTCATGACATTTTGTGAAAAGAAAATGATTTTGAAGAAAAAAAAGGATATTTTCCTCAAAAATTCATTTCAAGTGTTTTATAAAAACCATTTTTCATCTAAGATGACATTATTTCATATGTGTATGTTTCAAGTATAATGTCTCTATGATTTACATGGTTTCACTTCTCTTATTATGAAATGGTATCCATTTCTTTTATATGGATTATGTAATGAATGGATGATGTTTATGAAACCCATTTTATTTATTGGGTTATTATGAATGATGTATGTTTTTTTTGTGGAAAAAGTAAGAATGATTTCATTATGAGATGGGTGGGACCTATAACTCCCTCCAATTCATTGGGTAAAGATTTATATCTCATGAGATAGACATGGCTGGAACGGTAAGTTAATCTGGTTCAGTGTTACAGGACTGAAACGAGGAGTGAACTCGATTCAGAAAGGGACTTTGTCCACCAAGATGGTCTTGGCAGCAATGCCTTGGCTACTATAGAAATCATGACACGTGTTTAATGGTTTCCACAATTACATGTTTTATTCCAATGTTATTTTATGATTCTTAATGTTTCTTTATGATCTATTCCATACGTACTTCCATGTTTTATGTCATTGCTCAAGATTTTGATGTTTAAACATTATGTTCATGTTTTTAAGTTAAAATGTATATGGTATGTTTTATTTTATCCACGCTTACCCTTACTGAGTATTTGAGCTCACCCTTTTTATGTTTTCTTTTCCCCAGGATATAAAGAAAGGTTTTAGGTAATAAAAAAAAGGGGAATATCTTTATGGGAGATGTTGAAGATCTTTCACCATGATTAGAAGATTACGTTCCAAGTTTCCAAAGACACTAAACTATTATGGTCCTTGTGTGTGTGTTTTTTTTATGCACTAAGTATTCCGCAAAAGTAATGTAATGCCCATGTACGTCATGCTTTGGGTCTCTACATCAATCCAACCTCACTTTTTCCACTCTTCTTGCTGGCATCCAAGGGAAGGGTTTCTATAAATTATGATAGATTCTTAGGAAATTTTGGAAATGTGGTGTAACTATATTGTCATGTATAATCGTATAAGGAGACTAAAAAAATGCATTCAGGATTGGATTAAAGAGAACACAATAGAGGATGTGAATTCGGAGGGTTTGCAGGATGATATTGGAAGGTTAGAGGTGGGTCTTCAAGATCGTTGTGATGATGATGTATTCTCTAATCTTAATTTCAAGCATAGGTTATTAGCTGAGAGACTCGTAGAGGTCATTAAGGCTGATAGGTAAAAATAGAGGGCTTTGTGGTTGAAGTAAGGGGACACAAATTCCACTTTCTTTCATGCTTTCTTGAAAGAAAAGAAAAGGAATATTCAAATTAATTTGGATCTAGAAGATGGTTCGTTTACTTAGGATCCTGAGGTTGTAGGGAATATGAATCATAATAACTTTTAAGATCTTCTCACCAACCCTAGTAAGATCAAAAGAGAAGACCAGAATATATCTAATGAGAAATATGTCTTTCTAAGTTTTATGCAGAAGCTTTCGATGGATAGGAACCACAACTATATGTTGTAAATTCATAAGGATGAGGAGGTGAAATAAATCATTTTCAGATTCAAACAGGATAGTGTCCCAGGACATGATGTATTTCCAGGTGCCTTCTATGTGGTGGCTTGGGACTTTGTGAAACAGAAAATGGTGAGTGTTATCCAGGACTTTTTCAGAGTTGGTCCTCTTCTGAGAAGGTTGTTTGATTCTAGGGTGGTTTTGGTTCCAAAGATTAAAGATCCAATGAGGTTTGATAAATTATGACCTATTTTCTTGTGTAAATTTTCTTATAAGATTATCGCCAGTCTAATTGGAGAAAGGATGAGTGGGTTCATCCCAAGACTTGTCTCAGAAGAGTAGTATGGATTTGGTAAGGGTTGGGGTATCCAGGGGCGATTGGTATTGCTCAAGAAATGGTTGGGGACCTCAACAAATGTTCCATTAGATTCAATATCATCATTTAACTTGATATGGAAAAATCATATTACTTCCTGGAGTTGGATTTTATCATTCATGTGATGAGAATTATGGGATTTCACGAATGGTTATGGGATCTGTGTTTTAGGTGTTACTTGTCTCTTTGGATCATTATTTCCCTCATTAGAAGAGGCTTTGGCTTCTTCAAAAATGTGTATGGGTTTAGATAGGGAGACCTGTTATCACCATTCCTCTTCTTATTATCCCAGGAGGTATTATTCAAGAACATCAATCAGAATGTGGAGGATGGGAGGATGCAACATTTCATTAACAAAAATGGTGATAATATGATCTCACACTGTATGTTTCTTGATGATGTACTTGTGTATCAAAATAGTAAGAGAAGATCCAAAATCAATGTCATGAACATCATGTCTTCGTACAGTAGAATCAGCAGAGAGAAGATTAATTTCCAAAAAATCAAATTGTTCATCTCTAATAAGTTCTCGGGTTGACATTGTGGATATATTGGGGAGATCTTAGGGATACACAGGAGGTCTCTTCTAATGAAATATCTTGGATCCCCCATCTCTAATGATTGGATAAAAAATGAGCTGTTTGATAATATTATCAACAAAATCATAGGAAAGATTTGGAATTGGAAGAATAATGTCCTTTCCTTTGGGGGGGAGGGTGACATTGATTAACAGTGTGTTGACCTCTATTCTGATGCATGTCCTATAGATCAAAAGACTTCCCAAAGGAACAATTTCCAAGATGTAAAATATTATGAACTCTTTTCTTTGGGATGCTAAGAAAGGGGGGTGGCATCACAGGGATTTTTGGAAGCATTTTTCTAAGCCGATTGAAGAAGGTGGTATCAGTTTTCGTAACATATCTGAATCCATGTGTCCCATGCAAGATCGATTGGCAAGGTAAGTGATATAAGAAAATTCCTCATGGGACATATTCATGCGATCTATATATGGGGAAATATGGGAGGATTAGTCAGATAAGAGTATTCTATCCAAACTGACTATGTTTATATTGAATCACGTGGAAGACCTTCAATATCACACTCATTGGGTGATTGGTAGAGGGTACCCTAGCCTTTGGAAGGATAACTAAGTTGGGGATAGAATTTGTTTTCTAGGGTGACCTTGACCTGACTTATCTTTTAATGAGGCTAGTAAGCATTTTTTTGATGGGGTATATTCTTAATGGGGACCATATGTGATTTTTTATAGAATTTTTTTGATTTATTCTCCATACATTTGTTGTTTCATTGGCTCTTCTTCTGGTTGGTTTACCAGTTGTAGCTATAGAACCATATTTCACTCTCAAAACTCACTGGTTGTTTTGAATTTTAATATGTGGTTTAGATAATTAACTCTCAAAACTAACTTCCTTACTTGGAGTATAAGGTATCAATCAATTACCATGGATGACAACATGCATCTCAAAGGTATCAATATTATCTCTTAATGTTTTTTCTCCTTTAGTCACCAGTGAGAATACATGGATCATCTCTTTTTTCAAAGTGAATGGGAAAAGGGTATTTGGAGATTAACTGGGTTTCACAGCTTAGAAGAGGGAAAATCTATCCAATACTTCATTAAGTAATGGATACAAGATGTAGGGGATGTGAAGAGGGAGATCTAGGATCATGATTTCCTTCTTGTGGTTATATTCTAGTCTATTTGGGATGTTCGTAATGCAGCAAGGGGTGGATAGTGGCATTCCTCTATTAAACTAAAGATTTGTGTAAAGACCCGTAAAATTCAAGGGAAATTTTTTCTTAATTTTCTTTGGAATTTTACAAGAGCGCGGTTTCAGACGGCAGCTGATTCCGAGGCCCGGAGTGCCCGGGATTAATTTCCAAAGTTTGGCTCGGGTACGTTCAGTGAACGAACGAGCGAGAATTCCTAACTTTTGATCCGATGCTCGGAATTGAAATTCGATGACACCGATGAACTCGCAGCGCCGATATTCACTTAAGAAGACCTTTTCCGAAGTTGCGTTTGCCTAGGAGGAGTTGTTTAATTTTTCTGGATGAAATGAAGAGTAAAATAAAATTGTGATACAATATTTATTTTATATCTTTAAAGTGGTTAAAATCTTTTGTTGGAAGTTGGGTGGTTTAACCACCTAAGAGAGGATTAAGGTGAGGAGGGGCCCACCCGAGCCCCACCTTTTCAAATTCCCTAACTCCCCTCTCTCCCTCTTTAAAGATTGATAACTTAACACTTAATTAATTACACAACTCATGTATAATTAATTAAGTGTTTTGTTTTTGAAATTTAAGTTTTTGAAATTCTTGGCTTAGTAAATAAAATAAGGAGGGACCTTATTTTATTTGGATTGTTGGGTGAGGTGTGGAAGAGCTTTGGAGAGAAGCTGAATAAATCTTCCACCTTCTTCATCTCCTTCGTGGAAGAACGTGAAGAACGTTCGTCGCCCACGAAGAACACCGACGATGACATCTTGACTCATCTTCTCCGATTGCTTCCTCCTCGACTTCTTCGTCTTCTAACCGACGTCAACGAAATGACGACCGCTTCCCATGACTACGTCAACGTGCGACTATCGAGGTAGGGGTTGTTGTTGATTATTTATTTATTTATTTATTCTCATTCGTGGTTCTAGTATGACAAATGTGAGGATTTTTAAATATGTGTTATCGTTTAATGTGAGGGGGCCGGACCGCATGAACACGGCCGAACCCCCTCCCTTGTTCTTGTTGATTTATCCTGCGGATGAAACAAGATGGCGTGGTGCCGTCGCACCATGCGGAAAATCGCACCGTGGAAGAATCACCATGAACGTGACGTCGTCGCGCCACATCGAGGGAAATCAAAGGCGTCGCGGCCGGAGTGGGGCCACAGCGGAGGGGCGTGGTGCCGTCGCACTGCGCCGGACGACGAACACCGCGGCCGGTTCCGGGCCACGGCGAGACGGGAAGACCGGCGGCTCGTCGGGCCGCCGGTGTCGGGAGTCAGAAGGGGACCGGCTTTGTCGGTCCCGTTGGAGAAAAACCAGCCGGCCAGGTGGCCGGCCGGAAGGTCAAAGACCGGGGGAATTTAATTCCTCCAGTCAACTCTCAAAATCCCCCCCCCCCATTTATGAGGGGGGGCGGTTTCGTTGAGGGGGGCAGGCGGCCCCCCGGTTCTCTTCAAAGCAGGCCCCCACGAGGGGGGGCCGGTC
Source organism: Viscum album (assembly GCA_963277665.1). Taxonomy (NCBI): domain Eukaryota; kingdom Viridiplantae; phylum Streptophyta; class Magnoliopsida; order Santalales; family Viscaceae; genus Viscum; species Viscum album. Next base: position 1,716,039,652 of record OY728122.1, read on the forward strand.
ACCAAAAGGCGCGACTCTTAAGCCGCGCCGCCAGCTGGAAGCGGGGGCGTAGCCCCCCGCGCGTGACATCAGCGGCGCCAGGCTGCGCCGCCGCCGGCCGGGCCGGGCCAGACCCGGGTCGGTTCGACCCGGTTAGGGCCGACCCAGGGGGGGTCGGGCCGGGTCGGCCCGGACCCAGACCCCCCGTTTTCGAGACAGATTCGGTCTTGTGGCCATAACTTGACCCATAGACCTCCGAATGACGAACTTTCTACGGCAACGTGATCCTTGGATCGATACGGTCGTTTCGGTATATCGCACTCAAAGTTTCAGAATACTTTGAGTTCGGCCGGGTTGGTTCGTTCACGAAACCAACCGGGCCTTCGGAGCGGAAACGCTCGTATCTTGAGCTACGGACGTCCGATTGACGTGCTGTCAGCTTTTTTGTGTTCCTATTAGTGAGACGGATCTTTTGGCATACTTCGCCCAAGGTTTGGACGCAGGTGGAGTACGGTCGGGTTGGTTTTTCCTTAAAAACCAACCAGGCCCCTGGGACGAAAAAGCCAATAACTCTCAGACCGGGCGTCCGATCGACGCGCCGTCTGTTGCGTTGAGTTCCTGTTGACGATACGGAACTTTTGGATACATCAAAACTGGACTTTGTGATAGTTTATGTATCAGCCTCTCGGCTCGAGGAGCGGACCCTCCTGTATGAGCTTGCTGTGTGCGGGAACCCTAGTGCTGGCTGCGACTGTTACTGTGACTACTACTGCTACTACTACTACTGTGACTGCGACGACGACAGTACAGAGATCCTGTGTGGATTCGACGACGACGAGTACAGCACTCAGCGATCCTACGTGGATCAGTGCTACAGGTCCTGTGTGGGCCCGATCCTGTGTGGGCCCGATCCTGTGTGGGTCCGATCCTGTGTGGGTCTTTGCGCTCAGCGGTCTTGTGTGAACCAGCGCCTACTGGTCCTATGTGGGCCTGATCCTGTGTGGGTCTTTAGCGGGGGTTAGTTACCTATCGATCCTTCGTGGGTCCGACAACTTAGATGGATCAGAGATCATCTTTATCGTCTTTCGAAGAAGTATACCTGTGTGAGCTGAATCCTGTTGCTTTCCTGTGTGGATTGTGTTGTGCTATCCTGTGTGGATTACGTTTTGCTTTCCTGTGTGGAATACGTTTACTTTCCTGTGTGGACTGAGTTATACTTGGGCTCGGAGGTTGGAGCGTATCTGAAATTGATGACTTAGGTATATGTATGGGCATATACCTAAGCAGTGTCAGTTGTTACTTGTGTTTGTATCTTCCTTTGTGGATTATCCTTTGTGGATTTTGTGAGACCTCCGGGGGTCTCGGGGTCCCTACTGAGTAGCTTATACTCACCCCTGCACGGGTTATGCCCGCACTACGTTGTGTTGGTTGCAGACGACGGACAGCGTTGATCTAGGGTGAGGCTTGCAGAGCAGGACGGTACCTGGAGGTGGACCACTGAGCGGAACGTGTTCGGAGCGGACGACGGGACCCGTGGAGCAGTGGAGCTATCTGTACCCACCCTTCAGGTGGGATCTCCAGTAGACAGCTCGGTGTAGCGGCTTTTACTTACAGTTGTTGTTTTCCCTTTTCGAGTTATACTTTACTTTTAGTTTGGGTTGGTATACTGGCCCATTTACTTTTCCGCACTTTCAGTTGTACTCTGTTTTTACTTAGTGTTTATTTTCCGCTTGCTTACTCTGTGGTGTTTGTTTACTTTACAAAGGCAATGCCTTCCCTTTTTACCGGGATTTACGCCTTGGTGCTAGTCGCCAGCCCCTGGCCTATGGAAGGCGGGCTTGGGGTAGTCACGGCACGGACCCCGAGGGCGGGTCGTGACAAATTGGTATCAGAGGAGTTCGGTTCTACCGCGAACTCTGATCTTTTCTATGTGAAGCAATAATGTTTAGCGTATTGAGTGTGGTTATCAGTCCAAGGAGTCCAGTGTTGGTGCGGCGGCTGACGTATCCGTACACCAGGACCCTGACTTCTGATTTCTGACTTAATGCACGAAAACATTGATTGCGTGTGTGTTTCAAAGTTTTCTTTGTGATTACTTTATATCAGCTCACCAGGTATACTGTTCTGACCGTGGCGCACCTGTTTCCTTTTCAGGATGGCCCCACGATGGCAGCCAGCTAGGGTTCCGAGAGTCGAGTGTGACGACAGCCCACCGAGCGACGAGGCTTCGGTGCAGGGCCCTTTGTCAGCAGTGGCACCAGCGGTAGCTCTACCCTCCGAGCCACCGATGCTTCCAGCACTAGCCACTGACGATGCACGTCGCCTCAGCGCACTGCATGAGTTTCAGTGACAGTGACCACCCAGGTTTCGCGGGGAGACAGATCCCCAGGCAGCCGAGGACTGGATGGAGGCAGTGGTACGTGTGTTTAGGCTAGTGAGGACACCAGCAGACCTCATGGTGATCCTCGCTGCGAGCCTACTACACGCAGCAGCAGGACGATGGTGGAGCTTGATGCTCCAGGTGCACGATGAGGCATCTCTTCTATGGACGGAATTTGAGAGCCTTTTCCGCTCGGAGTTCGTCCCAACCACCCTTCATTCGGTGCGTATCCAGGAGCTTCTTCAGCTGCGGCAGGGCAGCATGACGGTCGCTCAGTACTCGGCGAGATTTACCGATCTCTCGCGCTGCTCGACCGACATGGTACGGGACCCATTCTTCCGGGCCCGGACCTTCGAGCAGGGTTTGATACACGAGATGAGGGCATCGCTGATCTCCCTCAGCATACCGACTCAGACAGGAGTACTGGAGTGGGCCCTTCTGATCGATAGCTTCCTTGCTGAGTCTACACCAGCACCGAGACCCACCGCAGGGCGGCACGTGGCAAAGTCATCTGCAGCAGGCAGTCGACGGATGACTCAGTGGTCCAGGCAGACCAGACCTTCGGGCAGATGACCTCAGGACACTGGCTCAGCAGTGCAGAGCACACAGTGCGGAGCCAGTCTTTCGAGAGGCAGACAGTGCTACTCGTGCGGCGGGTAGGGCCACATGGCTCGTGACTGCCCGACCCGCCATGCAGAGGAGCAGCAGACGGTTGAGGAACCACCTAGGCAGAGGCAGAGGTTCGACCGTGGCGGTCCGCCGGGAGGAGGCGGACGAGGCAGAGGAGCTGGCCGAGCAGCAGGTGGTGGGCAACGTTTTGAGGCTCTACCACCACCACCACCAGGAGGTCCACCCCGACCTCAGGGGAGAGCACAGCTTCAGGCAGCTGAAGCTTACGATCAAGGAGCTCCGGAAGCGGGTGGACTAGTGCGGGACTAGCTCCAAGCATAGATGCCTTTTCCCATAATGCCTCTAGCTTCGTATTTTGTGTTGCTTTGTGTCTTTGTACTTTAAGTTGAAGTAATAAAAGACGCTTGCCTTGGTGACTTTTGTTTTCTTGTCTTTTGTTTATTTTTACTAAGAGGTGCCGGTTAAAAACTGTTGACTTGACCCTCATTTGAGAGATTCTTACTGGAGGAAACCCAGTGACCACACACTTATGCCGACAGTGTGACTCAACCCTTGGAGGCGAGAGTAACGGTTGGATCTCTTGGTAGCAGCGTCGAGGCCTTACGACGTCATCCATGCCATGAATTAACTAATCATGACGGGATTGACTGTATTAGGCAAGGAATGTGGTTCATCCAGGGGATGAGACCGGATTTCAATTTTCGGCAAAGGAGAAATCTTTGCAGCTTTTCCATACGTTAAGGAGGAAGGGGAAACCCTTCGTGTGGTCAGACAGATGTCAGCAGAGCTTCCAGGAGCTGAGACAGAGATTGACCAGCGCACCTATCTTGAGGTTGCCTGAGGAGGGAGTAGGGTACGTAGTCTACTGCGATGCATCAGGGATCGGACTCGGATGTGTTCTGATGCACGAGCGAGCAGTGATCGCCTATGGATCACGTCAGTTGAGGCCGCATGAGAAGAACTACGCTACCCATGACCTGGAGTTAGCAGCAGTGGTCTTCGCTCTGAAGACATGGCGACACTATCTGATGGGCGAGCGCTTTACAGTCTTTTCCGATCATCAGAGTCTCAGGTATATCTTCTCGCATAAGGACCTGAACTTGAGACAGCGGCGATGGCTCGAGTTCCTCCAGGACTATGACTTTGAGATAGTCTATACTCCTGGGAAGGGGAACGTAGTAGCTGATGCCCTCAGCAGGAGGAGGGGAATTCAGCTACTTGAGGAGGCGACAGAGCAGCTATCCTCTTTGCAGATATCCTTCGTGGATAGAGATGAAGCAGCCTTCCTCCAGTCTCTCACAGTCACCCCTCCACTACTGCAGCGGGTTAGAGAGGCACAACGTGAGGACGCTGACTGTGAGACACGGCGTGCACATATATCCTCGGGACAGCCACCTGCTGGTTTCTCCCTTGGAGCAGAGCACGACATCCTTTTCAGAGGATGTACCATGGTACCAGTCGCTTTGCGAGAGGAAGTGCTGAGAGAGTTTCACACTTCTCATTTGGCGGTACATTTTGGAGTGGCGAAGATGTACCAGGACCTCAGACGACAGCACTGGTGGCCGGGCATGAAGAAGGTAGTGGCAGATTTCGTTTCTCGATGCCTCACCTGTCAGCAGGTGAAGGCAGAGCATCAGGTACCAGCAGCCTTGGTACAGCCCTTGGAGGTTTCGGAGTGGAAGTGGGACGGTATATCTATGGACTTCGTGACTGGACTACCATGCACTTCCAGAGGTCACGACTCCATCTGGGTGATTGTTGATCGACTCACCAAGTCGGCACACTTCTTACCCATCAGAGAGCAGGGCTTAGTGGAGAGCTTGGGATGTCTCTATGTTCAGGAGATTGTGTGGCTCCACGGCGTGCCATCATCTATCGTCTCCGATCGAGATGCTCTCTTTACTTCCCGGCTTTGGAAGGGGTTACAGGAGGCGTTCGGGACGCAGCTACGTCTGAGCACAGCCTTTCACCCTCAGACAGATGGTCAGACGGAGAGGACCATTCAGACTCTCGAGGACATGCTCTGCGCATGTGTCCTCGACTTTGGTCATAGCTGGGAGGACCACCTACCCTTGGTGGAGTTTGCGTACAACAACAGCTATCACTCCACCATCGAGATGGCACCGTATGAGGCGTTGTACGGCCGACCTTGTAGATCTCCTTTGTGCTGGACAGACCCTGGGGAGTCAGCACTGGTGGGACCGGAGATGGTCCAGGCCACGACAGAGAAGGTCCAGGTCATCCAGGAGCAGATAAGGATAGCTCAGAGCCGGTAGAAGTCATGCGCTGACAGGAGGCGGAGGCCACTGGAGTTTGAGGATGGCGACCACGTCTTCTTGCGGGTCTCACCTCGACGTGGTATTCGGAGATTTGGCCGAGGCGGCAAGTTATCTCCGTGCTTCATCGGACCCTTCCAGGTCCTCAGTAGGATTGGTGAGGTGGCTTATCGCCTGGCTCTACCACCTCAGTTACACCGGGTGCATGACGTCTTCCACGTATCCCAGCTGAGGAGATACGTGCACGACCCGACGCACATCATTGACCATGGGGAGCTTGACGTTGATGATGGGGCGACTTTTACGGAGGTCCCGGTGGAGATAGAGGATCGACAGGAGCGGGTCCTACATGGGCGATCGATTCCTCTTGTGCGCATCAGATGGAAGCACGGGAACCTCCAGGAGAGCACATGGGAGCGGGAGGCTCAGATGCGTGCTCAGTACCCTCATTTGTTTCCCTAGTTTTTGATGTATGTTTACGGGGACGTAAATCCCTGAGGTGGGAGTAATGTAAAGACCCGTAAAATTCAAGGGAAATTTTTTCTTAATTTTCTTTGGAATTTTACAAGAGCGCGGTTTCAGACGACACCTGATTCCGAGGCCCGGAGTGCCTGGAATTAATTTCCAAAGTTTGGCTCGGGTACGTTCAGTGAACGAACGAGCGGGAATTCCTAACTTTTGATCCAGTGCTCGGAATTGAAATCCGATGACACCGATGAACTCGCAGCGCCGATATTCACTTAAGAAGACCTTTTCCGAAGTTGTGTTTTTCTAGGAGGAGTTGTTTAATTTTTCTGGATGAAATGAAGAGTAAAATAAAATTGTGATACAATATTTATTTTATATCTTTAAAGTGGTTAAAATCTTTTGTTGGAAGTTAGGTGGTTTAACCACCTAAGAGAGGATTAAGGTGAGGAGGGGCCCACCCGAGCCCCACCTTTTCAAATTCCCTAACTCCCCTCTCTCCCTCTTTAAAGCTTGATAACTTAACACTTAATTAATTACACAACTCATGTATAATTAATTAAGTGTTTTGTTTTTGAAATTTAAGTTTTTGAAATGCTTGGCTTAGTAAATAAAATAAGTAGGGACCTTATTTTATTTGGATTGTTGGGTGAGGTGTGGAAGAGCTTTGGAGAGAAGCTGAAGAAATCTTCCACCTTCTTCATCTCCTTCTTGGAAGAATGCGAAGAATATCCGCCGCCCACGAAGAACACCGACGATGACATCTTGACTCGTCTTCTCCGATTGCTTCCTCCTCGACTTCTTCGTATTCTAACCGACGTCAACGAAATGACGACCGCTTCCCATGACGACGTCAACGTGCGACTATAGAGGTAGGGGTTGTTGTTGATTATTTATTTATTTATTTATTCTCATTCGTGGTTCTAGTATGACAAACGTGAGGATTTTTAAATATGTGTTATCATTTAACGTGAGGGGGCCGGACCGCATGAACACAGCCGAACCCCCTCCCTTGTTCTTGTTGATTTATCCTGCGGATGAAACAAGATGGCGTGGTGCCGTCGCACCACGCGGAAAATCGCACCGTGGAAGAATCACCATGAACGCGACGCCGTCGCGCCGCATCGAGGGAAATCGAAGGCGTCGCGGCCGGAGCGGGGCCGCGGAGGAGGGGCGTGGTGCCGTCGCACCGCGCTGGACAACGAACACCGCGGCCGGTTCCGGGCCGCGGCGAAACGGGAAGACCGGCGGCTCGCCGGGCCGCCGGTGTCGGGAGTCAGAAGGGGACCGGCTTTGCCGGTCCCGTTGGAGGAAAACCAGCCGGCCAGGTGGTCGGCCGGAAGGTCAAAGACCGGGGGAATTTAATTCCTCCGGTCAACTCTCAAAATCCCCCCCCATTTATGAGGGGGGCGGTTTCCTTGAGGGGGGCAGGCGGCCCCCCAGTTCTCTTCAAAGCAGGCCCCCACGATGGGGGGCCGGTCTCCAAAAGGCGTGGCTCTTAAGCCGCGCCGCCAGCTGGAAGCGGGGGCTTAGCCCCCCGCGCGTGACAACAGCGGCGCCAGGCCGCGCCGCCGCCGGCCCGCTCCGCCGCGCCGGACCGCCGCCGGCCGGGCCGGGTCGGCCCGGACCCGGACCCCCCGTTTTCGAGACGGATTCGGTCTTGTGGCCATAACTTGAGCCACGGACCTCCGAATGACGAACCGTCTGCGGAAACGCAATCCTTGGATCGAGGTGGTCTTTTCGGTATATGGCACTCAAAGTTTCGGAATACTTTGAGTTCGGCCGGGTTGGTTCGTTCACGAAACCAACCGGGCCTTCGGAGCGGAAACGCTCGTATCTTGAGCTACGACCGTCCGATTGACGTGCCGTCAGCTTTGTTGTGTTCCTATTAGTGAGACGGATCTTTCGGCATACTTCGCCCGAGCTTTGGACGCAGGTGGAGTATGGTCGGGTTGGTTTTGCCTTAAAAACCAACCAGGCCCCTGGGACGAAAAAGCCAATAACTCTCAGACCGGGCGTCCGATCGACGCGCCGTCTATTGCGTTGAGTTCCTGTTGAAGATACGGAAATTTTGGATACATCAACTCTGGACTTTGTGACAGTTGATGTATCAGCCTCTCGGCTCGAGGAGCAGACCCTCCTGTACGAGCTTGCTGTGTGCGGGAACCCTAGTGCTGGCTGCGACTGTTACTGTGACTACTACTGCTACTACTGCTACTGTGACTACGACGACGACAATACAGATATCCTGTGTGGATTTGACGACGACGACTACAGCACTCAGCGATCCTACGTGGATCAGTGCTACAGGTCCTGTGTGGGCCCAATCCTGTGTGGGTCTGATCCTGTGTGGGTCTTTGCGCTCAGCGGTCCTGTGTGAACCAGCGCCTACAGGTCCTATGTGGGCCTGATCCTATATGGGTCTTTAGCGGGGGTTAGTTACCTATCGATCCTTCGTGGGTCCGACGACTTAGATGGATCAGAGATCATCTTTATCGTCTTTCGAAGAAGTATACATGTGTGAGCTGAATCCTGTTTCTTTCCTGTGTGGATTGTGTTGTGCTATCCTGTGTGGATTACGTTTTGCTTTCCTGTGTGGAATACGTTTACTTTCCTGTGTGGACTGAGTTATACTTGGGCTCGGAGGTTGGAGCATATTTGAAATTGATGACTTAGGTATATGTATGGGCATATACCTAAGCAGTGTCAGTTGTTACTTGTGTTTGTATCTTCCTTTGTGGATTATCCTTTGTGGATTTTGTGAGACCTTCGGGGGTCTCGGGGTCCCTACTGAGTAGCTTATACTCACCCCTTCATGGGCTATGCCCGCACTACGTTGTGTTGGTTGTAGACGACGGACATCGTTGATCTTGGGTGAGGCTTGCAGAGCAGGACGGTACCTGGAGGTGGACCACTGAGCGGGACGTGTTCGGAGCGGACGACGGGACCCGTGGAGCAGTGGAGCTATCTGTACCCACCCTTCAGGTGGGATCTCCAGTAGACAGCTCGGTGTAGCGGCTTTTACTTACAGTTGCTGTTTTCCCTTTTCGAGTTGTACTTTACTTTTAGTTTGGGTTTGTATACTGGCCCATTTACTTTTCCGCACTTTCAGTTGTACTCTATTTTTACTTAGTGTTTACTTTCCGCTTGCTTACTCTGTGGTGTTTGTTTACTTTACAAAGGCAATGCCTTCCCTTTTTACCGGGATTTACGCCTTGGTGCTAGTCGCCAGCCCCTGGTCTATGGAAGGCGGGCTTGGGGTAGTCACGGCACGGACCCCGAGGGTGGGTCGTGACAATTTGGTTGAGAATGTTGGTAGTGAATATGAGACACCTAGTTATAGGGGGTGGGGTTTTTCTCGAATCTCTATCCTATTCACTTTAGTGGTAGTAGGTACACCTGCAAATGGGTTGGATCACTGGTTTGTTTGGATCCCACCTAGAAGGGGTCTGAAATTGAATTTGGACAGATCCTTCATGGTTGGTTTTATGAGGGGAGATTTCCTAGTTAGATTTGGTATGGGATTGGGTCTCTTGGGATTCAATGCTTGTTACTGTTCTGGCAACTCCATGGGTGTAGAGGTTAGAGCCTTACTCGCTGGTATTTCTCTTTGTGAAAGGTTTAACTTTGTGGTTGAGGAAATTGGATTAGACTACAAACTCTAGGTTCATATCATTCATTGTAAAGTAGACACTTTATGAGAGTTAGAGTACTATATAAGGAAATGTAAAATGTTTATCAGTCATGTTAACTATGTTAAGCATGTGTGGAGAGAGCGGAACTTTGTGGAGGATGGGATGGCATGATTAGGTAGAGTGGGTGAAGACCTTGTTATCTATAGGACCATTGTATCTTTACCAGTTGAGTGAAATCAGATTATAAAAGGAGATGATCTGGGTATCCACTGCAACATGACTCCATGATTTTTCTATTTTTTATTTGTTCTTATGTTCTTTTTGGTGGATTCTTTTGAATGGATTTTTTCTATAATAAAATTATATAATTTTCAGTCAGTCTTGTTTTTTCCAGACAATCATGGTGTGGACTATCAAGTGTTTTTTTACAAATCCTTCATGGAAATTTATTTTCATGTTGAAAATGAGTATAATTTCATGCCTGAAATGTTGTTTTGATTTTAAATGGTATTTTAAGGACTCCCCATGTTTGATAAAATTTCAAGGTTGGTTTTCATAAATGAATACACTTTTTGTGATTTAAAAAAAATTAAGTTTCCAAATTGGGTTTCCTTTATGTGTTAAAAGAGGGATTACATGTTTTTAAGGGGCTGTGTTGTTCTAAAAGTGAAATAGAGTTACCCTTAAGTTGTTTGATTATGATTATTGATGACTATGCTTTATTTTGGAATTTCACTTGAATTCCAAATGGTTTTATAAATGGATTTCCAAATATATATGATATAAGTGAAGTCATGGTTGGTAATTTATGATGTTATATTGATTATACCCTTGTTTATCCCCCTTGTGTTTTTGTTTATGGTATGTGGTATTCATGCCATATGGATATCTTTTCTAGTATTTTCTTTCAGGTGGGATTTAGTTTCTTCTTCCTTGGAAGTGGGTGGTTATTGGGATCATGGTGGTGACTTGAGTTTCATGAGGAGATGGTGATCAGACCTTTAATTTTTAAAACCGGTTATCTCAAGTTTTTTTTGGACTCTTTTATATTCTATTTGACCCTTTTAACATCCATTGTAATTTTATAACACTTAACTTTTTTAGTTATTTACTTGAGATTCCCATTTTGGTATGTACCAAATTATTTATGTTATAACCTGATTGGATGTTTTGATTGTTTGTCTTCTCAAATTTTAAATCATCCCTAATGGTTATATAGAATACCCTTGAGGCTTATTATCTGCCTGGGTAGATTGGGGTGCACCTTGTGTATGTGGTGGGCTGGTTCATGTATCGGTTCAAATGGAAACTAGGGTTGGTTTTCTACAAAATGGTATCATAGAAATCTAGGTTCTTAAAAAGTTCCTTAGGTTCTTAAGAATCTGCTTATTTTTATTTGTGGGTTATTAGTAGAAAGGAGATAAGACCATAAAAACTCAATTTGTGGGTATAGGGGAGTACATGGCCCTCTCTTCCTTATGTTAGATCTCAAGTTCCCCTGGCTATTTCAAACTTTTCTTATGTTTTTAGGTTATGGTGGCCTTTTGTTTAGATGTTTTGGTGCAAAGTGTTATTGCACTAAGTATTTGGGATTTTGTATGATAAAACCCATGAAATTGCTTGATTAGAAGTGGAAATTGGAAGGTTTTTAGAGGGAAAATAGTTATTTTTCATGTTCTATCAAACCATGCATTTTCCATGCAAAACATTCTTGAAAGTATTCCAGTAGCACTCGCACATTTAGTGTGTAGTCTGACAAACTGTATGGTCAAATTGTGCGTAGTGGATAATGTTGGTAATTTTGGTTTTTCTCCCACTTTTAATGGATTGAGACTATTTTTTGTTTTTTGGGGGATGTTTGTGGATTTTTATGTGATGTATTATGGTTTTTAATTATTTTTGTAAATCAATGTTTTATTATTATTATTCTATGTTATTTAAAAAACCTTTTTTTGGTTATCATGGATACTTGGGTAAAAATATTTTGAACCTTTGAAAATGTTTTTGGTTTGTGTGGGTATTCAAAAGATTTAATAGGGTCTTATATGATGGAATCCTTTAAATTTTTTGGTGAGTTGAAGAATTATTATGAAATGTTTTGAAACCATGTTAAAACAAATTTTTGGGTTGTATTCGTTTCAAAATGATTTGGGTTTGTGTGCGAAATGTTTCCAAATATCTTTAAATGGGGCTTGTGACCTTAATTTGGTTTCTTTTAGTTTGTGATTTCCTTGTGTTGGGAACCTTTAAACTGAATTTATTGAGTACTATTCTTTGGTTTTTGATTTTTTAGAATGATTCACCTAGAAAGGAATGAGATAGTTTGTATGGGAATGCCTTGGGTGGTTTTCCTGATGATCTAGAAGTTGTCCTTCTAATTTCTAGCCCTATCCAGACTTGGGATGGAGTGGTAGAGACATGTTTTTTCTTATCTCATGGATCATGTGAGATAGTTTTTTGACTGGTACTATCCATTTTTATATGATTATTGAGGATCCCATGAGGTTACTGAGTGTTTAGGAAAGGATGAAGAGATTTTCAACTCACTATAGACTCCTCAAGCCTCTTGCGTAAGGTGCGCCATTCCCTTATTGGAGTGTTTGGGTATAGAATGCTGGAAGTTCACTATTCCCAACCAACCATTCAAGGATATCTCTTGGGTATATTTGCAGGCATCCTTCATTCACCGATTTTATCCTAAAGAAGTGAGATTCAATAGGGAAATGTAGTTTCTAGGTATCCACTAAGGTGAGATATTAGTGAGATAATATGTTCATAATTTTGTTAGCATGGTACCTCCCTCTTTATAGTAATCTTCTAATGATACAAATAAGGTGTGATTGTTTACTAGAGTCTTGTGTCTAGAGATTTTCTTGTCAGTGTTGCAGTCGGTTCTGAAAACCTTTGAGGGTGCAGTTTTAAAGGCCATTGTTGTTGAATCAATATTTGTAGGGTAACCTATGAAAAGTGATGCTTCATTTTATACCGGAGATATTTAAGAAGATATAGATGGAATTTAATGGAAATAGATAGGTGGAAAGGAAAGGAAGTTATCTTTTCAACCTACCATTCCTATCTCAAAAAATGTAATCCAGTTGTGTGTTTACAATGTGGGAAGTCTGAGCACATTCAAGATTTCCTCCCTTTAACTATGAAGATCTGTCATTGGTGTAGCTACCATGGTCATATTTTGAGGTTTTGTGAGAAGGCCTATAATCATTATAATAAGTCATGGACCTAGCTAGAATCTAGTTAATGATGTTCAATTTTGTCTCTTCCACTGGAGAGTTGGAAGTTGGATATTTCTTTAGGAGTGTCCTCTTTGTTAATTTTTATATTGTCTTGGGATAATGTACCATATTTTGTGTACATAGCTCAATTTTTTTCAATATATGAAACATATTTTAATCACACATTCATATCATTTTATAGTTTCATGCCTCATTGGTTGATTCAAGTTTCCCTTACTTGGTGTGGACCTTGGGTTGTTTCGTTTTCACCGGTTTATACATGGGAGGGACATGGGGTTCATTCTTGGATTCTTAAGGGTGGGGATTCATTTCCATTTAGGCTATGGATGACACCAAGTTGTATGCCTCCATAGAAATTATCATGGAATGTTGTTCAGGGGATTTGGATGTGAACACCCTCATATACCACTTTCAGACCTTAGTCTAGAACCCTAACATTTCTTAGCAAGGTGTGTATTTCATTCAAATTCTTCTTGGTTTTTCAAATGCCTTTTGATTCGGTGATCCATCTTATAATCATACAGGATGTTCAAAACTTATGTTTTCTCTTATTGTCAATTTTTTTATCCTTGTTTAGTGGAGATTCATGGATCCCTTTGTATATTTCATAAATTTGATTTCTTAGTGTTTCCTACATGTTCTAGAAGAAGAGGTGTTTAATTGGTCCACCATTTTAGATTAACTTTAAATTATGGGGATACATGTTCTAGGTCTCAAGGTATTTCTTAAATTTAGTGAAGAATATTCCTATTAGTAATCCTAGTGTATTTTCTATTTGTTGAATATTAACCATTTAATTCATGAATTTCATCCATGTTTTTTAGGCTTGGGAAGTTGGTGGTGATCAAGTCTTCACTAGGGTAGATATTTTCATCACATTCTCACTTTTCTAAAGTTTTTGGGTAATTTTTTGGGGAACAAAGTCCCATAGTTTGGAATTTTTAACACCCCATGGTTTCACTTTCTCATTAGTAATCTATGTATTTATTCCCATTGGTTCATGGTTATTCTTGGTCAGTTTTTTGGAGTTTTGGAGGATTTTCCTAGGGTGTACAATTACCTTTCATGGTTTTCAAAACATGCAGGCTCCCTAGGGGAAACCATGTGCATTATGAAGATGAGGTGGTGGAGGACGCACTGTCTATACATAGTTAAGGTAATCATGTTACACAAAATGTGTGTTCTAAGGTCTTGAGATAGTGTAATAAGCATATTTTGGGCATGGTTTGGTAAAGTGTGCAGGACAACCATGCGACATGCCCATGTTTTGGGATTCTTCCTCTTTCCTTTTCTTTTTAATTGAGTTTTCTCTCCTATGACACCCCCATTAAACTCCCATGATATAAACACCTTTCATAGGGTTTCTTCCTCCCTTTAATATCCTCCTAATTGATTCTAGGTGGTTTCAAGGTGGTTCTTTTTCTTGATCAAGAGGTATGAGTCCCTCTTCTCTCTTTCTCTTGTTTTATCTCTTTTTCTCTAATCCCTTTAAACGTAATGGTCATGTTTGGATGATTTTTTTAGCAAGTATTTATAGGATTTCTAGGATTTGAGTCGTTTTGTTTGTAATAGTTGTTATCCATAGAATGAGTCCCTTTTGAGTGGATTTCATTAAAGGTGACATAGTTCCATCTCTTGAGGTAGGTGTTTCCATTTCATTTTCTTTTATTAAAGAGTTCCATTATTTCTTATGTTATCTAAATTAATTTTTTTCCTGGATAATCAATGTGTGGACAATATAGGGTTGTTTTTTAAAAGAATTCATGGACTTGGATTCATTTTAATGTGGAAAATGGGTTGAATTTCAGGCTTGAAATGGTTTTTTGATGTGAAATGTTATTTTATGCACTCCACATTTTTGATAAAATCCCAAGGTTTTTTCCTTAAAGAAATACACATTTTTGATGTTTTAAGAAAAATGATGTTTCCAAAGTGGGTTTCCTTTTTTTGTTAAAATAGGGATTTCATGTTTTAAAGGGGTAGTATTGTTTTATAAGAAAAAGAGAGTTTCTATTTAGTTGTTTGATTGTGATTATTTAGTACTATGATTTATTTTTTAATTTTATTTAAATTAAAAATGGTTTTAAAAAGGAATTTCTAAATATATATGATATAATTAAATACCTAGTTGGTACTTTGTGATGTTATATTTATTGTTCCATTGTTGACCCCCCTTGGGTTATTTTTGATGTTGTGATCATACATGTGATGGATGCTTGGTTATGTGAATTGTGTTTTGTTCACATGTTGGGTCCTGCTTTAAAGGTACTGTTGGAGGCGGGAAGGACATGATTTTTGTGTTATCCCAAGAGGATTGTTATTTTCATGTTATGATGTTTGTGTTCATGTCCCACCTCCTTTATTATTCTAAGATGAATCCAAATTTTCTAAGTTGAAATTAGTCGGTCAATGATTTTCTAGTTGAGTTTTTTCACTAGCTAAACCCCCTAGATGTATGTAACACCTATATTTTGGGTTAATCATTGAGGAGACTGTTGAGCAATGTATTGTTTTTAAACAAATCAAAATAATGTTTTTTAAAGGGGGAGATTATTTTAAATAATACTCTGTCTCTTTATGATGATTTTGATGCTCACAAATACCCTTAATTATTTACTAATTATTTCGTTGAGTATTTTGCAGGAATTTATTTTATATAACGAGATTTTATACTTCATTTATTACGAGATCAATTTTAGCGCGTACTGGAATCACTGTAGCGCGAGATCAATTTTAGCGCGTACTGGAATCACTGTTCATACCCTACGTTGATGAACGTAACGTATGGATGAAAAGTTTACTTTTTATGTTATTTTGAAACGTATGGTTAATGAACCTTACGTTGTTGAAAAGTATGGAAGAAGAACATTACGTTTGGAAGGAACCTTACGTTTTCGTTGTTGACAAGTATGGAAGAGAAACCGTACGTTAGTTTTCAGTGTTGAGTTTGTTTCTCAAAAGTATGGATCATCAACCTTACTTTTATAATCAACCGTACGTTCTTTGGAGAGTTGAAGCAAGACAAAGTATGGATGATCAACCCTACGTTTGAATGCTGAAGAGAAAGTATGTATGTTCAACCTTACGTTCTGAACCTTACGTTCTGAACCTTACGTTTGTGAACCCTACGTTTGGAGCCACGTCATCAACCCTACGTTTGGCGTCGGGATATTTTTGACAGACGATATTTCCTTTTGAATTAGTCAATCAAGCAGATTATTAGGCGGATTTCGAGCTGATTCTTAAATACGACTTTGACTGAATCAGAGACGGTTTACAACGGATTAATGATTGATTTAAACGGAGCTTTTTATGCCGATTCTTCAGGGGAGTTACAACGGCTCTGTTATTTCATTTAATATCGCGAATCTAAAGGAGATTTTCATGGATCTATTTATGCGGAAGATTTTCTCAGATTTGAATATATGTTCTATCTTGGAAACTTCGGATATATATATGCACAGGAAAGTGTGTGATACTGATTGATCTTTTGACGAGCAAGAAAACAGAGACTGTGTGAAAGCGTTCTTTTCTGGTGATCGAGAAGAAGCGTAAGACCTTTGTTACTGAAGGAAGATCTTGATAGCAGATTCACGTGTTCTACATCGACTACCTGTTGTGAATCTACTGCTGCTGAAGTTGTGAAGTTTCTGGTAATATCGATTGCAACTAGATCGACTCAGAACTGTTTTGATTACGGATCTTTATTTTCTGAAGACGACGATCTATCTACTGTCAATTGCATTCTGTTGTAATTGTGAAGAACAACTGGAGAAGTGTTTCTTTATCGAAACCCTTTTATTTTTTGAGTGATCAGCTTCTCGTTCTAAGCTGTGTGGGTTCGTGTTTGAACCAGGAAGGCTGTGTTTGCCTGAATCTTGTAAAGGTGTCAACTGCCTGTACTCAGTTGTGGACGGGTCTGTGGAAACGAGGACCAGATAGTGAAAATCGCCAAGCTCGTGGATTTGAGCGTTGGTGGAGTGGACTAGGGGCCTTCTGTTCCCCGAACCACTATACATCCGTGTGTTCATGCTTTTACTTTTTCCGCTGCATATTTAATCGTGCAAAAGCATAGTGAACAGAATTTGTCTAAATTGACGAGATTGTAATAATTTGAAAAAGACACAATTCACCCCCCTCTTGTGTATAATCCATAGATTCAGATCCAACAATTGGTATCAGAGGAGGAGCTTCTTATTTTTAAAGTCTTATCAAGCTAGAAGTATTTAAAGATTATACAGAGTGTATCATGGCTGATATGAGAGAGGGAATGTCAATGGTCAGAGCACCTTACTTTAATGGAGATAATTATGGCTGCTGGAAATCACGTATGATTATTTATCTGAAAAATCTTGGTTACAGAGTCTATTCAAAGATTCTGACTCCCTATGAAATTCCTGAAAATCCCGATACATGGAGTGCTGCTACAGAGGCTGAGTATGACATAAATTCAAAAGCTATGAATGCAATCATCTGTGGTCTAGGACCAGACGAATTTAACAGAGTATCTCAATGCCCGACTGCATATGAAATGTGGCAAACAATAGCTGTTGCTTATGAAGGAACAGATAATGTAAGACAGATGAGATATGCAACTGCTAAGTTAAAATTCGATACTTTCAGAATGATTGAAGGAGAGAGCATCACTCAGATGAATGGAAGATTGACAGAAATTGTCAATAATATAACAGCTCTAGGAGAACCAATCAAGCAGGCTGATCAAGCGTTGAAGGTACTGAGAGTACTTCCTACTCGATGGAATGGAATCTCTGCAGCAATCAGACAATCAACTTCTGTTAAAGATCTAACTATGAGAGAACTGATTGGTACACTGATGATGTACGAAGCTGAAATGCAAGATGAGGTAAATGAGCATAAAGTCTACATAAAAAGGGAAAATACTGCTTTGAAAGCGACTTCTCAACAAAAGGATAGAAAGATGAAGAACAGAGAAGTGAGTGCTAAATCAGAAAGCTCTGATTCTTCAAATTCGGATGAAGAACTGGCACAGCTAGCCAGAAAATTCAGAAAGTTCTATAGTAAGAAGAAAGACTTCAAGAAATCCTTTAAAAAGGATAGCAAGGAAGTGAGATGTTATGAATGCAAAAAGATGGGACATATCAGACCGGATTGCCCAAAATTGAAAGATGCAAAGAAGAAGAAATTATTCAAAAGAGATGATTATGAGCAGAAAAACAAGAAAGCTATGAAAGCTACTTGGAGTGTTTCTGAAGACTCAAGTAATTCTTCTGAATCATGCTCAGAGAAGGAGGAAGCCAATTTAAAAGCAAATATGTGTTTCATGGCTGAAACTGATGAGGTACACTCATACTATTCCTCTGACTCAAATAATGAATCAAACTCTGAAACAAGCTTCTCAAATAAAAAACTTGCAGCTTACTGCAATATGCTTGAAGAAAGGTATGACTCATTGTTTAAAAAATATAAATCTATAAAGAACTTGTACAAAGCTATTTCAGATGAGAGAAATACTTTGCTAAAACAACATAAGGAATTAATTGACAAATACAATTCTGCTGAATCAAACAAAATTAGTTTTGAATCAAAAATAAAAACTCCACAGGATGAAGTAGAATCTTATAAAACGGCTGCATTAGTTTTTACAAAAGGAGAAAACACCTTAAATGAGATACTTGGAAAAACTGTAATTAAAAAGGAAAGGTTTGGAATTGGAAGTAAAGGAGAAAAACCTAAGTTATACAAAAATTATTTTGTTCCTAGCACTAAACAGGTTATTTGTAACTACTGTGGAACAAAAGGTCATATAGCTAAAAACTGTTTTCTAAGACAACCTCAGATATGTGGAATTAAGAAAGCTTATATTTCCAACGATCTATATGATTCAATCAATTTTAAGAAAACAAAGCAAATCTGGATACCCAGATCACTGCTTGCTAACACTCCTGGACCCAACAAAATATGGGTACCAAAGCAATTTGTTTGAATGTCTTTGCAGGTAGCAGGTCACCAAAGAAAGAAAGAAATATGGTATATGGACAGTGGCTGCTCAAGACACATGAGTGGAACTTCAGCTAATTTCTCTTCTCTTACTCGAAAGGAAGGAGGACTTGTCACCTTTGGTGACAATGCCAAAGGAAAGATTATTGGTATTGGAACAGTTGGAGATCCAGAGACAGTCTCAATCAACAAAGTACTTTATGTACAAGGGTTAAAACACAATCTGATAAGTATCTCTCAACTCTGTGATGATGGATACACTGTTGATTTTACTAACAATAGTTGTACTGTTTCTAAAGATAAACTGTTTAAGTTTAGAGCACCCAGAACTGATAATGTTTATACTTTGGATTTGTATTCCTTGTGTAAACAACAAGTAAACTGCTTAACTGCTAATATAAGTGAATCCTGGATCTGGCATAGAAGACTTGGTCATTGCAATATATATACTTTACATAAATTATCTAAGAAACATTTAGTTTCTGATTTGCCTAGTCTCAAATTTGAAAATGACAGATTCTGTGATGCATGTCAGCTTGGCAAGCAACACAAATCATCATTCAAATCTGTTAATAAAGTTGCTACAACTAAACCTCTAGAACTTATCCATATGGATTTGTTTGGACCTTCAAGAGTAGCAAGTTTAGCTGGTAAATTATATGTTTATGTATTAGTTGATGATTACTCTAGATTTACTTGGATTTTCTTTTTGAAATTTAAAAGTGAAGCTTTTAGTTTATTTGAAGGTTTTTGTAAATCTATTCAAAATGAAAAAGGTTTTAATATAATCTCATTGAGAAGTGATCATGGTGGAGAATTTGAGAACCAGGAATTTAATTCCTTTTGCTCAAACATGGGTATTAAACACACCTTCTCTGCTCCAAGAACACCTCAACAGAATGGGATTGTAGAAAGAAGAAATAGAACTATTCAAGAAATGGCTAGAACTATGTTAAATGAATATAGCCTACCTATATATTTCTGGGCAGAAGCTGTTAATACAGCTTGTTATATAATGAATAGAATTTTAATAAGACCTATTTTGAAAAAGACACCCTATGAACTATGGAATAACAGAAAACCTAAAGTAAATTACTTTAAAGTTTTTGGATGCAAGGTTTACATCTTGAATACCAAAGATAATCTTGGTAAATTTGATCCAAAATCTGATAAAGGTATTTTCTTAGGATATTCTGCAACCTCCAAAGCTTATAGAGTCTATAATAAAAAGTCAAGGATTGTTGAAGAATCAGTTCATGTGAAATTTGATGAATCTGATCCTTTTGAGAAAAGGATAGAACAAATAGATGAACCTGATTCTAATGAAAACATGAGACCTGAGAATTTAAAGAATGATTTTGAAAATGATATAAAAGAAATTCAGTCCAGTTCATAAGAACATGATACTGAAGAGCCTTTGAATGTAATGCCTAGACAGTCTAGAACCTCAAAGAATCACCCTTTAGAATCTGTGATAGGTGACTTAGAGACTGGTATTCAAACTAGAAGAAACTTTGGAAACATAGTTGAATTCTCTGCTTTCCTATCCCAACAAGAACCTAAGACCATAGAAGAAGCCTTAGATGATGAGAGCTGGGTAATAGCAATGCAAGATGAATTGAACCAGTTCAAGAGAAATAAGGTTTGGGAATTAGTTGAAAGACCACATGATTATCCAGTAATAGGAACTAAATGGGTCTTTAGGAATAAACAGGATGATCAAGGGATAATAACTAGAAATAAAGCAAGATTAGTAGCTAAAGGATATAATCAAGAAGAAGGAATAGATTATGATGAGACCTTTGCACCTGTAGCCAGGTTAGAAGCCATTAGAATCCTTTTAGCCTATGCATCTTATATGAATTTTAAATTATTTCAGATGGATGTTAAATCTGCCTTTTTAAATGGTTATTTAATGGAGGAAGTTTATGTTGAGCAACCTCCTGGTTTTGAAAATTCTCAAAAACCAGATTCTGTTTTCAAACTTACTAAAGCTCTTTATGGCCTTAAACAAGCACCTAGAGCTTGGTATGAAAGACTAAGTTCTTTTCTTTTGAAAATTGATTTTACTGTTGGACTAGCAGATCCAACACTCTTTAAGAAAACTGTGAAAAATAATGTTTTGTTGGTTCAAATTTATGTTGATGATGTAATTTTTGGATCAACCAATAAAATTCTTTGTCATGAATTTTCAGAATTAATGCAAAAAGAATTTGAAATGAGTATGATGGGAGAATTAAATTTCTTTTTGGGTCTTCAAATATTTCAAAAAGATTTTGGAAATATTTTAAATCAATGCAAATACATTACTGATTTACTTAAGAAATTTGGACTTGAAAACAGCAAGACATTTACAACTCCTATGTGTACTAATATAAAACTTGATTTGGATGAAACTGGAAAATCAGTGGACAACAAGTTATATAGAGGTATGATTGGTAGTTTGTTATATCTTACTGCTAGTAGACCAGATATAATGTATTCAGTATGTCTTTGTGCTCGATTTCAATCAAATCCCAAAGAATCTCATTTAACTGCTGTTAAACGAATTTTTAGATATTTAAAAGGTACTATTTATCAATCTCTGCTTTATCCAAAAACCTCTGATTTTAATTTAATTTCATATTCAGATGCTGACTTTGGAAGCTGTAGATTAGATAGGAAGAGTACTTCAGGAACATGTCACTTTTTAGGAAAGTCTTTAGTATCATGGTCTAGTAAGAAACAACACTCAGTTGCCCTGTCAACAGCCGAGGCAGAATATGTGTCTGCAGGTAGTTGTTGTGCACAGGTGTTGTGGATGAAAAACACTCTTATGGACTTTGGATTAAATTTCAATAATACACCTATTTTATGTGATAATACTAGTGCAATTAATATTTCAAAAAATCCTATTAGTCATTCTAGAACTAAGCACATTGATATAAGACATCACTTTTTAAGAGATCATGTGTTAAAAAAGGATATATTTTTAGAATTCATAAATACAGAAAATCAATTAGCAGATATTTTTACTAAACCACTTCCCACGGCAAGGTTTGAATTTATTAAGGGGGAGTTAGGTTTATTTAATTTTAAATAGTTTCTTTTTAATCTTATTCTGTTTTCGAATTCTACTTAATTTCTGTTTCTCGCTATAAGTTATTTTATTTTTGTTTTAAATAAAAGTAATGATTAGTGATTACACGGGAATCAAGGCTGTCAGAACCGTTTCACCTTCTAACCTGTTTTCACCTTTTTCGGAAACCCTTTCGAAAAACCTAAAACCGCACATCTGCTCCAAAACCCTTTCTGAATCTTCAAACCCTAAACTTACGAACCTTCAGAAATCGTTGTTGAAATGGCAAAGACTAAGCGTCCAGATGAAGCCGAGAGCAGTGCTGCAAAGAAATCTAAAGTAGTTGGTCGGAAGATACTGCAAGGTAAAGTCATCGATTTAGAATGGCTGTTTGAAACTAATTTGCTGTTGAAGCAAGCGTTGTCGTTTCAAGGCCTTGAGCAAGCTTTTAATAGTGAAAACTCTGAGTTTCTTTATGAGGTAGAAATGAGACATTTCTTTAGAACTGTTCAGTTTAGCCTTGGAGATACGGAGGACAGTTTGTTGGCTCAAATAGAGGATAAGGACTTTTCCATATCATCTGTAGAGATAAGTCAAATTCTTAACTTCCCTCATGAAGGAGTTTTTCATTTTGATTTACGGAATATTGGAGATTCTGTACATAAGTCTGAAGACATTATGTCTTTTCTGTTTGGAACCAAAGTGATAAAGAAGATGTTTATTAAAGATTTGGAGCCTGATCAGAAAATCTTAGTAAAGTTTGTTCAGACTGGTTTAGCACCAAGGATGGCTGAGATGGAGAAAATTCTGTACCCTGACATGTATATAATGTATCTTTTGATGAGTGATATTAAGTTTAATTTTCCTCGATTTATGATAAGATATCTGAGATACTGTTGTCAGAGTGAAGCAAGAATGACCTTTTTCCCTTATGGAAGGTTCATTTCTTTGTTGTTGTTTAAAAGAGGAATGATCAGATTGGTAGATGCTGGGGTGAAATGTCACCACAGTAATGTTTTTAATGCTGGGACTTTGAGGAAAGTCGGATACTTCTGGAGCACAATTAAAGGAAAACTCTTACCTGTTGGAGCTGAGGAAGACTCGGAGAGTGCTCAGGCTCAACCTGCTAAGTCCAAGGAGGGACAAGCAGAATCAAGGGTTAGTACAGTGGCAAGGAGAATTCACTTTGAGATGGAGGAAGTTGAGGAAGAGAGAAGTCAGGAAGGACTTCAATCTAGAAGGAAGAGGTCAATTGATGAAGAAATTATCTCTCCTGTCTTGAAATCTTCTGAACCTGTAATTTCTTATTCATTTGTGAGAGAAGCTGTTGTGGAGAGGACTGCACCGATAGAGGAACCAGTAGCTCAACCGGAAATTCAGCTAGAACCTCAAACTGCTGCTGTGGCTGTTGAAGAAGCAATTCCACAAGAACAACTTATGGAGGCAGTGCCTGGTGAAGAAGTGGCCCGACCTCAAGAAGTTCATGAAAATATTGTTCTTGATCATTCAGTAGATGTCAGAGAGACTACTGTTCGTGATGAACACACTTCTGAAGTTAATACAGAAGTACTTCAGGAAGATTTTTCAGTAGAAGAGTTTCAGGCTTCAAAGGATAATTCAGTGGATCAACCTTTTCAGGACAAAGAACAGTCAGATGCAGATTCTTTACCCCTTGTCCTGCTTCGTCAATCTGATTCTGGACATGAGAATCAAGCACAGGGTGCCCCTGATTCGAGAAAAGAAGAAGTTGTTGAGTTATACAAGCGTATTTCTCAGTTAGAATCTGAGAATGATAGTCTCAGAAGTTCTCTGAACTTGGAGCAGTTAAAGTTTCAGAAGCTGAAAGAATCTACTGTTTCAAGACAGGAAGTAGATTTGTTTAAGACTGATATGTTGCATGCTGTTGATCAGTTGAAATTAGAGATGGTAACGAAAGATGATTTGTCTGAGATGAAAATTTACATGGAGAATAAATTTGAATCTGTTGCAAATAGTGCTGTGAGTGGATCAGGTTCTTCACCTGATTTGATTCGAAGATTTCAAGAAATTACTGGAGCACTGAGCAATATGAGTGACAGATTACACGATCTTCAGTGTAATAGTGCCCCTTTGTCAGTTTTGCTAGATAATCAGAAATTTTTGGTAGATCAGTTGACATCTGGAGAGCAACCGATTAAGATTCTTTTGAATCGGTTATCAGAAAAGCTGGCTCTTTTTGTTGAAAAAGAAGAAAGAATGCATGAGTTTTTCAGAGTTAATTTGATTGAAGATATTCATATGACTCAGGAAAACAGAGATCTTATCATCAAGTTAGGAGATGGGATGATGAAGAGGCTTCGAGAACAGTTTACAGAGATCAAGACCGCAATTCAAAGGAGATAGACACCTTTTTCCCTGTCTTATCCCTACACCTTGATTCCTCTGTATATCGCTGTAGTTTTTATATAATAGCTTGTGAATGAAAATTCTTTTCTTATTTTTTTTTTGTTTTGTTATTTATTGATTTATGATTAAGTTAGCCAGTATAAGAAATTCACTTATTCATACCCAGTTAATTATAGCATTTACTTATAGTTCAGTGCAATATTGAATGTGTTCAAATCCGTAATTTTTCATTCTTTTTGATATCACAAAAAGGGGGAGAATTTGGATAAACACAACATTTAAATTCATTCGTTTCCTATGAAGAAATTTGGATATATAGGAGCATTTGGATATATACGACATTTATCTTTTATCTATTTGAAAATTTATTTTTATGGGAGAGTTATGGGGGAGAAATTTTATAGTTAAATATTGTTTTAATCCTTTCAAAATTCTAAAATTTTATAAAACTTTTTTTTTCAATCAAGATTGCAATTAAATTAGTTCTATTATTTTATGGGTTTTGTGATCATCAAAAAGGGGGAGATTGTTGAGCAATGTATTGTTTTTAAACAAATCAAAATAATGTTTTTTAAAGGGGGAGATTATTTTAAATAATACTCTGTCTTTTTATGATGATTTTGATGCTCACAAATACCCTTAATTATTTACTAATTATTTCGTTGAGTATTTTGCAGGAATTTATTTTATATAACGAGATTTTATACTTCATTTATTACGAGATCAATTTTAGCGCGTACTGGAATCACTATAGCGCGAGATCAATTTTAGCGCGTACTGGAATCACTGTTCATACCCTACGTTGATGAACGTAACGTATGGATGAAAAGTTTACTTTTTATGTTATTTTGAAACGTATGGTTAATGAACCTTACGTTGTTGAAAAGTATGGAAGAAGAACATTACGTTTGGAAGGAACCTTACGTTTTCGTTGTTGACAAGTATGGAAGAGAAACCGTACGTTAGTTTTCAGTGTTGAGTTTGTTTCTCAAAAGTATGGATCATCAACCTTACTTTTATAATCAACCGTACGTTCTTTGGAGAGTTGAAGCAAGACAAAGTATGGATGATCAACCCTACGTTTGAATGCTGAAGAGAAAGTATATATGTTCAACCTTACGTTCTGAACCTTACGTTCTGAACCTTACGTTTGTGAACCCTACGTTTGGAGCCACGTCATCAACCCTACGTTTGGCGTCGGGATATTTTTGACAGACGATATTTCCTTTTGAATTAGTCAATCAAGCGGATTATTAGGCGGATTTCGAGCTGATTCTTAAATACGACTTTGACTGAATCAGAGACGGTTTACAACGGATTAATGATTGATTTAAACGGAGCTTTTTATGCCGATTCTTCAGGGGAGTTACAACGGCTCTGTTATTTCATTTAATATCGCGAATCTAAAGGAGATTTTCATGGATCTATTTATGCGGAAGATTTTCTCAGATTTGAATATATGTTCTATCTTGGAAACTTCGGATATATATATGCACAGGAAAGTGTGTGATACTGATTGATCTTTTGACGAGCAAGAAAACAGAGACTGTGTGAAAGCGTTATTTTCTGGTGATCGAGAAGAAGCGTAAGACCTTTGTTACTGAAGGAAGATCTTGATAGCAGATTCACGTGTTCTACATCGACTACCTGTTGTGAATCTACTGCTGCTGAAGTTGTGAAGTTTCTGGTAATATCGATTGCAACTAGATCGACTCAGAACTGTTTTGATTACGGATCTTTATTTTCTGAAGACGACGATCTATCTACTGTCAATTGCATTCTGTTGCAATTGTGAAGAACAACTGGAGAAGTGTTTCTTTATCGAAACCCTTTTATTTTTTGAGTGATCAGCTTCTCGTTCTAAGCTGTGTGGGTTCGTGTTTGAACCAGGAAGGTTGTGTTTGCCTGAATCTTGTAAAGGTGTCAACTGCCTGTACTCAGTTGTGGACGGGTCTGTGGAAACGAGGACCAGATAGTGAAAATCGCCAAGCTCGTGGATTTGAGCGTTGGTGGAGTGGACTAGGGGCCTTCTGTTCCCCGAACCACTATACATCCGTGTGTTCATGCTTTTACTTTTTCCGCTGCATATTTAATCGTGCAAAAGCATAGTGAACAGAATTTGTCTAAATTGAAGAGATTGTAATAATTTGAAAAAGACACAATTCACCCCCCTCTTGTGTATAATCCGTAGATTCAGATCCAACAGAGACTACTTAGAGAGATTTATTGGATAGAAATGTGACCATTACCTTGCCGACATTTAGGTCTATGTTTTCATGACTTATGAAGTCTTTTTAGTCCTCATGGGTTTTATCTCATATTATGTTTCGAGGTTATGCCTCATTATTTTATATGTTGGAATGTGTATAGTTTATTTCATGGATGGAAATTCTCATGATTGATCGTATATGGATTATGAATGTTGTTGAAAAGATTTATTCAAACCATTTATTGCTTTTTATTATGACCCTTTTTGGGTTATGGTTTTAAATATTTTTTCCCTGTATTTATTTTTCTACTTTGAGTTGGGTGTGAATAAGATTTCAATGTAAAAAGGGGGAAATGGTTTTTAAATGGAATGATTGGTTTAAAAATATGATTTTGTAATATGTGAAACCTTATGTGGGATTATTTTCAAAAGAATAATTTTATAGATATTGTTTTGGTTTCACTTTTAATTGTCATTATTTTGAAATAACACCAATTTCATAAAATGGTTTTACATAGGGAATCTTTGAGGAAGTGCATATTTTAATATTATTTTTCTCTAATGATTTTAAAGTGAAAATTACAGCCTATATTTCACATTCATTTTTTCAAAATAGAATTATCGTTTTCTTAAGTGAAATAGAATCATGGTTGTATCCCACTAGCTTCATCTCTCCCCCTACATACGCACGTTGGTGGGTATGTACTCTTCATGTCCTGTACAGGTCTTTTTAAGTCTGGGTTCCATATTGGATCCAGTTCCATCTTCCATGGAAGAGAATGGTTTTTGGGATCATTGTGGTGAATTTAGTGTCAGGAATAGATAGTGATCGGACCTTTGGTTTATACAACTGGTTGGATAGAATTTATGTTATCCTCTTTAGCCATCTATTTTTCTCTTTTAGCTTCTATTGTATTTTTATAACTCTTTAGCTTTTTTGTTATATATTTGAGATTCCCTTTTTGATATGTGATTGCTTATTTATCTTATGACTTGTTTGAATGGTGTGTTTGTTCAGATTCTTGAGTTTGAAACCATCCCCAATGGTTATATCAAATACCCTTGTCACTTTTTTTTAGCCTAGGGGGATCGGGGTCACTCCTCGGGTATGTAGTGGGCTGGTTTAGGTGGCGAATCGAGTTGGTTTATTGAATCATAAAAAAAATTCTTTGAGGAATTTTTCAACATAAATAAGTGTTTTCACACTTCACTAATAAGACAGTCCAACATTACTTTAATGTTATAGCCAGAAAAATTCCCATAACCATGAAATCCATTTATGGTCATGTAAAACATGTCTATCAATGTAAAATCATCAATTATGTGAGAATCATACAACGTAACACCTATATCCTATATCAATTTTATATCATTGATTAAGGGATCATAGACATAACTATCACTATTGAGTTGTTCTGATCTAGATATAAGCATAGAAAACATAATATGTTTTGACTTCATGCATAACTACATTGGAAAGTTATAATTTACCAACATAATAGGCCATGCACTATTAATATAACTTTATACACCAAAAAGGAGTTATTTTGTATATATATCACACAATATGGAAGTTTCTCCAATATTTTCAAAATTTAAGATACTCATAATGAATTTAATTACACTGAGGAGCATCCATTGGGTGACGTAGTTTCCCATATTCAATTCTTGTATCTGCATTCCATGTCAATTGTATTGTAGTTTCCAAACATATATATAGTTTTCTAAACCTTAGAATGATAGGAATGTACTATAAAAGTTTTGATGAACATGATTCAGCTTTCTTGTATCGATTCACACCACACTTAGAGAATTTTATGAGAAATTCATGGTCCTTGAAAAACCATATACATTCATTTGGAAAGGAATATGTTTTTTAGAGATCATTCCCATTTAACATTGAATTCAATTAGTATCATATGTTTGATACGGAAGCACATTTACTTTTAGTGGAATATAATTCAAGAGACTAAGTAGTTCTATAAAGATGGTGTCACTTCATCTGCTGAAAGCTTTCAAATTATATAACTTCAATACAATTAAAAAAATTACATTTTGTAAACCTGGTATACAATGGAATAATTTCCTAGAAATTTAACTTCTCAAACATATTTGTAAAGTCATGAAGGTTATCCTAAAATATCAATTTAATTTCTTCCATATGATCATTATTATCATTTACAGTATTATTCTTATCAAATGTTCTGTAAATCACAGTATCAACCCAGTCGGTATATACATTCATTTTTCCTTGTGATTGGTCCAAAATTTATATCTCTGAACTATTCTATGAAAAATTTAATTTTCTTCCAACTCTTACATATGAATTCATCTTGAATAACAACAATTTAAACCCAGAAAAAGGATTTTATAAGGGTTGTATGCATGCTCTATTAAAAAATTAATGAACTCTATAACTCCATCCAAATACTCCTTTGACATACGATTAACATCCATCCATTGTTGATTCATATCTATCTTATTAGGTTCAAAAATATTAATTTTTTATAAAAAATAAACAAATACACATAAGGTATTCATAATCAAAGGATAAATTTATATATATTTCTAAGTAATTTGATTATTTTTATAATAAAAATGTCATATTCACTTTCGACACTCAAAGAATCAATAAAAACAAAATGTGTAATGACAAAAAGGATAGAATTTTTTATGTGTCTATATCTTAATAAACCTTCAGTGACCTAAACATTGGATAGATCAAGTGAAATATTCAATTGTCTTTTATGTTCACTCATATTATTTATTTTGGGAATTTATGCATTTAGTGGAAGAATTGGTTTTGTTTTATTTTCTAAACAATTTAATTGATTTTTTATCTTTAATTAATTTTTTTTATCATGTTTTATTAAAATGTTATTGCATGATCAATGTTATATTAAAATATTAAAACTAAATTATAATGGATTCAATTATTAATCAACTATTTAAATTTATCAACAATAAATTGAGGTTGTGTGCATAGGTATTATTCCATTGAAATATTCTTATGAATGATAGTTGATTACATAATCAATCTTGATAAAATAAAGATAATTTTTGTTTTGATTGTGCCATTTAATCTATTTTATTATAACCATATTGGTGTTTAGTTCATAATTATGGACTAATTACTAAAAATTTATTATTTAAAGAAAAAATTTGGATAATTGAGAAGTGGGGCCTCATAACTTAACCAGGTTTAAAAATAACCCTTTTGAATTGCATCATAAATCTATTTTCAATAAATCTAATTCTATTAATTTTTAATCAATTTATGTTTTAAGTGACAAAGAACTGAATTATCAATATCCTTTAGAGAAAAATATATTTCATTCTTAAGTAAAAAAATTTGATTGAGGTTTAGTGATAAAATCCCCACTATTAGATTTGCAACATTATCAGGGATTACCTAGAAGTTCACTATTTTTCATATATTGATTCAAATATTTTTTAAAATCCATCTTATTTCTTTCAATTTATAATTAAAAACTATTTTTATTTATATCTAAAATCATACTCCAAAACACCCTCACACTGATTTGGAGAAGTTTGACCTCGGAATTAATATTAATTTTCATAATAGAGTCAAAAAATATGGGAGAGATAGATTCTAAGATATCAGTGGAGTTTTTTACACTATGATTGGTGAGATTTTAGTAAAAGAAAATAAATTAAATGAAATTATTATGATTTCTCCCAATATGTTCAGATTAATGATTTAGTAAAAAATAAATGAGTTGAATTTTTCTTCAAGTTTTTTGGTTAAAATTTGAAAAAATAAAAGCAAATAAATGTTTTATAAATATGAAAAAAATAACCTTATTAAAAAATAGTGTTTTGATGTTCTATTATTCAAAATTTAAAAAAAAATAATTTTAAATTTCTCCTCTGATTTTTAAATCATGACCATTATATTGAGATTTATTTTCAAAATATATATCAGTGATAGTATTTTTTATTTTTTATATTATAGTCAATTATATTATATGTATATATATTCCTTTAATTTAATTATATAATAGTTGGAGATGGATAATATAGTAATATTGAAAAATTGTTTAATCCTCTTATTATTTATGTCCAAATCATACCATTTTTTGTATGATTTAAAAATTTCCATTGAAGGGAAATGGATTTCTCTTCATCTCTTCCATAAGGTCATTTATTTTCTATTTTGAAACCTGTTAAGCACTAGAAATAAATTAACTACCTCAATATCATTTCTTTTCCTCTCAAACCACTCCTATAAAATAAACCCTTAAGGCCAAAGTTTAAGAAGATAAACTATAAAAATCCACTACCAGACCTGAATAATTAAAAACACAAAAACTTGAGTATACAATCCCTTTAGAAATCATGAAAAAACAAAGAAACGTGAAGGAATTACCTGCATCAAACCTTAATAATTGAAAACCTCATGGTCTCAATCATTTAGGATAGGTAAGGAGACTACATTCGGGGAATGGGGATGATATGGTACATGGGTAAAGAAGAAATAAAAATGGTCAAACAATGTAAGATCAACTAAAGAGATGTAGAAAAAATCACATACCTTTATTTTTGAGAGGATTAATTCATCGGAGGAGTTTAACTGAGAGGGGTAGTAGAGGTCGAGTTCCATGAGATCTTAAACGACATGAATAAGTGGGGTTTTGTTTGGGTTGAATTTAAAATATCAGAAAGAGTTTTATTTTTGATTTCCAAAAAAGTGATAATAAAAGCTGGATTTTATCGGCATAAAATAATTAGTACTGAAAAAACCAATATTTATAAATTCTTTTTTAAGCGCTGATAAAAACTATTTAAAATAAAAAAATAAAAAATATTAAAACAAATATATATTAAGAACGAATAAATTACAAAAAAATTAAAATTAATAATTAACAGTATTAATGGATGAATAATATTAAATACATGAATATTGAAAATGAGTTAAATTGAATAATTAAAAATGAATAGACTTCAAAAGTAATAAAAAATGGATAAGTTTTTTTAATTATATAAATTATTTGAAAAAATAAAAAATGAATATATATCAAAATGAATATGAATACATAATAAATATGTAAATTGCAGCCATATTAAAAATAATAAATGTTAATGAATAAATATGTATAGATAAATATTAAAAATGAATAAATTAAAAAAAATATTAAATGAATAAATTATAAAATAAAGTAAAAAATAATTAACACTATAAGTGAATAAAAATGTTAAATGAATGAATGTTAAAATAATGAAATTTAATAATTAAAAAATCAATATATTGAATAAAATAAAAAGATGAATAAGTGTTATTAATTATATATATATATATATATTAGATTTTGGGGGGTATAATTACAACCAAGCACACACACATCACATTCTCTGGATGAAAGGGTTGGTCATAGATCCCCAGGGATAACCCACCTATCAAACCCAATTTATTAATATATATTAAAGAACCATAGACCCTATTATATGTAGAATCTCAAAGACTCACTTCATCGGGCACAAATCTCCCACAACACCTCCTACACGATGATCGATAGTAGAGACCATCACATCCACCATTTTTCAGATGTCATCACCTCCTCTATCAACATCTTCGACCTTCATGCAACATGATTAGTGGAGTATTTTCGTACCCGCAATGACCACCTACCATGCTATCAATGCAGGTCGTCATTTCTTGTTTCCGATGAGTCCAGAAAAAATTAAATGAATAAATTATAAAAAATAGTAAAAGGTACTTAACATTATTAATGAATAAATAATATTAAAAATGAGTGATATTTAATTAAGAAATGAATAGATCAAAAGTATATTAAAAGAAATAATATGAGTTGTTAATTATATAAATTTATAAAAAAATAAAAATGTATACATATAAATACATATGTTAATTTTGATTATTGGAACTATATTATAGATATAAAATGTTTATCAATAAATATGTATAAATATATATTAAAATGAGTAAAATTATAAAAATATTAAACAAATAAAAAATTAAAATGAATAAATTAAAATAATATTAAAATACTTATTAATGAAATAAATAAATAAAAACAAATAATTTTAAAAATATATATAATAAAATGTAATAAATAGTATATATATATATATATATTAAATAAAAATATAAAAAATGATTAAAATTTAATTATTAAATGCATCATATATTAAATATTAAATATTAATAAATAAAAAACTAAAATGATAATGTTAATAATTTATTATTAGTGAATGTTTGACTCTATAAATTTTAATTGATTTTGTATATATAGGGTGAAATTATTATATGAAATATTTAGTGTAAATACATATTTAGTCAATATTTTTTAATTGATAATTAAATATTTAATATTTGATATATGTGTCAAATTAAAAAACAAATGTAATTGATATAAGAAAATTTTATTAGTTGTATATTACTATTAATTAGTCACTATTTTTAATAAATATTAAATTTCAATTAAATTATAAACCATTTTTCACTAATTATATGACATATTATGTTTAAATATATATTTAGTATATATAAATCATATTTAGTAAAATTATATATATATATATATATATGTGTATTTTTTTGATTTCATTTTTAATATTGTATAATTTTTTGTAATTATTTTATATGCCACTTTTCACTAAATATCATATATATCAATTTTAAATGTATATTTAGTCTTATATGAATCATATTTAATAAAATATATTCTATTTATTTCAATATAAATATTTTATATACCAATATATGATTTTTAATGATATAATTTTTTATATTAAATGCACCCTTTTTCATCACTTGTTAGCATTGATAAATGATGACTTTTATCAGTGCTAAAAATGGTCACAAAGGCTCCCTTCTATCAGTTCTAGAAAAACATTGATAAAGGAGGTGCCTTTATAAATGATTTTTTAGCATTGATATAGTTCATCATTCATGAGAACTTTTAGCTAGTGTTGATAAAGGGTATCACTGATTATCATGGGTTATATGTAATATATTGTTAGGAGTCTTTTACAACACATGTTATGTGATGTAATAAATATATGACAACAAGAATCATATTTTGTTAATCACAAAAAGGGTGTGTTCAGGTACTTTTAACAACATGAAATTTTTGTTGTTAAAATTCAATTCTATTATAATGTAAGTATATTTAAAGCATAAATATATCATTTTCATCCCTACTGATGACTATGAGTGCATCATTTGGTGGATTTCGAATAGGGGGTGGTGGTTTGTAAGGCTAAAATGAATGTTTTGTTGAATTTCATTTGAATCAAAAGATTGGAAGGAACAAAAATGTAATCAGGTTCACATCAATGTATTTCCCTAATTTTCACCTAGAAACCTACTCTTTGTATACATTTTATAAGCAATGCATAGAAGGTTACATCTGAAGGTGAGTTTTTTTG
Source organism: Viscum album (assembly GCA_963277665.1). NCBI lineage: Eukaryota > Viridiplantae > Streptophyta > Magnoliopsida > Santalales > Viscaceae > Viscum > Viscum album. The sequence goes on from OY728122.1 coordinate 1,716,073,312, forward strand.
TAGCAAACAAAATCATGAAGATGCAGACCATTGGAGGTGATCATAATAAAATTATAGTGAAAATACAAGTATTTATTTCTTCAACTTGTAATTTTAAAGAAAAGTACACATCATGACCTATTTATATAGATACAATCACACACCAAAAAATAATCAAAAATAGAGGAAAAATTAAATACCATATATTTTTACAGAAGGCACCCCCCAGGAATTAAACACAAAACACATTGATGAGGTATTCCTTGAAATTATCCAGCCTCTATCAGAATAGTTAAGGTTGATGTCATCGAAGAAAACTAGTTTATACTTCCAACATATCCTCTTAAATTAATTATCCAGATGACCTTTGAATTTTCATCATATCTAGTGGCTGACCAATAGAGGCAATGACTTCACCATATTCAATGTCTTCCTTTTTCATATAGCCTTTAGTTTCTTTAATGGGATTGATTTCCTCATCTATCACTTTCTTCCATATTTAATCAGTTTTAGCTTCCTCGAAACTAACTAGATTATAATTTTCTAAAAGACAATACACATTTACATACTCCTCTATTGGTCATGTTTTCCCATATATATCTGCAAGGCTTAAAATTTTTTTGGGATATATATATATATATATATAAGAAAGTTCTTATTCAATGTCTTTGAATATAGAATTATGTGTTGATGGAAAAAATGGTTATTTAGTTCCTCATTCCTACAATGGTAATTCTCCCTCTATTTCTTCATATTGTAGAGTGAGTCATACCTCTATTTAATCGTCATCTTTATTCCATTTTCATGTCTCATTTTCAAAAAATATAACATCTTTGCAGAATATAATCTTCTTGGTGATGGTATTATACATGAAATATCTTATTTACTAGTCTCTGTATCCCATAAGGACACAGGTCACTCCTATTTCCTCAAGCATTGTTTATTTTTCCTTTAGGATCCTAACATGAGAAATATAACTAAAAAATTTAATATAGATTGCACTTGGCTTGTGAGTAATCCATGCTTCATGTGGAATATTGGATTCATTATTTTTAGTTGGGAATCTATTGAGAAGATACACCATCCTTGAGGCCATTTCAGCCCAGAAAGTCACAGGAACTCCATTTTCTGTCAACATGCTTCTTTCCAAGTTGATAATGGTGTGATTCTTCCTTTTAGATACTCAATTGAGTTGGGTTATGTAAGACGACGTTAGATGGTTCTTAATTCCATGATACTTGTGATAATCATGAAAAATATCATAGGTATACTCTCCACCTTGATCAGATTGAAAATTTTATATGTGATGGTTGTTTTTATTTTCCACATAACATTGAATTCTTTGAATATTCCAAACATATTTTGATTCATCTTGATAAAATATATCCATATTTTCTTATTTCTATCATTTTTTCTGTGTGATCACCTCCAGTGTGATGGTTCTGGGCATAGTGGAATCGCGCAGAGGTTTGAGATATATTAAAATTTCTTTAATAATAATTTCCTGAAACCAAGAGTGAGGATCTTACACATCAAATTTATAATTAATTTATTTAATATTTTACGAAAAAAATACCTGAGTTTAGGTACTTTCTTATTTGGTGAATTTTGATCATCTAAAAAGTACCTTTTAGATTAACTTGATTTCACTATGAGGATCCAGGTATAGAATCCCTCTAGCAGTGATCCACACATGCACTTATGATCTCTGAGGAACACCACTCAGTCTCCAGGTGGTAGCATAGTGAGTCAAATGCCTTGTGTTGTTCTTTCTTGATCACTCATTCTTAGATCTTGAAGAAATGTCTCTTTCAGTTATTTTTCTTGAGAGAGAGATAGAGAGGGAGGTGTTTATAGAGAATTCATTGTGTACAGAAATTCTCTATTCCTAAATTTTGGATTCTCAGCCGAATATACATAGTCTTATACTTATAGAGTTGTGATTTACATTAAAATATTATTTAATTTCATACCAGACATTAAATAACATTTATTATCTTTAATAAATCCCATAAAATATAATAATAATTATATTATTATTATTTTGTAGTTTTCACCAACTTTTGAAATAAAAAATATTATGTAAAAGTCATGTTAGTTAATATTTGTCACCGGATATGGTCTTGGTCTGTTCGAACTCCTCGAGAATTTATCGAACATCCAAAAAGTATTTTAGTTATAAATAAATATTTTATTCCCAATCTAGTGAATAAATATTTATTCAAATATTCAATAAATAAAATAAATAATTTATTCACAAGCAAGAGAGTAAATATTTGTTTAATTTATGTGATAAATATAACTTGAATAAAATTATTCCTTACACTTGAGAATAATATTTATTCCATTAATTAAACTCAAATAAAATTTAATTGAGATCAATAAAAACACTTAGTTTGTTTCCCTCTAGGATTCAATCTTGTTGGCATTAGGTAGTCTTTCCTAAATTCCAAGATTACTATCTAGAAATAGGTCAAGGAACCCAAGAGAAAAGCTTAATTTTGTAATGTTGAAAACCAAATATGAACAGTCATTATGTAATATAATCTCTTTATCACAATATCTTATCAAGAAGGTTTTACATCCATGTCACCAACCAATATGATTGATATTTCTTTCTTTTACTGGCTGAAATAAACACGTCGTTACACCATGTCCATAGAATTTAATGATATAGTTTTATTCCAATCAAAGGGCCAAGATATTAGCTTCTATAAATATGGATGAGAAAAATACTTCCTCATCTTATTCATTAATAAAATTTCACTCTTGATGTAACCAAAGTGTCCAACTTCACCATGAAATATTATCGTTATGGTTTATAAAATACCTCTAAGTATGCGAGTTGTAACATATATTAATAATAATAATAAAGCCTTAGTAAAATCACACACACTCATCGATAGGAATATCTAATCACACCAAAATATGTAGAATTTCTACTGGTGGGTTTGTTCTCATAATCTTTCATATTATAGATTACCAAGTGTGAACTTCATGAGAAGAATAATCATCTTCTTATGAGTACTCGCACCTGATGGTCTATGTACTATGTGTCCCATCATAGTACATTATCCAAACGCATAAAATTATTTGAGAATATCATTAGAGTACATCAAGGTTATCATCATAGAGGGGAACTGCTATGACCTTTTCTATGAAACGTATACTCTAGGATATTATAAAATTAGATTCATGCAAAAAAATAAACTATATATAATAATAAGTTTTATTAATATTCAATACATTGAATATACATGTAATAAAAGTACAAATAGTTTTTCCTATGACACCAACTCTAACAAACTACCACTTGGACTAGATCCAACTACCTATGACCTTCAATCCACTAGACCTCACATGATAGTCATGTTTCTGCTGATTCAAGAATTTAGTCAAGGGGCCCTCCATATTGTATTTCATGGAAATACTACTCACTACAACTTCACCACTCTGAGAAAAATCCATCAAGATATGATACTTCAAAATAATGTGCTTCATCTATTGATTTGACCATGTAACTTTTTCAATATCCACCATTGTAGTATTATCACAATAGAGTGTGATAGGATCTCTACTACTAGATACCACATCAAGTTCATGGACTAATTTGTGGTTCCATACCACTTTTTAGCTATATAAAAAGTCATAATATACTTAGAATCTACTATAAAATCTACAAAACACAACCTTCTTTGAGTTCTTCTAGCTCACAACACCTCTATTAAAAAGGAATATATATTCCATTTGTGCACAAGATCCTCAATCCGGTTGGTGATAACTCAACAAGTGCATCTAAGAGACCCGAGATCAAATTTGGGAGGAGATATATTTTCGGGTATTATAGTAGTATTGTAGAAGGAATTGTATCAAGTACTATAGAAGATATTATTTAGTACTATAGTAGCTAGAACAATTCATATTTTTGGGATTTTGAGCCACTGGTTTGGTCCTAAGATCCTTCAAGGCCTTCGAGCCACCCAAGGCCTTCAGGCCAGTATGGATCTTAGGCCACCTTAAGGCCTTCAGGATACCTCAAGGCCTTCATGACACATGTAATTGTGATTAAATAGACTGATCAAACTCTATAATGAGTAGGATCCAAATGAGGATTTAGAGAAAGGTACATTCACCAAGGTAGAGATAACATAATTTGAATAATTAAAGGGTACGGAAATTATCATTAGGACTATCTTGTGCATGCATAGGAATCCTAGTCGAACAGTCATGTGATGGTGGAGAGCTGACATCATGATGTAGATGCTAGGTAAGAGTAGTTCCAAGTAGTTATAGTATGGAATATTTCCTCTAAAAACCTTATGTTCATGTAACTCCATGAAGCCTATGGGTAATTTAAGGGTTCACCTTCAACCCTTAAATGGTGGATTATAAAAAATAAATAAAAATAAAAAGGACTATGGGCCATTCGGAGCAATATTTATCCCATTTTTGACTTCATTTCATCTTTATTAGTTTGGAAACTTGAATTCTCATATCCTCTGATAAATATTTCCACATATCCTCCATAAACAAGGAACATAACCGTAATACAAATTAGATAATTAAGGATTGTCTTGAATACTATATAAGGGAACTCACCTAGTTTAGCTTTCTATCTTCTTACCACACATAATGTGTAGGTGACATCTAGCCTAGTACATATCATATCAAACATAACTGGACAGATTGTTGATGCCTATGGATTATTTATCATTATATTTCTTTCCACATGTGTTTGAGGACGTTTTTTACAAGAAATATGAATTCCATGTCATTTTGGAAACAATCCCATATTCTATTCTTCTATACTGAATCTCTTCAATATCTTTTCAACATATGTACTTTGACATATGCTAAAAAACCTCTTGGATATATCATGATGGATCTTGATCCCATGAATATATGCTACCTCATCCAAGTCCTTCATAGAGAAGAATTTATTCAACAATTCCATAACAGAATTTAAGACTGGTATTTCATTTCCAATGAGTAATATTTCATCAACATATACTATTAATAAAATGAATAAACTCACACTAAATCTTTTATAGAGACAAAACTCACATTCTTTCTTCATGAAACAAAATTCCATTACAGCATCATCAAAATGAATGTTCCATGACCTGGATGCTTTCCTAAATACAAAAAATAATCTTTGAAACTTACATACCTTTTTGGAATCCTTTGGAGTCACAAACCATTCAGGTTGTGTCATATTGAAATATTTCTAAAGGTTCTCATTAAGGAAGGCTATTTTGATATCCCTTTTCCAAATATCATAATCATGGGAAACTGTAATGGAAAGTAGAATGTCGATTGATTTTGAAATTACAAACTTTGAAAAGTTTTTATCATAGTTAATTACTTGATGATGTTTAAACCCTCTCGTAACCAATAACTACTTATAGGGATAGACTTTTCCTCCCATGTCCATTTTCTTCTTGAATACTCTTTTTCAACCAACTGTATTTACATCTACTGGAAGGGTCTACCAAAAATCCAGACCTGGTTTTGGTACATGAAATCCATTTCCAAAATCATCGATTCTTTCCTCATGAAAACATCTTTTCCACTTACTAATTCCTTGTTGGTTAGATGATCATTATTATCAAATAATAATAACTCACCATCCTTAGTGACTAGAAAATTATATCATTCTAGATCTCTAACCTCTCTAGTACTCCTATGTAATAATTGTGTCTCTGAAAAAATTTCTTATTCAATGAGGCTTTGTAGAATTTTTTCTTATACCAACTCTTATATATCTTGAGCCTAGAATTCTTGGAAGTCTATCTCACTCCCACTATCTATTTTAGTGAAAATATCCTACTCAATAAACATGGGACATATTTCAACCAAAAACTTTTTTTCAAAGGATTTTATAGGTAGTAAACCATTGTTTCTTTAGGATGTCCTATAAATATACAATTTGTTCCTAGAGGTGAAATATTGTTACTTGAAGAGGCCTTAACAAATTATTTTCAACTTCACACATGTATGTAAGAAAACATGAGTTTCTTTCTATTCCAAAATTGGTATGGTATACCACATGTTTCTTTAGTTGGAACTCATTTTAGTACATATGTTGTAGTTTTTAATTCATATACCCAAAAGGATAATGGAATATTCACATGACACATCATTGATCTTACCATATCCAAGAAGGTGTGGTTCCTCAATTTTCTTACGCCATTCCAATGATGCATCTAAGGAGGAGTGAGTTGAGATAAAATCTCTAACTCCCATATATAATCAATGAAGTATTGATTAAGATATTCTCTACCATGATCTAACAAATGTTTCTTAATATTCTAACCAAGATGCTTCTAAACTTCATTCATGTATTCCTTGAATTTTTCAAATGAATTTGACTTATACATCATTAAGTATAAATATCCATATCTACTAAAATGACCAGTAAAAGTTATGAAGTATGAGTTCTGACACCTTGTTTCAACAGGAAATGATCCACACACATCGGTATGAACTAATTCAAGAACCTACTTATCAATTTCACCTTTCCTACTAAATTGGGATTTAGTCATTTTTCCTTTTAAACGTGCAAGGAATAAACAAAGTGGTTTTTGTTCAAAAGAATCTAAATATCCATCTTGATGTAATTTAGTTAATCACTTTTCATTTACATGACCTAGATGATGATTCCAAAGCTGGGTGTGGTATGAGTCATGTGAAGTAACTTCATTATCTATTGTCATTATTTGGGTTTCGTAATCCAATACATAAATACCGTTATTTAAAAGTTCCCTACCATAACAAATACTAACTTTATAAAATAAGAATCAATTATTCCCAAATTTGAAAATAAATCCATTTGTATCAAGTCTGGATAAAAAATGATGTTTTGGTAAATGAAGGCACATAATAACAACCCTTTAAAACCATGATCCTTCTAGTCATAAATGTGAGGTGGTATTCCCCAATTTCTATAGAAAACATTTTAGCTTCGTTGGATTCTCTAAGATCTACCTCTCCTTGGTCAATATTTTTGAATCTATTTGGTTCTTGTATTTGAATAAATATGTGAGAACCAAAAGCTATATCTAATACCCAATTTATAGAAATATAAAAAAATTCTTGTTAACAAAATCACCTAAAAGCTTCCACTAGATTCTTTTGAAGGGTTCAGTTTTTCTTCCAGTGGTTGTTCTTGCCACAAGTGAAACATACATCATTATATTTCCCTACTTACCTCTTGATCTTCCTCTTATTGTGAGGGCATGAAGAAGGTTTGGGATTAAATATATTCTCTTTACCTTTTTGTTTTTTCACCATAAGGACATAAGGTTTTTCATGCTACTTATAATTATCTACATGGATAAGAATAGTAAGAAGAAATGGTAGAGAATTGGAAATGTTGTTCATATTAAAATTCACAACAAAACTAGAGAATATTTGTGGGAGTGATGCCTGAATGAGGTCGTTTCCCAATTCTTTAGGGATTTTAAACCCTAGAACTTCTAATATCTCAATGTATCCATTTATCTTGACTATATGAGGCCCATATGGGGCACCCTCTCCAAGATTTCTATGAAATAGAACCATGGAAATCTCAAATTTTTCTTCTCTAGATCTCTATGAGTAAAGACCATGAAGTTTATCCAGCATGTTATACACATCAATGTTTTCGTGAGACATCATTAGTGTTGGTAAAAGTTGGACACTCAATAAGGGGTTAATTGAGTTACTATCAAAATTTCTATTAAAATTATTTATTTTAAGGTCCCCCAATTTAAAATTAAATAGGCCAATTAATCAAAGTAACGGATTTGTAAAAGATTTTCTTGTTTGAAAGATTTATCAAAGATTGATAAATTCTAAGTTATAGCAATTTATAAAGTTACTTAATCTTTGAAATAAGTATATTAAAAAAATTCTATAACAAACACTATATAATATTAACTATCAAAGAAAAGAAATGTTTTCTAGTTTTAATAATCAAAAATATATTGAAGAATAGAACTTGAACACAGCAGATAAAGAAATATGTTCAGTCTCAAGGAGAGACTTAGTCCTCTTCACTTGGTGATCACCTACCACCAAGAAAAATATATATATTAAAAATATTCATCTACATCCTAGATCGGGTTTTACAACAGCATAAAAATCTATCCAGGTCTAACGGGACCTCTACCATAGTTTTACATGGTAAAAAAATATTAACAAGTCACATAGAGACCTCTTCCACATTTATGCGTGGGAAAAAAATATAACCAGGTCACAAAGAGACCTCTTCCACAGTTATACATGGGAGTAAAATGTTGTAAGAGAGTAGTAGAAACTGGATATCTTGTATCTTTGAGATTAGCATAGAAGATAGTGTGTATTTTTAATATAGATACACACATTGATCAAAGGAATAATAAAACAATACATAATAGAGTATAATATAATAATAAGGTATTAGGAATTCTCTGAGATTTTTTCTATGTAGTTATGGACTCTTTGAATGTAGAAGATTTGAAGGTTGGGTCCTCTTCAATAAATAGACTCAGAAGCATAGTGTTTTGAGTTCTATGTTCTGGTTTTTAGTTCAATGATATGTTCTTCATAGCTCTTCTTCTTCTTTGAGTTGATACTGCTACAAGGATGTTTAAAGGATAGTTCATATAATGTTATTATTTTACTCACACCAAGATGGATTATATTGGATCTTCTACATGTTCTAGTGTGTGACGCTCTCACTTCTTCTTTAGATCATGCACCATAATATATTAATCCTTCGATGTTTGTGTTTTGGATGAAAAGAAGCATGATTTCCACACCTCGTACCTCATAATATCTACTGAAATTTCTATAAAATATAATTAATAATATAAGTATCATTAAATATCTTAAATATTACCGTTAAAATAATTTTAAATTTAATTTAAATAAGGAAGGAATGGATAAGTATGGAATAGTGTCACAGTCAATGGTGACATAGGAACGATTTCATAGGAATGGTGCATAGGAATGGTGAATCATGAGTTGTAGCGTAATTAGTGGTGACTCGTAATTTTCTTCTAAGCAGTGCCTCCAGACTTTTGTCTCATACATTGCGAAAATTTTGAATCGGTTATGTGATGCAACGGTGTTGTGGAAATGGTGTCAAGTCCTTTTTGAGAAACGGTGTCACTAGAAATAGTTCCATTAAAATAGTGCCAGGTCCATTGTGAGTTTTAAAATTGGTAGCATAATGCAACAGTGTCATTGAAATAGTTTCTAGTCCTTTTTCGATTTTCACACTAAACTTTGAGACCGTTTGGTCATAGAAATTGTGACTGTGAGTGCACCATAATAATGACTCATACTTTACCAAATATATTAAATCTTTATTAAGAATTAATACTCACAGAATGTATTAATATTAATAATGAGAATAATTAAACATTATATAACAATAATAAACATTATTTACAAGAGTTATACATGATTTTTTAGCAATAAAACAAGAGGAGTCCAATAATACCTCCCTTTTTGATACTCACAAATCATGTCATTTACAGGTAATACATTTTAGAAAGGAATAAATATTTTTCTAGACATATAAACCAAATTATATGAGATTAAGACATTAAATCAAGGAATTCCATTATAGTATTAGAGTATATATGTAAAAATTGCATAAATACTAGTTATTCTCCCCATTTTGTGATTATCAAAAATAAAGTAAGAAAAATAAAAACAAACACTTTATAAAATAAATAATTGAAGAAAAAAGATAGTAAATTTCATTGAATATACTGAAAGAGTATAGTACAATAATAAAAATAAAATGCATTATAGCCCTATCAAAAATCATCCTTCACTTCTCTTTATATTATATAGCCTTCCCTTTATCCTTGTCATAGACGGGAGGAGGAGGTGAGTCATGTGCAGAAGTAGGATAGTTGGTTGGCAAAGAGCTAGAAGATAGAGGAACACCTTCAATAATAGAAGGGGGAAAGTCTTGGTCTAGATGAAGAATGAGTTAAGGTTTTCTTAGTGATGATAGGTTTGATCTGGATCAGAGTCTAAGCAGGGATCATGGTAACTAGATCAAAGAAGTTAGAGGAAGAAGCAGTGGTAGAAGAAAGCAATCCAGGTCTGAGCAGAGCAGCTGTAGGCAGAACTAGAGTTGTGCTTTGAACATACAAATAAGGATTCAATAGGTTGATGAAATCCTTGATGATTTCACCACAATACTCCATATCCTTCTCAAAATCATCCTTATTTTCCATAAAACCCTCAATAGTATGAGTAAAATTCTTCAACTGCTTGAATTTATCCTTGATAGCTAGAGTCACTAGAGGTATATTCAAATTCTCCACTAGATATTTGAAATGAATTGTCATCTATTGCTTGGTATAAATATTTTTGAAATAGTAATCCACCTTCTTTGACATCTCTTCTTGAGCATCAGTAGTAGTCTTGGAGTAAAGTATGACCATATCATGAATAGTCTTATTTTACTTTTCAATATTTCATAATCTTTCTGTACTTAGACCACCAACCAAAGTATTAATCTCCCCTATAATTATTGATTTAATCAAGTCACTATCCAATGTTTTAGAGGTTTGAGTATAAGCATAAAGAGTTTAAGTAGCTAATTAGAGAGCATTAATCCTTTTTACAATAGTTTCTAGATATCCTTTATACTCATCTTTTAGTTGATTTATTACAGCCACAAGTCCATGCATTTCATTTTATACTTTGGTGGTGTTCTTGAAAACTTCTTCGAAAACTAAAATCAAATTAGGTTGAATCTGATATACCACCTTTTTTTATATAATTTTAGCATCATCCTCACATAGACTATCAATATAAACTAGAGCAGGAGAAGATTTCAAATCATTCCTCATCTCCTCAACCAAATATCATAAGGATTTTACTTCATCATTCAACTATATATTTTCAATCCTAGCTTCCTGAATCTCATGAAGAATTTTGGGTTTATTTTTCTATATTAAATTTTATAGAAGATTTCTAGCATCCCTTTCACTAAGGTTAGTCCTAGGAGTAGGTTGTGACTTCATAAGCTTGCTAAAACTAGATAAGAGATTATCTTCTAAAGATTTTAGATCATCATGGCTTACAAAACTGAGGTTTGATTGAGCAGGTTTAGGAACAAATGTAGGTTCTGGCTTCTTAGAAGATATCACTTATTTATGTGTGGTTGGTTTGAGTTGAAACTCAGTTGAGAGGTCCATTTCATTCACTAAGGACTTGCAAAAATCATCAATATCGAAGTAGTTGGGAAACTTGTACCAGTCATCCACCGAACTTGAATCAATAGTATTTGGAACTTCAATCCTTTCCAAAATAGTTTTCCTCTACCCCTTAACCAATTCTACACCTTTAGGGAGAACAGACTCAATTTCATAAACTATTTCCAAATCTTCTATTATCTTTCGGTACCTCTCAGCCTCATCCACACTTCTTTCTAACTGAAAATATATTTTCATCCTTACCTTAGCAGGTAAAATGACTTCACTTTCTATAGATTCTTCTTCTATTTATTGTCCATTAGAAACATGTGATCCCATTGTTTCTTCACCTTTATTTTAATATTTACCCTTGGCTATATTTTCTTCACTTTAATCTTAACCACCATTAGAGAGAGGATAATCTATATAGGGAATATCCTAAGATGCTTCAGGAGATTCATGAGGAGACTCTTAAGTCCTTTTAGAAATATTTGGATCACTGACTTCAGAAAAAACTCCATCTTCAGCTCTAGGAACATCAACTTCCTTTCATTCATCTGAATATTCCACAAACTCATATAGTTCCAAACCAGGATAAGTGATATCCTTAGGTCTTGAAGGGTGCTCAATAAGATTGAAATACTCATACAACCTTTCATTATCTTCAAACCATAACCTCTTCCATGGATTCCAACTAATTTTCATTTTCCTACATATATCATTGAATAGAAAAAACATATAATACTCAACAACGTATTCTTTCTTCCCTACCAAACCCTTGGCTTGAAGAATAGAAAAAATTAATATTGAATAGAATAAGGAGGTTTACTTCGAAGTTTTCTTTATCATATCACACGTGTGAAGAAGAAGGTACTTGAAAAGATTTATCTTGTGACCATTATTCAAGAGATGAAACAAGAATATATCTTGATATTTTAGAGTATCAAAGTCACCTTTCCTTTTAAATATTAGGTGTTGAATAAATTTGAACTGCAATCTTATCTCTCCATCTAATTCAGTAGTTATAGGCCTTCTCTTTTCCATCTCTAGTCAATTCACCCAAATCCCCTTCTAGGATAATTATGTCACTTGGAGGTGGAGGGTTTCTTTGAAGATATTAAAAGATAACTTCATGAGTCACTCCTAAACAAACAGAACACAACCTTGAATACAAATAATATCTTTGTCCATTTACCCAACTCCTAACCACAAATCCGCCCATTTTAATGAATGAAAACTGGACATTAAACAGAACTCAAAAACTAGTTTGGGTATATGGGTCTCTTACCTTTTGTATACCATTCTAACCATCCATGTTCTTGGAAAACACGAAGAACAAGTTACTTACACAAGAAAATTCATTTTTCATGCACTTTATGTTCTAGCATGACTACACAATCTGTAAGACCAGGGTTTAGTGGTTCCTTAGGCTTTGTGATCAGAGCTAATTTTAATTTCTTTGATTACTTTTGATTCTTTGGATTCAAGGATGATGGATGCTTCATCCATGGAATTTCATACATAAAGAGAGTTTTTTAAGGTGAGAAAGGAGTTCTAGATAGAAGGGTTTCAGTTTGGGGTATAGAGAGCACGAGTAAGGAGATAAGTGGAGTGATGAGTTTTTATCATTTAGGTATTTAAAGAGTTTTCAATTAAAAATAATAATATAAAAGTGAAATAACATAATTAAAATAACGATGTGGGAAGAGATTAATAAATATAGAAAGCTAATTCATAATGGCGAGAACGAAATGTGTAGTTAAGGTGGCATCATAACGGTGTAACTCTAATTGGTGAGACAAAAAATGGTGAGATAGTAAACTGTGAGACAGTAAATGATCACTCAAGGATGATCATTACAAATTCATGTATGATGTATCTCATTATTTCGGAATTTAAAATCTTAGTAAAAATATTAGAAAGTAGATGTTCTGTGTCGATGAATTCTAAAGTAATATCACCTTTTTTATATTGATCTCTCAAAAAGTGATGTCTTAAATCAATATGTTTGGTTCTTGAATTTGAAACTAGATTTTTAGACATGTTTATAGAACTTGTTTTATCACAGTTTATATAGAAATGTCTAAATTTATATCCATAATCTAGAAAAGAGTGCTTCGTCCACAAAATCGGGGCACAAAAACTACTAGGAGTTATGTATTCAGATTCAGTTCTGGATAATGAAATAGAATTTTTATTTTTACTATACCATGATACTAGTGACTTTCCCAAAAAGTGGAATTTTCTAAAGGATCTTTTTATATATAACTAGAAACCACAAAAAATCAGCATCAGAATAACTAAGTCAAATGATTGTCCTCTATGATAGAACATGCCTAAGTTGGTAGTATGTTTGAGGTACTTGAAAATTATTTTAACAGTAATAAGATGTGACTCTTTAGGATTTTCTTGAAAATGAGCACACATACACACACTAAAAGGATTTATGTTCAAACTTTTTTTTAAGATAATCTCTATTTTGAGTTCCTTTGACTATGTCTATAACTAAATCATCTAAAGTGTGGTTCTTAAGAGTTTTTATAGGTATAGAAAAAGAAGGGTTGGTAATTTCAGCTTCTTCAATAGGTTTGGGTTCATCATTAATAGAATCTGAATAATTTCAAGAACTGTATGATTTAACAAGTTTCTTAACTGCAAGATCAGATGATTTTTCATTTATGTCTAGATTAGATAGATCTTCCTCAATATATTCTAGGGAGTTCTTGGGTTCATGTGGATCTGTTTCATAAAATTTGACATATTCAAATTCTTTTACACATAGGTTCTTTTATTAAAGACTCTATAGGATTTTATTGAGATTGAGTATCCTAGAAATATTACTTAATCAATTTTGGGTGAAAATTTATCAATATTATCCTTAGTGTTAAGAATATAGACTGTTTAACCAAAAACATTAAATTAATTAACTTTGGGTTTCTTATTGTTCCATAAATCATAAGGGGTTTTCTTAAGGATAGGCCTAATAAAGACTCTATTAATAATATAACAATATGTATTGACAACTTAAACCCAAAAGTAAATAGGTAAATCATATTCATTAAGCAGGTTTTGAGCTATTTCTTGTAAGGTTCTATTTCGTCTTTCAACAAATCCATTCTGTTGGGGTGTCCTAGGAGAAGGGAAGTTATAACTGTATCTATTTTGTGAACAAAAAGATTCAAACTTTGATTTTCAAACTCATGGACATGGTCACTCCTTATGGTTTTAATCCTAAGACCATTTAGGTTTTCTACTATTCTAACATACGTAGTAAAATGAGGACAATATCACTTTTGTGAGATAAGAAAAAGGTCCATGTAAATTTAGAAAAGTAATCTACGAGAACATAAACACAGTTCTTACCATTAAGACTTGAAAATCTAGAAGGTCCAAACAAATCCATGTGAACTAACTAAAGAGGTTGAGAAGTTGAGACTTATTTCATTGGTTTGAAAGATATTTTGTGTTGTTTACCTTTTTGACAAGGATTACATACTTTTTCATTTGGAAATTCTATTTTAGGTAGATACTTGAGTAGTCATTTCCTAGAAATATTTATAAGTGAATGAATATTACAATTTCCTAGTCTCATATTCAAAATCCAAGACTCTTTGTGGAAATAACACAAACAAGAAACATTTTTATAAATTAAGGAATCTAAATTAACAGTATAAAAAATTTTAATTTCTAAAATTTCTAAAAACTAATTCATTTTTAGAATTAAAAACATTGCGTGATTAATTTTCAAATGTAACATTTAAACCACCATCACATAACTAAGAGATAATAAGAATATTTTATTTTAATCCATCAAAAAAGTACTTTGGAAATTAAAAATAAATTAGAGTTACCAATATGGCCTAGGAAAATTATTTTCCCTTTTGATTTTCACCAAAAGTGACATGCCCTGCATCAATATTTACATGATTTTTGAAACTTGAATAAACCCCTATCATGTGTCTTGAACATCCACTGTTTGAGTATCATATTCTCTTAAAATATCTCTTCAAGTATCTTACCAACAAACTTCGTTTAATCCATTAAAATATTTTGGTACCCAGACTTGCTAGGGTTCAGTAATATTAATAATAAAAGCTTTGGGAACCCACATTTGTTTCATGGGTTTCCTATAAATATTTTGTAAAGTATTGGAAAAATAAACACTATTTGGTCTATAAAAACTATAGATAGTAAATTATTATCCAATATTGGAATTCACAGTAGATTTTTCAATTCTTAGCATTAAATTTTTTTTCCATATTTTGACACAAAATTGTTTTGGAGCAGATTCCTTTTCCCTAGATGGTATAAAAATACCAATAGTGTATTTTGGTGAAACATTTTTACTAAGAATTTATGTAAGATTGTTTTTTCCATTGGTAAAATTTTCTAATTACTTTTTAAATTGCTCATTATATAGTTTAATTTCATTGTTCTCTTTAAGAAATTGATCATTTTTATATTTTTACATAGTAAGTTCATATTTAATAATAGTGGTAAGATCATGTTCTTTATTTAAATCCTTATATTTATCTTTTTACTCATTTAATGTATCTTTAATAATGTTGCAATATTTAAACAATTTTTCATTAAACATATTCTCATAATCAGATTCATCTCCAAAATAGTAAGAATTATGTGTTATAGATTCTATTGTTACCTCAGATGTGTTTTTTATAAAACACATGTTGGATTTATTGTCCTTTTCATCATGTGAGGATTCTGACACACTTTATTTTTCCTCTGAATCACTACTGGTGGCCTTCATTGATTTCTTGTACCTTTTATCTTTATCCTCATATTTATTCTTATAATTTAATTTAGTACATTCAACCTTTACTTTTCCTCTTCTCTTACATTCATAGAAAACTATCTCATTTGTATTTTCATTTTTTCTCCAATAATTTTTATAGTTTCCCTTATTGTCATATTTTCCTTTTTAGTTGGGCTTCTGAAAAAACTTCTTCTTTCTATAAATTTTTTGAAACCTTTGGGCTATCTGAGTCATTTCTTCATCACTATTAGATGGTGAATATTCATTTCTTGTACTATCATGATGAATTTGTACCCTTTACTTTTCTTTATTTTTGGAAGTACTGGTTTTGAAATCCATTGACTTTCTCTTTGGTTCATTTTCTACTTTGTTGACCTTTAATTCTTCCTCAAACAACATCAGTTTTCCTATTAATTCCTTGACTGGAAACTTACTAATATCATAGGATTCTCTTATTGACATTAAAGCTCCCCTCCATCTATCTATTAGACATCTGATAATTCACATGATTAGTTCCTTAGCAGTAACTTCCCTTCCCAAAGAGATTATAGTATTTACAATTTCATTGAACCTAAGAAACATGTCAAGGATAGGTTCATCAGGATTCAACTAAATGTTATCATATTTAATAGTATATATATTAAGTCTCATATCCTTAACATTAGTGGTTCCTTCATGTGAAATAGCTAGAGTATCCCAAATTTCATGGGCTTTTTTACATGAAGAAATTCTATTGAATTATTCATCACCTAAAGAACAATATAAGGTATTCATAGCTTTGTAGTTATTATTAAAATATTTCGTAGTTGGGTCATCCAAAGTATTTTGGTAATTATCAAGAATCTTATATTCATCTACAATTAAAGACCAAATTTCAATGCCCATAGTTTCTTAATGAATTTTCATATTAATTTTCCACTAAGCATAATTAGTTCCATTAAAAAAGGGAGGTCTGTTGGTAGTAGAACCTTTTAATCAATTATCCATAATAAAGAATAAATACTTGATTTTAAAGAGATAAAAATTTATGACAAATATAAATTTAGAGATCTTTAAAACAAAACTAAAATCATATTTGAAAATATTTTAAAATAGAAGTATAAAAAAACCCTCTGATACAAAATTTTATTCATAGTAGGACACTCAAGAGGGGTGTTAATTGAGTTCTTATAAAAATTTGTATTAAAAATTATTTATTTGAAATTACCCCAATTTAAAATCAAATAGTCTATTTAATCAATGTAAAATATTTGTAAAATATTTAATTGTTTGAATGATTTCTCAAAGATTGATTAATTCTTAGTTAAAGAAATTTATGAAGTTACTTAAACTTTTGAAATAATACTATTAAAATAAATTCAAGAAAAACAATATCTAATATTAACTATCAAAGAAAATTATTGTTTTCTAGTTTAAATAAATGAATACATACGGGAAAATAGAAATTGAACATAGTGGATAAAAATGAGAGGTTCAGTATCAAGTAGAGACTTAGTCATCTTCATTTGGTGATCGCATTCCACCAGTAATATATATATATATATATAAGATTGATCCACACCCTGTATAGGGGTTTACAATAGCATACAAAGCTGTCTAGGTCTAACTAGACCTCTACCATAGTTTTACATGGGAAAAACATATAACCATGTCACACAGAGACATCTTACACAATTATACATGGGAGATAAAAGGTGTAAGAGAGTTGCAGTGAGAGTATATCTTGTATCCTCTAGATTAACACATGATACAATGTTTTTTTAATAAATATACACACACTTATCAAAGGAATAATAAAATAGTACACAACAGAGGAGAATATAATAAGAAGGGATTATAAATGCTCTGAGTGTTATTATATATAGATCTAGGATCTGTTAATGTAGCATATTTTAATATCAGGTAATCTTATAGAAATAGACTCAGAAACAGAGTTTCGTGAGTTTTTTGTTCTGGTTTCTAGTTCAATGAGATTTTATTTGTATCTCTTCTTCTTCTTTGAGTTGTTTCCCTGCTTCTTAGCACCAGAAATAGTAAGGTTTTCATCTCTAAAAAATGCTCAAGAAGAAGGTGAAGCACTATCCAAGACATCTCGGAAATCTCAGAAATCCAACTACTGATGATGTACTTGGGTGCTCTGGTGTCAAATGGGAGAATTAAGAAGAACCTTTTCGAAGATATCATCAAGTGAATCACTGGCAGGATATGCAACTGGAAGAACAAGTTCTTCTCATTCAGAGGCAGGGTTACCCTTATTAAAAGTGTCCAAACTTAAATCCCCTTGCACGTGCTCTTGATCATCAACCCGCCCAAGGGAACTATCTCTAGGATTTAAAATATCATTAAGACCTTTTTATGGGATGCTAATCAGCTGAGTAGATGCCACTGGGCCTCCTGGATCCACATGGAAAAACCGATTGATGAAGGTGGTGTCGGACTACACAACGTGACGGAAACCATGTAAGCCATGCAGGCAAGGCTTGCGTGGGAGATCATTGAAGGGTCCTCTCTATGGGAATGGTTTATTCTCAACATATATAGTTATAAATGGGAGGATTTTCCTCACAAGAGGCGTACCCCATCCAACCTGGCCAAGTTTATTCTATTTTATCTTCCTTTCTTGTAGGACCAATCTTGCTGGCTGATCAGGAGTGGTGACATCAATCTATGGGATGCAAACTGGGCAGGTAGCAAACTACACTATCCAGGCTACTATGTGCCAACCATTACCTTCATGGAGGCCATTAGTCACCAAGGCCTCATGGAATCCATCCTTAGTCTGGAGCATAGGCAGATCTTCCACAGTATTATCCTGGTGCATGAACCAGACAACTATTGCTTCATGGATTCTCCATCTGGAAAATTTTAAATTAGCGGTTATCAATCCTCCTTGCATGCACGAAGGGAACGTGATGAGATCTTAGCAAACTGGTGGTGCAAAGGTATCCCAACCAAACCCAAGTTTCTGACATGGCATATTCATCATCAGTCACTTTCGATAGATGAGAACATTCAGCGTCGCGGTGTAAGCACAGCTTCACACTGTCATTGTTGTACCAACCAGCAACTGGAAACCATGAAGCACCTCTTCTTCCATGGTGATTGGGAAAGAAAACTATGGGGTTATATGGAATAAGGTATAAATGTTAGAGGTAGTGTGAAATCCTTCCAAGAGACATGAATGAGTTGGCTACAGGTCCCAGGAGCTTCGGATATTGAAAGGAAAATCTAGGCCATCACAGTGGCAGTGGCTTGCTGGAACTTATGGTAGGTGGGGAAAAAGGCCAGAGAGGGGGTCAAATATTTTCATGGTGTGATTTAGGTTAGAACCTATTCCTTGGGGATCAAGCTGGGGAAATCCCTTAAGGGTAGTGTGGGCTTGACATCCTTCAGAAGAATCAATCTAAGGCTATGTAATTTTGTGGGCCCAAGAAACAACACTGGGGGAAACTGGGTGATATGGACACTTCTTGGAAGGGGTTAGAATCTCATTGTGTATGGATCCTTCATGGATGGTCAAATGAGGGGTCAAGGGCTGGTCAGGAATGTTATCAACTCTATTTTATTTGGTTTTAATCCATTTTATGGACTTGAAAATTCCATGGGAGCAGATATTAGATCCATGAACACTAGTTTGAAGTTATATAGGCACTAAAACCTCAAGGTGGAGGTCATCAAAACTGACTCAGCCACTACAGCCCTTTACCTCCAAGGGAAGGTCGAGCCTCCTTGGTAAATTTGATACCTCATTCAGATGTATAGGAGCTTCATAAAATAGGATGATTCTATCAACCATGTTTGTCATGAAGGAAATTTCATGGTAGAAAAGTTGGCATGTGAAGAAAGAGAAGGTTAGGTCCTCGTCATCTATGATAGTGTTGGATCTATTACAAAGAGCATCAGACAGGCTATTCTTGATGATTCTATTGTCCTGCATAATTTTAGGGTCCCATGATCCTTTTTTGTTTTTTCTTTGGACTCTTTCCATTTATTCATTAAAAAAATTAACTTTCAGTCAGTCATTTGCTTCCCCTGCAAGGATGTTTGCAGGATAGTTCACAGCGAGTTCTTATTTTTCTCACAGTAAGATGGATTATCGTGGCTCTTCTACATGTTTTGGTGTGTGTATCTCTAGCTTCTTCTTCATCTAAGGCACCATAATAAATTAATCCTCAGGTGTTTTTGTTTTGGCTGACAAGAATTGTGATTTGCATACCTTGTACCTTGTTCTGTCTACTGACATTTCTGCAAAAGATAATTAATAATATCAGTATCATTAAAGAGATCAAATATGCCCGCTAGAAATAATTATGAAATTAATTGAAATAAGGAATAAATGGCTATGTATAAAATGTTTTCAAAGTCAGTGGTGACATAGGAATGGTTTCATTGGAACGATTTCATAGGAAATGTGATCCAGGAACAGTGCCACATTTAGTGATGACTCTTCCTTTTCTTGAAATTGGGGCCTCTAAACTGGGGTCTCATATATTGTGAAAATTTTGAATCAGTTAGGTGATGTAATGGTGTTGCGGAAACGGTGTCAAGTCCTTTGTGATAAATGATGTCAATGGAAAAAGTGTCATTGAAATAGTGTCTCGTCCTTTATGAGTTCTGGAACTATTAGCATAATGCAATGGTGTTAGTGAAATGGTGTCTGGTCCTTTGATAATTTTCAAACTAAACAGTGAGACAGTTTGGTCACAGCGACGGTGAATATGAGTGCACCATAACGGTGACACATACTTTACCAAATATATACAATCTATATTATGAATCAATACTCATATAATGGATTAAGATTAAAAATGAGTATAATGAAACATTATAGAATAAGATTAAACATGATTTACAAGAGTTAGGCATGATTTGGAGAATTAAAATAAGAGGGGTCCAACAATTAGTGAACTATAAATTAATGAATGAATCAAACATTGAACATCGACCACTTCACTCATATTTTTTTCATAAACAATTCACTCTACATCACTCTCATCTTTAGAAGGGGGATTAGGCATTGAATATTCTATCATGTAATATTTCCATTCATTGAGTAGCATAACCTGAAGGCGTCTAAGCCACTCTTGGAAGTTGATACCAATTAGGAGGTTATCATTCTCCAATATTGATCATAGTAATAGTGTGTATGATGAACATGTAATTTTATTCTATAATTAAAAAGATCATATTATTATTATATTTCATGATTGTAAAATAAGTGATATATAATAAATTAAATGTTATTTATTTATTTATTAAATCTCCTACTATTTTATCAAGTCTCAATATCACTCACCATTGAACTCTAGATCTCAAGTTTCTTTAACATACTAGCTGAAAGGATCCCCATTACTTTTCTTAATGATCCAGACTTTGGCCATGAACGCCATAATAAAGTAATTAGGTAGGGGGTCTTTCCAACTGCAAACTTGAAGCTCCTTGATCCAATGAGTGGATTCCCCTATCCTGAAATACTGACTTGGATTTCCTCGACACTTTCATCCAAATTTTTATTAAATATACTTTGGATTTTAAACTAAATAAAATTTTGGTTAAGTCAACCCAAAACTCTTATGATAATTCCCTCATAAAAGTAATTATCCATACTTTGGCTATGCACTACACTTAGTTCTATGGTTTCATTCTCAATCAAGTAATGGAAAGCTTTGTCTGACTTAATATTTAATTGAGGGATGTTAATTTATTATATAGAAATTTTATCTTTTTTTATCCTTTACATGTCTTGTTAATATTAATTGGATGTTACTTAATTAATTAACCATGTTGGATAAAACATTTATGCATAATTAATTCATTTAATTTTCATTATTTCACATTAATTCATTTATTTATGTAATTGTAGCCTTGCATCCATAAAATAAATAATTTCAAAGATATAAATAAATATTTAATTAAATGAATTGTTCATGAGATTTATTTAATGGTTGATTTAATGAGCAGACGTTAAATTAACATTGACATAGAGGAAATTACTCCAATTTTCGGTCTTGGCATGAGTTACCACATTCCACCTGTCCACCTATGTAACACCTGGGCTAGCATCATTATGGTTTCGTCTTGAACTGTAACACCCTGAGTTTCAATAAAGGTATTATTTTGATTAATAAATGAAATTAAAAATAAATTAATATAACCATAATTATTATTTTATAATTTTTATATAAATATTATCCTTAGTTTTAAATCCATAAAATATTTTCAATTATGAATTTGTTTTATAAAATTTTAACAATATAAATATACAAAACAAAATAAAAAATGTGAATAAGTCAATAATATTGTAATAAAATTATAAATATATAAATACTTTTTTACTAAAGAAATTCAATTAATTTAATGAGAACATATTTTTTTAAAATTATTATTATCATGATTTTTTATTTTAAATTATAAATATATATAATTTAATTATTATATAAAATAAATTTTTTAATACAATGTTAAAATTATTCATATATTATATAAAATCATATTATGATTTTTTTATAAAAATTTAAAGATTGTGATAATTATAATTATTTTAAAAATACATTAAAGAAATATTATTAAATTGGTTTTATAAAATTTTATTTTTTAAAATATTATATGAATATAAAATATATTTAGGAAATTATAATTATTAGTTATAAAGTATGATTAGATTATAAAATTATTATTTTTATAAATAAGAAAATAAAACTATTTTAAAATTGAAGTCAAACTTATAATATTATATATATATATATATATATATTATGATAATGCTTATATAAATAAAGTTTATTGAATAAATTAAATAGATAATAATAATGATATAATAATAATAAAATAATAGGAGGCCACTTTTAGGGTTTGAAGGCGTTGGGTCCGTATATCCTGGGTTTCGGGGGTCTTCCGCTTCACGATGTGTCGCCCAACCAAGAGGAGTTGTGGTCCTTAGGGGTTCGCACCAGGGATGGATTTGAGGCCTTCAGGTCTTGCTATTGAGGGATGTTGTGCCTACAAGGGTAGAATGGGGTATGTCAACTAGATAGGGTCCAACCGAATTCATGGTGGCCCGGGCGTCAGTTGCGGTTAGGGTTTCAATTTGAGTAAGATCTGGACTGATGAACCCTTGTTTGTCTTCAACTTACTGAGGTAGATGTTTTATTTCTTAGTAGGTTTCTGATTGTTCTTTTTTTTAACTATGATGTATGTCACCTTTTATTGATTTCATTATCCATCCTCTATTCATCATTGAAATTTTTTACTATGGTCCTTTTGTTAAAATACTGATATGTGTTTGTTTCTTTTGAAATTATTATGATAAATTAATTGAAACTTTTGGAATCTTCTATTTTGTATCAATCAAATCTCAAATTGGATTTTCCTCTTTTTCTATATGTATCGATGAAACCAGCTTTCTCTAAAAGTTGTGTATGTCTGTATACATAGTATATTAGTGGCTATAAGAGCCTTTTTTTGGTTTGCAAATTTATGGGGAGAACTCAATTTAAATTCATAGTAGTGGATGTCCTACTTGTGGTCTCCTCACCAAGACAGGAAAATTATTAGTTTTTCAAAAACATTTAATCAATTTTTCTGCCTCTTTTCTATCTAATTCAAGTAAGGATAATTTTGTTTATTTATGTCTATGTATAATTAATTTTCAAATTTAAATTCACGTAGGTTTTTATATATATTTGTGGGTGTTTCCATCATTAATGGATAATCTTTTCCTGAGAAAGGGTGTATAAAAATCACCCTCGCTTCATGACTTCATTTAAATTCTATAGGTGATAAAATTATTTTCATTAGTATATATGTATATATAATTATTTATACATATAAATGTATAAATATTTTTTGTAACGACATATATATTTTTTGGGACTAAGAAAATGTAATAGATAAATTATATTTTGAAATTATATTTTTTGATTTCCAGTTTAGAAATGAATTGTATTTATCAATGTTTTGTGTAAGAATGAGTTTATAATAATATGGGTATTACAAATTCTATGAGTATATATATATATATATTAATTTTTTATTTTATTTCATTTAAGAATATATATATATATATATACATCAATGTATTAAGAAATTGTTAAATGTTTTGAATGTTCTAGAAAAACATGTATAAATATGGGATAAAATTATTTTCAATTCATAAGGATATATATATATATATATATATATGAATATTATGGGAAATTCAAGATCTTTTATAAATTAAAATTCAGGATTATGTTCCATATTGTTACATATTTAAGCATCGTAATTTCTTTCAAGAAATTTTAAAAGTATTATATTTAAGTTATATATGTGTTTAGAAATTAAAAGTTAACAATTTCAGATTCTATAAAATTAAAATCATGTTATATGATCATTGACATATTATAATACATCGATGACTCCTAATGACACCTCATACATTAATATATGCATACAAAAATATATATGTATTCACACATATGTGTAAGCAATGAATAAATTCTATGTTTATAAAAACTACCTTCAAATGGATGTTTATGGGTTTATGAATGAATACATGGATGAAAATTGATATTTTGAGTAATTATAAAAAGAGTATGTATCATGAAATTTGGTTGTTCTAGGTATAATAAGTACATTTTCATGATGGTTTATGTTTATGCATAAATATAAGTGCATGTGAAATTAGTGTATGATTATGTTTTAAAATAAAAATCCAGTGAAAGTATATATATATAAGTAAAGGAAACCTAAAATGTTTTCTAAAAATCTGGCACTTGTACGTAGTAAATTTTGGAAGGTTATTGGGGAGTAAACCCATCTTCACTAAGTGGGTAGGCCCAACACAGCCTTCCTCATTTCAAGTGGCCATAGAAGAGTGTTTTTTTCAGAATCTTGTGTATTGTTTTCATAAAAACACTGGAATATGTTTAAAGAAATTTTGAACATAAGAATTTTATAAAGTGATATAGTCTTTTTAAAGTGTATATAATTTAAAATAATGTTCTAAAAAGGAAGTTTCCAATAGTATTTTTAAAAATAATACCTTTAAAAGGATTTACCGAAGGTTTTAAAACCCCATAATGGACATTTTCAATGCTCACCCCTTTCTTTAAATTATTTTTCCCTGGATATCTAGAGTTTCTAGTGGTGTTCGCTTCGATCACAGAGTTATCACATGCAGTGTATTTCTGTTCATTTTATATTATTATTATACAGCTCTAATAAAAGTGTTATGTGTGTCTATTCTCTAGAACCTAGATAGGTAAAAGGTCCTTGATCATGTAATATATCCTATAAATATTCAGTTTCTTCTATATAAAAAAAATTGCACACCATATATAAGGGTTGAGGCTGGTAGCTCGAGCTCGGTTCTTTATAATTGGTATTAGAGGAACAGTCTAGACTACTTTGGTGATTAGATGTCGTGATAGAGTCTATGTGTCTAGTAGTCCTAGTTTTCATAATTCTGAATACGGAAATTCAGAATTCTTTTAGTCCAATTAATGAATTGAGAGGGTGAAATTCTTTTTAATTAGGGAAGAATGTAAAACCACGAATTTAAATAAAGGGATTATTTCGATTAATAAATGAAATTATAAATAAATTATGATTACCTTGATCATTATTTAATACTTTTTATATGAATAATATCATTAGTTTTAAATCAGAAAAATATTTTCAATTATGATTTTTTTTATAAAATGTTAACAATATAAATATATGAAACAAAATCATAAATATGAATATATTAATAAGATTGTAAAAAAAAGTAAATATATAAATACATATTTATTAAATAAAATAAATTAATTTAATAAGAACATATTTTTAGAAAATTATTATTATCATGATTTTTTATTTGAACTTATAAATGTGTATAATTTTGATATTATATAAAATAACTATTTTAATAGAATTTTAAAATTATTCATATATAATAAAAATCAGCTTATGATTTGTTTTATAAAATTTAAATATTATGATAATTTTAATTATTTTAAAAAGAAATTAAACCAACATAATTAAATCGGTTTTATAAAAAAAATTGAAAATATTATATGAATATAAAATATATTTATGAAATTATAATTATTAGTTATAAAATATGATTAGATTATAAAATTATGATTTTTTTAAATAAGAAAATAAAACTATTTTAATATTGAAGTTAAACTTATAATATTATATATATATATTATGATAATTATAATATAAATAAATTTTATTAAAGAAATAAAATTTATTATAATAATGATATAATAATAATAATAAAAGAAGAGGAGGTCAATTTTTGGGTTTGAAGGTATTGGTTCGCACAGACTGGTTTTTTGGAGTCTTCCATTTCGTGTTGTGCCACACCATTAGGAGGATTCGTGGTCCTTTGGGGGGTCACTCCATGGCTAGATTTGAGGCCTTTAGGTCACACCGGTGAGGGCTGTCACACTGGTGAGGGGAGAACAAGGTGCGGCCTCTGGCGAGGGTCTGACTGAAGCCATGGTGGTCTGGGCGTCAGTTGTAGTTAGGGTTTCAATCCAAGTAATATCTGGACAGATAAACCCTCCTTAGTCTTCAACCTACTAAGTTATATGTTTTATTTCATAGTAGGTGTCTAATTCTTCTTTTTTTTAACTCTGATGTTCATCACCTTTTGTTGATTTTTCTATCGACCCTTTGTTCATCATTGAAATGTTTTATTGTGGTCCTTTTGTTAAAATACAAGTATGAATCAAATCTAAAATAGTATTTTCCTCTTTTCTATCTGCATCAATGAAACCAGCTTGCTCTACAAGCTATGTATTTCTGTATACACAGTAAATTTGTGGCTATAAAAGCCTTTTTTTGGTTTAAAAATGAAAGGGGATAACTCAATTTAAATTCATAGCAGCGGATGTCCTACTTTGTGGTCTACTCACTAAGAAATGGAAATTATTAGTTTTTCAAAAACTTATAATCAATTTTTCTCCTCTTTTTTACTATAATTCAAGTAAAGAGACTTTTTTTATTTATGTCTATGTATAATTTATTTTCAAATTTAAATGCATGTAAGTGTTTATATATATTTTTGGGTGTTTCCATCAATAATGGATAATCTGGTCATGAGTAAGGGTGTATAAAAATCACTCTCACTTCTTGACTTCATTTAAATTTTATAGGTTATAAAATTATTTTCATTAGTTTATATATATATATATA
Source organism: Viscum album (assembly GCA_963277665.1). Taxonomy (NCBI): domain Eukaryota; kingdom Viridiplantae; phylum Streptophyta; class Magnoliopsida; order Santalales; family Viscaceae; genus Viscum; species Viscum album. The sequence continues at coordinate 1,716,100,423 of OY728122.1, forward strand.
ATGATTTATACATAGTAATGTATAAATATTTTTTTATCAACTTATGTATTTTTCAGGACTAAGAACATGTAATGGAGAAATCATATTTGGAAATTATAGTTTTTTATTTCTAGTTTAGAAATGAATTGTATTTATCGATGTTTTGTGTAATAATGATTTTATACTAATATGGGTATTAAAAATTACTTGAGTATATGTGTGTGTGTGTGTGTGTATATTAATTTCTTATTTTACTTAATTTAAGAATATATATATCTATATATAAATTGACATATTAAACAATCGTTATTTGTTTTGCATGCGCAAGAAAAACATATATAAATATGGGATAAAATTATTTTCAAATCATAAGGATTTATATATATATATATATATAAGAAAAATATGGGAAATTCAAGATCTTTATAGAAATTTAAGTTTATGATTATGTTCAAGATTGTTACATATTTAAGTGTTATCATTTATTTCAAGAAATTATCTAAGTATTATGTTTAAGTTATATATGAGTTTAGAAATTAAAAGTTGATAATTTCAAATTCTATAAAATGAAAATCATGATATATGATCATTGAGAGATGACCATAAATTTATGATTTATTATGACACCTCATACATTAATATATTCATACAAAAATATATATGTATTCATAAAGATGTATTAGCATTGAATAAATTCTATGTTTATCGAGACTACCTTCAAATGGTTGTTTATGGGTTTATGAATGAGTATATGGATGACAATTGATATTTTGTGTAATTATGAAATGAGTATGTATCAAGATATTTGGTTGTGTCAATTATAATAAGTGAATTTTCATGATGTTATAGGTTATACATAAATATAAGTGCATGTGAAATTAGTGTGTGTTTATGTTTTCAAATAAAACTTCAGTGAAAGTAATATATATATATATATATAATTAAATCAATATTAAATTTTTTTCATAAAATATGGTGCATGTACGTTGTAAATATGGAAGGTTATTGGGGATTTAACCCATACTTTGCTAAGTGGGTAGGCCCAAGGAAACCTCCATCATTTCAAGTGGTCATAGAATAGTGTTTTGTTTTCAGAAGCTTGCATATTGTTTTCAGAAAAACACTAGAATATGTTTAAAGTAATTTTGAATGTTAGTATTTTCTAAAGTGATATAATAATTTTAAGGCATGTGTAATTTCAAATAATGTTCTCAAAAGAACATTTTCAAAATTATTTTTCAAAATAATATCTTTAAGAGGATTTATGAAAGGTTTTAAAACCCCTTATTGGGAAGAATCAATGCTCACCCCTTGCTTTAAATTATTTTTTATAGGATCAGTAGATTTTCTGGTGGCATTCACTTCGATTATGGATTTAGTGCCTGCAATGTATTTCTGTTCATTATATATTATTCTTGTACAGCGATAATAAAAGTGTTATGTGTGTATATTCTCTATAACCTAGATTGGTAAAAGGTCCTCAATCATGTAATTTGTTGTGTAAATATTTAGTTTCCTATATAAAAAAATTACACCTCATTTATAAGGGCTGAGTCTGGTATCTCAGCCTTGAGTATTTATATGAACCGCCTCCACGTGTCTTTGGATGATCTATTAATTATAAATATTTATTACTCACATACCGGTGAGGGAAAATAAAGGATTTTTTAATGAGAATTACATAAATATTTTTGGATATGTAGGTCCTACATAATAATGGAGAGAGGGATGAATTGGAGTCTATCATTTAATTTAATATTAAATAATTTCAAACTCATGAAATAGATTAAATTAAAACATTAAACTCATACACAGGTCTTGGTCAAGCTCGTCAACGGTTATACATGCATTGAATACACAAAAGTAAATGGCTTGAATTCATTTATTTATTCATTCGTTTATTATTTTATACAAATGTTCTTGCATTAATTAATTAATACCCTTTCATCTTAATGATCATACAATCATATTTGGAGTTACCCATAATTAATGAAATTCATGTAAAATAAATAGTAGAACCAATGATAACATATTAATAATAATAAATTAATTGACCATTTAAAATTATTTAAAACCATTATTAAATTTCCAAACACAAAACGGTGTGTCAATCAATAAAATAAGGTATTAATGCGGTAATTTTCAAATTTAATTTAATTTTAATTTTTTCATTAATGGGAAACTACAAAAAATGTACATCCATCAACACACCATGTATCTCGGTTTTCGTATATCCAATTCACATGCCTGGGGATTTGGCATATTAACTCATCCAGACTACACAACATGTACATGCCAGCTACACGCTATGTATCTACTTTTCATGTGCTAGGTTGGTCCATTCAACACATGGTGTGCAATAAAACCATCGCCTATAATTAATTGCTCAGTGAATATTGATAAAGTGCACATTGGTATATAGCATGTGCTCTGACCACATGCTATGTAACCTGGTTTTACTGGACAATGATTTGGAACTTCCTAAAGGAATCTTCGATTATTCTTAAATTTTTCTTAGACCTTTAAGAATATGAAACACTGAATGAAAATGATTAATATGTTGATAACTAGTTAATTAAAATCTAATTAAATAACTAATATATTGAAATAAAAATCTAACCACAATTTCTCATAGACTAATAATCAAATAAATAATTATAAATTTAAACAGGACAGCTCTGATACCACTTGATGGTTCTAGGCATAGGGGAAGCATGCATAGGTGGGATATATTTTAAAATTTCATTTAATAATCATTGCTCTAAACCAAGAATGAGGTTCATGCATGTAAAATTTTAATTTATTTATTTATTATTTAAAGAAATAAATAATTTTTCTTAGGAACTTTCTTTATTGTTGAATTTTGATTGTCTGAAACAACCCTTTCATATTACCTTCATTGCGCTTTGAGGATCCAAGGATAGAATCCCCATAGTGGTGATCCACACGTGCTCCTATGATCTTCGAGTAACACCACTCAATATACAGGTTCTAGATGGGTCTGTCAAATTTCTTTCATTTTTCATTATTGATCGCTCATTATTTAGTCTTGAAGAAAGCCCTCTTGCACTTATCTTTCTTGAGAAGGAGAGAAAGGGAGGAGTTGAAAGATAATTTGTTGTGAAAAACAATTCTCTAATCTCAATTTTTGGATGCTCGACATAATAGATATAGTTTTCTATTTATTGAGTTAGGTTTAATTTAAAATATTATTTAATTTCATATCAACCATTAAATAACATTTATTACCTTTAAAAAACCTCAGAAAAATAATAATAATTATATTATTATTATTTTGTGGTGTGTTCCATCTTGTACAATAAAAAATATTATATAATGGTCTTTTTAATTAATATTGGTCACCAGACTCGGTCTTCGTCCATTTGAACTCCACTAGAATTTATTAAATAAATGAATAAATATTTTATTCATAAATAAATATTTTATTCCCAAACTATCTAATAAATATTTATTAAAATATTCAATAAATATAACAAATACTTTATTCACAAACAGGTGTATAAATATTTATTTAAATTATGTGATCAATATAACTTGAATAAAATCATTCCTTAAACTTGGGAATAATAATTATTCAATTAATTTAACTCAAATAAAATTTAATCAATATCAATGGAAACACTTAGTGTGTGACCTTCAAGGATTCTTACTAGTTTGCATTAAGTGGGCTTACCAAGTTCTAATATTACTATCTAGAAATGGGTCATGAATCCTAAAAGAAAGTGCTTAATTTCATAATGTCAAAAACCACATATGAATGCTCACTATGTAATATAATTCATTTTTCATACTATCTCAACAAGCAGGTTGCACATCTGTGTCACCAACCTATATGACTGATATGTCTTTATATGACTGTTGGAAATAAACATGTCATTGCACCATGGTCATGGAATTTAATGTGGTGGTTTCACTCTAATAAAAGTGTTGAGATATCAGCATCCATAAATATTAAAGGGATAAATATTTTATCGACTTATTTATTAATGAAATATCACTCGTGATGCACCCAATATATCCAACTTCTCTATGAACTGGTATTGTCATGGTTTATCAAATACATCTAAGTACATAAGTTGTAATGTGGATTAATAATAATCTTAAAGTATAAGGACCATCACACGCATTTGTAGCTAGGAATATATGATGACACCCAAATATGTGGAATTTCTACTGGCAGAGATGTTCTAATAATCTCTCATCTTAGATATTAACAAGTGAGAACATCATGAGAAGAATCCGCATTTACTTACTAGTACTTAAACCTAAAATTTTATTTATTATGTGTCCTATCATAGTACATTATCCAACCGCATAACATTAATTGAGAATATCATTATAGCGCATCAAGGTTCTCGTCATAGCGGGGAACTATTATGACCTTATCAATGTGACATATACTCTAGGACAATATTATATTAGAGTCATGTAGAACAAAAAACAATATGTTGTAAGAAGTTGTATTAATATTCAATACATCAAATATAAACGTAACCAAAGTAAATATAATTGGTCCTTGAACGCCAAATCCAACACAGTGATATGCATCTGCATCCATTATTGTGTTATCTTCTATTAAATCCACCTTCATTGATATCAAAAGGTTTGAGGGTGAGTTGTGTTGAAGGGTTAGTGAGATCAGTATCATGTAATTTGTAGTAGTAAAGGAAGAATAAGATAAATAGTTAATTTTATCCAAGGGATTCAAAGTCTTGGCCATCAATTCCATGTCACCTTTTTTACAATAACTTTTTTCCAATTTATCAAAAAAAAACTCCTTTTCTTAATTTCCACATGTCACCCTCCCTTGTAATTCATTACTTTTTTCTTATCTCTCATTAAATAAGGGATTTCCCATCCATTTTTCTTCCAAATGTTTCTCAAAGAAAATGCCTTTTTTTCTTCTCCCAATATATCATTATTCCCCACTTGGGATTTATATTATTATCACCACATCCGTCTTATGTAGACTTATAATATAAAAAAAGTTCCATTCATTTCTAGAAAAAAAATTGGATTCCAATGATTCAAAAAAATTGTTTCATTCCATTATTCCCAAATAAATTGCCCTCTTCAATTCTAAAAAACAATCATTTTTCAATTCTGGAAAAAAAATTGATTTTGAAAAAATAAATCCAATATTCATTATTTAAATAAATGGATTTTATAGTGATCAAATTTTATTTCTTTGAATATCTCCTAAACTTATCTCGTGACATCAATGATGATGAAAGATACCCCATGTCTTCATCTTTCTCCTCCATGTCTCTTCCCTCAAAACTGAATCAATAATCTTCCCCTAAATCTATCAAAGAACTAGAATTTGTATCCAATGAAGAAGCCTTTATGAATTTCAATACCTTGGATTAAGTTTCACCTAACAAACCATACACCAATTTAGGCTTCCAAAAGCATCGTAGCCTCATTTTTGTTCCCTTAGTAAAGAAAAATTATGCCTTCATCCAGTATGTCGGTGTTCGAGTCCTGGTGACGTCCTATAGCAAGGGGGGGATTTTGAAGAACTTGAGTCATAGGATTTTTTGAAAAAGTATATTATCCTATAATCTGAGTACAAGCTGGAAGAAGTCCAAATAGAAGTAATAAAATCCAGTTTGTTTCCTACTACAACCATTTTTTATCCTACGATCACCTCCAGTGATCAGAATCTGCTTCCGTTGTTGTGTTAGCTACTATTAAATCCACATTCAGAATAAAGGTGGATTTAGTGGAACCAAAAGAGGAAGAAGATCTCATGGATATCTCTTGATCATCTCACCTTAGAACACTTTGATACCACTGAATATTAAGCATTGTTTGAGAAGTTAAAGAGTTGTGCACAGATGAAAATATATGATAGATTCAATAAATATAAAGCATTTTCAGTCGTACTGAAGCTGTATAATTTTAAAGTAGGCAATAGATGTAGTGACTCTAGTTTTATTGAAATACTTTCAATATTTAATGATATTCTCCTAGAAAATAATGATATCCCTAGCCGAACATATGATGACAAATGAATGTTGTGTTCTATGGGTATGATCTCTGAAAGAATACATGCATTCTCAATAGATATAAACTATTTATCAAGGATCGAAAATCACTTAAAGAATGCCAAAAGTGTGGTTATTTTTGATACGTGAAAGATGAATCGGGTCGTATGAAATTTTTATGGTAATTTCCAATTAAGACAAGGTTTAGGCACCTATATATAAGTGAGGAGACTACAGGGTAATTGACATGGCATGAAGATATAAGAAATAATGATGGTAAACTTCGTCACCTAAAAGACTCTCCTAAATTGAAGAAAATTGAATATGAGTATCCTAAATTTAGAAATGAGCCGAGAAACCTTAATCTTTCGTTGTCCACAGATGGAGTGAATCCTTTTGGTTTTCAAAGTAGAACTCACAGTACATGGCCAGTTATGTTGGTAACTTATAATTTTCCACTGTGGTTATGCATGAAACAAAAAATACATCATGTTATCTAGGCTTATATTAGGAAGAAAACAACTGGGTAATGATATTGATGTTTATTTAAAATCATTGATCGGGGATTTGAAATTATTAAGGGATTCAGGTGTCATGTTGTATGATGATTTTAGGAATGATGATTTCATATCGAGTTCCATGTTGTGAGGAATGATAAATAACTTCCCTAATTATGGAACTTTTTTAGGATATAGCATTTAAAGAACTCAAGGGTGTCTCATTTGTGAAAAAAGGTACAAATTAAATTTCGTTGAAACATTCATCGATGACTTTGTTTCTAATACATCAAAGATTTATACCCTAATGGCATAAATACTGACCTTAGAAAACATAATTTGATAGATTTTTAGAAGAACATACAGCACTATCTCCACTAACAGGTGATCAACTATTTGAGAAGGTAAAATATGTGTAAAATTATTTTGGTAAACCATTTTTGAAAAACCTTATGAATACCAGTTGGAAAAAATAGATCTAGTTTTTTTAATTACCATACTAGAATTTTCTATTTGTTAAACATTTTCTTGATGTTATTCATGTTGAAAAAAAATATATGTGATAGTGTAATTAGCATGTTACTAAATGCACCTGGAAAAAAATAATGGAATTAAGGATAGGTTAGACATGGTTGACATGGGAATACAAGAAGATTTTTTTGCTATTGAATAGTGAAAAACAAAATTTCTTTCCTCTAATTGCTTATACTCTTTCCAGGCATGAGAGATATTACTTTTTTAACTTCGTAAATGACATAAAGGTTCTAGATGGGTTTTCATTGAATATCAAGAATATTGTTTCAATGACAAATTTAAAGTTAAAGGGTATGAAATCACATGACTTCTATGTTTTGATAAAAGATCTAATTCTTGTAGCTTTAAATTTTAACTTTTACAAGAATTTATATCATACATTAACCAAGATTGTTTTCTTTTTCAAATCTATGTGCAGAAAAATTATAGACCCAACAAAATTGTCGACAATAGAAAGTGAAATTTCAATTAAATTATTTGAATTGGAAATGTTCTTCCCACCAACATTCTTTGATATGGTGGTTTTCTTGATGGTTCACTTGGTGTGAGAGATTTGATTATGTGGTCCTATACACTATAGATGAATGTACCCCATTGAACGGTATATGAATATTTTGAAAGGGTGTATAAAAAATAGAATTCATCTAGAGGGTTTTATTATAGAGTGATATATTGTTGGGGAAGATGTTGAATTTTGTACCGAATACCTATCTGAGGTCAAAAACATTAGTATAATGAAATATCATCACACTGGTCATCGTGTAGGTGAAGTAAATTTTGGAAGATATATTGTCATAATCAATATTACAGATCAAGAGCATGCCCACCTTTATATTTTAAATAACAGTTTAGATATTTCCTTATATTTTGAAACACACAAAAAAATTATAATTTATTTGAATTCATCAAGGGATAAAATATGGATATAAAATTCATATAATCAATAGTTTATAGGATGGTTTCCAGACCATATTTTTAAATAGTTATATTAAAATCAAGATTCAATTTCAGAACGACTTTGATGGATAGAAAGGGGAACAAGTGTGGATTTATTATCTAACAATGTTTATTTAATTAATGGATATACCTTATATACAAATGAACATTATGAAGACGGTACCATGAAAAATAGTGTAGTTACACTTTTGGCTTAAGTGATACATTTTCTGGTACTAAAGAAAAAAATCCAATTTACATGAATATGTCATACTTTGGTATCATCAAAAAAATATGGGATTTGTATTATACAAAATTCGAAGTGTCGATTTTTCAATGAAAGTGGGTTGTAAGAGGAATGTTATTAAAATAAATGAATTGAGATTCATGAAAGTGGATTTCAGTAAGGGAGGTTATAAATACAAATCATTTATAATGGCCTCACAGGAAGTATAAGTATTTTATGTTCCATATCATGCAAACCAAAAGTGGTAAATTGTTCTTTTATTGACCAAAACCACTAAAGGGTTAGATGAAAATTCAATTGAGGATTACCCTTTCATTGGGATGTCATAATCATTTCATAGTGGTCCAAATGTTGATGAGTTTTTGTATGTTATAGGAGACCACAATTAAAGGATTTGGATACTCAATAGAGGGGTCAGATCCCTTCATCCTTTTAAAAAAAGATATTTCGATAATTAGGTTATATATATTTATAATATATATTCTGTCACCTCATGTTATTATCTATTTTTTACTGAACATATGTAAACTAAAAAAATTGTTAAACCTCATCTACAGATAATGAATTTTTCATGCAATGGTTCTCCTAATCATGAGGAACAACAGAGGAACAAAGACCCTCTACACATGTTGGTGCTCCTAATCTGGAGGAACAACAAGTTTCTCAACATGCTTCTTCTCTAAGTGTATAAGTACAAAGACCTTGTACACATGTCAATGCTACCAATACAGAGGAAAAACATATTGATGATGTTGAATCGAAGGAAATGGTAGGCAATTAAGGACTGGCAATGAATAAAAAATATAAGCACTGTAGTTTGATGGTGTTATCAAAAATAATTAAGGTGGAAAGAAAAGACAACAAATTCTAGGTTGGATGAAATGCATGGGGCCAACATGTTAACCCCAACAAGGCCATATTCAGTAGTAAAATTAGACTCATAACTCAGTAACATGTTTCGATAGATATATATTTGTGGAAACAGGTTTTTTCCATACTTAAGTCACTAATGTCGGAAGAGATTTCAGTAACATTAAGGTATCATATATTTATTTCACTAAAAAATAAAATAAATAAACATTGAATTACTCTTCATCATCACTTTTAGATTGAATTTATAATAGACGACTCCCTCAATAAATATGTATTAATTCTTGTTGTAAGTAATCATAGAGACTTTCACATAATTCTAATGATATTTTCTCTTGAAGATGATAAAGGGAGAATAAACCTCCACCCCCCACTTTTGTATGCACACCTAAAAACCCAAGTAGTGTAGGATACATTTACTAGACATCATACGAAAGTGTCTTTGAGGTACATTGTAGCTGGTAATACATTGTTTGAAAATACATTTATTCATCACATTGATTTAGAATTTTTTATTTATGAAATAGAAGATAATTGCTGAAAATATGGAATTGATATCAAAATCGTCATTCCCCCATCGTAAAGCAAGGATGGGGTACGCTTCACTTGAAAAAAAATGGTATGTATTTTAAATCAACCATAATACTTTTATGTCACATGAAATAACTGTATAATTGTGTTCCTTTGCTTATATACAGGTTGATGAATCCAAATCCAAATTAACTTTTATCCCATTCCATGCATTATAGAAGGAGTAAAGTGTAAATAAAGATGCGATACTGATAGATTAAAACACACAAAAAGTGTGGGAAACATGTGTAACTATGACATAATAAAAATCTATTTTTATTTCAATTTCTGTTACATAAAAATGATTACTTATTTTACTATATTTTTTATCTGATGTAGTCACAAGAATCATCAAAACCTGTACCGAATGAACACCTACTATTGGTGGCCTTGAAATGGCCAGAACAATATGGCCACGTCAGAGGTGCGGGTTTTGGGGTGAGACCCTGAACATATTTTGAGAAAAAACAATAGGTGGATAAATATAAAGAAATGGCATAAATAAAATCAGTATTAGTTTCCCTTGAAGAAATATTTCATTGGAATACTGAGTTACTATCAACTGTTCTGGGGGGAATAAAATAGAAGAAACAACTCAAGAACAACCATTGTGTAAATATCCCTCCCCACCTCCCACCAACTTTGAGGCGAGACATTCCCCTAAAAGAGTTGTCATAGTTGTGGTAATCAATATTCTAATATTTTTTTCTCTGAAATGTGAATAAGATTGACCCTAATAACTTTATTATAATGATATTATATGAGTTGAAAATTAATGTGATGTATATCTATCAACACCCACCCATTGATTGGTAGCGAGGGAAGCAGTGTTCAATATCCAAGACGATATGATACACAACATACCACTTCAAACATGTCATGTGAGAGTCTCAATTAGTGTAGATCATGAGTTGAGCATCGATCTACCTATTCTACTTGATGAAGAAGATATTCATACATTCAACCATGCTGTTGGAATATTCATCGTATGGCAATAAGATCTTGTAATAACACATGTCGATAAGAGTTATTCATTTCCAATTTATTTTTCTTACCAAACCTTTAACAATTAATGAAAAAAGGTTTGAACTGGTGAATCTTATTATATATGGAAAAATGGAAGGGAGTGAAATTAAAGGTCGAATAAAAACCATATAAAGGATCAACCAACCAATCAAAAAGATATTTTGAAATCACCATTACACCCCCCCCCCCACCCCAATTCAATATTTTAATTTATTGACATTGAAGGTTACTATAGATACAAATTTTCAAAATGTTATTAGTCATGTAGTTGATTTTGACGAAAAATGTATGGAGAGGAAGGAAGATACTGCATTGGTTTTGAGAATGTAAATGAAATCTTCAACTATGAATTTATAGGATCCTCAGTTGTAATTTTATACATGAGGTATGTTTTAATTATTTTATTTTTTTCAAAATCAAATATATTATGTTAACTAAGACTAAATACATTTCTTATTTTTTTTCAGTAATATATATCAGTACCAATTTAAGATATTTCCCCATTAAAAAAATTGGGCTTGTTATTCCTCACTTCACTTCTATAGAAAAAAACAAAAAAAAAGAATCCCAAAAAACGGATGAAATAGTGATAGTCCTAGCCAAATAGTTTGAAGTCAAACTTACAGATTTAATATTATAAAATATATTTTCATTCAATTCATTACTTAATCCTTTTTTTGTTTTTATTATACATTGGATGCTTATTATAGTCAATTTGGATACTCCAAATATTTTTTTACTGGATTCATTGCATGGATACCCAACATACCGACCACACATGATGCCATTTTTTAATTTATAATACACTAGATCCAATGTTTTAGAAATAAAATTAATGTTATATATTTTATATTATGTTTTAATGATAATTATATTATAATAGGGATATGTATAAATATCATGAAAATCATGGAATGAGGAAAGCCATTGCACAGAAGGAGCTTGAAAAGTTCTTCAACTGGACAGGTATCAGGGTATATATAATAATATTTCACTATCCAGACACATATCAAAAAATTAATTATTTTTCTCAATGTTTATATATTTTTAAAAACAATACAATGGAAAATATTATAGTTATTATGTTTTTCAATTTATGATATAGATCATACTCCATCAACAAACTAGCATCCCCTAAGAGGTATTTTTGAAGATAATTACTATTTAATTTAAAATATTTATTAATAATTTGTGTATTTATATTTTTATACTACTACTATGACTATCAAAAATACTCATATTCACAAGATGATATAGATTTTATTAGAAATAAATGGGTGACATACTTGTTCACCAAATGTAAACAAATAACATGAAGATATATCTTCCATATAAGTAATGCATTGTTTCATATTTATGTTTAATTTATTTATTTTTAGTTTTACTCACATAAGAATTTTTTTCTTATATAAGTGGAATCCTTTGTTCAAGTTGGGGTGGATTTTTTGAAGATGCTCATGATCGTGAGAGGTTGGACTTCGGGGCTGTAACTCAGAGTTGAATGAGAATGTAAAAGTTTTTTTTTAATATTCTATGTTTTTCCTCAAAATATTATATTTTATCTATTGTATTAACATTATATAAATTAAATTTTTGAATACTTTTTTATATAATGTATTCTTATTATAAACCTTTTAACCCCAGTAGTGTTGGCATTTATCCCTTTCCTTCAAAGTTAGTGGATGGAACTTGGAGGAAAGAGATAAATGTCAACAATGTAGGTGGATTCTTTTGTTCAAGTTGGGTGATTTCTTTAAAGCTTTTTATGTATATTCTAGACTACAACTGAGATAATAAAAATAAGTAAATGGGTCAACAATGTATAAAAATAGCATGAAGATGTGACTTATATATAACTAATGGATTGTTTCATATTTATGTTAAATTTATTTATTTTTATTAGTACTCACATAAGAATTTTTTTCTTATATAGGTGGATTTCATTTTTTGAGTTGGCATGTTTTTTTCGAAGCTGCTCAAGCTCATGAGAGATATGACTTTGAGGCTACAAATGTGATAATGATAATAATAAAATGGGTCGATAATGTATATAACCATCATGAAAAATATGAATTACTACTACTTATTTAATTAATTTTGTCATCATTTAATCTAAAATTTGTAATTTATTTTCCCTGTCATTTTTTATCTAATACTTATATAGTTTTTCTCATAGATATTTTGGGAAGCCATGTTTTTTTTCAACTATCAACAACATAGCATAGAAGAGATATGATGCTCCTTTACGCCAATGTATCAACACTTTCCTTTGTTTTTCTTTGTCAACCCGTCGACACTACATATTGAGTCGATGTTCTTAGCTGAAAAACATTTCTCATTGTTGAAAACCAAAAGGGTTTGGTAATCTATTTTTCCCATTTTATGGAATTGTTGTGATATAATGGGTATAAAATATTCCTCTACTCTTCTGGTTTTCAACAACAAAAAATTTTTTTCGGATAAGAACATCGACTAAAATTGCAGTGTTGGAAGTTAGACAAATAAAGACAATGATAATCATGTTAACATTGGTAGTTAGGATTTTTTTTGAGACTTTAAGACATGTAGGAATGACTGGAAACTCAATCTAACATACATTGTGGAAAATATGACTCTAGGTGCATATTTTTATTTAAAATTGACATTAATGTTAGTAAAATAAACAACTGACATACTCAAAAAAAACAAACACATTCAGATTGTTTTGATACTTTAGTAAAATGATCCATAAGTCATTTAGTATGTGTAGGAATTAGATTCACCTTAATCTTATGCTTGGTGTGACGGGTATAAAGTGTTTGTTATCAGTTTAAAATCAACATTTTAGTTCAAAATGTGTCACTTAATGAAAATAGAGTAAAAGTGATTGATTTTTCATGGTAATTTAAGAAATAGATTCATAAATAATTTGTGATGTTTTGGAATTGAACTCATGTTAAACTGATACATGATGTGACTGTTATGAGTCAGAGTGTGTGTTTCTAGTTTAAAATTACATTTTAGTAAAAAAGACAAGTGACGTAAGGAAAACCGATAAAAAACATTCATATTTTTTAATACATTAGGAAAACATTTCATAAGTCATTTTGTATGTGTAGGAATCACCCAAACCCCAATTTGACACACAGTGTGACCAGTATGACTCCAAGTTCGACTTTTTATTTAAAATTGACACCAATTTTGGTAAAAGGGATAATTGACCTACTCAAAAACAAGAAAAAGTGAATGTATTGTTTTGATACTTTTGGTAAATGATTAAAAATTCATTTGAGACTTGTAGGAGTCATCTGAACCTCAATCCAATGCAAGGTGTGATGAGTATGAATCAAAGAGAATCTTTTCATTTAAAATTGGCATCAATTTTAGTAAAAAGGAACTATAACCTACTCAAAACTGAGAAAACACATTAATGTTGTTTTGATACTTTGGGAAAGTGATCCATAAGAAATTTGATACCTATAAGAATCATCTAAACCTTAATATGATGAATGGTGTGACCGGTATGACTCCAAGTGCATCTTTTTATTTAAAATGGACATCAATTTTAGTAAAAAGGATAACCAACCTACTCAAAATTGAGAAAATTCTTTCAGATTGTTTTCATAATTTAGGAAAATGATCCATATGTAATTTTTTATGTGTAAGAATCAACCTCACCTCAATCTGATGCACGATGTGACTGATATGACACCAAGTGTGTCTTTTTATTTTAAATTGACATTAATTTTAGAAAAAAGAACAAGTGAAATAATAAAAACCAAGAAAACAAATTAAAATTAATTTGATACTTTAGTAAAATGATTCATGAGTCTTTTCGGATGTGTAAGAATTATCAGATTCTCAATCTGATGCACAGTGTTACCAGTATGACTCCAAGTATGTATTTTTATTTAAAATTGACATCAATTTTAGTAAAAAGTAAAACTGACCTACTCAAAACTAATTAAATGCATTCATATTGTCTTTATACTTAATGGAAATGATTCATAAGTAATTTGATACCTATAAAAATCATACACACCTCAATTTGATGTATGGTGTGACCAGTATCACTCTAAGTGGGTCTTTTTATATAAATTTGACATCAATTTTAGTAAAAAGGACAAGAGAACTACTAAAAATAAAGAAAATGCATTTGGATTGTTTTAATAATTTAGAAAAATTACCCATAAGTAATTTTTGATGTGTATTAATTAACTGAAACACAATCCAATGCACGGTGTGACCGATATGACTCCAAATGTGTCTTTTTATTTTAAATTTGCATTAATTTTAGCAAAAGGAAAAATTGACATACTAGAAAACAAGAAAACGAATTCAAATTGTTTTTATGATTTAGGAAAATGATCAATGAGTCATTTTCAATATTTAGGAGTCACCCTCAACTCAATCTGATGCACGGTGTGACTGGTATGACTCCAAGTGCTTTTTTTATTTAAAATTGTCATCAATCTTAGTAAAAAGGACAAATGGCCTACTCAAAACTAATAAAACACATTCATATTGTTTGATACTTTATAAAAATGATCTATAAGACATTTGAGACATGTATAAATCATTCATACCTCAATACGATGGGCGGTGTGACCAACATGACTCCATGTGTGACTTTTTATTTAAAATTGACAACTGTTTTAGTAAAAATGAAAACTGATCTACTAAAAACTAATAAAACACATTAGGATTGTTTGTATACTTTATAAAAATAATAAAAAACTAACTTATGACAAGTATGAATCAACCTCACCACAATCTGACACTCAGTATGATCAATATGACTCCAAGTACCTTTTTTTAACAAAAAATGACATTAATTTTAGAAAAAGGAACAAGTAACAGAGTAAAAATTGATAAAATGCATTTGGATTGTTTTGATACTTTAGATAAATGATACATGAGTCATTTTTGATGTGTATAAATCACCTTCATCTCAATATGATGCACCTTGGGATCAGTATGACTCCAAGTGTGTCTTTTTATTTAAAATTGATATCAATTTTAATAAAAAGGACAATTGACCTTCTCAAAATAGAGAAAGAACATTAAGATTGTTTTGATACTTTAGATAAATGATCCTTAATTCATTTTAGATTTGTAGTAATCAATCGTACCTCAATCTAATGCATGGTGTGTCCGATATGCCTCCAAGTTCATATTTTTATTTAAAATTAACATTAATCTTCATAAAAAGGACAACTGACCTACTCAAATCTAAGAAAAAAATTTCAAATTGTTTTTATAATTTAATAAAATTATCCATAAGTCAATTGAGATATGTAGGAATCAATCATACCTCAATTCAGTTCATATTGTGATAGATGTGACTCAACGTGTCTTTATATAAAATTGACATTAATTTCATTAAAAAGAATAATTGAAAAACACAAACACAAGAAAATTAATTCAAATTGTTTTCATACTTAAAAGAAAATTATCCGTAGCTCTTTTTTGACATTTTGTAATCAACTCCACCTCAATACAACATACGGTGTGACCGGTATAACTCCAAGTATGTCTTTTTATTTAAATTTGACATTTTTGTAATGTATTATTTTATATTAATGTTCAATTTAATTTATTTTAAAATTACTAACATAATATTTGTTTTCTTATATATGTGGATTCTTTTTCTTGGGTTGAGGTGGTTTTTTTAGAAATGGATACCATGGGAGGACCTTTTTGAGAGGGGATCATGGGTTCCAAACTAGTGGTGATAAAGGGGACCCCCCTTTAATAGTGCTGAGATTAACAGTACATTTTTACCACTATTAAAAGACTTTTTTGTGGTGTCAAAGGGAATATTTGTAGTAGTGATGGTTGTCCAAACCATGTCTCAACTGTGCACCACCCTTTATCCAAGAGGGGGACATGCCGCACTATTTCTTAGAGATCCCACACTATTTGAAAAACCATGCAATGACAATGCGGAATGGATATATCCTTTCCAATATTGTTAGTCCTCCATCCTTGTATAGTTTCTTAAAAACATTAAACCTTCCTCCACTAAATTAAAATTAGGATGCAAGGATACTATTAACCGTGCACCAACCATGAAACATACATTTGATGGGATCGTTATCCCTTTTTTCATATCCCAAAACACCAAAACACCCATGATCCTCCGAGTAGACTCAAAAAACATTTCATCAACTAAATTGAATGTATTTAAATAAAAAAACTGTCAAAAATATATTAAAACTAAAAGTTCACATATTTTTTAATTAGTTTTGGGGTGAAACAATTTGAATCAGCCTCTTTATAAGTTTATACTTCCACCGAATCATCATGCACTGTTAATATTAGAGTAAAGGTTCTTTCAAGTTTTGATCCCTCCAACTCTTAAAAATGATACAAGATTGTCAAGTCGAAGTGAATATTCTATGGGATATTTGAAAAAAGCAACATGGTATTCCAAGATTCTAGCTTATTTCCCTTCCATGGAGATTCAAGCCTCCATCCATTCATTAAAGTTGTGGTTATTCAAAAAATTATTATTTTTCCATTAAAATGACATATTTATTATTACAATACATTACCATGAGATAGGATATGAATAATATATACATGGTTATTTCCATTGCATGCTCTTTTTGAACCATGATCACCCACAATCCTCTGGTTAAGGGAGAGAGGGAAATAACTACAACACTAGAGAGTAGACAAAACAAACTCATGAGGTCTGATTCAATCACAACCTCCATCCCCACACCACTGAACCTTTCCCAATATTCCATGAATTTTTGGACAAACCCTCTTTTCTAAACCCTGGTGTGAATAAACCCCCACTCATTCCTATACATCACTAGTCTCGAATATATTCCCTCACTATAGTTTGCACATGATAAAAGGAACTTGTTTCTATCCCATGAAACCAACTCATCTCCCTCACTGATCCTAGAATAAAGCTCGACACATGAACTATTACTAAACAAATTCAAATATGCCTCATTCAATACTTAATCACATTATTGAACCTATCCCCCATGGCGTTGGACTTCACACCGTAGGTGAAGTGCATGTATTTGACATTAGAAATGACATTCATTATCGCTAAAAAACACTGATGTTATAAGTTTCTTTAAAATCTAAAAAATTGTATCAGTGATAAAAAAGTGATGATAAAGTGAGAACTTTATAACATTTTTTATCACTAATAACAGGTTCTTCTACCGGTGTTTTTTTAGTTCTAATGAAGATAATTTTATCATTTATATTTTGGATGTGTGTGATTCAAAAAAAATTGGTTTCATAACATCATCCCCCCAAAAAAATGTCTTCTTCAATTCTAAAAAAATCATTCTTCAATTCTGAAGAAAAAGGTTGTGATTCTGAAAAAATAATTGAAATCTACATTATTTGAAGAAATGGATTTCCTGGAGATCAAATTATATTTCATTAATGATCTTCTAGGATTCTCTCTAGATATCAATGATGATGACAGATACATTTCATATTCATCTTTCCCCTCTGTGTCTCTTCTCTTGAAACTGAATCAATCATCTTCACCTAAATCCATCAAAGAACTAGAATTTTTATCCAATGCAAAATCCTTCTCAAAATTCAATACCTTGGATGATGTTATATCAGATGAACCATCCACAAATTCATGACTCTTAAAGCATCAAATCCCCATGTTATTTCCCCTAGAGAAGAACAGTAGTTCCTCCATCTAGAACATCGGCGTTCGAGTACTGGTGAAGTCATGTTTCAAGGGGGGAATTTCTAAGAACCTAAGGTAGTGGATTCTGTGAACAAGAATATGATCCTAGAATAGGAGTACAAGCTGGAATAATTCTACATCAAAGAAAGAAAATTCAGTTTGTTTACTTCAACAACCATTTTTGTTCCTAAAATCACCTTTAGTGATCTGCATCTACTTCCATTGTTGTGTTCACCGCTGCTAAATCCACCTTCAAACTGAAGGTTAATTTAGTTGTATCAAAAGAAGAAGTAGATCTCATGGATCTCTCTCTGCACAGCTCACCTTCAAACCCTTTGATACAATAGAATATAATTCTTTGTTTGAGAAGTTAAAGAGTTGTGAAAATACAATATTATATTCTGAATGAAATAAATATAAAGTATTTTCATCAATACTGAAGCTATAAAATTTGAATGTAGGAAACATATGGAGTGATTACAGTTTTACCGAACTACTTTCTCTCTTGAATGATATGCTCACAGAAGATAATGAGCTCCCTAGACGAACATATGATGTCAAACTAATGCTACATTCTATGGGTATGATCTCTTAAAGAATACATGCCTTCCCAAATGACTATAAATTGTTTTCAAATGAATGAAAATCATTTAAAGAATGCCCCAAAGTGTGGTTCTTCTTGATACAAGAAAGATTAATCAGGTCCTACGAAAGTTGTATGGTACTTTCTAATAATGTCATGTTTTGGAACCTGTATGGAATTGAGGTGAATTTAGGGAAATTTAAATGGAACATAGATAAAAGAAATAAATATGGGAAACTTCGTCACCCAGCTGACTCTCCACAGTGGAAGAAAATTGATCATGAGTATCCTAAATTTGGAAACGAGTCGAGAAACCTTCGTCTTTTGTTATCTATAGAAGGAGTTATTCCTTTCGGTTTTAAAAGAAACACTAAAATTACATGGATTTTTATGTTGTTAAATTATAATTCTATATCATGTTTATTCATGAAATGAAAATACATCATGTTATATATTCTTATATTAGGACCAAAATAACTAGGTAATGATATTAATGTTTATTTGGATCCATTAATCAAGGATTTGAAATTATTGTGGGATTAATGTGTTACATTGTATGATGATTGATTATCCACTGAATTAGTATAATATTAATTGTTAATATGTATAATATTCATATGCTTCATGATTAATAAACACCATTTTAGTTCATTTTACACTTTAAACATCATTTCACATTATGATTGTAAGTCCTTAAAATGCATTATTACATGGTATATTTTTAAACACCATATAAGATACCAAATAATATTAATTTAGTTTTAATATTTAATTTACATTTTTCTCATTACATTGAAAACAAAAAATAATTTTTGAGTACTTGAAGATTCACATTGGAAGACCACCAAAGTGGGCCTTGAACTAACAACATTCTGAGCAAAGTGAACTAAACATCATCCCAATAAAACTGTTGTATAGGCCAAGATAAAATCCACATAATTCTATAAATTTAACTTAAGATAGATGAAATCAAGTGGAAAATTTCATCCAATAGTGACAAGAGATAATTCAGATGTTTTAATGGAGCTATAGGTAGCCCAAGTTGAACATTAAATTCAGGGCCAGATTCTACGGTCCAGAAAAACATCTCCCCATTTCAATAATATCTCACAAAAAAATCCATTTGGGGTTAAATTTTACATATTAATAGGAGAAATCTAGGGATCCATTTACATAATTTATAGAACACTCAAATTTTTCCATATAAAAGGTCATTTTGGTGACACTTTTCGGTGGATACAAGCTGGCTACCACTTCGGGTCAATGGTGAAGAAGTTCACTCTCAATTACTTTCCATTACCCTAGGCCTACCATACACAATTGGGATGAATTTTACTATTGGTAGTTAGACTAAAGGCATAAAAATTACTATTTAAGAAAGTGGTGGTTATGGAGTTGAGGAGGCCTTGTTTTATTTTCAAGTGTAATGTTATGATTCCATTTTGTATTTTCATGTTTGTGATTTCACATGTATGTTTTCTATTTAACCTTAGTTTATTTATAAAACTTCTTATTCTTCTCATTTTATGGTAATTTTCATGTCATAATGATACCTTTTTCAAATTTTTTGAACTTGTTCACTCCAAAACTTGTGAAATTATTCACACAACGGTGGAGTGATCATTATTTCACTTTTGTTTATTCCTTCTTCCACTCCTCCCACATGAGTCTACTACCCACTTCTATTGATAAAATAGTATTAATGGAGAGATAAACCCACTTATGTGTTGTTCCAAGTGAGTATAAAAGTATTTTATTGGATGTTATTTATCACTCCATTAATGTATAATCACTTCTGGTAATTGAGAATTGTGTTTGATGGTCTTTAAACTCCATCGTCCTTATTGAATTTAAGGCAACACACTTCAAGTGATAATACAAATCTTTAACTTCGAGTGCTCAATAATTTGATCCTCCAAGTGTATAGGTGATTATTATTAGGTTGTTAAGGTATTAAACCTGTAAGTGTTGATGTTGTTTGATCTTCTTAAATGAACCCATATCAAATATAAAAAATTGAAATAGTTGAAAAAGGAATGCATCTAATCCACCCCAAGTGATAACTTAGGATCAAATCATTCTTTTAAATTGAATTCACTTAAGTATTTTAGTGTTTATATAAACCTATTTAAAATCAACCCAAATTTTTCCACTTCATATCCAAAAATACATCTCTTTATATTGTGTGTCAATAGGTTCTTCTTAGGTCTCTGAGGATTCGACAACCCAAGCTACACCGCAAGTGACTGCTTAACCATTAGAACTTGGGTAAATTTGGGAGAGACCAAATTTTGGCATCGTTATCAGGGAACAAGTTCCTTAGACCAAAAAACATCTTTCTTCACCCCCATTATACTATTCTCATTCAAATTCTATTATATTTTCCCTTTATATATTTTTTTTCTTTTTTCCCATGACTGCCTACACTCGTGATAACTAAAACAGATTAGTTAAGGTGGAAAGTATTGGGGTTGGGGAGTCAAGTACACTAAAGGAACTCTTTCCATTAGATACCAATATCCCAAATACTCTAGATTCAAAACTTGATCCCATTTCAATGTATGGTATTCATAGATACCAACTCATAAACCCAGGTGGGAACCAAAATGGAAATCCAAATGTGGCAGCCCCAAACTTGGGGAATGAAGTTGATCAAACCAGGAATCACTACCTCACACCTTATTTGACCAATGGACCCTCATGCATTAGGTAGAATTCCCTAGTATATTCCTAATACATCTTTAAACCCCATGTCCTAAACCACATTCCCAGATTCCATGAAATGGAGTCTTAGATTCTTTACCTTCACATTAATGAGTTCAATGAAATTATAGAAACCATGTGTCCCCCACATCAACATGAATTTTCTAAAATGAGGATCTTTCCTTTTTCATTAAAGGATCGATCTAAAAATTGTCTAAACAATTTGATACCATCATCTGCCAACTATTTGGACCAAATACAAAGAAAATTCTATAAAAAAATACTCTCCCCACCATAAAACAAATTCACTTAAAAAGATGATCCAAAAAATTTTGAAAAAGAGGGAGATTCATTCTATGAAATATGGTAGAGGTTCAAAGACACCCTAAACACAGTTCCACACCTTGGTTTTTCTATTCCTAAATAAGTGATAATTTTCTATGACGGGTTGGTCATTGGGAACAAACAATTCATTAACATGATGTGTAATGGGACCTTTAAAAACAAATCCCTAAATGATGCTTATGAGTATCTAGAAAGCCTTGCTGAACAAAACCAAACAAGGGAACATCACCTTATTTTGAAAATCCAAAAAGTAATACTATAATGCATAAACTAAGAGAAGAGTAAAGCCTTTGGGATAAACTTACAGCACTCACTATAAAGTTTTAAGAGATTGACCTTAGGAAAATCCATGAAATTCCAATTGTAGACCCTGTTTTCGCAATTTGTGACAAACATGACCGCAAAACAGAAAACTTCCCAACCATTCCATCTATAAATGATGTTCTTCTAGGAGTACCAACTTCTAAACTCAATACCCTAAACTTCCAAAATCCCCAATACCAAAACACATTCAACCCAAGGTATAATGTCCACACAGGCTTCTGCTGGAAAGATAACCAACAACCTAGACAACCAAAAGGACCAAACCCCTACCCTACACAAAATTTTCAAAACCATAAACAATTCTAACCACAATTAGTACAATACCAACATCCACCTCTTCAATACCAACAACCCATCTAGTAACCCATCCAACAACCAAAGTATCCTCCTAAGATAAACCAACCAATACAAGCTCCCTCCCAATATTTCACTCTCCCAATTCTTGAATAGTTGTGTAAACAAATGGAGAAAATGAACTCAAAAGTCTCTTCCCTTAAACAATAACTTCAAACCATCAAAACTAGAAAGTCACTAATGCCTACATAGGCCAGTGCACAACAAAAATCAAGGGGATATTCAAGTTCCACTCAAACAACTCATGAACAACTAAAGGTTGTGTCATTTTTAAGAAGTGGGAAATCAATTAAGAAAGCTGAAAAAATCATTCATAAATCATATGAAGATTCAAACTGTAATAAAAATTAAAATGAACCACATGATCAAACTAAAAAAACTGATAACAATGTGAAAGAACCAACTCTTCAATGAACAATCCCACAACCTATATGATTTCCTTAATGCATGAGGAGGTAAACCAGGTCCGAATTGAGTGAAACATTGACGTAAATATTCTCACAATTCAAGTTGAACATTCCACTACTTGATGTTATTTGAACCATTCCAACATACTCAAAATACCTAAAGGACCTTTTCACATTTAAAAGGATATTCTCACATAAGATTCAAGTACTTCTGGAATAAAAGTTAGCAAAAAATCCAAAGAACCCTTCCACGAAAGATGAAAGACCTAGGATTCCCTTATATCAATGTTAAACTAGGAGAGAACAAAGTTTTCAAAGACTTGTGTAACCTAGGTGCTAGTGTCAATATCATACCATGTGCTATGTACTACCAATTAGGTCTAGAAGAGCTCCAACCCACATTTGTCACACTTCAACTTGTTGATCATAGAATTAGGGTTCTAAAGGGGATTTTAAAGGATGTTCTGGTAAAAGTAGAAAAATTCATCTACGAAACTGACTTTATTATCCTTGAAAACAATCCAAAATTAGTAAATAAGGAACAAACCCCAACCATTCTTGTTCATCCCTTCCTTGTAACAATCAACTCTATTATCTAAGTCCAAAATGGGAACATGACCATCCCCTTTGGAAACATGAGTCCAGACTTGAACATCTATAATGAAAGCTCACAAATAGGGGATGAGGAGGATATTCATGAAGTAAACATTATTAGAATCAATGATAATGAATCCATAGAACATCAAGGAATATTTTAGGAAATTTTAATTCCATATAAGATTAATTTCCTCTTTTCACATGATAAAAGTTTATCTTCTTGGCTAGAATAACTATCAAATTTATCCTATGATAAAATCTTAAGACCAAAAATTAGTGAAATCTTTCAAAAAACCTTATTCATGGAGACCACTCCAACTCCCTTACCTAACCCTAATCAAACCAATCATTTAGTTGAAACTTCTACACATGGGGAATCCATCCTATCTAAAACTTTAAAAAAAGAAATTGATATTGATCCAATGTCCTAGTCTTATACTGATATTTTGAACCAACCTAATCTTGAATTGAAAGAACTTCCAATTGCACTTAATTATGCCTTCGTATAAGAAAATAGAACACATCATATTTTCATGTATTCTTCTCTTCAATAAGATCATGAGAGGATGATTATAGATGTCCTTAGAAGACACAAGAAATCTATTGGATGGACCCTGTCTGATATTCCTAAAATTATCCCACTTATCAGGACTCATAGGATTGTTCTAGAATCTAATTCAAAGCCATTTCATCAACATTAGTGGTGAATCAATTCTAATATCATGGAAGTAGTGACAAAAGAACTTATAAAATTATTAAAGGCTTGTATCATCTATCCCATAGTTGAGAGTGAGTGGGTCAACCTAATCCAAGTGGTTCTAAAGAAGGACGGAATCATAGTGATAACCAATAAAGATGTAGAGATTATTCCAACTAGGGTGAGTAGTGGCTAGATATTTTTGCATTGACTATAGGAAACTAAACTCATTTACAAAGAAGGAATATTTATCCTTACCATTTATTTACCGAGTCCTTGAGAGAGTGGAAGGTAATGCCTTATACTATTTATTAGATGGGTAGTTGGGGTAAAATCAGATTGAGTTCTTCCTTGAGGATCACAGGAAGACTATATTCACATGTCCATTTGGTACCTTTTCCTTCAAACACATACCCTTTGATTTATGTAATTCCCCTAGAACCATCCAGTGGTGCATGACGGGAATCTTCCCATACATGGTAGGGTATTTTCTATAGGTATTCATGGATATATTTTCTATGTTTTGGGATACATTTGAGGTATTTATGAGGAATGTGGAGAGATTTTTTTCTATATGTGAATAAAATAATCTGGTCCTAAATTAGGAAAATTCCATTTCATGGTTAAAGAGGGACTAGTCCTTAGCCATCTAGTCTCTGGTAGGAAGATTGAAGTCGATAAATAAATTTTGACATCATTCGCCACCTCCCATCACCCAAAACTATAAATTAAGTGAGTTATTTATTATGACATGATAGTTTCTATAGAAGATTCATTAGTAACTTTAGTTCAATAACTCGTCCCATTTTTAGTATTCTATTAAAGGATACTTCATTTGTGTGGACATAAAGCTGTGAGGGTTCATTATCAACCCTTAAATCATCTCTCACCTCTCCTCCCATCATGAAATCCCCAAATTGGAACCTTAATTTCAAACTCATGTGTGATGCCAACGAATTTTCTTTAGGAGCAGTTTTAGGAAAACGTTGTGATAAAACTTCTTATGTAATTTATTATTCAATAAAATCCTTAAATAATTACCAAATAAATCACCCCACCACTGAGAAGGAGTTATTTGTTTTTGTTTTTCCCTTATAAAATTTTAGGTCCTACCTCTTAAGATCCCCCATCACTATGTTCACTGACCATTCTGCAATGAAATACCTCTTCCAAAAACAAGATGCTTAGGCTAGACCGATTAGGTGGTTACTTATCTTACAAGAATTTGACCTCAAAATAAAGGAAAAAGGGTGTTGAAAATGTTGTATCTGATCATATATCTAGGATATAATTTAATAAAAAAATTAATCCACCTTTATTTTTCTGGTTCATTCCCTGATGAACACCTATACACTGTGAGTGATTGCCCTTGGTATGCTGACATAGCCAACTTCTTAGTTACCAGAGTCATTCCAAAATTCTGAGGGACTAAATCTAGAATTAAATTAATTTATAATGTAATAAAATATGTATTTTATGATCCATACCTCTATAATTTGTACCCTGACCAATTCATTAGGAGGTGTGTCTCAGAATCTGAACAAGTTTCCATCCTTATATTCTATCATAATGAGGCATGTAGAGGTCACTTTTCCTCTAAGAAAACTTCTGCTAAGGTTCTTCAGTGTGGTCTCTTCTGGACCACCCTATCAAGGGTATCCTACACATTTTTTCAAAGTTGTCCTTAGTTTCAAAAAGTATGGTCCATCACAAAAAAATAATCAAATTCCACTCACTCCCATATTATTGATTGAAATCTTTGACGGATGGGAAATCAATTTCATGGGTCCATTACCAAACTCTAGGGGATATATTTACATTATTTTAGTTATCGATTATATCTGAAAATGGTTTGAGTCCATTCCTAAAAAATCCAATGGTCATCAAATTGTGATTAAATTTCTCAAGGAAAACATCCTCTCTATATTTTGAGTTCTTAGGGATATCATTAGTGATTGTGGAAGTAATTTTTGAAATAGTTCATTCTCAGCACTCATGGAAAAGTATGGAATTTCTCAAAAAGTGTCCACTTCTTGCCACCCAGAGACCAATGGTCAAGATGAGATAGCCAATTGATAAATTAAACAAATTATTGAGAAAACTATTAATCCATATAGGAAATATTGGTCAACCAAACTCTTAGATGCTCTTTGGGCCTATAGAACTGCATTTAAAACCATTTTAGTAATGTCCCCATATAGGTTGGTTTATGGTAAATCATTCCATTTTCTAGTGGAGATTGAACATAAGGACTTTTAAGAAATTAAGAAAATGAATTATGACTTCTCATTGGATGAAACAAAAGGGAAATTAGATCTCAATGAACATGAGGAACTTAGGATAGAGGCTTATGAAAATTCAAGAATCAATAATGCTAAAGTAAAAACCTACCAACCTCAAAATCTTAAAACCATAAAAATTATACCAGGTAAACCAATTCTTTTTTATAGCTCTAAACTTAATTTACACCTAGGAAATTTTAGGTTCAGATGGTTAGGTCCATACATAGTGTATAAGGTGTACCCCCATGGGGCTGTAGAAATTCAAGATCCCGCCAATGGTCAAACCATTAAAGTTAATGGTCATATAGAAAAAAAATTAATTGAACCATTCCAAAAACATTAATTTGATTAATACATGTGTGAAACAACCATATATGTGGTAAATACATAAATAATTAGGGGTCTAATTCGAGATAGAGAAGTTAAAAAAGCGTTGCATGGGAGGCAACCCATGGTTTTCATGTTTCTAATCATTGTGAATCATCGTCATTTTTCAAATAGGATAAATGAATCATTTTGATATTTAAAAAAATTACTCAATCAATCAACTCTGAATATGATAGTACCTTAGAGTGTTGACATGTTCTTCTATTATGAGTATGGATGTGTATGAAAGGGGAGCACTGTATTCATTCATGTCAAGTGGTGTGATCCCTAAGTAATACCTTACCTAGAAATTTAAAAAGAAGAAAATTTATCATTAGTTTATTTTATTTTATTTTTATGTGCTTTTAGGTTAAAATAAAAATAAAAAATAATAATAATAATTAAAAAAATTAAAAGGACACGTCCTAGGTCGTGGGGAAAACCCCATCACAACTGGTGAAGCTGTGGGGACTCGAACCCAGGACCAAAGGGAGACAGGGGCACATGCTTTCCACTGACCTATGGCTTATAATGCTTCCTTATTCTATTATTTTTGTATATATACTTATATTTTAATATATATATATATATATATATATATTTGTTTTTTTACCTTGTTCTACAATGGAACTCTATGAGTGACATGGATATCAAAGGATTAAATTGGAGCATCATGAACATCAACTTCAAATACTAGGTGACTTCATTCCATGATTCTCATTTTCAATGTACTCTTTGAACTCTTATACTCTACCCCCCTCTATGTTTTATTTTTTTTAACATTGGGGATAGTTTTATTCTAAGTTGGGTAGGTGAAAAGAAAGAAAAAAATCCTTGTGAAACAAAAAAATGTTTGTAAATGTAAGGAAAAATTCCTTAAACTTTGAATATGATAATACAAATTTAAAACTTTGAAACTAAAAATAAAATAATTTAGAATATCCTAATTCTGATTTAATACATGTATAATTTCAAGATCATAGATTTTGGAAAGTATGGCGGTCTAATGTGATATTTCATCATTTATATTTTTATCCAAATAAAAAAATTCACAAAACACGTCCATTGGATAGTGGGGTAATAGTTTGATTTCATGGGGTCCCCAAAATAAATAGCATAGGTTTGGTTATCATTTTAGTTTTAATATTATTATTCAATAAAAAACTCAAAAAAAATAATAAATTTGCATGTAGAGCAATGAAATGACCTAATGTGTGGCTTTCAACACTTGAGGATCATGACTCTATAGTTGTTTGGACCAGAGTTAGTAATTTTATATTTATTTATGTTAATTTGACTTTTTTTTTACTATGTGAACTTGATATTATGATTGAGTATGTGGGATTCACTTGGTTTCCTAAGGTCTTTCAGCTTGGGAGTCATCGGCAAAGTCTCACTACAAGGGTTTACTCTATTGAGTGCAATTTCAATAACCATGGGAAAATTGAAAAAAAAATTAATAGTCATCTTAATATTGAAATTTGATTCCACCTAGCACTTCCATCATTTCCCCCTTGAATAAAGATGAACCCTCATGTCTATTGTGATACACAACACATCATCATGCTTAATTGATATTGGATGAAATATAGCAATGAATTTGAACAAAGGAATGGGATTGGGATTGGGATATGATTATTAAACTATCTTGTATTAAAATATTTTGATGGGTTTAATAGTTTTTTGGTATAAGGGTGTTTGGTGATCATTGGGTATTAAAGTATTTTTGGAAAAGGGAATTCAAATTTCATATTTTTGAGATATATTTTGCTCGGAACTAGAAAAACTAAATTTGGGGTGTGATTATCTATTTAATGGCAATAATATTCATTATTAATATATATAATATTCATGTTATTAATTATTCATGAACAACATTTTAGTGTGTTTTACACTTTGAACATCATTTCACATTATGATTGTATGCCCTTCTTAAACTGCACTATTACATAGTATATTTTTAAACACCATATAAAATGACCAATGATCTAGATTTGTTTTCATATTTAATTATCAGGTTTCTCATTACATTGGGAACAATTCATAATTTTGGAGTACTTGAATATTCACATTGGAAGACCACCAAATTTGGCCTTGAACTAACAATATTCTGGGCGAAGTGAATTGGACATCAACCCAATTAAACTATTGTATAGGATACGATATGAGCCCAATAATTATGAAAATAGATATGAAGATAGAGGAAATAAAGGGTAACATTTAATCCAATAGTGATAAGAGCTCACTCGGATGTTTTAATGGAGTTCTAGGTGGCCCAAGTTGAAGATAAAATTCTGGGACAGATTCTGTGGTCCAGAAAAAAATCCACCCATTTCGATCATATCTTGAAAAAAATTCCATTTGGTCAGAAGTTTTACAAACTATTAGAATAAATTCGGGAATCCATTTACTTCTTCTATGACCCACTAAAATTCATCCATATAAAAGTATATTTCGGCAGCTCTTTTTGGTGGATGCAAGTTGGCTTCCACTTCGGGTCAAGGGTGAAGAAGTCCACTCTCCCTTACTTTCCACCACCCTATGCCTACCATACCCAAGTGGGATTTTTAGCACTATTGGGAGTTTGAACAAAGTATTAAAAAAATATTATTTAAGTAATTGGTGGTTAATGATTTTAAGAGGCCTTGTTTTATTTTCAAGTGTAATGTTAGGCTACCATTTTCTATTGTGATGTTTGTTCTTTAACATATAAGTTGTTCTAATTCATCTTAGTTTCTTTATAAAACTTATTATTCTTCTATTTATATGGTATTTTTCATGTCACATTTATACTTTTGTCTCATGGTGTGACTTTTTCACACCAAAAACTAGGAAATTATTCACACAATGGTAGAGTGATCATTATTTCACTTTTGTTTATTCCTTCTTCAATTATGCCTTCAAGAGTCTAATACCTGCTTCCATTGATAGAATATAACCAATGGAGGGATAACCCCACTTATGGTTTGTTCAAATGGAGTATAAAGGGGATTTATTTAATTTTATATCTCACTCCATTAATGTATAATCACTTATTTTAATTGGGAATTTTTTTTGATGGTCTTTAAACTCCTTCATCCTTATTAAATTTAAGGCCACAAACTTCAAGTGATAATATGAACCTTTACCTTGGAGTGCTCACAAATTTGATCCTCTAAGTGTATAAGTGATTTGTATTAGGGTGTGTAGGTATTAATCCAATAATTGATGATGTTTTTTGATCTTCTTAAATGAACCCATCTAAAATATAAGAAATTGAAATAGTTGAAAAAGGAATGCATCCAATCCACCCCAAGTGATAACCTTAGATCAACTCATTAATTTAAATTGAATTCACTTAAGTCTCTCGGTTTTCACTTAAACCTATTTAAAATAAACCCAAAGTTGTCCACTTCATATCCAAAAATCCATATCCTTAGATTGTATGTCTATAGGTTCTTTTTAGGTCTCTGATGATTCAACAACCCAGGCTACATTACAAGCGACAGGTTAACCCTTAAAACTTGAGTAAATTTGGGGTAGACCAAATTTTGGCATTGTTTCCGGGGACCAATTAAGTTCCTTATACCAAAAGACTTATTTCCACGCCCTCATTATTATATTCTCACACAAATTATCTTATCTTTTACGTTTCTCACTTTTTTTCTTTTGGAACACGTCCACCAACACCTATAATAACTCAAACATATTAGATAGGGTGGGAAGCCCTGGGGTTGGGGAGTCAAGTACACCGAAGGAACTCTTTCCATTAGATACTAATATCCCAAATACTCTAGAGTAAAAAATTGATCCCATTTAAATGGTTGGTCTTTATATAAACCCACTCATAAACCCAGGGGGAACCAAAATGGAAATCCAAATGAGGCAGCCCCAAACTTTGGAAATGTAGTCGATCAAACCATGAATGACTACCTCACACCTTCCTGGACCAATGAACCATCGTGCATTAGAAATAATTCCCTATGATAATACAACTACATCTTTAAACCCCATGTCCTAAACTACCTTCCACATTTCATGGAATGGATCCTGAGATGCCCTACCTTTAGGTTTTGAAGTTCAATGGAATTGTAGAAACCATGTGTCCTCCACATCAATTGGAATTAGATAATATGAGGCTCTTTAATTTTTCTTTAAAGTATTGAGCTAAAAATTGTCTAAAAAATTTGAAACCATCATCTATCAAGTCTTGGGGACAATTATAAAGTGCATCTAAAACATTTTTGAAAAGAGTTATAGTCATTCTATTAAACATGGGAGAGGTTCAAAGACAACCTAAACATGGTTCCAAACCATGGTTTTTCTATTCCTAAAAAAGTGAGAATTTTATATTAAGGGTTGGAACTAGGGAACAAACAATTCATTGACATGATGTGTAATGGGACCTTCAAAAACAAAGCCCTAAATGATGCTTATGAGTATCTAGAAATACTTTCTAAAAAACCAAACATGGGGAACATCACCTTATTCTAAAAATCCATAAAGAACTACTAGAATGAATACACATTGAGAAGAGTAAATACTTAAGGCTAAATTCAAAGAAGTCACTATGAAGGTTGAAGATATAGACATGAGGAAAATCCATGAAATCCAAACTATAGACCCTATTTTCACAATTTGTGAAAAACAGTACCACAAAACAGACTACTGCCCAATCATTCCATCCATCAAAGATGTTATTTTATGAGTAACACCTACTTAAGTCAATTATTTAAACTCCCAAAATCCCGAATACCAAAAAAACATTCAACTCTAGGTATAATTACCACCCAGGCTTCTGCTGGAAAGATAACTAACAACCTAGACAACCAAAAAGACCAAACCCCCACCCTAAACAAAATTTTCAAAAACATAACCAATTATTAAGACAACTGGTCCAATACTAACATCAACCTATCTAAAACTAACAACCCATCCATAAAACAAAGTATCCTCCTCAGATAAGCCAACCAACACAATCCCCCTCACAATTTTTCTCTCTCCCAATCCTTGAATAGTTGTGTAAACAAATAGAGAAAATGAACTCAAAAGTATCTTCCCTTAAACAAGAACTTAAAACCATCAAAACTAGAAAGAAACCCATTCCTAAAAATTCCATTCCAAAACAAACATCAAGGGGAGAGTCATGTTTCACTAAAATAACTCATGAACAACTAAAGGATGTGACAGTTTTAAGAAGTGGGAAATCAATTGAGAAACTTGAACAAATAATTCAAAAACCATCTAATGATTCAAACTCTAATGAAAATTAAAATGAATGACATGATCAAACTGAAAAAACTGATAAAAATGTGAAAGAAACAAATCTTCAACAAACAATCCCACAACCTGAACCATTTCCTCAATGCATGAGGGGGGGAATCAATCTTGAATTGAGTGAAACATTGAGGGAAATATTCTCACAATTCTAGTTGAACATTCCACTCCTTGATGCTATTTAAACCATTCATGCATACTCAAAATACCTAAAGTACATTTTCACATTTAAAAGGAAATTCTAACATATGAACCAAGTCCTTCTGGAAAAAAATGTTAGCACAAAAATCTAGGGAACCCTTCCACTAAAGATAAAATACCCAGGATTCCTTTACATCAATGTTGAACTAGGAGATAACAAAATTTTCAAAGCCTTGTGTGACATAGGATCCAGTGTCAATCTTATTCCCTATGTTGTGTACTACTAGTTTGGATTGTTCTTAAAAAAATCCAAACTTAGGAAATAAGGAAAAAACCCTAATCATCCTTGGTCGTCCCATCCTTGCAACAATCAACTCTGTTATTCGAGTCTGAAATGGAAACATAACCATCACCTTTAGAAACATGATTCGAGACTTGAACATCTATAATTAAATCTCACAAATTGGGGATTATGAGTATATTCATGAAGTAAAAATTATAGGAAGTGTTGATAATGAATCCATAGAACATAAAGAAATATTTGAGGAATGTTTAATTCTGGACAAGATTAATTTTCTTCGTTCACATGAAGGAATTTCATCTCCTTGTCTAGAATCACTTTCAGATTTATCCTATGATGAAATATTAAGACCAAAAATCAATTAAATATTTTTGGAAACCACATTCTTGAATACCACTCCAACTCCCTTACATAACACTAATCAAACCAATCTCGTAGCTGAAACTTCTACACATGGGGAAACAATCCTATCTGAAACTCTAAAAAAATAAATTGATCTTGATACAATGTCCCAATCATCTATTGAAATTTTGAACCAACCTGATCTTTAATTGAATGAACATACTACTGCACCTAAGTATACCTTCCTAGGAGAAAATGGAACACATCCTATTGTCATTTCTTCTTCTCTTCAATCTGATCATGAGAGGATTCTTCTAGATTTCCTTAAGAGACACAAGAAATCCATTGGATGGACCTTGCCTGATATTCCTATGATTATCCCACTTATCGAGACTCATAGGATTGTTCTATAATCTTATTCAAAGCCATTTCTTCAACCTGAGTGGTGACTCAATCCTAATATCATGGAAGTAGTAAGAAAAGAACTTCTGAAATTGTTAAAGGCTAGTATTATCTACCCCATAGATGAGAGTGAATGGGTCATCCCAATCTAAATGGTTTCAAAGAAGGATAGAATCACAGTGATAACCAATAAAGATGGATAGATTCTTCCAACTAGGGTGGGTAGGGGATAGAGAGTTTGCATCGACTATAGTAATCTAAAATCATTTTCTAAGAAGAAGCATTTCCCCTTAATATTCATTGACTAAGTACTTGAGATAGTGGAAGGTCATTTATTCTATTATTTCATAGATGGGTACTCAGGGTACAATCAGATTGAGGTCTCCCTAGAGGATCAAGGGAAGACTACATTCACTATTCCATTTGGAACCTTTTCCATCAGACACATGCCTTTAGAGTTATTCAATTCCCCTGGAACCTTCTAGTGGTGCATGATGGGAATCTTCTAGAACATGGTAGGGGATTTTCTATAGGTCTTCATGGAGGACTTCTCTATGTTTGGGCATAAATTTTATGGATTTATGAGGAATGTGGAGAGAGTTTTTTCAAGATGTGAAGAAAAAAATCTGATCCTAAATTGGAAAAAATTTCATTTCATGGTTAAATAGGGACTAATACTTAGACATATAGTCTCAGGTAGGGGGATTTAATTCAATAAATCTAAGGTTGAAGTCATTCATCACCTTCCATCACTGAAAAATATAAATTAAGTGAGGTAATTCTTAGGACATTCTGCTTTCTATAGAAGATTCATTAGGAACTTTAGTTCAATCTCGCATCCCCTTTGTAGTCCTCTAGTAAAGGATGCTCCATTTGTTTGGATAGAAAGTTGTGAGGATTCATTCTCAACACTCATCTCATCTCTCACCTCTCCACCCATCACAAAATCCCCAAATTGTACCCTCCTTTCAAACTCATGTGTGATGTCAGTGACTTTGCTTTAGGAGTTGTGTTAGGACAACATTGTGATAAAACTCCTTATGTAATTTCTTATGCATGAAAATCCTTAAAAGATTCCCAAATCAAATACCCCACCACAGAGAAGGAGTTAATTACTATTTTATTTTACTTAGAAATTTTTTGGTCCACCTCTTAGGACCCCCCATCACTTTGTTCACTAACCATTCTACACAGAAATACCTCTTTCAAAAACAAGATTCTAAGATTAGAATGATTAGGTGGGTCCTTCTCTTACAATAATTTCACCTCATAGTAAAGGGAAAAATTTTGAAAATTTTGAAAATTTTGTATCTTATCATCTCTCTAGGATATAATTTAATGAAAAATAATCTCACCTTTATGTGTTTTATTCAGTCCTTGATGAATACCTATACTCTTTGAGTGACTACCCTTGGTATTCTGACATAGCCAACTTCTTAGTTACAGGAGTCATTCAAAAATTATTAGGGACTCAAGCTAGAGGAAAATTCCTTTCCGATATCAGGAACTATTTCTTTTATGATCCATACCTCTATAATTTTTTCCCTCAAAAAGTCATTAGGAGGTGTGTCCCAGAATCTGAACAAGACTCCATCCTTAAATTATTTCATAGTAAGGCATGGGGAGATCACTTTTCATCTAAGAAAACTTATGAAAAGGTTATTTAGTGTGGTCTCTTATGGACCACCCTCTCAAGGGACACATACACATTTTTTAGAAGTTGTTCCAAGTGTCAACAAGTAGGTTCGATCAAAAAATGGAATCAAATTCCACTCACTCCAATCTTAGTGATTTACATATTTGACTACTGGGGAATCAAATTCATATGTCCCTTCCCAAAATCTATAGGATATTTGTACATTATTTTAGCTATCAATTATGTCTCAAAATGGGTTTAGGAAAATCCTACAAAATACAATGATAATCAAACTGTGAATATATTTCTCAAAGAAAACATTCTCTCGTTATTTGGAGTTCCCAGGTCTAACATTAGTGGTTGTGGAAATCATTTATGAAATCATATATTCTCAGCACTCATGGAAAAGTATGGAATTTCTCAAAAAGTGTCTATTACTTACCACCCATAGACCAATGGTCAAGATGAGTTATATAATCAATAAATAAAACAAATTATTGATATAACTATTAATCCATCTTGGAAATATTGGTCAAGAAAACTATTAGATGATCTTTGGGCCTATCGAACTACATTTAAAAACATTTTAGGAATGACCCCATATAGGTTGGTTTATGGTAAAGAATGTCATTTTTAGGGGATATTGAACATGAGGCCTTTTGGGAACTTATGAAAATGAATTATGACCTCTCACTGGCTGAAAAAAACGAAATTAGATCTCAATGAACTTAAGGAAATTGGGATATAGGCTTATGAGAAATCAAGGATCAATAAAGCTAAAGTACAAGCCTACCAATCTCAAAATCTTAAAACCAAACACATTTTATCAAGTAAAACTATTATTTTGTGTATTTATAAAATTCATTTACACCTCAGAAATTTGTGGTCCAATTAGTCAGGTCCATGCATAGTTCATAAGGTGTACCCCCATGGGGTTGTAGAAATTCAAGATCCCACCAATAGTTAAACCTTTAATGTTAATGTCCATAGAGTCAAACCATTCATTGAACCATTACAAAAAAACATGAAGTTGATGAATACTTGTGTTAACCAACCATAGATGATAAAATTACTTAAAAAATTAAGGGTCTAAGTCAAGATAGATACGTTAAACAAAAGCGTTGCATGGGAGGCAACCCGTGGTTTTCATGTTTGTAATCATTGGGAATTATCTTTATTTTTCAAATAGGATTATTGAATCATTTTGATATTTAAAAAAATTAATTAATCAATAAAATCTAAATATGATAGTACCTTATACTGTAGAAATGTTCTTCTATTATGAGTATAGATGGGTATGAAAGGGGTGTTTCATATTCATCTGTGTCATGTGGTGTGATCCCTGAGAAATCCCTTACCCAAAAATTTAAAAAGATGACAATGTATCATCGATTTATTTTATTTTATTTTTATGTGTTTTTAGGTTAAAATAAAAATAATAATAATAATAATAATAAAATTTAAAAGGACATGGCATAGGTCATGGGGAAAACCTAGTCACAACTGATGAAGTTGTGGGGACTCAAACCCAAGACCAAAGGGAGATAGGGGTGCGCGTTTTCCACTGACCTACGTATTATAGTGAATCCTTCTTCTATAATTTTTGTATATATACTTATAATTTACTTATATATATATTGTTTTTTTGGTTTTTTTTGTTTTTCCTTGTTCCACTATGGAACTCTATGTGTGACATGAATATCAAAGAATTAAATTGGAGCAGCATGAACATAAACTTCAACCCCCAGGTGACTTCATTCCATGATTCTCATTTTCAATGTCCTCTTTGAACTCCTCTCATCTACCCCCTTCTATGTTTTCTTTTCTTTAAAAACTGGGGACAGTGTTTTTCTATGTTGGGGGTGAAAAGAAAAAAAATCCTTATGAAATAAAAAAATTGTGTAAATGGAAGGAAAATTTCCTTTAACATTGAACATGATAAAACACATTGAAAACTTTGAAATTAAATATCAAATAATTTATCATTCCTTGATTCTGATTTTAATCCATGTATAATTTCATGTGCATAGGTTTTGGAAAGTTCAACTATCTAATGTGA
Source organism: Viscum album (assembly GCA_963277665.1). Lineage (NCBI taxonomy): Eukaryota > Viridiplantae > Streptophyta > Magnoliopsida > Santalales > Viscaceae > Viscum > Viscum album. The sequence continues at coordinate 1,716,137,548 of OY728122.1, forward strand.
TATTTCATCATTTATATTTTCATCCAAAAAAAGTTCCCAATGCACGTCCTTTGGATAGTGGTGTATTAGTTTGAGTTCATGGATTCCCCCAAATAAATAGCATAGGCCTGGTGATCATTTTAGTTTTAATATTATTATTCAATAAAAAACCTAAAAAATAAATAAATTTCCATGTTGAGTAATGAAATGACTTAATGTGTGGCTTTCGGCACATTGGGATTGTGAATCCATAGTTTTCTGGCCCGGAGTTAGTAATTTTATCTCTATTTGTTCTAATTTGACTTTTTTTACTGAGTTTACTTGAGATGATTCCTGATTATGTGGGCTTTACTTGTTTCCCTAATGTATTTGAGCCCAAGAGTCATCAACAAAGTCTCACAACATGGGTTGACTCTATTGAGTGAAATTTCAATTACCATGGAAAAAATGCAAAAAAACAAAAAAAAACAAAAAATGATTACTCATATTAATATTGAAATAGGATTCTGCCTAGATATCCCATCATTTCCTCCATGAATAAATATGAACCCCCATGTCTATTATGACACACAATACATCATCATACTTAATTCACATTTGATGAAATATGGCGATGAATTTGAACAAAGGAATGGGATTGGGATTAAGATATTCTTATGAAACCATATTTTATCACTACTGGAAAAACGACCTATACCCACGGTTCAAAACCGTGGGTATAGGCTATTCCCATGGTTTTGGGAACTGTGGGCTGGAATGGCGTTAGGATAGGGGTCTTGACCTATACCCACGATTTGGTAGAACCGTGGGTATAGGTGTGTCACACACCAAAACCCTTTTGTACAGCATGGCAGGGAAATTACCCCACGGTTTTCAAACCGTGGGAAAATTATGTTTCAAAAAACGCGGGCATAGGGATTCGAACTCGTGCTGCATGGACAGACTCGACGCTGCAGTACAAGGGCGGACCAACCCAGCTTACGAAGTTATATGTTTATATAGATATATTTATTATAATATATTAATATAAATGCAGTTATCTAAAAAATGCGCTGAGTGGGATTCGAACACGCAACCTGCAAGGACGAAGTACATCAGCAAACCAACAACGCTACGAGAATTACGTTTATATAATTTTACAGTTTTATATTTATATTAATATTGTCGGTATATTTTAAAATATTCCGTGTTGAGATTCGAACACAACACTTCACGAAATTGAAAGGAGAACTAAACCAACAGAGCTACCAAATTTATATTCATAAATATTGGTATCCGTATAATTATATTATTTAAGACATTGTTCCTGCATAAAATTTATTTTGTCCCGCACAATTTTTTTCCAATTTTTCACCCCGCCATAACGCGGGAAACCTATACCCATGGTTTTGAAAAACCGTGGGGATAGTTCTTTGAAAAAAATACCCCCTATACCCACGGTTTTGCCAAAACCGTGGGTATAGATCTTCACAAAAAACCTATACCCACGGTTTTGATAAAACCGTGGGGATAGGTCTTCAAAAAAAATCAATGCCCATGGTTTTGACAAAACCATGGGCATAGGGGACCTATACCCACGGTTTTGGAAAACTGTGCGTATAGGTTCCCATACTATCCCTATACCCACAGTTTTCCAGAACCGTGGGTATAGGGGGACTTATACCCATGGTTTTTCACAAAACTGTGGGTATAGGTTGTTTTTCCAATATTGTATAAAAAATATTTTTATGGGTTTTATAATTGTTTGGTATAACGGTTTTTGGTGATCATTGTGTATTATAATACTTTTGGAAAAGGGAATTCAAATTTCATATTTATGAGATATATTTTTCTCTGGACTAGAGAAACTCAAGTTGGGGGTGTTATTATCCACTGAATGAGTATAATATTCATTGTTAATATATATAATATTCATGTCCTTCATTATTCATAAACACCATTTTAGTGCATTTTACACTTTGAAGATCATTTCACATTATAATGGTAATTCCTTCTTAAAATTCACTATTACATTGTATATTTTTAAACACCATATAAAATACCCAATGATCTTGATTTTATTTTAATATTTAATTTTCAGGTTTCTCATTACATTGGGAACAATTCATACTTTTGGAGTACTTGAATATTCACATTGGAAGAACACCAAAGGGGCCTTGAACTAACAACATTCTGGGCGAAGTGAATTGGAAAACAGCCCAATAAAACTACTGTATATGCCAAGATACAAGCCCAATAATTATGAAAATTGAACTGAAAATAGAGGACATCAAGGGGAATATTTAATATAATAGTTATAAGAGCTAATTAGTATGTTTTAATGGAATTATAGGATGCCCAATTTAAAGATGAAATTTTGGGCCAGATTATGCGGCCTAGAAAAACATCTCACCATCTCGATCATATCTCACAAAAAAACTCCATTTGGTATTAAATTTTATATGAGGATAGGAGACATCTGGAGATTCATTTTCTTCTTATATGGACCACACAAATCCATCCATCTATAAGGTCATTATGGTTCCTCTATTCGGTGGATGAAAGATGGATCCCACTTCAGGTAAAGGGTGAAAAAGTCCACTCTCCCTTACTTTCCACCACCCTAGGCCTACCATACTCAAGTGGGATGATTTTACTATTTGTATTTCTACCCAAGGATTAAAAAATTCCGATTTGAGGTAGTTTTGGTGAAGTATTTTTGGAGGCCTTGTTTTATTTTCATGTTTAATGTTATGCTGCCATTTTGTGTTGTCATATTTGTGATTTCACATGTAAGTTGTTCTAATTCACCTTAATTTATTTATAAAAAATATTATTCTTATCATTTTCTGATATTTTTCATCTCACATTGATACCATTGTCTCATGGTGTGAACTTATTCACACCAAAACCTGTGAAATTATTCACACAATGGTGGAGTGATCATTATTTCACTTTTGTTTATTCCTTCTTCAATTCCACCCTCATGAGTATACTACCCACTTCTATTGATATAATAGCATCAATGGAGGGATAAACCCACTTATGGGTTGATCTAAGGGTGTAGAAAGGGTCAGTATTACATGTTTTTTCTCACTCCATTAATGTATAACACTTCTTTTAATTGAGAATTTTTTTTGATGATCTTTAAACTCCTTCATCCTTATTGAATTTAAGGGCACACACTTCAAGTGATAATACAAACCTTTGCCTTGGAGTGATCAAAACTTTGTTCCTCTAAGTGTATAGGTGATTAGTATTAGGGTGTGTAGGTGTTAAACCAGTAAGTGATGATGTTGTTTGATCTTATTAAATAAACCCATCTCAAATATATTAAATTTAAATAGTTGAAAAAGGAATGCATCCAATCCACCCCAAGTTATAACCTAGGATCAAATAATAATTTTAAATTGAATTCACTTAAGTCTATTAGTGTTTACTTAAACCTATTTAAAATCTATCCAAAGTTGGCCACTTCAAAGACAAAAATCCATATCTTTAGATTTTTTGTCTGTTGGTTCTTCATAGGTCTTCGAGGATTCGACAACTGAAGATACACTATAATTGACCGCTTAACCCTTATAACTTGGGTAAATTTGGGTGAGACCAATGATTTCAGGAATAAAGAATTAAAATTGAGATCCATGTTTCATGGGATGATAAATTAATTTCTTGCTTATGAGAATTTGTAAGGATATATCATTTAAGGAACTCAAGGGTGTCTGGTTTGCAAACAAGATACACAATAAATTAGGTTAAAACATTCATCGTAGAATGTGTTTCTAGGCCATCCCAGATTTGTACCCCAATTGAATAAATACCAATCTTGGACAACATCATTCGATGGATTTTTAGAAGAACATACATCACCATCTCCACTAACATTTGATCAGTTGTTTAATAAAGTAAAAGATGTGGGCACTACTTTTGTTAAACCATTTTCGAAAAACCTAACAAAACCCGGTTAGAAAAAGGGATAAGTTTTTTTGAATTACCATATTGTAATTTTTTATACGTTAGATATTTTCTTTATGTTATGCATTTTTAAAAAATGTATCTGATAGTGTAATTGTAACATTACTAAATGCACATGGAAAAAATGATATAATTAAGGCTAGGTTTGACATGGTTGAAATGGGAATATGGGAACAGTTTGTGCTAGTGAAGGGTTAAAAGAAAATCTTCCTCCAGCTGATTACACTCTTTCCATACATTAGATATATCAGTTTTGAAACTTCTCGAATGACTTTAAGGTACCATAGGGGTATTCATCAAATATCAATAATATCGTGTCAATGAAAATTTTAAAGTTAAAGGGCTTAAAATAACATGAATTCCATGTTTTGATACAAGATATAATCCTATATCTTCACATTTCATTTTTTCCAAGAATTTCCATCATACATTAACCAAGATCTATTTCTCTTTCAAAGCTATATGCAGCAAAGTTATAGACCCATCAAAATTTCTGACTGTGAAAAGGGAAATTTTCTTCATATTATATGAATTTTAATGGTTCTTACCTCAATAATTATTTGATATGATGGTTCACTTGGAGATATATATTTGATTATGTGGTCCTGGACACTATAAATGAATGTACCCCATTGAATGATATATAAATATTTTGAATGGGTATGTCAAAATCAAAGTCATACATAAGGTTGTATTGTGGAGAAATATATTTTTGAGGAAGATTTTGAATTCTGTATCAACTACCTATATAATTTGGAAAGAATTAGTCTACCAAAATCTTGTAACACTGGGTGTCTTTCATGTGATGGAATTTCTAGAAGAGATTTTGTCACAATCAATATTACAGATCAGGTGCATGCCCACCTTTACATTATTTATAATATTTTGGAGGTTTCTCCATATATTGAAACACAAAAATAAATTCTTATGGATTTTAATCCATAAAGGGGGAAAATATGGATATCAAATACACATAATCAACAGTTTATAGGATGGTTTTAGGACCATATTTTTTAGGAGTCACATGAAAATCTAGATTCAATTTCAGAATAGCTTCGATGAATATCCATAGGACCAAGTGTGTATGTATTATCTTACAATGTTTATGTAATAAATGGTTATATGTTCTATAAAAATGAACATGAAGAAGATAGTATTGTGAAAAATAGTGTAGTTACACTTGTGGCTGAAGCGATGCATGTTTCTGGTATTGAGGATAGAAATCCAATTTACATGAATATTTCATACTTTGGAATCATCAAAAAAATATGGGAGTTTGATTGTAAAACATTCCAAGTGTCTATTTTTCAATACAAGTGGGTTGATAATAGTAATATTGATAAAATATATGAATTGATATTCGTGAAAGTGGATTTCTATAAGGAAGGGTAGAAATAAGAACCACTTATAATGGCCTCATAGGTAGTACAAGTATTTTATGTTCCAGATCCTACAAACTAAAAGTGCTCAATTGTTCTATTATCAATCAAAACCAATAAATTGTTAGATGAAAACTCATTGAAGGATGAATCTTTCATTAGGAAGTCTCAATAAATTCATAGTGGTCCCAATGTTGATGGGGTTTTGTATGTTAGAGGAGACCACAATGAAGGTATTTAGATACTCGATAGAGGGGTCAAATCCCTTCATTCTTTAAAAATGATATTAAAATAATTAGGTTTTTTTTGTAATATATATTGTGTTACCTCATTTCATTATATATTTTCTATTAAATTTATGTAATATAAATTAAATTTTAAACCACTTCTGTGGATAATGACTTCTACATGTGTTGGTGCTCCTAATCCAGAGGAACAAAAACTCTCTCAACCTTCTTTGTATCCAATGCAGAGGAACAACAACCTTATACATGTGATGGTGCACCAAATCCTGAGGAACAAAATGTTTCTCAACATGATAATTCTCCCAATGTAGAGGTACAATGACCTTCTTCACATTTCAATGCTACCAATCCACAGGAACAACATATTGGTGATGTTGAATTTGAGAAAATGGTTAGCAATGAAGGATGGGTGATGAAGAAAAAATAGAAGAATTATAGTTTGAAAGTGTTATCAAAAATCATTATTGAGAAATTCAAAGGAATCAAATTTGAGGTTTAATTGAATGTGTGGGGCCAGCATGTTACCCCAACAAGGCCATGTTCAGTAGTGACATTGGAATCATCACTCAACAATGTGTATCGATTAATATAGGTTTGTGGCACTATGTTGTTCCCATGCATAAGGAACTCATGAGGGAATAGATTATGGTTACATTAAGATATCATATCTTTATTTTACTAAATAATAAAATGAAGAAACATTGACTTACTCTTCATCATCAATTGCAGAGTGAATTTATAATATATTACTCCCATAAGAAATAGGTATTAATATTTTCTGGAATGATTTACAGAGGTTTTCCCACAATTATAATTATATTTAAACTTAAATATGCTAAAGGGAAAATAAACATGCACCCACTAGTTATGTATGCACACCTGATAACCTAAGAAGTGTGGGATGTGTTTACTTGTCATTGTTTGGAAGTGTCTTTTCAGGTACATTGTGTATGATAATACATTATTTAAAAATACGTGTATTCATCACTTTTATTGAGAATTATTTATTTTTGAAACAAAAACTATGTGCTAAAAATAAGTAATTGACAGTAAAACCAACATGATCCTATTGTAAATCAAGGATAGGGTGCGCTTCACGTGAAAAAAAAAATTGGTGCATATTTTAAATCGACCATATTAATTTTATGTGAGATGAAACAACAGTATAATTATGTTTCTCTATTTATATGTAGTTTGATGAATCCAAATCCAAAGACACTTCCATCCCATTCCATGTGCTATGGAAGGAGGCACGTGTGAAAAAATATGGGATACTAATATATAAAACACACAAAATGTGTGGTAAACATGTGTAAGTATGACATGATAAAAAAATAATTAAATCACTATTAAATAATAATGATTACTTATTTTTATATATTTTCTATCCAACTTAGTCAAAAGATTCATCAACACCTGTACCAGATGAACACCTACTATCGGTGGCCTTGAAATGGCAAGAAAAGTATGGTTGCATCAGAGTTTTGGGTTTTGGGGTGACACCCATAACATATTTTTAGAAAAAACAATATGGGGATGAAGATAAAAAATGGCTCAGATAAAATCATGATTATTTTTCCTTAAATAAAAATTTCATTGATATACTTAGTTGATATCAACTGTTATGGTGGGAATCAAAGAGAAGAAACAACTCAATAAAAACTATCGAATGAAGATCCCACCCCACCTCCCTCCAACTTTGAGGTGAGTCATTCCCCTCAAAGAGTTGTCTTAGTTGAGGTAATCAATATTCTAATAATTGTTTCTGTGAAATTTTAAGATGATAGAAATTTATACCTTTCCTAAAATAATATTATACTAGGTGAAAATGAATGTTATTTATATCTATCAACACCCACCCATTTCCTAGTATCAAGGTTTGTGGTGTTCAATATCCAAGATCATAAGATACACAACATTCCACTTCCAACAGGTCATGTGATAGTGGTAATTAATGTAGCTCATGAGCTAAGCGTCGAGCTACCTTTTCCACTTGATGATGAATATATTCATATATTCAACCAAGCTATTGGAATATTCATTATATGGCCATCAATTATTGTAAAAACACATGTAAAATATGAGGTATTCATTTCTAATTTATTTTTCAGGCTAAACCTTTAACAATTATTGAAAAAAGTTCTAAATTGAGGAATGTTCTTATAGATGCACAAAGGGAAGGGGTGAAATGAAAGGTCAACTTAAAACCATCTAAAGGATCAACCAACCGATCAAAAAGATATTTCTAAAGAACATTTACCCTACCCATTCAATATATTCATTTACTAACATTGAAGGTTCATGAAAATAAAAAGTTGAAAAATGGTAGTAGTCATGTAGTGGATATTGAATAAAAAATGTATGGAGAGGAAGGTAGAGAATACATTTGTTTTGAGAATGTAAATTAAATCCTCATCTATGAATGGCTATGAGCCTTAGTTTTAAATGTATATGTGAGGTATGTTTTCATTATTTAATTTTCAAAAATCTGATATAATATGTTGATTAAGACTATATACATTTCATATTTTTTTCAGTAATATATATCAATACTAATTTAAGGTATTTCCCCATGAAAAAAAATTATACTTGTTAGTCCTCACTTCACCTCTACAGAACAAACAAATAAAAATAATCTATGAAAATGGATGAAAAAGTGATAGTCCTAGCCAAATCATTTGAAAGTAAACTTACAGATGACAGAATCTTCTTAATATCAATAATATAGGGGTAAAACTCTATAATTTAATCATATAAAATATACTTTAATTTCATTCATTACTTATTTATTTTTTTTAGGAAACACTATATTTTCATCACAGTCAATTTGGATACTCCAAAGATTTATTTCCTGGACTCATTTCATGGATTCCCAACAAACCAACCACACATGGTGAAATTTTCTCAATTTATAATACATTACATCCAACGTTTTTGAACTAAACATAAAATTATATATTTTATATTATTTTTTAATGAGAATTATTTTATGATAGAGAGGTGTATAGATATTGTGAAAATCATGGAATGAAGACAGGAATTGTGCACAAGGACCCTGAAAAGTTCAATAACTGGAAAAGTATCTGGGTATATATAATAATATTTCACTATACAAACACATATCAAAACAAATTATTTATTTTTCTCAATTTTTTTCAGTGTTTGAGACAAAAAAATGGAAAATATTATGGTTATTATGTTTGTAAATTTATGAGACAGATCATATTCCATCAACATAATAGAACCCTCGAAGAGGTATTTTAGAAGATAATTACAATTTCAATTAAAATATTTATTAATAATTTGTGTATTTATATTTTTATATTATAACTATGACTGTCAAAAATACTCATATTCACAAGATGATATAGATTTTCTTAGAAATGAATTGGAGGCATACCTATTCAAAGAATGTACACAAATAACATGAAGATGTGACTTCTATAGAAGTAATGCATCGTTCCATATTTATGTTTAATTTATTTTGTTTTAGTATTACTCATGTAAGAATTTTTTTTATTATACAGTTGGATTCCTTTGTTTGAGTTGGTGTGGTTTGTTCGAAGCTTCTCATGCTCATGTGAGATTGGTTTTCAAGGCTGAAACTCAGTGTTCAATTAGAAGGTAAAAGTTTTTTTAATATACTATTTTTTCCTCATAATATTATTTCTTTTCTATTAAATTAAAAAAATATAAATTTAATGTTTGACTACTCATGTAGACAATGTCTGTAAGAACCTGGGTTTTTAGAACATGTCAAAATCCCAACCCTAATTGAACTTTTTACTTGTTTCTGAGAAACTGGAAAAATATGGAATGTTCTGGAAATTTCTAGACTACACGCCATGTACTCTAAATTACCCGCCGTGTATGGGTTAAGTGAATATTGGTTTTGTGCTCACCGATTACATGTCATGTGATGACTGTGTAGGAATTTCCTACTACACGGCGTGTAGTGTTGCTCGAAACGTCGTGTATCCTCCTTTCTGTGTAACAGCTGTGTTCAAGCCATGTGTCAACTGATGTGGCACGTCCAAGATGTGTGGCGACCTTTCTTAAGTCAAAGTACGGACAAGGACACTACACGGCGTGTAGTCCTTAAATACATGTCGTATACTTTTTTTATTTTCTTAAATGAAAGAGTGTCACATCTTATTATAAAAAAGATCTTTTTCTTCCTCGACTTCAGAAATGCTCCATTCCAAAAGATTGAAGAACATACCTATCCCTAGAATCTTCATCCGGAGTTTGTTCTTCAATCTGTCGGTGGCTACAGAATCGTAACAGTGAGGATAAATCCAAGCACCCTATTTCTTTCCAGTTTCTTTGCCTCATGCATCACAATTTCCATCCAAGTGGAATTTCCAAGATTTGACACAAACGTAGATCTACGAAGATCAGCTTCAAATTAGAGCTTGATATCATAGATTCCTACGTCTATGAGTCTTAGGTAGGTGGTGCATACCTTCTTTCATGTTTTTGAAGACTTTTGGATGGCACGAATTAAATAACTCTTTTGGGTATTTTGGGTGTGACACTGTTTTATCTACTATTACATATTGAATTAATTTTTAGACCCATGGGATGCCTTTGGGCATACCCTATTGCCTATATTTCTTGAGCAAGGTCGGGCGAGAGGTCGATGCTAATTGGGAAATTTTTTCTTGGGTGCCAGAATGGTTATAATTGGTCTTCTTTGTTTAGAACTAGTATGTTTAATCTGGTAAATCATGATTGCGTTGTTTAGAGGCATTCAAGACCTCAGTGCTGTATGTGATAACCATTGGGTTAGTACAAATTCAATTTTTTAGATTGTTTTGTCTATTTATGTGACTTGTTTAGAAGTTTTATATATGTAATTTCTAAATTGAATATGATGGAACCCTTTGGGTTGTGTTGGGAATAGCTAAGATATTTGTTGAGTGATGTTTATCATAGGTTGGGTTTGGCCCAGGTTACATTGGGTGGTTCTGACCATGGGATTGGGTGTCATGGACGTTATCTTGAGGTAGGATGACTGTCAGGTTATGAATATCCTGGGTTGCTTGGATGGCGAGGTCGTCAGACTTGAGTGGAATGGTCGTAGGGACACGAGGTGTCAGAGGTTTTGTGGCTTGGGTATTATTTTGGTGATTACCGCTCACCCAGAACTTTGAGTAGTGTGCATATAGAGAGACTTTGTGATGAGGTGGTTTTGACAACTTATATGGGTAGAGGACCCCGTTAGTTGTGGTTTAGGTACTATTGGTTGGGGGGTTCTTGCCATAGGAAGCCACGTGGAAGGTGAGGAGCCTTCAGGGGATAGCATTGAGGTTATCGGGTTGGGGAAGAGGCTCGTTGTTATTTGAGGGAAGATATCATTGTCCCTCCAGTTACATTATTTAAGGGCATACATCATTATCCTTCTGGTTACATTATTTGAGAGCAGACATCACTATCCCTTCAGTTACTTTATTTGAGGACAGATATCGTTGTCCCTCCGATTACTTATTTGAGGGTAGGCATTGATATTCCTCTAAGATACTATTTCTTGGGCGTGCCTTCGGGACGTCGGTACTTGAGACATGTAGTTTCAGGGGCACATGGTGCCGGGTTACATGACAGAGATTCCAGTGTTGGCCGAAGCAGGTGACACACCATGGTGGCTGCTAAGCACCAGTGGATTTTGTGTTTTTTTTGTGCATCGTACTATTTATGATTTTCTTTATAATTGCATGCATACTTAAACACTTATATTAGGTATGCACCATTGGGTGGTATCCTATTGAGATTCGTCTCACACACTACATGAGCCCTTCGGGACATATGTAGACTTTATGGATTTACGTGCAGGAAAGAGGCCAGCTTCAGGAGCTGGACTGCATTAGTTGTTGCATGGAGATGGTATTGACCTTGAGGCCTTTCCTAGCTGGCGATTATTTTGTTTTGCTTTCTTTCATGTAGCAGCATGCTTATTTATTATGTAGCTACATTTGGTTATACATTGGCACCCTTTATATATATATTAATATGTATGACCTGCTTTGGATGCTTGTTTTGTTGTTTGGTAGTAGTTAAAAGTGATCAGTATGTTGTTCTATTTACTTTCCACTATTGTTGTTTATATTTATTGCTTCTGTTGTTTATCGACATTCAATGTGCTTCCACTCTGTAGGTCCAGTTCGAGTCTGTTGAGTCTTTTATTACATTGCATATTCATTATTATACTCAGAATAATACCATTATTATCCTCTGAGAGGGTGTATCCTCCTCACTATACCTATAAGACCTTCACTGCTAGTCAGCAGCCTTTGGAATTTGGGGAGGTGCGCCTAAGGAAGTAACACCCAACCCATATAGCACTATTCAGTTGGTTTTTTGGTTCTGGGTGGTTACGATGTCTTCTCCCAAAAAACCTTTTCACCCCTACGGTGTTGGAATTTATCACTTTACTTCAAAGGTTGTGGAGGGAACTTGAAGGAAAGTGATAAATGTCAACACTGTAGGTGGAGTATTTTGTTCAGGGTTAATTGATTTGTTTGAACATGCTCATGCTCATTTGATACTGCAACTGAGATAATAGAAACATGGAAATGGGTCAAGAATGTATAAAAATATCATGAAGATATACCTTCTATAGAAGTAATGCATTGTTTCATATTTATGATTAATTTATTTATTTTTTAGTATTACACACATAAGAATTGTTTTCTTATATAGGTGGATTTAATTATTCGATTTGGGGTTGGTTTGTTCAAAGATGCTCATGCTCATTAGATATTGGACTTTGAGGATATAACAGAGATAATGAAAATAAGGAAATGGGTCAAGAATGTATATAACCATTATGAAATGGTGAATTAATACTAATTATTTAATTAATTTTTTCATTATTTTATCTATTATTTGTAATTTATTTCCCTATAATTTTTATCTAAAACTTATTTATTTGTTTTCATAGATATTTTGGGAGGTCATATTTTTCTTTCAACTATCTATAAAAAACTACAAAAGAGATAACATGTTCCTTTATTCCAATGTAACAACACTTTCCATTTCTTTTCATTGTCGGCCTATTGACACTGCATATTTAGTTGATGTTCTTAGCTGAAAAACCTTTCTCATTATTGAAAACCAGAAGATTAGAGGAAGCTCATTTTCATATTTTGGTGACTTCTTGTGATATAATGGGTATAATATATTCCTCTAATCTTTTGGTTTTCAACAATGAGAAAGGTTTTTCAGATAACAGCATCGACTCAATATGAATTTTTGGAAGTTATTAAAATAAAGGCAATGATAATCATGGTAAGATTGGTAATTATGATTTTTTTTATACTTTAAGACATACAGGAATCAGAAGAACCTCAATCCTATATATGGTGTGGCCAATATGATTCTAGGTGTGTATTATTATTTAAAATTGACATTAATTTTAGAAAAATAGACAACTGTAATAATCAAAACTAAACAAATGTCTTCATATTGTTTTGATAATTTATTAAAATGTTCTATAAGTCATTTAGGAAGTGTGGGAATCATCCACACCTAAATATGACCCATTGTGTGATAGGTACGATTAAAAGTGTTTGTTATCAGTTTAAAATCAACATTTTAGTTCAAAATGTGTCACTCAATGAAAAATTATCAAATGTGCTTGGATTGTTTTGGTAATTTAGGACATAGATTCTTAAATAATTTTTGATGTTCTAGAATAATAGTCATGTCAAACTGATACATAATGTGACCAGTATGACTCAGAGTGTGTGTTTTTAGTTTAAAATTACATTTTAGTAAAAAGGAAAAGTGATGTACTGAAAATAAAGAAAACACATCTATAATGTTTTGATACATTAGGAAAACAATCCATGAGTCATTTGGGATATGTAGGAATCACCCACACCTCAATTCAACACATGGTGTGACTGGTATGACTCCAAGTGTGTCTTTTTATTTAAAATTGACATCAATTTTGGTAAAAAGGACAACTAACCTACTCAAAACTGATAAAATGCATTCAAATAGTTTTGATACTTTAGTGAAATGTTCCATAAATAATTTTAGATGTTTAGGAATCATCTTGGCCTCAATTTGAAGCATGGTGTGACCTATATGACTCTAAGTGCATCTTTGTATTCAAAATTGACATCTACTTTAGTAAAAAGGACAACTTACCTTCTCAAAACTGATAAAATCCATTTAGATTATTTTTATAATTTAGGAAAATGATCCATAAGTAATTTAAGACCTTTAAGAATAAATTTTTCCTAAATCTGACACACAATGTGACTGGTGTGGATCTAAGTGCATCTTTTTATTTAAAATTAACATAAATTTTAGTAAAAATGACAACTAACCTATATAAAACTAATTGAATAAATTCATATTGTTTTGATACATTAGTAAAATGATCCATAATTCATTTTTGACTTGTAGGAATCAATCTCACCTCAATCCGACCCACAGTGTGACCGATATGAATCCACGTGTGTCTTTTAAATTTAAATTTACATTAATTTTAGAAAAAGGAACAAGTGATATATTGAAAACCAAGAAAATTCATTCATATTATTTTGATAATTCAGTAAAATGATTCATGAGTCATTTGAGATGTGTAGGAATCATCTTATCCTCAATCCAACACATGGTGTGACTGGTATGACTCCAATTGTGCCTTTTTATATAAAATTGAAATCAATTTTAGTAAAAAGTATAACTGACCTACTCAAAACTGAGAAAACACTTTTCTATTATTGTGATACTTTATAGAAATGATCCTTAATTAATTTGAGACCTGTATTAATCATCCTCACCATAATCTGATTCATGGTGTGAACGGTATGACTCCAAGTGGGTCTTTTTATTTAAAATTGACACCAATTTAGTAAAAAGGACAAGTTACCTACTCAAAACTGAGAAAATTCATTTGGATTGTTTTGATACTTTAGAAAAATGATATATAAGTCGTTCTTGATGTGTATAAATCAACTATACCTCAATCTGACACACGTTGTAACCAATATGACTCCAAGTGTCTCTTTTTATTTCAGATTTACATTAATTTTAGCAAAAGGAACAAGTGACATACTAAAAATCAAGAAAACATATTTTACTTGTTTTAATACTTTATAAAAATGAACCATGGGTCATTTTTTATGTTTATTAATCACGCTCAATAAAATCAGATGCACAGTGTGACTGGTATGACTCCAAGTGCGACTTATTATTTAAAATTAACATCAATTTTAGTAAAAAGGACAATTAACCTACTAAAAGACAAGAAAACACATAAAAATAATTTTTATACTTTTGTAAAATAAACCATAAATCATTTGATACTTTTATGAATTAAATACACCTTAATACGATAGACAGTGTGACTAGTATGACTCTAATTGCATCTTTTTATTTAAAATTAATATCAATTTTAGTAAAAATGACAATTAACCTCTTCAAAACCAAGGAAACTCATTTGTATTGTTTTGATAATTATGAAAAATAATCCATAAGTAATTTTTGAAGTGTAGGAATAAACTTCACATCAATATGATTCATAGGGTGACTGATATGACTCCAAGTTTCTTTTTTATTTTAAATTGACATGAATTTTAGCAAAAGGAACAAATGACATACTGAAAACTGAGAAAACACATTCATATTGTTTTGATAATTTAATAAAATGATCTATGAATAATTTTAATTTTAAAAATTCAACTACACCTCGATATGACGCACTGTGCGACTGGTATGACCCCAAGTGTGTCACTTTATTTAAAATTGACATCAATTTTTGTAAAAAGTACAATTAACCTACTCAAAATTGATAAAATTCATTCAGATTGTTTTGATACTTTAGATAAATGATCCATCAGTCATTTGAGATGTGTGGTAATCATATGTACCACAGTCTGACTCATGGTGTGGCCTGTATGACTCCAAGTTCATATTTTTAATTAAAATTAACATTAATATTAGTAAAAAGTACAACTGACCTACTCAAAACTAAGAAAATACTTTATGATTGTTTTCATACTTTAAGAAAATGATTCATAAGTCATTTTTGACATGTATGAATCAATCACACCTCAATCTAATGCATAGTGTGACCGATATGACTCAAAGTGACATTATTTAAAATTGACATTAATTTTGTTAAAAAGAATAACTAGCATACTCAAAACCAAGAAAACACATTCAAATTTTTTTGATACTTTAGGAAAATGATCCATATCTCATTTCTGACATGTTGGAGTCAATCACACCTTAATACAACACACAGTGTGACTGGTTGATAAAACACAATTTTATTGAATATTTTATTGACAATAAATGATATAACTTACTCATATTATTCTAAATATGATCAATTATGAAATATATGGGATTAGATCATTCCTTTACAAATTTTATAAAAATTCCAGTTTTACCCTTTTAAAATTCACTATAGTATTTCGACCATAAATATTGTTATATAAAATATTTTGACTTAAAATTTTGTAAATCTGTTCCTGACTTAGTGGGATACAAATTATAGTTATGACATAAGAACTGGATCGTGAATTTGAGTGGAGTAAATGGTCCATGAAGACAAAGTTGGATAGAACCATCTAGATTGGACACCACTTCACTATTTGGATCGTATCTTCCACATCCAGACTTGGATTGATCCCAAATATGTAGGGAATATCAGGGACATAATTAGGAATAAATAATCTATTTAAAGGCCAGACAATTCATGTGTTTTGGAGGTCAACTATGTGGTGAAATATGGAATAAAATATTTGGCCAAGTTTTCATTT
Source organism: Viscum album (assembly GCA_963277665.1). NCBI lineage: Eukaryota > Viridiplantae > Streptophyta > Magnoliopsida > Santalales > Viscaceae > Viscum > Viscum album. The sequence goes on from OY728122.1 coordinate 1,716,153,883, forward strand.
CACACTTAAAAAAATTATGTAACACTAGCCCTCAAAAACTCTATTTAAATGGGGTTTTCACTATTTGGGAGGTCTGGTCGAGGCTTTGGGAAGGTGTGTCTGAAAGGGTGTCTCTTGGGAACACCTCAAAAACCTTGAAATAAGTAATGCCTTATGCAAAGTTCTCTTCCAAGAAGGCTCTCCTCTCTCACCTCCTCTTTGTTTTTCCTTGTTTTTATGCTTGTAACGAGAATTTTCTTCAATAAATCTTATTTTTTATTCCCTTTTAATCTTCTTATATTTATTCTTGGGCTGGAATCTAAGAGTGTAGATGAGATTGGGTATTCCCCTTTCAATCCATTGCTTATGCAAAACATCTCCACGATGACAATTCTGCCCATGGAAGAGTGATTTCATTCTTAGTTGATCTAATACTCACTCCCTTAATTTATTTATTTTCAATCCATAAACATACTTTAATTCATAAATTTTGATCAATTAATTGAATTTTAATATCTAAGTGACTCAATCGACTTGCACTTGACAACGTGGTCGAGGTTGTGTAAACCGTGTGATTGAAACCTCAATCACAAAATCTAATCACTTTGGGATATAATTGTAGGGTTTAAGTCTCATCCCTAAACACAATTAATTCTCAAATATAGGAATGATATTTTTCCCTAATTGAACACTGACCACAAGTTGGATTTTGGATCAAAATCAAAGAAGGGTTCTACGATTGAAGGTCCCGAAGTTAACTTAGGGCTCATTTTCAAAAATATTTGTGGTTGTGTTAATTTCTATAGGGTTCGGAGGTTAACAAGGTTAGGGGATCATAATTGAATGAATTATAATTATATGGGATAATTCTAAAAAAATGTTTAAGAGGCTTTATTAGATCAACTATTTCTTCTCATATAAGTGTTTCGAAGAAATTGTCTCTTGATTGTTGCTTCTCATTTTCTAGTTTAATTTACTGTTTTAAAAGTCACAAAAAAACCCCATATTTATTTTCCTTTGTTTTTAACTATTTAAATACTTACTTAAATCCCATTAATAGTTGTTTAATTCACTTCCTCCTAGAGAGAACGACCTAGGTTAGCCACTGTGCTACACTTAGTAAAATCATAAATAAATCTTTTTCAGAGTGTGTGTGACAACATCCTTTCAAATTAGCATCGTTTCCAGGGAGACAAGTAATTATTTAAACCAATTAGAGGTATTTATTTTATTTTTCATTTTATTATCTTCCTCTCTTCTTTCTTCCTTCTTTTCCCAATATAATTTTTTTTCTTCTTCTTTTATTTTTTTCTACTTCTTTTTGGACCATCAACTCAAACTTCTCATTTTTATTTTACTATGGTTCACTTTCCTTCCTTTAATTTTTATTTGATTTATGACATGAACTAATCCCAAAGATCTCTTATATTTTTACCCTAAGAATTAATGCAACCTTAGGGCTCGAATCATATATTCTAATTCTATGGGAAGTTTCAACATTCAAACAGTTGAAGAATTTATCCACTCCAAGAACATTGAAATTGGAAACACTTATAATTCCAACATAAAATAAGAACCAATGGATGAAAATAATGGAAATGAACTTAATAGAACTATTTGAGAATTGGTTTCACCTGATATTAACTATCAACCAAATTTTATTGCATACTTGAATCTCGAATTGGAATATGAACTGAAATTTGGGTTATTTCATCTTCTTCCAAAGTTTCATGGATTATCTGGTGAGGATCCAAACAAACATTTGAAAGAATTTAATGTGGTTTTCTCAACCCTTAAACCCAGAAATGTTTCTAAAGATCAAATCAAACTAATAGAATTCCCATTCGAACTTTATGGAGCTAAAAAAGATTGGATGTGTTATTTACAACCTGAATATGTAACTTGTTAGAACGATTTGAAACATCTTTTCTTGTAGAGATTTTTTCCAGATTCAAGGACCACATCCATTAGAAAGGAGATCTCAGGGATCAAGAAAGCCCAAGGGGAGTCCATGTATGAGTACTGGGAGTGATTTAAAAAGTTGTGTGCAAGCTGCCCACATCACCAAATTAGTGACAAACTCCTTGTACAATACTTATACAAAGGACTCACATCTATGGAGAGGAGCATGGTGGATTCTGTAGCTAGAGGAGAATTGGTGGACAAGACACCAGTAGATGCACATGTGTTAATCAAAAAAATATCCCAAAACTCCCAACAATTTGGCGATCGAGGTACACCACATGTCAGGGGAGTACATCTGGTAAGTCCATATTTTCTTGAAAGTCATTTGATTGATACCAAGTTATAATAATTGACAACTATGATGAGGCAGATTGCATTGGCACAAAAGACATTACAACCCCCTCCTTCAAGGACTTGTGGAATTTGCACTGAGACAAGCCACCCAACTAACTGTTGCCCGCAACTACCAGAGATAGAAGATTGTGCAGTAGTGTTTCCTGGGAGACCATATCAGTAGCAACAACAACCATATCCCCAAAAGAAGATTTATTCCTTTGCACCAGCATACAACCAAGGGTGTAAAGATCAATCTGACATGAGGTATGGATCTAGACAACAACAAAGAGCCCCTTTTCAAAAAAAACTTCCAATAGCCTCCACCTTACCAGTAGGGTTTCCAACAACCCCAAAGGATATTTGAATCTCAAGAATCAACAATCCAAAAACAAGGAAATCCCCCAACCAAGGTAGATTCTAACACAGATGACCTTTTGAAGCAAATTTTTCTTAATCAATAGAATGAGCTGAAGAGTCAAGGTTCAGATCTGACGGAGTTGAAGACTCAAATGAGCCATATTTCCATTGACCTCTATGAACTGTTAAGTAAGAATTCTGTAAATATTCCTTCCCAACCTACTCCAAATACCAAGGGTAATGTTATTTCCATCACATTGAGAAGTGAGAAGCAAATGAATGATACATTTGTACCTACCATTCCACCAGGATTCACCTCAAATCCAGAGAATCCACATTCTAGACCAGCTAAAGAGCAACCAAAAGAGAAAGATAAAGGTAAGAAAAATATTTATGATGTTCCTCCTAAACCCCTACCATTTAAAAATAGGGCTGTAAAAACCAAGAAGATGGATGATGAGGTGATGAAAAAAGAAGTTTTGGACACATTCAAGCATGTGGAGATAAACATCCCTTTACTTGAAGCCATTAAACAAATACCAAGGTATGCCAAATTCTTAAAATAACTTTGTACCAATCAAAGAGGGATCAAGGGAAATGAGAGGATAAATCTTGGAAGAAATATGTCAGTACTCATTACACCAACTCTAGAAATGCCAACAAAGTGTAAGGATCCAGGTACATTCACCATACCATGAACCATAGGAGAGTTGCACTTTTTTTATGCTCTTTGTGATTTGGGAGCTTACATAAATGTGATTCCTCACTCTATATTCTCTTATTTGCTGGTTAGTGAGCTAAAGCCGATGAGATTAGTGGTGCAGTTAGAAAATAGAGCTACAACATATCCAGCGGGAGTTCTTGGGGATGTACTTGTTCAAGTAAGAGACATGATCTTTCCAGAATATTTCTATGTGCTTAAACTAGAGGATGATCAGGTAAGTTCTCATGCTCCCATTATCATAGGTATAACCTTCCTCAAAACAGTGAAAACTATCATAGATGTCAATAAGGGTACACTTTCCAGGGAGTTTTTAGATGAAGTTGTTATATTTAATGTTATGTACTCCATGAAGTACCCCTCCGAGGACCATTCTGCTTTCATTATCTCTCATTTTGAACCACCAAATAAAAACTCCATGGATTTTGATTTTTCTATTCTTAGGGAGATTATGAGTATTGGTTCTAGTTTTATGTCTAAGAGTACATCCAAACCTATTTCTAAGGCACAAGACTCTCTAAGATTTGATTTTTAATGGAATCATATTCTGATTTTGATCATATGAACCCTGATTATGACATGGTTGTTGAGTATGCTGATGGATTTTATGCTTTATTATCTAATTTTGATGATGAATAAAATGATATTTATGTTCATTGTTCACATATTTCAGTTCCTTCAATCTCTCCAACCATACATCACCCCCCCTATATTGGAACTCAATCCATTTCCACCAAATCTCAAATACTCATACTTATTAAGTGGTGAAAAATTTCCTGTTATCATTGCTAACAATTTTCCTTTTGAATATGAAGAAAAACTTTTGAATCTTTTGAGGGATAAAATCAGGGCAATCGGGTGGACCTTAGATGACATATCAGGTATTATCCCCTCTATTTTCATGCATAGGATTCTCTTGGAGGACGGGACTAAACCGGTTAGGTATCCACAAAGGATACTCAATCCAACCCTTTTAGAAGTTGTTAAAAAATAAGTTGATAAATTGCTCGAGGAAGGTATAATCTTTCCTATTTTAGATTCTTAGTGGGTAAGTCCTATTTAGGTTGTGATTAAGAAAAGTGGTGTTATAGTTTTTAAAAATGAGAAAGATGGGTTAGTTCTAATGAGGGTGAAAAACAGTTGGCATGTGTTTATTGATTATAGGAAACTAAATCAGTCTACTCGCAAAGACCATTTCCCCTACCATTTATTGATCAAATGCTCAAGAGACTAGCTATGAAGACACATTATTGTTTCTTGGATGGATTTTATGGATATTTTCAGGTTCCTATTGCTCCAAAGGATCAGGAAAAGACAAAATTCACTAGTCCATTTGGTACATTTTCCTATTGGAGGATGTCATTTGGACTTTGCAACGCCCTAGGTACCTTCCAGAGATGCATTATGTTAGAGCATGGGATTGTATTAGGGAATGTAGTTTCATAACATAGGATAGAGGTTGATAGATATAAGGTTAATATTATTTCATCCATATTATATCCTTTATGTGTGTGTGATGTTAGATCTTTCCTAGGGAATGCAGGATTTTATCGGCACTTCATCAAAGATTTTAATAATATTGCTCTTCCTATGTCACAATTACTTCAAAAGGATTATGATTTTATGTTTGATGATTCTTGAAGGACTTCCTTTGATTAGATAAAGAAGTTTCTAACCACTCCACCAATCATACATCCCCCACAGTGGGAGATTCCTTTTGAGCTTATGTGTGATGCCTCCAACTTCGCAGTTGGAGATGTCTTGTCTCAAAGGGTGGATGGATGTTCACATGTGACTCATATACTTCAATGACATTGGATTTAGACCAATAAAACTACACAATCACAAAAAAGGAGTTTATAGCTATCATATTCTCTTTAGATAAATTCTGTTTATATTTATTGGGCTCTAAAGTAGTTGTTTTTTCTGACCATGCAGCTCTGAGGTGCCTCTTGAAGAAACCGGATGCAAAGACCAGACTTATCTAATGGATGCTCCATCTTCAAAAATTTGATATTGAGATAAAGGACAAGAAGGGGTAAAAAACTTGGTAGAGAACCACATGAGTAGTCTTACTCACACACTAGAGGATAACACCTTGGACCAGGTACTTCAAGACACTTTCCCGGATGAGAATCTTTATTCCATCTTAGGTACGCATCCTTGGTATACTGATTTAGTTAACTACCTTGTTTCATATAAAATACCTACAAATTTAAAGAAACATCAAGTCCAAAAGTTAAAGAGTGAGTCAAGATTTTATGTTTGGGATGATCTATACCTTTGGTGCATGTGTAGTGACCAAGTTATTAAGAGGTGTGTTCCTGATCATGAGTTTGAGTCTGTTTTGTAGTTCTTTCATACACTTGATTGAGGTGGACACTTTGGACCCCAATAGATAGCTAGAGATTTTTTGGACTCTTGATTATATTTTCCTATATTATTCCATGATTCCCATGTGTTTTGTAAGTCATTCCCTCATTTCCAACACACTTGGAAATTTTCTAAGAGACATGAGATACCCCAAAAACCCACACTATTCTCTGAGATTTTTTATGTATGTGGCATCAATTTTATGGGTCCTTTTCCTAGTTCCTTTTGTTTTTTGTATATTTTGGTTTTTGTTTATTATGTGAGTAAATGGGTGGAGGCTAAGGCCACCAAGACTGATGATTCTCATGTTGTTGTGGACTTTGTCAAAGTGCATATTTTTTGCAGGTTTAGAGTACCAAAGGACATCATCAGTGAACAATGGACACACTTCTTCAATTGGAATATTTCTTCCTTTCATCGGAATTATGGGGTGATGCAAAAAATATCAACACCATACCACCCCCAAAAAAATATTCAGGCTATGGTTTCAAATCGTGAGTTGAAAAAAAATTTGTAGAAAACTGTGCAGCAAAATAGAAAAGATTGGAGAAAGCACTTGGATGATGCATTGTGGGATTATAGGATAGCATACAAGACACCCATTGGTATGTCCCCATTTTAGATTGTTTTTGTGAAAGTGTTTCATCTCCCTATGTAAGTTGAGCATCAGGATTATTGGGCTATAAAGAAATGAAACATGGATTTGGCCCAAGCTAGAATCTAAAGGAAGCTACAAATTTAAGAGATTTAGGAGATTCAATTGTCTTCATATGAGAACTCAAGGCTCTATAAGGAAATATCAAAAGAAGCTCATTAAAAAATGATCCAACAAATGGAGTTTCATGTTAGAGAGAAAGTCCTTCGCTACAGTTCACAACTGAAGTTGATGCCTGGTAAGTTGTGTTTCAGATGGTTGTCTCCTTATGTTGTGACTAATGTTTTTTTATAGTGTAGTCGAGATCACATAAGAGGACACATGAAGGAGAATTATAGTCAACGGGAAATGTTTAAAGAAATAAATTGAGGGACTTCCTACTGATGTAGTGGATTTCATCACACTACATGACCCCATCATCACTTGAGCATAGCAGGCTATTCCTAACCCTTTCACTTTTATATTATTTTTCCTATTTAAAATTCTAAATTTCATGTGCATATATCATCTCATGGGTTCAAATTTAGGACAATGACATATTTGAAGTGTGGGGTAGGGAACCTTTTAGTTTAGTAATTTCAATTGTTTTCCTATTTTTTAAAAAAAACAAAATAAAAAAAATTGTGTTTTTCAAGTTTTGTGTGTTTATTTTTCAATTTTTTGTTTTTTTTTTTTGATACTTTTGAGATGAAATTATTCTCATCACCATTATTAAATCCATATCAATAAGTGAAACAATTTATCCCTTAAAACTGAGCTTAAATGAATGCTGAAAATAACTTTGTTTCAAGTTCAAATATTTAGTAATTTCATGAAAAGTACACTGAATTTTGAATCCCATGACACATCTCACTATCTTTAAATTTGAAATCACTTTCTTGTGAGGATTCTGAACCATTACTTTCATATTAATTACATTTACCTCACTTCTTGAGTGAACCAAATCATGTCTGATTTAACCAGAATTTGATTTATTCCTGTCAAAAATTGAGGGTTTGAGGTATTTATGTTTAAATGATTGATGCATTTGTTTGGTATTAAAGCCCCTATTTCAAGAATAATTTTTTATAATGGACTAACTTGAAAATTTAATCCATGTAGCCCTTATAATCCATTAACAACTTGTTAGGTTAGCCACATTACAAGACAATTTTCCCTATCCAACCAACTCATGAAGTGAAATTGCATAATCTAGTTGAACTTAAGTGTAGGAGAAGTTGTCTTGTGTTGTGCTACCACATTATGTGATAATTTGGGTGGAAGATTTAATTCTGAAGAGATGTGTTTTCTGAGGAAGAAAATCATCATATTGAAAGTTTTTCCTTTTCTAAAGCTTTCAGGATAAGTGAAGTTATGCCTTTTTTGAGCATCTAATATAGAGAGAAAGTTATGCCTATCTAGAGCTTTCAAGAAAATCATGTTTGAGAAGATTGAAATTTTTACTGCTGAAATGTTGAATGGTGTGAACATTCCTTTATTTTTCATGATTATAAACATGAATCGATGATATGGGGATTGAGGATGAGACCATATTAAAGTGAAAATTAGATTAATGCAATTTTGTTTCAAAAAGAGTCAATCCCTCTTCATTCAGCCTCAAAAAATTTCACATCTTAATCCTTCCAATCGAAAATCATATAACAACCCAGAAAAGTCCTCATGATAAACATATATCCTTGAATCACATCGGGTAGTGATGTAGGAATTTATCAAGCCTATGGTGACCCTTTTGTGAGTTTGGATTAGAAAGACATTGCTAAAAATTAACATTTGTATGATAAGAGAAAATTCAATTGAGGTAGTGTTTTGTGCATGAGTGGATAAATGAAGTGGAAATATATTGAATGATATAAATAGAGAACTTGAAATAATATTTTTTTATGAGGCATGATATATTTTTTTTTCTTGGTGTGGAATTTTTGGATCTCAAGGATATGTGTTTTAAAATTTGTTTTATTTGATATTGATGTTTACTTGATATGAGGTTTTTCCTTGGAGGGAAAAAGAGTAAGTGTGGGGGAGTTGATAAAACAAAATTTTATTTAATATTTTATTGATAATAAATTATATAGTTTCCTCACATTATGATAAATATGATCAATTATGAAATATTTGGGATTAGATCATTCATTTGCAAATTTGATGAAAATTCCATTTTTACCCTTTTAAAATTCACTATAGTATTTTGGGAATAAATATTTTTATGTAAAATATTTTGAATTAAAATTTTGTAATTATGTACCTAACTTAATGGTATACAAATTATATTGACGACATGGGAGTTGGATTGTACATTTTAGTGGAGTAAATGGGCCATGAAGATAAAGTTGGACAGAACCATCCAGATTGGACACCACTTCACTATTTGGGATGTATCTTCTTCATCCGGACTTGTATTGATCCCAAATTTGGAGGGAATATCAGGGACATAATTAGAAAAAATCATCCTACCAGAAGTCCAGACAATTCATGGGTTTTAGAAGTTAACTATGTGGTGAAACATGGAATAAAATATTTGGACGAGTTTTCATTTCTCACATAAAAAATTTATGTAACCCTATCCCCCAAAAACTCTATTTAAATGAGGTTTTCACTCTTTGGGAGGGATGTTAGAGGATTTTAGAAGGTTTTTCCGAAAGGGTGTCTCTTGGGAACACCTTACACCCCTTGGAAGAAGTAAGGCCTTGTGCAAAGTTCTCTTCTAAGAAGGCTCTCCTCTCCCACCTCCTCTTTGTTTTTCCTTGTTTTTACGCTTTTAATTTGAATTTTATTCAATAAATATTTTGTGTTATTCTATTTTCATCTTATTATTTTTCTTCTTGGGCTGGAATATAATATTGGAGATGAGATTGGGTATTCCCCTTTCAATCCATTACTTATGATAAATGTCTCCACGATGACAACTCCGCCCATGGAAGAGTGATTTATTTCATAGTTGATCTAACTGCCACTCCCTTAATTTATTTATTTTGAATAAATAAACATACTCTAATTCATAAATTGTGTTCAATTAATTGAGTTTTAATTTCTAAGTAACTCAATCGACTTGCTCTTGACCACGTGGTCGGGCTTGTGTAAACCGTGTGAGTGAAAACTCAATCGCAAAATCTAATCACTTTGGGATAGAATTGTAGGGTTTAAGTCTCATCCCTAAACAAAATTAATTCTCAAATACAGGGAGGATATTATGCCCTAATTTAACACTTACGACAATTTGTATTTTGGATCACAATTAAATCAGGGTGCTGTGATTGAAGGCCCCAAAGTTAACCTATGGTCCATTTTCAAAAATATTTGTGGTTTTGTTAATTTCCGTAGGGTTTGGCGGTTAACAAGGTTAAGAGATCATAAATTAATGAAATATAATTATATGGGATAATGATAAACGAATGTTGAAGGGGTTTTATTAGATCAATTGCGTCTTCTCATATAAGTGTTTCTAATAAATTGTCTCTTGATAGTTGCTTCTCATGTTCTTGTTTAATTTACTGTTTGAAAAGTCACAAAACAAACCTGCCATATTTATTTTCCTTTGTTTTTAACTATTTAAATACTTACTTCAACCCCATTAATAGTTGTTTAATTCACTTCCTCCTTGAGAGAATGACCTAGGTCAACCACTGTGTTGCACTTAGTAAAATCATAAATAAATATTTTTGAGAGCGTGTGTGACAGCGTCCTTTCACCGGTATAACTCCATGTGTGCCTTTTTATTTATAGTTGACATTTTTTTAATATATTATTTCATATTAATGATTAATTTATCTCTTTATAATATCACTAACATAATATTTGTTTTCTTATATAGGTGGATTATTTTTCTCAGGTTGAGGTGATTTGTTCGGAAATGGATACCATGGGAGGACCTTTTTGAGAGGTGATCAAAGGTGCCAAACTAGCGGTGATACAGGGGACCCCCCTTTAACAGTGCGGAGATTAAGAGATATTTTTTAGAACTATTAAACTCCTTTATGTTTGGTGTTAAAGGGAATATCTATAGTATAGATGGTTAGTCAAACCATGTTCCAACCATGTTCCACCCTCTGTTCAAGAGGGGGACATGACGCAATATTTTCTAGAGATCCCATATGGTTTGGAAAATCATGTGATGACCATGTATAATGGATCTATCCTTGTCTGTGTGGTTAGTCCTCCCTCCTTTAAGGGTTTATTCAAATTTTTCTCCCTTCCTCCAAGTAAGCACGGTTAGGACGCACATATAATACTAATCATGTTCTAACCATGTAAGATGCACTAAATGTCCTTGCTCTCCCCTCTTACGTATCCTAAACCCTCGGAACACCCTCAAGCCTCCATGTAGACTCAGAAAACATTTAATCAAAAAACTTGAATGTATTTAAACAAGAAAAAATGATCAAAAATATATTAAAACTAAAATTCTACATATTTTTTTGCATTCTTTGTTGTTCCAAATAAGTTGAATCAGCCTCTTTGGAAGTTTATATTTCCACCAAATAATCATAAATAGTTAATCTTTGAGTAAAGTTTTTTATAGTTTGTGATCCCTCCAACTCTTGAATGCGATACAGGATGGTCAATTTGAATTGAATATTCTATTGGTTCTCTCCAAAAGCAACATGGTATTCCAAGATGCAAGATTGTGTCCCTTCCATGGTTATCTGAGCCTTTAGACATTTAGTAAAGTTGAGGTTAGTCAGACATTTATTATTTTACCTTTAAAACAACATATCACTCATTACATTACATTTACAATAGATATTCAATGAAGAATATGCACATGGTTATTAACATTTCATGCTCCTTCTGAACCATGAGCACCCATGATAGTCCTACCAAGGCAGAGAGAGTAGCAACCACAACGTCGTATAGTAGTCAAAATGAGCTCGTGAGGTATGAGTCAATCACAGCCTCCATCCCCGCACCCCTGAACCTTTCCCAGGCCTCTATGGATTCCTGGAAAAACCTTTTTTTAGAACCCATGCATGAAAAAAATCCCACTGGTTCCCATAAATCACCATCCTCTAAGATATTCCCACACAACAGTTCATGTACAAGAACATGAACTCATTTTTATACCCCGTAACTAAAATCACCTACCTCATCAATCTGAAAACAAGCCCTGGGATGGGAACCAATACTGAACTGATAAAGATTTTCCTCATTGAATTCCTGATCACATTCTTGAACCTCTCTTCCATGGTTCTAGATTTCACATCATAGGTGAAGTGCATGTATTTAACACTGTAAATGACATTCTATATCTATAAAAAATGATGATGTTGAAATCATCTTTAAAAGATTACAGCTTTTATTGGTGCTAAAAAAATTGATGATAAAGTGAGAAATTTATAATGTTTTTTTATCTCTAATAAAATGTTATTTTATTAGTAATTTTTTAAGACTAATGAAGAGAATTTTATCAGTGCTATTTTGGATTCCTACGATTCAAAAATAGCATTAAATTCTATCATTCCCAAAAAAATGTCACCTTCAGTTCTGAAAAAAAAAATCATTCTTTAATTATGAAAAAAAAGTTGTGATTCTGAAAAAGTAATTACAACATACTTTATATAAAAAAATGGATTTCGAAAAGATAAAATTGTGTTTCATTTATGATATCCTAGATTTCTCTCTGGACATCGATGATGATGACAGGCACCTCCCATCTTCATATTTCTCCTCCATGTCTATTCTCTCGAAAATAAATCAATCAGTTGCACCAAAGGCTGTTGAAGAACTTGAATTGTTATCCAATGCAGAATCCTTCCCAAAATTCAATACCTTGGATGATATTTTATCTAGTAGACCATCCATCAATTTAGGATTCCTATAGAATCAGAGCCTCATGTTAGTTCCCCTAGAGAATAATAGTTGTGCCTCCATCTAGTATATCAACATCTAAGTCCTGGTGAAGTCCTGTGGTAAGGGGGGACATTTCGAAGAACCTGAGACATAGGATTATGTGAACAAGAATCAGATCTTGGAAGAGGAGTACAAGATAAAATAATTACAAATTGAAGTAATAAAATCTAGTTTGTTTCATGCTATAGTCATTTTTATTTCTTTTATAACCTCCAGTAATTTTCATCTTCTTCCACTGTTGAGTTATCCGCTGCTAAATCCACCTTCATACTGAAGGTGGATTTAACAGTAGCAAAAGAGAAAGAAGATATCACTGATCTCTCTCTACTCATCTCACCTTCGAACCCTTTTAAACCACTGAATATAAATCATTGTTTGAGAAGTTAAAGAGTTGTTCAAAGACAAAGTTATATGCTAGATGAAATAAATATAAATCATTTTCAGTCAAACTCAAGCTATATAATTTGAAAGAAGGGAATGGATGGAGTGATGACAGTTTTATTGAACTACTTTCTCTCTTGAATGATATGATCCCAGAAGATAATGATCTCCCTATCCATACATATGATTCCAAAATAATGCTACATTCAATGGGTATGATCTATGAAAGAATTCATGACTTCTCAAATGACTGTGTAAGGTATCCTAAGAACCAAAAATCACTTAAAGAATTCCCAAAGTGTGTTTCTTCTCAATACAAGAAAGATGAATCGGGTCCTAAAAAAGTTGAATGGTACTTTCCAATTATGATAAGTTTTAGGCTCCTATATGGAAGTTAAGAGGTTTTATGGAAATTAAAGATGCATATAGATACAATAAATAAATATGGGAAACTTTTTCACTCGATATAATCTCCTCAGTTGAAGAAAATTGATCATGAATATTTGGAATTTGGAAACAAGCCAAGAAACCATCATCTTTCACTATCTATAGATGGAGTGAATCCTTTTGGTTTTCAAAGAATCACTCATAGTACATGGTTGGTTATGTTGGTAAATTTTAATTTTCCACCATGGTTATGCATGAAATGAAAATACATCATGTTATTTAAACATATATCAGGACCAAAACAACCGGGTGATGATATTGATTTTTATTTACCTCCATTGATCTAGGATTTCAAATTATTGTTGGATTCAGGTGTTATGTTGTATGATGCTTTCAAGAATGAAGATTTCACATTCAAATCCATATAGTACGGGATAATAAATGACTTTTCTTATAATGAATATTTTTCAGGATATATAATTTAAGGAACTCAAGGGTTTTCCATTTATGAATAAGGTACACAATCAATTAGGTTGAAACATTGAACAAAGACTGTGTTTCATGGACTTCATGGATTTATAACCTAACAGCATAAATACTAATCTTGGAAAACAATATTAGATGTAATTTTAGAAGAACGTACAGCACTGTCTCCACTAATAGGTGATAAACTATTTGAGAAAGTAAAATATGTGGACACTGCTTTTGGTAAATCGTTTTTGAAAAATCTTACTAAATCGGTTGGAAAAGAGATATTTTTTTTAATTACAATACTCGAATTTTTTGTACGTCAGACATTTTATTGATTTTATGCATGTTGAAAAAAAATTATGTGATGGTATAATTGGAACATTACTAAATGCACCTAGAAAAACAAAGGATATAATTAAGTTTAGGTTGGACATGGTTGACATGGGAATACGGGAAGATTTTTCGCTAGTGTAGGGTGAAAATGTAATTTTCTTCCTACAGCTGTTTACAGTTTTCTAGGTAGGAGAGATATCAGTTTTTCAACTTCTTGAATGATATAAAGGTTCCAGAGGGATATTCATCGAATATCAATAATATCATGTCAATGAACGATTTAAAGTCAATGGTTCTGAAATCACATGGATTACATGTTTTGATACAAGACCTAATTCTTGTATATTTACATTACATTTTTTTCAAGAATGTTCATCATACATTAACCAAGATTTGTTTCTATTTAAAATATAAATGTAATAAAGTTATAGACCCAATGAAATTGCTGACTATGGAAAAAGAAATTTCCATTATATTATGTGAATTGGAAATGTTCTTCCTACCATCATTCTTTGATATGATGGTTCACTTGATGGTTCACTTAGTGAGAGAGATTCTGTTATGTGGTCTTGTACACTATAGTTGGATGTACCCCATTGAATGGTATATGAATATTCTGAAAGGGTATGTTAAAAATCAAATTCGGTCAGAGGATTGTATTGTGGAAAGATATATTGTTGAGGAAGATGTTGAATTCTATGCTGACTACATGTCTGATGTGGAAAGAATTAGTATACTAAAATCTCATCACACTTAGAGTCTTGTTAGTGAAAGAATTTTGGGAAGATATATTTTCACAATCAATATTACATATTAGGATCATTCCCAACTTTATGTTTTGCATTACATTTTAGAGGTTTCCCCATATGTTGAAACCCACAAAAAATTCCTTAGGTAATTGAATCTATAAAGGGATAAAATATGGATATCAAATACACGTAATCAACAGTTTATAGGATGGTTTTAGGACCATATTTTCTAGGAGTCAGATGAAAATCCAAATTCAATTTCAAAATTATTTCAATGGTTATCCATAGGACCAAGATATTATGTATTATCTTACAATTTTTATGTAATAAATAGTTATACATTCTATAAAATTGAACATGATGAAGACAATACCATGAAAAATAGTATAGTTACACTTATGGACAAAGAGATGCATGTTTCATGTTCTAAGAAAATAAATCCAATTTATGTGAATATTTCATACTTCGTTGTCATAAAAAAATATGGTAGTTGGATTATACAACATTCAACATTCCTATTTTTCAATGCAAGTGGGTTTATAATAGGAATTCTATTAAAATATATGAATTGAGATTCGTGAAAGTGTGTTTCAAAAAGTAAGGGTAGAAATACAAAGCATTTATAATGGCCTCACACGCATTACAAGTATTTTATGTTCCATATCCAAAAAACCAAAAGTGGTCAATTGTTATGTTATTGACCAAAACCACTGAAGGTTCAGATTAAAATTCAACTGAGGATGAACCTTTAATTGGATGTCGTAATCATTTTTCATTAATATTAGTGTTGATGGGGTTTTTATGTTATAGGAGACCAAAATTAAGGGATTTGGATACTTAATAGAGGGTTAAAATCCCTTCTAACTTGAAAAAAAAGAGTTTGATAATTAGCTTTTTTTCTTGTAATATATATTTTATTACCTCATTTTATTATTTATTTTCTACACTATTTATGTAATCTAAATTAAATGTTAAATCACTTCTGCAGATAATGACTTCTACACATGTTGGTGATCCTAATATTGAGGAACAACAAGTCTCTCAACCTGCTTTTTCTCTCAATACATACGAACAAAAACCTTATATACGTGATGGTGCTCCCAATCTTAAGGAACAACATAATTCTCAACATGATGATTCTCCCAGTGTTGAGGTACAATGACCTTATACACATGTAAATTCTAAATATTTAGAGGAACAACATATTGACGATGTTCAATATGAGGAAATCGTAGGTGAAGAAGGAATGGATATGTGGAAAAAATACGAGAGTTGTATTTTGATGGTGTAAGCAAAAAATGTTTAGGTGAAAAGAAAATTCATCAAATTTGAGGTCAAATGGAATATGTGGGGCCAGTATGTTAACCCCAACAATGCCATGTTCATTAGTTTCATTGTATTGATCACTTAGCAATGCATGTTGATTTATGTAGATTCATGGCACCATGTTGTTCCCACGCTTAAGGCACTAATGTGGGAAGAGATTATGGTAAAATTAAGATATAATATATTTATTTTACAAAAATATTAAACAAAAGAAACATTGACTTACCCTTAATCATCACTTATAGAGAAAATTTATAATAGATTAGTCCCTCAAGAAATATGTATTAATTCTTGCTGGAAATATTCACATAGGTTTTCACATAATTCTAATGATATTTTATCTTAAAGATGTTGATGTGAAAATAAACCTGCACCCACCGCTTATGTATGAACACTTGATAACCCAAGAAGTTTGATATGTGTTTACTTGGCATCGTGTGGAAGTGTCTTTTCAAGTACATTGTGGATGGTAATACATTTTTTTATAATACATGTATTCATCACTTTGATTGAGAATTTTTTATTTATGAAACAGTAACTAAGTGATGAAAATAAGGAATTGACAGAAAACCCAATGTGCACCTACCATAAAGCAAGGATGGGGTGCACTTCACATGAAAAAAAATTGTTACGTATTTTAAATTTACTATAATACTTTATGTTACATGAAACAACTATATAATTATGTTCCTCTATTTATATACAAGTTGATGAATCCAAATCCTAAGACACTTCCATCCCATGGCGTATGCTATGGAAGGAGGCACATGTAAATAATTATGGGATACAAATAGATGAAAATACACAAAAAGTGTAAGAAACATGTGTAAGTATCACATAATAAAAATGTGTTTTGATTTAAATTTCTATTATATAATAATGATTACTTATTTTCCTATATTTTCTATCTGACATAGTCATAGGAATCTTCAAGACCTGTACTTGATGAAAACCTACTATCAGTAGCCTTGAAATGGCCAGAACAGTATGGAAACATCAGAGGTTCGGGTTTTGGGGTGATAGTCTAAACATATTTTGAGAAGAAAACAACAGGTGGATAAATATAAAGAAATGGAAGAGATAAAATAAAGATTAGCTACCCTTAAAGAAAAAGTTCATTGAAATACTTAGTTGTTAACAACTTTTATGGGGGAAGAAAATAGAAGAAATAACTCAATAATAACCATTGCATAAAGATCCTTATCCACCTCCCACCAACTTTGAGGTGAGCCATTCCCCTCAAAGAGTTGTCTTAGTTGAGGTAATCAATATTCTAATAATTGTTTAAATGAAATTTTAATAAGACAGACACTAATATCTTTCCTGTACTAATATTCTAAAGGGTGAAAATTAATGTGATTTATATCTATCAACACCCACCCATCGCTCTGTAGAAAGGGTTGTGGTGTTCAATATCCAAGACGACGGGATACACAACATACCACTTCCAACAGGTCATGTGAGATTGGCGATTAGCATAACTCATTATCTGAGCGATGAGATAACTATTCCACTTTATGATGAAGATATTCATACAATCAACCAAGATATTGTAATATTCTTTATGTGTCCATTTGATCTTGTAAAAACACATGTCTATAAGAAGGTATTCATTTCCAATTTGTTTTTCATGCTAAAACTTTAACAATTAATGAAAATGGTCTGAAATGATGAATGTTATTACTGATGGACAAAGGTAATGGGGTGAAACAAAATTTTAACTCAAAACCATATAAATTATCAACCAACCAGTTAAAAAAATCTTCCAAAATCACATTTACCCTTCTCATTCAATATTCGCATTTACTAACATTGAAGGTTCATATAGATACAAAGTTACAAAATAGTAGTAGTCACTTAGTTGATTTTGAAGAAAACATGCACGAAAATGAAGGTAGAGACTACATTTCTTTTGTGAATGTAAATTAAATCATAAAATATGAATGTTTAGGAGCCTTATTTGTAAATTTGTAAATGAGGTATGTTTTTTTTTAGAAAAGTGAGCTCTAAGGATCTTGAATTAGTATGAAATCAAATTACACCAAACGAAATAAATGTATTTTACATTGATCATGAGAAAGAAGAGGAATCATGTCAGTATGAACATTTATCATATATTTTTCTTCTTCATCAGTGATTCCTTTATTTTCAAGGCCACCAACAATGTAGTTCACTTCTCTAAAAGTGTGATTAATAATGTAGTTCAAAATAGAGAGTCACTCAAGAAATTTGATCCACTTTCCTATGAGTTTCCAATAAAGATGTGTTTGTCCCATTCTTATGGCTTGAACAATGGTCATTGAGTCAAATTCCAACCAAATGTTGTTCCATTTCCTTTTATAAAAATTTTCCACCACATTGATAACCCAAAAATTTCATTTTCCAAAGCAGTTGCATGCCCTCACAATCCATAAACGCAATCTACCACTTCCCCATTTTGATTCCTGAAGACCATCCCAAATCCAGTTGGACCAAGGTTTCCCTATGATGCTATATCCGTGTTAAATTTAGTCCATACAAGTAAAATTGTAGACCAAAAACTTCCATCATACCTTGGGTATTAGGAATGATTCCTCTAATGTTCACTTTTTTATGACCATTAAGTCACTCATTGAGGTGTCCCAACATCCTTTGATTCTACAACTTGCAGCCTGCACAGCCCCATATATAGAGGCAATGGTAGTAGATTTCACAAACCAGCACCTACTATGAATGGTGTTGTTTTGATCTCTCCAAATGCAATGAAGAGTTTCAATAAAGTAAGCTATAAGTAATGCAGTGATCTTCTCTGATAGATGAGTGCTAAGGGTGAGTTTTAAAAAGTTTAGAACTGAACCTATTTGTGGAGGCTAGATTTCAAATGTGTTGAGAAACATATACCACAATGAGGAAGTAGTTTTTCAGAATAAGAATAAATGATCAATGACTTCTCAATGTTTATGACATAGAACACACCTTGAGAACAGTGAAATACCAACACGTTTAATATTATCCTCCATTGGGACCTTATTATAGCAGAGCCTCCAAATTAAATTAATCCTATAAGAAGACATCCAGTTTTTGTTTAATCCATCAATCCATTTCTTCTCTATTTGAATGAAATTACTATAGAATCTCTTGGATTCAATTATCATATTTGGTGACCCTTCCCATATGATCATGTCCATCTGATTTATGAAATCATGACTGTCGACAATAGCATCAGTATCTATTGTGAGATCCTCCAAGTGTTCAAGTTGTTCTTTGATTTTATCATTTTTATCAATTTTTTGCTCCTCAGGATCAGTGCTATCAATAAGAGGGGAACCTATCCAGTTGGCATGTCAAAAACTGAGGTAAGAGTTAACATTTACTAGCCAGTGTGAATTTTTCCTTATAGTCTTGAAAACAAATCTTATTCCCGACCAAATTTAAGAGTCTGTATAACTAGTCTTCCCTATAATTAATCGAGAAGGGATCCTCCCTCTAAGGAACCCTATAGAGGTAGAATTGGTATTGATAAGTTTCTAGAGAAATTTTTCCAGTATCACTTGGTTGAAGAGATGTAGGTTTTTGATACCCAGACCACCTAGCATGGGAGGTAGGAAACACTGACTCCACTTTGCAGTGATAATCTTTTGCTCCATAAAAATACCACTCCAAAAAAAATTCTTCATCAATGAGTGTATTTTCTTAATGATTTAAGCAGGACATATATAGACCATAAAGGAGAATACAATATTTGAGGTGACCACATGTTGGACAAGGCAAATACTTTCATCCATTGATAGGGACTTGCCTTTCCAAGTGGCAAGTTACTTCTTATTTCAATTAAGGAATTTGAGAAATGTGAGTGGAAGGTCTTTCCCAAGAATGAGGGCACTCGAAGGTAAATAAAAGGTATCTAGCTCTCCCTTATTCCCATATCATGAATGAGATGATCTTTCCTTGAGGCTGGAATATTTCTTACAAAAATAAATAAAATATTTTATCCCACTAATTTTCTGTCCTGAGACATTCTCGTAGTGGGAAAGGGATTTTTTGAGATTATCGATGTTCCTCTTATCACCCTGTGTAAAAATGACAATATCATCAGCAAAAACAAGTGAGATGGAGTAGAGATACCCCTAGTCACTTTGATTGTGGATATTTTTCCCTTCTCCACCATATTGAGGATAATTCTTCTCAAGTAGTCTTCATCAATCACAAAGATAATGGCCGAAAGAGGATACCCTTGTCACAACCCCCTGGAGAAGGTGAAGTATCCGTCTGAAGATCCATTAACAAGAACCAAGATGTGGGCATATTAAAGCAGTGCTTTGATCCAATGAATGAACTTCAAACAAAACCCAAATTAATGGAGAATTTAGCCAAAGAATCCCCAATCCATTGTATCAAAGGCCTTCTTGATGTCAATTTTGATAGCAATATTTCTTCCCCTAATGGTTTTCCTAAGGAGGTTAATGCATTTTGAAGTAGTAAACATGTAGTCTTGGTAGTTTCTACCTTTAACAAAGACAAATTAGTTCCCTGATATAGTTTTCTAATAACTCAAATAATCATGTTGGCCATGATTTTAGTAATTATTTTGTGTTTTTTATTAACCAGGTCAACTGATCTAAATTGGATTATCTCACTTCCATTCTCCACCTTGGGAATAAGAGAAATGAACTGGGCATTAAAACCTTTGTTTATCCTTTCACCTCTGAAAAGGTGCTTTATAATAATGCACACGTCATCCTGAATGATATCCCAAAATATTTGGAAAAAATAGTTTTTGAACCCATCTGGTCTTGGTGAACTATATTTTTTGAGATGAAAAATAGATTATTTAATTTTAAATTCCATCAAAATGGATGTAAGATCCTGGTTATCCTCTTCAGTAATCAAGTTGGGGATAATGTCTTCTTGCATCAGTTCAGTCCTTGGTGTCCCATTAAAGAGATTTTGATAAAAGGATAGAATATGACTTGAAAGATCATGTCTATCATCAAGAATTCTATCTCAATCCTTGAGAAGTGAAAGGGGTCTATTCACTCTCCTCACCCATTTAAGGGAATTAAAGAACTTAGTATTTTCGTTATCTTCATTAATCCACCTGACTTTGAAGATGTATTTCCTGTTGTTGTCTCTGATATTCATGAGCTTTGTTATCCTAGTAGACTATTTAGCATCCTAGTTCATGGCATTAGTGAAGTGTGACTTCGTGGTAGATTCTTGGATTCTATGAAGGTAGTTATAAATGCCCTCAATTTCAGTATCCAAGGATCTGAATTGTTCTTTACTGCATTCCCTAAGTTTCATCTTAAACATTTTTAGTTTGGAGACACATGTCATAGGGCTACCCTCACATGAATTCGAGACCCAAGTCTCCTACACAATCCAGATACATTATAGAAGATATAACCAAGCATTATTGAATCAAAAAGGTATTGGATGTCTCTTTTCATTTGAGAGAAAACTTTTCAAGATAAGGTGGTGATCAGAATTATTCTTAGCAAGTGTCACACAGGAAATATATTTCCAAGAATCAAGCATATCATTATTCACAAAGTTCCTATCAAATATATTATCCCTCATACCAGATAGATGTCTCATATACCAAGTGAACTTAGCACCAATTATATTGATTTTAACTAATCCTGATTCTTCAATACATTCTCTAAATTCCCTAGTAGATGTATTGTTTGTCACTGGACCAATTTTCTCATCTACATGTAATATATAATTAATGTCACCTATGATAATCCATAAACCTATCATGGTGTTGTCTAGCTGCTGAATTTTCCCCCAAAGAGATCTTTTATTCACAATGTTTCTACAAGAATACACAATAGAGAAGCATATTTTCTTCCCATCCTCCATGAAACTACATGTAATAATTTTATCATCTTCATTAATAACTTTGGTGGAATCAACTCTACTATGAATCATCATACATAGACTATCATGATTTGAAGAATCTTGGTTGGTGCAAAGCAAAGAGTATCCCCAACTATTAAAAGTGTTTCCCAAAATTTTTGAATTTTTATTGGGTTAAAAAATTCCAATAATTTCAATTTTATACCTTATTGTAAGGATATTGAAGGAACATTCCATGTCAGGGTTGGCTAGGCACTAACAGTTCCAAAAATGGATCCTCATGATGGTTTAGGCTTGGAGGCCTGACCTCTTTTTTTCCACAAATTTCATTTTTATTTCCTTTGTGTCTCTGCCTATAAGGAAGAGGTAGCAGCCTATATCTCTATCTTATTTTTACTAGTATTCCTCTGATTTCATTCCAGGAGTGTCTCCTTTTTAGCCTACTATTTGGTGTTTTCCTCACTTGTGTAAGTCTCCTTGACTTGGGCACCATTATTCTCATCCCTCCCCTTATCTATTGTAGTTTACTTCAACTTCTCTAATTTAGGGAAATTTAAAACCAACATCTCATTAATCTTAGATGAAATAGATTCCAAAGAAACTCTTTAACATGTGCTTAAAGTGATATCGTGAAAACATTAGTAGAAAAATCAAAAATTTGAGAATGATTGGTCTCAATAGGAATGTTTTTATCATCATTAATAGAACATGTGTCATTCCTCTCAAAACTAGCAGCCTACCTTTCCTCTTCCTATACTTGATCTTCCCACAAAGGACCTACCTTTTTTCTATGTTGGAGGTCCCTACCTACAAGACAGTGTTCTTTCCTTTCTCATTGAGCATCATCTCTTCCTTATTTCCCCCTATATCCTCCCTCTAGACTGAAGTGGTATGGGCAGGTTTAACAAATTTCTTGACAACCTGACATTCTTAAAGTCATATCCAACCATTTTGTAGTGCTTGCAGAATTTTGGTAGATTCTCAAATTCATATCTAATCCCCATCTATTGATATTTAGTATCTAAAAAAAATTCAGGGGGCTATAATTCCATGTTGATCTCTATCAACACCCTTGCATAGAGGTCAATGTATCCATTGAGAGAATGGTGATCAATTTTTAGTGGGGTACCAATTTTTGAGGTAAGATCATTAAGAATATTTTCATGTCAATAGACCCACGACAATCCATGTATTTGAGTCCTGGATTGAGATATAGAATTCCACTGGTTTAATGGATTAAAGTTCACATCCCACTCTGATAACTTGAAGAATCCTGCATTTAGGCTTAGATTTTCTATCCTCCAGACATTATCCAGCTCCTCTTTTCTTTTGAAGATTATATGATAATACCCTTTTCCAATCGGTATGAGGCGCAACCTTAGGAATCCCTAAATTTATGAGATACTACATTTCAAATATAAGAAATACAAGGGCTTCCTACCTTTTTCCTAGGAGGTTCGACCTAGCACCGAGAACCGGAAAAGATCCATCCTCTTCTTAAGAGCCTTCAGATCCACTACCATTGCTAGTGAGCCATCTCCTAACCACCTGAGAACTGGTGGTTTGAAAAAATCATAGGCACCATTTGGAGATTTGGAAAGTGCCTCCATAATGGAGATGTCATTGACAGATGTAGGGTTGGCTGAAGCTTCCTCTTTTCTGCTACTTGGAGAGGTAAAGGGTCTCTCTCACTCTAGATTGAAAGAATCCATTGGCAAACATGATCTTAGTAGGAAGGAGGCTCTCCATCATCAGGGCTCAATGAGGATCCTCCAGCTCCCACCATCATATATCGTATAAATGAGGTATGCTTTAATTATTTTATTTTACAAAAAGCTGATATACTATGTTAATTAAGACTAAATAAATTTCATATTTTTTGCAGGAATATATATCAATACCAATCGAAAGGATTTTCCCATGAAAAAAAAATGAATTCGTTAGTCCTCACATCACCTCTACAGAACAAACAAAAAAATAATCCAAACAATGGATGAAATATTGATAGTCCTAAATAAATAATTTGAAATAAAACTTACGGATGATAGTCACATCTTAATACCAACAATGTAGGGGTAAAAATCAACAATTAAATCATTTCAAATGTATTTTCATTTAATTCATTAATTATTACTTTTAGTGTTTTTATCAAACATTGTATGTTCATTATGGTCAATTTTGATACTAAAAATATTTATTTCATGGATTTGTTGCATGGATACCCAACAAACCGACCACACTTGATTATGTTTTTAAATTTATAATACACTACATCCAACATTTTTGAACTAAAATTAAAGTTATATATTTTATATTATGTTTTATTGATAATTGTTTTATGATAGGGCAATGCATAAATATCATGAAAATCATGGCATGAGGATAGGCATTACAAACAGGGACCCTGAAAATTTCTAAAACTGGATAACTATCATGGTATATATAGTAATATTTCAATATTCAAACACATATCAAAACAATTAATTATTTTTTCCAATGTTTCTATATTTTTTGAAACAAAAAAAATGAAAATTATTATGGTTATTATGTTTGTAAATTTATGATAGAGATCATATTCCATCAACAAACCAATATCCCTAACAAGGTATTTTTGAATGTAATTACTATTTCATTTAAAATATTTATTAATCCTTTTTGTATTTATATTTTTCTAGTACTACTATAACTATCGAAAATAATCATATTAACAAGATGATATATATTTTATTAGAAATTAATGGGCAACATACTTGGTTGTAGGATGTACACAAATAACATGAAGATGTGACTTCTATAGAAGGAATTCGTTGTTTCAAATTTATGTTTAATTTATATCTTTTTAGTATTAATCACATAAGAATTTTTTAAATATAAAAGTATATTCATTTTTTTGAGCTGGGGTGGTTTTTTTGAAGTTTCTCATGCTCGTAAGAGATTAGACTTCAAGGATGTAACTCAGAGTTCAATGAAAAGGTAAAAGTTTTTTTAATATACTATGTTTTTCCCCGTAATATTATTTTTTTTCTCTACTGCATTAACATAATTTAAATAAAAATGTTGACTACTCATATAGAAAATTTCTTCTCCCTCAAAACCTTTTCACCCAAACAGTGTTGGAATTTAAAACTTTCCTTCAAAGGCAGTGGAGGGAACTTAAAGGAAAGTGATAAACGGCACGCACTAGATAGATTATTTTGTTCAAGTTGAGGTGATTTGTTTGAAGAAACTCATACTCATTCAAGACTACAACTGAGATAATAAAAAAAATAAAATGATTCAATAATGTATAAAAATAGCATAAATATGTTACTTACATATAAGTAATAGATTGTTTCATATTTATGTTTAATTTATTTCTTTTTAGTATTACTCACATAATAATTGTTTTCTTATACATGTGGATTTCATTGTTCATTTTGGGGTGGTTTTTTCAAAGTTTCTCATGCTCATGAGAGATTTCACTGTGAGGATGAAACTGAGATAATGACAACAAGGAAATGGGTCACGAATGTATATAACCATCATGAAAAGGGTAATTCCTAGTACTTATTTAATTAATTTTTTCATCATTTTATATACTATTTGTAAGTTATTGTACCTATCATTTTTATCTAATACTTATTTAGTTGTTTTCAAAAATATTTTGGGAAGAAATATTTGTCTTTCAATAATCTACAACAAGCCACAAATGAGATAACATGCTCCTTTCTTCCAATGTAACAACACTTTCCATTTCTTTTCTTTGTCAACCTGTCGACACTGCATATTGAGTTGATGTTATTAGCTGAAAAACCTTTCTCATTATTGAAAACTAGAAGAGTGGATGAAACTCTTATTCCTATTATGGTGACTTCTTGTGATGTAATGGGTAGAATATCTTCCTCTACTCTTTTGGTTTTCAATAATGAGAAAGGTTTTTCAGCTTAGAACATTGAATCAATATGCAGTGTTGGAAGTTTAACAAATAAAGAAAATGGTAATCACAGTAACATTGGTTGTTAGAATTTTTTGAGACTTTAAGACATGTAGGGATCAACAAAAGCTCAATAAGACATATAGTGTGGCCAATATGACTTCAGGTATGTATTTTTATTTAAAATTAACATCAATTTTAGTAAAATAGAAAACTGACATACTTAAAACTAAAAAAACACTTTCATATTGTTTTATACTTTAGTAAAACAATCCGTAAGTCATTTACGATGTGTAGAAATCAACCATACCATAATCTGATTCGTGGTGTGACCATTATGACTCAAAGTATCTCTTATCATTTTAAAATCAATATTGTAGTTCAAAATATGTCACTCAATGAAAACTGAGAAAATGTGTTCTGATTTTTTTAGTAATTTAGTAAATAGATTCATAAATCATTTTTGACGTCTAGGAATCAGACTCAACTCAAACCGATACATGATGTGACAGGTATGAGTCAGAGTGTGTGTTTCGAGTTTTAAATTACATTTTAGTAAAAAAGATAAGTGACGTAGTAAAAATTGAGAAAAAACATTAGTATTTTTTTATAATTTAGGAAAAAAATCCATGAGTCATTTGGGATGTGCAGGAATTACCCACACCTCAATCCGATGTACAGTGTGATCGGTATGACTCCAATTGCGTCTTTTTATTTAAAATTAACATCAATTTTTGGTAAAAAGGTAAACCAACCTACTCAAAACTGATAAAATGAATTCCTATTGTTTTGATACTTTAAAGAAATGATCCATAAGTCATTTGGGATGTGTAGTAATAATAAACTCCACAATCTGATGCACGGTGTGACCAGTATGACTCAAAGTGCAACTTTTTATTTAAATTTGACATCAATTTTAGTGAAAAGGGAAAATGTCCATCTCAAAACTGAGAAAACACATTCAGGTTATTTTTATACTTTTGAAAAATGATCCATATGTTATTTGAGACCTGTAGGAATCATATAAACCTCAATCCAATGCATGGTGTGATCGGTATGACTCCAAGTGTGTCTTTTTATTTAAAATTGACATCAATTTTAGTAAAAAGGACATGTCAAAAACTGAATATGGTCGCCATAAAAACTTGCCCCAAACCCAGACCATGGAAAGGAATAAAGGGTGATCCCTATCCCCATGGTCTGGAACAAGTTCTTAGGTATCTTAAATATTTGTTTGGGAACAATTTACCCGAGTTTAGAATCATTTAACAACCAAAAACAATCAGTAAACTAAATCTGAAAATTACCAACCAAACAAGCCTTAAATAAAATTCATAACTGAATACATTAGTTTAAACATGACATAAGAGGTCCAAAAATATATAAAAGTATCATCAAAATATCCCAAGTAACACCACACTACAAGGGTTCATCACCCATGATCCATCTCCACAACACCTCACCATGGAAGAAAAATAACAGCTCGAACCACCATCACCCAAAGACTTTCCCTTACATGTGTCAAACATGATCAATTCTAGTTAAATCCAAAGGGTGTAATTAGAGTGTGATATTAATCCCAATAGTATACCACCCAAATTATTCCACATAGTAAGCATTACAAGATAAAAAGCATGCAAGTTTTAATAAAAAAGAAATGGTGGCAACAATTTCTAAAAAATGAAACTTTTAAAAGTAAATAGTTTTCGGAGGGTAATTACAAAGAATGAAATCATATCAATAAAAAATGTATGATACTAGATTTTCCAGCAAAACACACAACAATAAAATGATAAATTCCAAATAATCAACAAGCACTAATCCCAGGAACACCCCTAGGTAATAATTAGTTTTGGGTCCCATGTACCTCATATCTCAGTGTAAAGTAACCATAATAATATCCATTCTCATGAACAATCCACTAGTAGGGAACATACCCAAAACATTGTGGTCCCCAATAATCATAATTATAGTTTTCATAGTGTTGTCAATGTCAAACTTTCTAAGTGAAATAGGCACAAAACCACTCTGGATCACTAGTGTACTAGTACCCGTCCACCCACCAAGATACTCAGGTTTCCCCCTTTGTGATAAAAATATTTCCACATGTTACCAAAATCTATTTTTACATAAAAACATCAGTTCTAGTCATACACCTTCAAAACAGTATCTACACATGATTTTAACCATTTATATAAATCAATAAACCATTTAGAATTTTCATAAAACAATTTCAATGAATATAACCAAAAATTACACATAAAATCCATCTAAAAGCCCTCTTTGAAAAAAAATCACACCAACATTACCCCAAACCATAATTTTTAGCAACAAAGCATTTTAATAAAACCCTTACATGAATTATAAAACAACAACAAATGGTACAACATGGAATGCACATGTAAAACACCAATTTTCACAGAAAAATGGAACTTCAAAATCAATTTCTTAACAAATTCCACCAAAAATAATTTTTACATCAATAAAAATGAAGTTGGAGTATGATAAAAATAGAAATCAAGCAAGGATAACTCATCTAGTAGTTATTACACTTGGAATCACCTACTATATATATCAAAACCCTCAAATCCTTGTGCGGGACATCAACCGCACCACCACCACACCAAAAGGGAGTGAAAATGAACCTAAAACCACAATATTGGACCAAGAAAATCAAAAACAATCCCTAGGTATGAATCCCTATCTTCTGTAAATTTGTAACATCAAGAAGGAGGGGAGAAACCCTAAGGAAATGGAAGAAACCAGAGAAGAATTCACTTACTTGAGAAAATTTGAAGAAATCACCCCAAATACACCAATAGTTGAATCTCCAAGCATCCAAAATTGATAGGTAGGTTGGAATAAGGATGAGTAGGTCAAGTGGGGACTAAAATGGGGGAAAATAATAATAAATGAATGATTTATGAAAGAAACAAATTACCTTCTCAAATTTGGAAAATTTGATAAACCTTGAGAAATTTCACCCTAATCTATACTGAATAGGAGATCCAAATAGGAAAATGGAACATGGGGGTGCGCCTAGGATTTTTGGTCTTGATTGAGAGGTATAATCACCAAAAACATTAAAAAAATTAATAATATATAAAAGAAATAATTTTTTTTAAACAAGAAATGGACTCACGAGTTGGCCCAATGCCTGAATAAACCACCCAAATACACCATGATAATGAGTTCCTAGGGGGTCAAAATGGATATTTTGGTTTGAATTTGATAGGGGAGACCAATTGGGAAGTGGAATGGGTGAAAAATGTTAAAAATTAATATTTATAAAAGAAACAATTTTTGGTTTTAAATCTGGAAATAGTCTCACAGTTTGGCCCAAATCATGATGAAACCACTCTTATCTCTAAAAATACATAGGAAAACCACAAAAACAAAGAAATAATAGAAATTACATAAAAAAACCTTTAAAATAAGTCCAACATGTGATAATTCTCCCCACTATAAAAACATTTCACCCTCAGAAAGTCAGCTTGAAGCCTCATCAGATAAGAAAAAAGGAAACTACTCTTCGACCCAAGACTTCCACTCTCATGTCTCATGATCATCATTCCCATGCTACCAGAGGAATTGAATGATAGTAATAGTCTTACCATGATGAAATTTTTCTTGGGAGTCCACAATTCACATCGTTCACTCAAACACTGATATATCGGGCTTTATCTCCAGTTCTTTGCAATTCAGCACATAGGACGGATCCAGGTTGTACATTTTCAATTAGAAGACAAGGAAGACATCATGAATGGATGTCAACTAAGAAGTAAAATCCAACCTATATGCCACCTTTCTAATACACTCATTGATTTAAAAATATATTACATATCACAATGTCAACTTCCATTAATTTCCCAAACAATGATGGCCCAGATGAGGGGCCACTTTTAAGAATACATGGTCAACCATAGAAAAGTATAGGTCTCAATGCATCTTGTATGCATAAGATTTATGGATAATCTCAAATTTCAATAAACAATACCTAATCAACTTGACCTTCTCAGACGTCTCTTGAACAAGGCTCGGCCCCAACAGTGAACTCCCACCTACCTCAGCCGAACACAGGGGGGACCGATAAGGCCGACCATAGAGGGCCTCAAAAGGAGCCATTAAAATTGAGGATTGGTAATTGTTATTATAATAAAATTAAACCAATCTCAAATGGTTATCCCAAGAACCCCTAATGTCCAAGACATGTGTACAGAGCATTTCCTCCATAATCTGATTCTCTTTCTCTGTATGACCTTCTGTTTGAGGATGGTATGTCATGCTCATCTTAATCTATGACCCCAAGGCCTTATAAAGGCCTTCACAAAATGATAAGTGAAACTAGGGTCTCTATATAATACAACTACTGATGGAACACCATGAATCCTTACCACCTCCTGAAGATACAAACTGCCCAACTCATCCACTTCAGCTGTATCTTTGATCGGAATGAAGTGGGCCGATTTGGTCAGATGATCAATCACTACCCATATAAAAGTATTACCCCAAGGTGTACAAGGAAAGACAATAATTAAGTCCATGGAGGCCTCTTCCCACTTCCAAGTAGGAATGGGTAATGGCTAGAGAAAACTGGAGGGCATTTGGTGCTCTTCTTTCACCTGATGACATATGTAGTGTATCAACCAGAACTTAGCGATGTCTTGCCTCATACCTGGCCACCAAAACTACTGATGCACATCATAATACATCTTGGTGGAACCAAGATGGATAGCCTATTGAGACTGGTGGCTATCCTACACCACCACCTTTTGTAGAGATGAAGTAACTACTGATCAGGCCTTGAAGCATAAGATTCCCTCGGGAGATGATGACCAATCAGTAGACGTCTCCCCACCATGAAGAAACTTACTCGACCTCTGAAAAATATCATCACTGGGTTGTTCTCACTAAATCAGTTCTAATAGAGAAGGATTCAACTAAATGCTCACTATCAATGCACCACCACTGTGCTCTTTGGTCTCCACATGTATTTTAGCAAAGAGCCCCATCAGAGTCCACTCATCACTGGACTTCCTCAAGGATTGCACTGGTACTCTTCTACTAAAAGTATCTACAACTGAATTTCCCATGCCTGGGGTATAGACAATGTCAAAGTTGAACCCCTTCAAGTACTCGATCCAATGGTACTGCCTCATATTGAGATCCTTCTTTGAGAAGATGTAGGCCAAGCTTTTGTGATCAGAGTATACCACAAACTTCTCCCCAAAGAGGTAGTGATTTAAAGTCTACAAAGAATGCATCGCAGCTACTGAATCCAAGTTATGGGTTGGATAATTTTTTTTATGTGGTCTGAGTTGGCGAGAACCATACACCACCACATGATCACCCTATATAAGAAGACACCCAAGACCCATACCTGAAGCATCACAATACACCACATACCCCTTTCCAGCCTCTAGAATAATTAGCATGGGGGTGGTAGTGAACCACCACTTCAGTTCATTGAAGGATTCCTGACACTATGGGACCCATAAAAACTTCACCCCCTTCTAGGTGATCAAGTTCATGGTGAAGAAAGCCGAGATAAATCTCGAGAAAACCACCTGTAGTAACCAGCCTAGCCGAGGAAACTCCTAATCTCAAACATGTTATTTGGATACTCCCATGACCTAACCATACTGATCTTCGTGGGTTCTACCAAAACCCCTTGCTCAAAGATCACATGCCCCAGAAACTTCACCTCCCTGATCCAAAAAGTGAACTTGGACAACTTTTCATAAAGGCGGTGCTCGCACAAGGTTCCCAACATGATCCGCAAATGATGTTCGTGTTCCTCCTTGGATCGAGAGTAAACTAGGATTTTATCCATGAATACAATGATAAAGGAATAGAGATATTGATGGAACACCATTTTCATGAGTTTCATAAAGACCTCTAGAGCATTGGTCAATACAAAGGGAATTACCAAGTACTCAAAGTGGTTGTACCTGCTTCGGAAGGCTGTCTTCGGGATATCTTCTGCTTTCACCTTGAGTTGATGATAACCTGAATGCAAGTCTATTTTATAAAACAACTTTTCCCCCTTCAACTGATCAAACAAGTCATCTATTAAGGGTAAATAATATTTTTTTTTATGGTTACATTATTCATCTTTCATTAATCAATACAAAACTGGAGGGATCTGTTGGCCTTCTTCTCAAAAAGAACAGAAGCAGCCCAAGGAGAGATGCTCAGGTGAATGAATCCTTTGGATTATAAATCATCTAGATTTATATTTAACTCCCTTATCTTGGTGGGGTCCATATGAAATGATGTAAGGGATATTAATTGTGTTCCCAGTGCCAAATCAATTGATAAATCCACATCCCAATCCAGAGGAAAGCCTGAAAAATCATCAGGGAATACCTTCAGAAACTCATCCACTACATGAGGTAGTCCACCTTCAGGAGCATGACCATCGTTTTATAGTGTGATCGATGATAATTGGAAGATAAGATTCCCCAAATATGGGAGTGGAGGTCCTGTATGACCCAATTGAGGATCCCAATCCCCAAGGGAAATCTGACGACTCCCATCAGGTGCCATGAAACTGAACCTCCGCCTATAGCAACTGATTGTGCTTGAAAGTGTACCCGCTAATCTATACCAAGTATCACATAAAATAGATCCATATCTAAGACTAGAAGGTCCCACTCCATCTCAACCCCTAACACGGAAAGTTCACACGACAGGCACCTGAGACCCTGCTCCTTCTTTCCCAACAGCGTCACCAACTCCATCACAAAAGATAAAAGCTCAGTTGGAAAATTTTGAATGTTTATAAAATGGGAAGATATGAATGAAACAAAGTAACCAGTATCATAAAGATCATTATCTATAGAATATGAAATCAAAATAGTACCTCAGATAGTTAAAGATCCCGCCTCTGATCCCACTGGTGCCTGATCCACCACATGAAGATTCCTTGTCTTAGCCTGAGAAGGACCACTCACATGTGGCTCTACCCTAAACTAGATCACCCCAGAAAACAAGATAACCCTGGCACCACAACCATCGAACCGATATCCCAACGTTCTAGATGGCTCTGATTGAACTGACACCCCTATGCGAGCAACAGATCCTGCCCCACTCTGGAGTGGACATCCCATCCTAAAAAAGCACTGCAAATGTCCCATACCTACACACTAATAATAGGGATTCAGAGGATATTTTCATGCTATTCAGATGTACCCTGACTCCCACACTGGTGGCACATGACGGACCTCACATCAGAATCCACCAAAGAAAAATACTTGGAAGGTTGGCCTAAACTGCCACCTCCCTTATTCCCCTTCTCATATCGCTTCCTTTTCTTCTCAAAGAACATCCAAATCCCATTCCTTATATTTTCCCAGAGAAATCATACCTCCCCTTTTTGTTGATCTCCACCATGAAATCCCTATCAACAACTTCAGCCTAGGTTTTCATCTTGAACGGGAAGACCTCGGAATAGATCTCTGGCGGAAAACCCCTCTCGAACTTATGGGCCTTCATCTGCTCATTGGAGACCATTTCCAAAGCATACCAGACCAACTCAGTAAAATGGTTGGCATACTCTATCACTTAAAGATCCCCCAGAACAAGTTCTATAAACTCTTGAGATCAAGAATATGCCAAAAATTTAGGGTAGTACTGATCGTTTAAGATAACCTTGAAGTCCTTCCAGCTCATCTGCCCATGCTTCAAAGCTAGAAGCACTTATTCCCACCAACTGTAGCTAGGACCATCTAACATTAAAGAGGAAAATTTCACCCTGACCTCCCCAGGTTTGTTTAGGAACTCAAACATGTGCTCGATCTTTTCGATCCACTCCTCTACTTCCTGGGGTTCTGAGCTACCTTAGAAAGTAGGAGGCTAGATTTTTAGAAAGTCTTGGGCTATGTCCTTCCCAGGACCGGTCTCATCTTCTCTAATAGGAGCTGGAACAATAGATTGTCTCTATCTTAGAGCTTGGACAGACCGAACCACAACCTCTACTATCCTCTAATCAAGTGGTGAGGGAAAAATCTCTTCGGTTTCCTCTCGTGGGTGCATGAGAGCTTTCTATGGAGGCATGTTTCTACAAAAGGAAAAAATCACAAGATAAAAAATAAGTACAACAGTTCTGAAAAATTTCATCAATAATATCAAATATAAATAACCAAAAACATTACAACAATAAAATAAAAAGACTACTTCACCCCCATCTGATGTCCACGTGCAGTCTACAGCCCACATGTCTCATCAGGAAGTAAAGTCAAACAAACAATTCCAACGTCACATTGTGACTTGAGGTCGATTACGAGAGGTGTGGGACAAGCACCCAACTAACAACCAAAACTCCAACCCCCAATATTCCTAGCACCTTTCTATCCTGACTCATCCAAAAATATTAATATAACCCAAAAACATTGACCTCCTCTAATACCATTTTTTCACGAACTGAATCTGATTGCCATTAAAATCAGCACCAAACCCGGCCCATGGAAATTCCTGAACTGCATTCCATATCCCCACGGGCTGGCACAAGTTCCCAGGTAACTTAAATATTGGTTTGGGAATGACTTACCTGAGTTTAGAATCATTTAACAACAAAAAACAATCAATAAACTAAATCTGAAAATTACCAACCAAAGAAGCCTACAATAAAATTCATAACTAAATACATGAGTTTAAACATGAAACAAGAGGTCCAAAAATATATTAAATTAGATGAAAAACATCCCACAGAACACCACATGTCAAGGATTCATCACCGATGATCCGTATCCACAACACCTCACCATAGAAGAAAACTAACAGCCCGAGCTACCATCACCCAAGGCCTTCCCTTACCTATATCAAACATGATCAATTATACATACACCTAATGGGTGTAAGTAGTGTGTGAACCTAATCCCAATAGGATACCACACAAATGATTCTATATATTAATCATTACATGATAAAAATCATGCAAGTTTTAATAAACAAGAAATGGTGGAAACAATTTCTAAAGAATAAAACTTTTAAAAGTAAACATTTTTCAAAGGGTAATTTCAAAGAATGAACATATTTCAAAAAAACATTTAATCTACTGTATTTTCAAGAAAAACATAGCACAATCCAATGATAAATTCCAAATAATCAATGAGCACTAATCTTGGGAACACCCTTATGCACTGGTTAGTTTAGGGCCCCATGTACCTCATATATCGGTGTAAAGTAACCATAACAATATCCATTTTCATGAAAGAGACACTAGTAGGTAACATACCCATAACCTAATGGTCCCCAATCATCATCATTATAGTTTTTTTTAGTGTTTTCAATGTCAAATTTTCTAACTGAAACATGGACAAAACCACTCTGGATCACTAGCATACTAGTACATGTTTGCCCACCTATATACCCGGGTTTCCCCCTTTGTGCTCAAACAATTTCCACATGTTACCAAATTCCATTTTCACATAAAAACATTAGTTCTAGTCATACATATTCAGAACAGTAGCTACACATTATTTTCAGCATTTATATAACTCAATAAACCATTAAGAATTTCAATAAAACAATTTCAAAGAATATAACCAAACATTGCCCATAAAATCCAACTAAAATTCTTATTTGAAAACCAAATGCACTCCAACATTACACCAAACTAGAATTTTCGTCACAAAAACATTTTAATAAAACCCTTCCATGAATTATAAAACAACCCCAAATTGTACAACATGGAATGCACATGTAAAACACCCATTTTCACACAAAAATGGCACTTAAAAATCAATTGCATAACAAATTTCACCAAAAATAATTTTTGAATCAAACACAATGAAGTAGGAGTATGATAAAAATATAAATAAAGAACGGATAACACATCTAGTAGTTCTTACACATGGAATCACCTACCATATATATATAAACCCTCAAATCCTTGTGCGGAACTTCAACTGCACCACCACCACACCGATAAGGAGTGAAAAAGAACCTAAAACCACAAGATTGGACCAAGAAACTCAAAATAAACCCTAGGTATGAAGCCCAAGCTTTTGGATATGTGTAAATTCAAGAAGGGAGAAACCCTAATGAAATGGAAGAAACAAGAGAGGAATTCACTTACTTGAGAAATTTTGAAGAAATCTCCCCAAATACTCCAATAATTGAATATCCTAGTATCCAAAATTGATAGGGAGGTTAGAATAAGTCTAAGGAGGTCAATTGGGGATTGAAATGGGGGAAAAGAGTAAAAAATGAATGATTTATGAAAGAAACAAAATACCTTCTCAAATCTGGATGATTTGTGAATACTTGAGAAATTTCACCCAAATACGTAATGAATATAAGCTCCAAACATGAAAAATGGAACATGGGGGTTCGCCTAGAGTTTTTTGGCTTGAGTGAGAGGTGGAATAACCAAAAAATATTAAAAAATTAATGAGATATGAAAGAAATACTTTTTTCAAAACAGGAAATGGGCTCACGGGTTGGCCCAATGCCTGAATAAATCACATAAATCCACCATGATAATGAGTTCCTAAGGGGTCCAAATGGATATTGTGGTTTTAATAGGTCAGGGGAAGCCAATTGGAAAGTGGAATGGGTGAAAAATGTTAACAAATGAAAGAGTTATAAAAGAAATAATTTTTTAAAAAATATAGAAATGAGCTCACAGTTTGGACCAAATTTTGATGAAACCACCCATTTCTCGAAAGATACATGGGATACCCCCAAAAAAAAGAGACAATAGAAAATATATGAAAAATAACTTTAAAATAAGTCATGGATGTGATAGGACAACTAACCAACTAAAAAATGAGAAAATTCATTTGGATTGATTTGATACTTTAGGAAAACGATCCATAAGTGATTTTTGATGTGTATGAATCAACCCCGCCTCAATTCGACACATGGTGTGACTGATATGACTCCAAATGTGTCTTTTTATTCTAAATTGACATTAATTTTAGCAAACAGAACAAGTGACATACTAAAAACCAGGAAAACACATTCAAATTATTTTGATACTTTTATAAAATGATTCATTAGTTATTTGGGATGTGTAGGAATCAGTCGCTCCTCAATCTGACACACAGTGTGACCGGTATGACTCCAAGTCCATATTTTTATTTAAAATTGACATCAATTTTTGTAAAAAGTAAACCTGATCTACTCAAAACTGAGAAAATGCATTTGAATTGATTTGATACTTTATGAAAACGATCCATAAGTCATTTGAGACCTGTAAAAAATATCCTTACCTCAATCCGATGCACGGTGTGATCGGTATGACTCCAAGTGGGACTTTTTACTTAAAATTGAAATCAATTTTAGTAAAAATGAAATATGACATACTCAAAAATGATCAAATTTATTCAGATTATTTTGATACATTAGGAAAATAATCCATAAGTCATTTTGACATGTAGGAATCAACCGCACCTTAATCTGACGCACGGTGTAACTGATATGACACCAAGTGTGTCTTTTTATTTTAATTTGACATTAATTTTAGAAAAAGGAACAAGTGACATACTGAAAACCAAGAAAACACATTTGAATTATTTTAATACTTTAGGAAAACAATCCATGAGTTGTTTAAAACTTTTAGGAATCACCCTCAACTCAATCCGACGGACGGTGTTCCTGGTATGAATCCAAGTGTGTCTTTTTATTTAAAATTGACATCAATTTTAGTAAAAAGGAAAACTAACCTACTAAAAATAGATCAAACACATTTATATTGTCTTTATACATTAGGAAAATTATCCATAAGTCATTTGAGATGTGTAGGAATTATCCTCACCTCAATAAGACGAACTGTGTGACCAGTATGACCCCAAGTGCGTCCTTTTATTTAAAATTGACATCAATTTTAGTAAAAATGACAACTAACCTACTCAAAACTGAGCAAACATATTCGAATTTTTTTTATACTTTAGAAAAATGATCCAAAAGTCATTTTTGACATGTAGGTTTCAACTTCACCTCAATCTGATGCACGGTGTGACCGATATGACTCCAAGTGTCTTTTTTATTTTAAATTGACATGAATTTTAGAAAAAGGAACAAGTGATTTATAAAAAACTGAGAAAATTCATTCAGATTGTTTTGATACTTTAGAAAAATGATCTATGATTTATTTTTGATGTTTAGGAATTACCCACACTTCAATTTGATGCACAGTGTGATCGGTATGACTCCAAGTTCATTTTTTAATTTAAAATTAACATCAAAATTAGTAAAAAGAAAAATTAACATACGCAAAATCAAGAAGATGCATTTGAATTGTTTTGATACTTTAAATAAATGATCCATAAGTCATTTGAGAAGTGCAGTAATTAGTCATACCTCGATCTGATGCGTGGTGTGACTAGTATGAATCCAAGTGTGTCTTTTTCTTTAAAATTGACATTAATCTTAGTAAAAAGGGAAACTGATGTACGAAAAATTGATAAAATGCTTTAATATTGTTTTTATATTTTAATAAAATGATCCAAAAGTCATTTTTGACGTGTACAAATCAGTCTCACCTCAATCTGATGCATAGTCTGACCGATATGACTCAAAAGTGTTTTTATTTAAAATTGACATTAATTTCATTAAAATGAACAATTAACATACTCAAAACCAAGCAAACGCATTCAAATTATTTTGATAATTTATGGAAACTATCCATAACTCGTTTGTGACGTGTTGGAATCAACCACGCCTCAATACAACACATGGTGTAACTGGTATAACTCAAAGTTTGATTTTCATTTAAAGTTGACATTTTTTATTTTTTATTTTCATATTAATGTTTAATTTATTTTTTTATAATATTACTAACATAATATTAGTTTTCTTTTATAGGTGGATTCTTTTTCTTGGGTTGAGTTGATTTGTTCGGCAACAGATACTATGGGTAGACCTTTTTTAGTGGGGATCATGGGTTCCAACTAGTGGTGATAAATGGGACACCCCTTTAATAGTACGGAGATTAACAGCTCTTTTTATCATTGTTAAAAGCCTTTCTGTGTGGTGTTAAAGGGAATATATGTAGTAGTGATGGTTGGTCAAACCATGTGACAACCATGTGCCACCCTCTGTCCAAGTGGGGGACAGGTCACATTGTTACGTAGAGATCCCGCACAGTTTGGAAAACCATGTGATGATCGTGTAGAATAGACCTCTCCTTTCCCTCACTGTTATTATTGTTGGGATTTTTTTATTTAAATTTTAAATATTGAGGAGAGATGAAATTATTAATAGAGGGATTTTCTCAACATTAATGGAGGGATTTTCTCAACATTAATAGAGGATTTTATCCCAACATGAATGGAGATTTATTCCCAATATTAATTGATAGAATAATTAATGTTGACTGCATTAATGAAGATATGGACATGATATCTCTATAAGAGGATGCGGTAGCATGTTTTGGAATGGGGGACTGGAAAAGATATAGCCGCTAAGAGAGAATCAGGAATGGGTTTCAACATTTACGGTAACTCATGCAAAGAGGTGATGAAGAAGAATGAAGCAGATGTGATGACGATTGTGATGATGGCATGTTAATGATGGTGAATGAAAGCATGTGCATATAGATGATGACGATGACATGTATCAAAAGTCCTTATGGTTGCGGAGATCAAGCAGTGTTTCCTGGTTGTGATGATTGGCAGTACAACAAAAATGGTGATAAAAGGCCTTCGGGTGAATCTTCTCCTCTTGTGTGTTTTCTACAACAACAAATTCCACTAAAGCACTGGGCTCCAAGCCCCAATAGTGTTATCAGAGGGATTGGTTGATGTGCCCGGTTGCAGAACATGGTAGGAGGAATCTGGTGGAGAATCTTTGAAGGAATATTGTTTAAGTTCCTCGGGTTAGGTGGTCTATCAGGCGTCTGGAAGAATGTCATTGGAAAATGACGGTGGTATCAGCGGTGTTGCTAGAATATCGAATGTCTTCTTGACCACAGGTGTCATGTGGTGTGTTCTGTTCGTTGGGTGACATTTGGATCTTGGTGGAGCTGACGATCACATTGACCCAGATGATGGAGATGAATATGGAGTATTTCAATTTTATATCAAGGTGGATATTGTTGGGATTTTTTATTTAAAATTCAAATATTGAGGAGAGATAAAATTATTAATGGAGGTATTTTCACAATATTAATGGAAGGATTTTCTCAACATTAATGAAGGATTTTATCCCAACATTAATAGAGATTTATTCCCAATATTAATTGATGGAATAATTAATGTTAACCGCATTAATGGAGATATGGATATGATATCTCTATAAGAGGTTGTGGTAGCATGTTTTGGAATGTGGGACTGGAAAAGATGTAGTCGCTAAGAGAAAATCAGGAATGGGTTTCCACGTTTATGGTAACTCATGCAAAGAGGTGATGAAGACGAATGAAGTAGAGGTGATGACGATTGCGATGTTGGCATGTCAATGACGGTGAATGAAAGCGTGTGCACATAGATGATGACGATGACATGTATTGAAAGTCCTCTTGGTTGTAGAGATCAAACAGTGTGTCCTGGTTGTGATGATCGGCGATACAACAAAAATGATGATAAAAGGTCTTCGGTTGAATCTTATCCTCTTGTGTGTTTTCTGCAACGACTTTTGTTGAGGCGCTGGGCTCCAAGCCTCGACAATTACTCCCCCCATGCATTATTTCTTCAAACCATCCACCCTTCCTCCATGCAATCACAGTTAGGATGCACAGCTACTACTAACCGTGTGCCAACAGTGCAACATGCACTGGATGACCTTGTTCTCCCTTCTTTCGTATCCCAAAACCCCGAAACACCTCCGAGCCTTTGCGTGGACTTGGAAAACATTTCATAAACCGACTTTAATGTATTTAGACGAGAACAAATGATCAAAAAGAGAGTAAAATTAAAAGTTCACATATTTGTTGCATTAGTTGTGGCGACAAACTAGTTGAATCAGCCTCTTTGGAAGTTTATAGTTTCACAGAATCATCACACCTAGTTAAACTTTGAGTAATGGTTGTGCCAGGATGTGATCCCTCCAACTCTTGAATACGATACTGGATGGTCAAGTTGAAGTGAATATTTTGCGGGTTCTCTGTAAAATCAACATGGTATTCCAAGACACAAGCTTGTGGCCCTTCCATGGCGATCCGAGACTACATACATTCAGTAAAGTTGATGTTAGTCGGACATTTATTCTTTTAACTTTCAAACAATAGATCGATGGTTACATTACATTAACATGAGATAGGCGATGAAGAAGATGCACATGGTTATTGGCATTGCATGCTCCTTCTCAACCACGAGCGCCCACGACCCTCCTACCAAGGTAGAGAGAGCAGCGACCGCAACGCCGGAGAGTAAACAAAAGGAACTCGTGAGGTCCGAGTCAATCACGGCCTCCATTTCCGTGCTCCTGAAGCTTTCCCAAGCTTGTGTGGATGCCTGGACAAACCCTCTTTCCTGGACCCCTGCGTGAACAAACCCCCCACCGGTTCCCATACATCACTAGCCTCGAAGCTGTCCCCCCGCAGCAGTTCGCGCATGAGGACAGGAACTCATTTCTATCTCCCGCAACCAAACTCACCACCCTCACCGATCCTTGAAGGAACCCCATAAGGGGAACCAGTACTGAACCAATGCAAATTTGCCTCATCGAATACCCGATCGTGTTCTTGAACCTCTCCTTCACGGTGCTGGACTGCACACCGTAGGTGAAGTTCATGTATTTGACGCTGGGGATCGTGACGCTTATGGTGTTCCTGATCATGTGGACGGTCCACGCAAGGCTTATCAGGATGACCCACATGGAAACGATGTTGAAGGTGGTCGCGGTGGATGTGAATTATGTTTTTTTCTTAATTGGTTTTTCATATTAAATTTGTTTAATATGTTTTCCTATATTTTAATATTTTTTCCACGGTGGATATTTGACCGTGTTGTTTTTTGAGCCGTTGTCCATTGTGGTGATCCAGTTGTCTTATTGCCTTCATTTCTAACCGTTGAGCATGGCTGCACAAATCTTCCCAGCCCTCCATCCATTTGTGTTGTTTGGTGTTCTGTTCAGGTTTGTTGGGCAGACCGTTCAGCCTTGGTCTCATGGCGCCTGCGGATAGGGCATGCGGTTACGGGGCTAGGTCGTTCGTAGGGGGTTTCATCACCTCTGTTGTGCCTCTTCGCGAAGCACCGAATCGTTTCACCCTCTGGCTTCTTGGCTTTCTCACGGTGGTGCCTCTTGATCTTCCTTGGCAAACCTCTGTTAGGGTTTTCTCGGTTCTATGCTCAACCTTCTTTTTGAGAAAATCGTCGCCTGTTGTTCTCCTTCGGCGCCTACCCCACAGTCGGATCGAAGTGGAGACAACACAACTTCCAGGCAGAAGAAGTGTGGCCTTGATTAACGATTTTCAGAACCTCTATGGAGGCAAACGACCGTCGGTGATTCGGATACAAACCCCAGCTCCAAAGACGATGACGCAACCTTTCCACAGCTTGAAGAGAATAGGACTGCTGGACAATTTTGTTGTCCAGCATTGTAAGTTTAGATTACAGTTTTCAATTTTCATTCGAAATCTGTAATTCTTACTTCTTTGTGTTCTGTTTTTCTTTTTGGTTTGATTGCGTTGTATTGTTCTGGGTTTTCTTTTGAGATAAATAAATGCGTTTGTGGGAGTGGTGTTCTTGCTGTGTAGTAGGTCCCCTAAGGGACCAAAGCACATTAAATCCTTGCGTTCTTTTACTATTTCATCACTTTCTGTTTTGTTTCGGTTCATGCGATATCAAAATCATAGCTCCAGGCTAGTCCTTGTTTATTTTGTGGTTGTTTAGCTTGATTGTACTGCTGGTTTTTGTTCTACTGCCCCAACATACCACAACAATGGATGTGGATCCCC
Organism: Viscum album; assembly: GCA_963277665.1. Taxonomy (NCBI): domain Eukaryota; kingdom Viridiplantae; phylum Streptophyta; class Magnoliopsida; order Santalales; family Viscaceae; genus Viscum; species Viscum album. The sequence goes on from OY728122.1 coordinate 1,716,196,357, forward strand.
CGATCCCCGATTCCAAGAAATAAGAGTAGAGGAGGGTGATCCCCATTGACAGAGCTGAAATTACTGTGGTCTTCTTCAGGGGTGGAGTCGTTGAAACATTCAGGACCCTGGTCGCATGTTCCAACAGGTGACTCACCCAGTAGGCATAGAGGAATTTCATGACTATAAAAACGATCACCGCAATAGCAATGGATGAGGTGGCGGGGGTCTCAACCAGGAGGAGAAATGCGGCGAGCCCACAGGTGAGCAGAGGGCTGAGCCAAAAGTTTATGGTCAAGGCCTTTGAAGGGGTGCGTAAAGTGAACCACTGCCATGTGATGGATGCTTCTCTGGCGTAGGCCAGGGAAGTGTTGGGATTATTTGATTTAAAATTTAAATAATGAAGAGAGAGAGAAATATTAATGGAGGGATTTTCTCAACATTGATGGAGGATTTTCTCCCAATATTAATAAAGAGTTATTCTCAATATTAATTGATAGAATTATGATGGAATTGTGAATGTTGACCGCATTAATGGAAATATGGACATGATATCTATATAAGAGGATGCGGTAGCATCTTTTGGAATGTGGGCTGGCAAAGATATAGCCACCAAGAGAGAGTGACGAAGGGGTTCCCGCATTTGCGGTAAGTGGTGCGAAGTGAAGATGGTGATCATGACAATGATGGTGTGTTGGCGGAGATGATTGAAGACAACGATGATGAAGGTTCCATGTATCGAAAGTTCTCTTGGTTGTGGAGATCAAGCGGCATGTCCCGGTTACGATGATCGGTGGTACGAGCAAAAATGGTACGTTCATGGGTGTCGTGTGTTGAGGGAAAAATCCTTTGGGTGCATTGTAAAAATCCTTCATGTGTGATGTTAAGAAGGCCATCGGGTGATGTAAAATTCCTTTTGGAGTGATGTGTAAAATTCCTTCGGGTGATAAAAAGCCTTCGGGTGATAACTCCTCTTCTTGTTGTGTATTTCTGCAATGACGACTTCTGCTGTGGCACCGGGCTCCGCGCCTCAACAGGAAGGTGGGATGGGTGGGTACCAGATTTTGATTTCAAAGTCGTGGAGGAGGGATCGAACTAGGAGAACGATGGTAAGGAAAACGATCAAGATGAAATATAGATAGAATGTAACCTGAAGTAGTAGCGTGATGAGCGACGACCTTACCTCTGGTTGGGGGTTACTCTTGTCATGTCTCTCCATCGGGTGAGGTGAGAAGTGGTGAATCTGTGGAGGGAGAACGGAGGGACAACGGCTTTGAAGAAGCTTTTGGATTTATGTTGAGAATTCTTTTTTCTTTTTTTTATTTTTTTTTCTTTCTTTTCATTATGCAGCGATCCTCCGCTTCACTCTGAGTGTTTCCAGACCTTCATTTTTTCACTTGTCCAAACCATCTCGGCGGAGCCGTTAGGCTCGACCTGCATTTTCTGTTTTGCTGACATGGCACCATGTCATTGTTGTGGTGTGTTCACGCACCTCTCGTACTCTGTTAACTAATTTCGGGATGTGTAATGACAGATTTTTCGTATATGCTAAATTTTGATGATAGTTTTTACGCATATAAACATTTTAAGCAGTAGAGCGATGCGTCTAATGAAATGTTATATATATATATATATTGAATAGTTGCTATAATGCCTAGTATTTTCTCATTTTAATTTTGAAAATTGTTAACTAATTATTTATCAAATATATTACTTAAGTTGCATATTATACCTTTTGGGATCTAGTCGGCATACCCAATTAGATCCTTCCCCTCCTACTGATGTACCATCTATAACACATTTCGATCCCGGTGTGTCGTTAGGGACACACAAGATATTTAGGCCTCCCATGTTTTCACTACCCTTTGCATCTGAGCCTCCTTACCCTTCTATACCATATCTGATGATGACTCTTACTCCCCATTTATATCATGCATTTGGTCATCCATCCATGTCATCTTATTTTAATTCTACTTCTCTCCGAGCATCTATATTCCATCTTCTTGAACTCCTTATCCACCACAGTCTGTCCCTATGGAGAATATACTGGGACCCACTCCACCTGTATATTGTGTTCCTTTAGTTTCTGTAGATCCAGCGACGTCCATTGATCAGACTGTCAAAGGTATATTTATAAAACCCTAACAAATTTCAATACCATTATTTATATTTATTATAACATGTATTGATATAATATTTGTTTTTATTTCATAATAGATACATATACTGATAGGAGGCGGGGGCAGGGGCGTACATGCATGTGTGTGGTGTGGAATCGCCGCACGCATTTGATTATAGACTACAAAGAAGACAATCAAATGATTGAAAAAATAGGGCGGCAATGTCGAAGTTTTTTTGCAGCGCTTTCCATATACTCTGACATCATTCCCGTAAGCCCACTCTCATAGAAATAGTTTCCAAATGAAGTCAAGGATAATGCTTGGGAATAGAAATGGGTAAAAAAATATGTTGTATTTAATTTAATATATTATTTTTGTATTTATATGAATTAATATTTTGGTGTCAACTTCGTTTTAATTTCCCCGATGGTGAGGGTGCACGACCAGCACATCTAAAGGAGTTAAGCGAGATTTAGAGAACCTATAAGCATGAGTTATATATTGGTTGGTGTTCTAGAGTTGGCACAGAGTTAGAGGTGGTACCAATTGTGGATTATTGTCCGATAGAATAGCATTGACAAATGATTACTCATTGGACGACTATCAAGTTTAAGGTATTAATCACATTTGAGGTATCTAAATTAAAATTTTCATGTTTTTCATTAATAATATCTTTTGTATTATTAAATTTTATTTAGGAATCATCCAAAAATAATAATGAAAAAAATTGATGCTAAAAAATACCTCCACACATTAGGACGTACTATGATGTCAGGTCATGAGAGAAAGAAGGTGCGACAGTTGTTTATAATTTTTCTTTAGGACTTACAATTTCTATTATTTCCTCTATAATTTATTTGATTTCTAAATTTTTCATATAATTTTAGTTATGAAATTCATTATTGGTAACCTATTTTTAATTATTTTTTCCTATGTTCAATGTCATTGTAGATGCAAGAATTGAATATTGAAGGACGTGTGCCTCTAGAAAAACTTTTTTGCTCGAGTAGAAGGAAAAAAGATCAAAGTGCAGTTAACAAACTGACATAGTAGCAGATTGTAAGTTTTTCTTTGTTGATTTCAAATTTTAATATTTATTTTGTAACTTAATAATCTATTTATATTTGTAACAGGATGCTTTAGAGGCCTGTAATGCCCAGGAACCTGACAATTTTGGGCCAAATGATCACTTAGATCAAGTATTGGGAGATGAACACACTGGTAGAGTACACTACTGACCTGGGAAGAGTATAGTCCTGATGAGGTATTGGCCCTCTTCAGGTACCATTTGTAGTGCCACTGAGTTCAAACAGGTTAAGGTACAGGTAGAACAGGATGAAAAAAGGGTCACACTTATGGAAGAAAAATATTCTAGGGAAAAAATTGAATTTATAATACTAATGAATGTTTTATGTCCATTAGTTCTACCAGAGGTCAGCACAGCTTGTGATGAGTATATGTCATTGATGCATTCAATATATAGTGCACCAGGTGGTAGTTCTTATGGTGGTTGAGATGATGTCGTTTATGGCGATGATAGTGGAGAGGAAGGGGTTGGGGATGAGGATGATGTTGAGACTGTGGACAAGGATGAGGTCGAGGCTAAGGGAGAGGTAGAGGTCGAGGTTGAGGGAGAGGTTGAGGATGAGGCGGAGGACAAGGGTGTGGATGAGGCCAAGGATGCGGCCGAGGATGAGTCTGAGGATGATGTTGAGGATGAGGCTGAGGATGAGGTCAAGGATGAGGATGGGGTAGGTATGAGGATGGGGTAGGGATGAGGATGAGGATGAGGCTGATGATAATGGTAGTGATAGTGATGGTGATAGTGATGAGGGACAAATTAAGCCCTTACATTTTTTACTGATATTACTAACATTTTATGTTTTTTGATTTCCTGTGACTCAATATATGTGTGATCAAGTAGGTAACATTATGCTTGACTCGGGTAGCCTAAATTCTATATATTTTTTATCACAATACCTTTTACCAATGTATTGTCATCTATTTATATGGTTCATGCTTTTAGTTTATACCTCCTCCCCTTTTTGTTCCTAATTTGAAAAATGTTAATGGCTAAATCAACACTCCTTATTTTTGGATTTCTATAAGACTAATTGGGGCATGCTTTCCTTTAGTAATATTTAGAATTTTATGATTTTTGGAGAATTGTATGTTGCTTTGTGGATTTAGTAGATGTGTTCTATTTAGGTGTTTTATTGAGACCCTTTTGATTAGAAGCATGATTCATGTCTTATAATGATATTTTTATGATGTCCTATTATATTGATCCACCATGCTTGTGATTTCATAAATGGTAGGGAGACTTACTATGGGTATCCATTGCATAATTTATTTTTTGAAGCAATGGGAGGGGGTTGTGTAGTGGGAGGGTGGGGTTGTACAGTGGGATGGGGGTTGGATATGGGGGGATGTGTTGTGGGAGGGGGTTTTAGGGGGGTGGGTTGTGTAGTGGGAGTTGGGGTGTCACTACCACAAAACAGGGCAAGGGAAGCGCTGCCATCTATCAGTGCTAAACCGAAAGCGTTGATAAAGGGGTATGCCTTTATCAGCACTATCTAAAAGCCCTGATAAATGTTACATTTATCAGCGCTAAAATAAGAGCTGATAAAGGTATCTCTTTATCATCGCTAAAAAAGCGCTGATAAATGAATGTTTTATCAGCACTTTTATTTTAGCGCTGATAAAACATACCTTTATCAGTGCTTTTAACGAGCTCTGATAAAGGTTCCATCGGTTTTTATTTAATAAACCTAATAGGCCATCCTCGTTCGCACATGGTCAAGATTTCGCGGAAGCTGAACCAGGCCCCTCGCTGTCGCGGCCTCATCATCGTCCTCCTCATCCTCCTCCTCATTGTCCTTCCTCCTCCTCATCCTTCCTCATCCTCGTCCTCCTCCTCCACCGCTGTTGTCACTGCCTCCTCCCTCACCCCCTCTATCGTGACTACCGCTACCTCTGCCGCCTCCACCCCCACTGTTGCGACCGTCTCCATCGCCGCCACTACCTTCGCCTCTGCCGACGCCGCCGCCTTTGCCGCTACCATTGTTGATATTAATTTTCAGGTAAATTTTTTTCTACTGCTTGAATTGAACATGTGAAATCCTGATTTAAGGTGTTATTGCAAGATTCAATAGATGATATAGTTGATAATGGTTTTGGATTCATGGTTCCTTACATATTATAGAATTATGGAGGAGCACTAGAGACCTCTATGGTTGTTTTAGACATTAAACATTCAGGTATAGAAAGAGATGGTGTGGTTGATCTGGAAGAATTTAATCATTACACAGAGTCATAATAAATTCAATATGAACCATTGGAATCAAATGATGGTGTTTTAGGTTCGTTATTAGGTATTTATCATAGTTTCACATCACTTGGGACATCAGCGGCTAGGTTATCAATGTCTGTTTGCACCGAGTAATGGGATAAACATAATGATTTTTGGTCACTAGGGAGTATTTCTTATTGGTTTCAATTACCATCTGTTTTGATATCTATCCATGATGTGTTTAATATTTTCCATTTGAGTAGGTATATACCAGATCATTTACATGTGATTAGACGAGGGATGTTGATGTTGATCCCGATAATACTTTGGTTCCCCAGCCAATTCAGATTATGAATCTGGAGTATAAGGTTCTACATGATTAAATGACCCTGAGTCTAGTTAATGTGGTAGTTCAAACAATATATCCATGATACGTGGGGGAATGACTCATTGATGAGGTAGTAGTGTCCTTCTTCATTAGAGGATACATGATCTTGAGGGATTTCTGGGGTAAAATCATTTATGTTCGGAAGATTATAAAGTCTCATTACATTTTATGTAAGGTATGTTTTAACATTTTTTTGTATTTTTTTGGTTGAGGAATGCTGAGAAAGGATTTGGAGGACACATGTATTGGTAAATTTAGTGATCTTTAGGGAATTTTTAGAAACAAAATAGCATTTTTTACTATATTCTGAGAAATTACATGATGTGTAAATGGAGTACATGACATGTAATGACTACCAAAAATGACACATTAATTGGATGCACAATGTGACAATTTTACAAACTTTGTAATGGTTACATATCATTTAAATAAAAATATAATATTTTAAATAAAAAGTGACTTGTTTTTTAGTCAAGAGGATTACACGACGTGTAAATTTATTACATGTAGTGTCAATGTCACAGAAAAGGTTTTTTGGGATCCATAGAGTTCTTGAGGGTTCATATTTTTTAAAAAATTATCCTCTTGAATAGATCCTTATCCCAATGATATTTTGGGTCACTCCCTCTCATCTAGTTCATATTGTTCTATTCTTGATCACTATTATGGTTGGATTTATTTTCTTGAGGTATATATGTCATCCTTCTAATTCCTATTTGGATTTGTTTGAACCTATGGTTTGGATAAAAATTAGTGATAAGATAGTGATTTTTATCAATAAATTTAAATTTATTTGCATGCATTGTCTTTTGGGGTTTGTGGGATGTGGTAAATGGTGTACTCGGTTTTAGATTATTTTATTCTCATGGGTTTCCCCTATTTTATGTTTTCTTTTCAGTTGGAAATCTCCTCTGTTATGCGCCTCTCCTCTGCCACGAATGCACCTCTGTCGTGTTCTTAACGACACCTTCATGGTGAGTTTTCTCCTATTACTCATTGGTTTCCTCTTGTTTGCATGTTATTACTATTTGATATTGATGGTTATAATGTTAAATGTACGGGATAAATGCCCCGCTGAAAATCGTGGTCGTTGGTGGTCCTTGTTTGCGCACTAAATGAATTGAATGTTGGTTGGTTCTTGTTGAACATTGGAATATAAAAATTGGTAATTTACTTATACTTGACTTATTAATGAACACCCCAGGATGATAAAACTTATGTGATAACCCCTGAATTAACAAACAAAATTGAATAAGGGATGCTTTGTAAAATCTAAAATTTTGATTGTTTGGTTTTTATGGTGTTGCGATTGTGATCACGATTGTGTTTTTGTATGTTGTTGTGATTGTTGGCATGATTGATATGCCATTTTTTTCCATGTTGTAGTTCTTCCACCATTAAATATCAATTCAAACTTTACCCATTTCAATGGCACCACCACTTTATTACTAGTGCAATTCCACTGAATCCTAGAAAACCACTTCTAAAGGACTCTATGAGACACTTTAAAATACATGGAACATGCTCCACCATACATGGATTTCATATAGATTTTAATGCCACACAACATTTATCTCCAAAATTTACACCACATGACTAATCTTCTGACTCAAACTTGGAATAATTTTCATTTTAAATGTTACATGTCATGTGAACCTAGGTCACACACAATGTATCTCCAAGACATATACTTTAGCATAAAACCATGTACATGCCATGAAATAATGGTAGAACCATATAACATGTGTTTTACTTCACTCACACCATGTATAGATACCATAAAGACTTGATGTGTATAGACTATACACCCCTAGTGGTCATGTAAGGACTACACACCATGTATTCCACAAAAATGTGATGCATTGCTAGTGAGGTGACTCAATATGTATCTAAAGTACATGCCTTTAGCTCAAGTTGTTCTAAATGTCATGTATTTTCAAAGGCATCATTCAGTATTTGTAAGACTAACTTGGAATAAATTTGATATATGTCAGATTAAATCAGATATCTTATACATACACGATGTTCACCCTACTAGACACACCATGTATATGGATTTCACATGAGTTTAAAGGAATTTGTACCATGATTTGTTTTTATAAAACCCAAAAAATTCTACCTAATTAATTAAAACATAATATTAGGCAAGTTTGAGATCGAACTCATAAAGACGATGAATATGAATAAAGAATGGATGAATGCCAATTGGTTGACAAAAGAGTATGAAGATGGCGTAAAAGAGTTTATCAAGTTTGCAGAAGATCATGCATGTGACCCTTCTCAAATCCTTTGTCTATGTTTACACTATTGTTATTCAAGACTAATTATTCCAGAGGAGTTGGAAGAACACCTGATCTGTCATGGAATAGATCGAAGTTATACATGTTGGAATAAACATGGGAAAAAAACGAATGTAGGTAGTGGCTCAGAGAACACGACATTTTATAGATCATCTGATATGATTAGAAGCATAAACAGTGAAGATGATCGTATGGAGGGTGTGATTACAGATGTGAATGATGATGAAGATCGTATTGATGAAATGACAAGGACAATTGAAGATGAACTTCGTGATTTCCCAAAATTGTTTGAGAAATTAAAGAGTTGTGCAGAAACGCCATTGTATGTTGGTTGCACTAAATATACAGCATTGTCAGCCGTATTGAAGCTGTATAATTTGAAAGCAGGCAATGGGTGGAGTGACGCCAGTTTTACGGAACTACTTGCTCTCCTGAATGACATGCTCCCAAAAGATAATGAACTCCCAATCCAAACATACGATTCCAAAAAAATGCTACGATCGATGGGTATGATCTCTAAAAGAATACATGCTTGCCCGAATGACTGTATATTGTTTCGCAAGGACCACAAATCACATAAAGAATGCCCAAAGTGTGGTGCTTCCCGATACAAGAAAGATGATTCTAGTCCTAAGAAAGTTTTATGGTACTTTCCAATCATTCCTAGGTTTAGACGCCTATATGGAAGTGAGGAGACTGCAGGACAATTGACATGGCATGAAGATACAAGAATTAAAGATGTGAAACTATGTCACCCGGCAGACTCTCCTCAGTGTAAGAGAATTGATCACGAGTATCCTGAATTTGGGAACGAGCCGAGAAACCTTCATCTGGAATTATCTACAGATGGGGTGAATACTTTTGGTTTTCAAAGCAGCAGTCACAGTACATGGCCGGTTATGTTGGTAAACTATAACTTACCATAGTTGTTATGCATGAAAAGAAAATACATCATGTTATTTATGCTTATATCAGGACCAAAACATCCAGGTAATGATATTGATGTTTATTTGGCCCCATTTATTGAGGATTTGAAAATATTGTGGGATTCATTTGTTACGTTGTATGATGCTTACAAAAATTAACATTTAACTTTAAAATCCATGTTGTATGGGATGATAAATGAATTTCCTGCTTATGTCAATTTTTTAGGATATAGCATTAAAGGAACTCAAGGGTGTCCCATTTGCAAACAAGGTACACAGTCAATTAGGTTGAAACATTCATCGAAAACCATGTTTCTAAGACATCGCAGATTTCTACCCCGAAGACATAAGTACCGATCTTGGACGACATCATTCGATAGAAGTTCAAAAGAACTTACAGCACCGTCTCCACTAACAGGTGATCAATTGTTTGAGAAATTAAAAGATTTGGACACTACTTTTGGTAAACTGTTTTCGAAAAAACTTACGAAAACTGGTTGGAAAAAGAGATCAGTTTTTTTTGAATTACCATACTGGAATTGTCTGTATGTTAGAAATTTTATTGATGTTATGCATGTTGAAAAAAATGTATGTGATAGTGTCATCGTCACGTTGCTAAATGAACCCAGAAAAACAAAGGATGGAATTAACGCTATATTGGACATGGTTGAGATGGGAATATGAGAAGAGTTGGCACCAGTGAAGGGTGAAAAATGAACATTTCTTCCTCCTGCTACTTACACTCTTTCCAGGCAGGAGAGATATCAGTTTTTCAACTTCTTGAATGACGTAAAGTTTCCAGAGGGTTATTCATCAAATATCAAGAACATCATGTAAATGGGTGATTTAAAATTAAAGGGTCTGAAATCACATGACTGCCATGTTTTGATGCAAGATCTAATTCTTATAGCTTTACGTTGCATTTTGCCCAAGAATTTCCACCATACATTAATGAAGATTTTTTTCTTCTTCAAATCTATATGCAGCAAAGTTATAGACCCGGTGAAATTTCCAACTATGTAAATAGAAATTGTCATCATATTATGTGAATTGGAAATGTTCTTCCTACCAACATTTTTCGATATGATGGTTCATTTGATGGTTCATTTGGTGAGAGAGATTCGACTATGTGGTCCTATACATTATAGATGGATGTACCCCATTGAAAGATATATGAAGATTTTGAAAGGGTATGTCAAAAACCGAAGTCGTCCAGAGGGTTGTATTGTGGAGCAATATATTGTTGAGGAAGCTGTTGAATTTTATACCGAATACCTATCTGGTGTGGAAATTTTTGGCCTACTGAAATATCATCACACTGAGCGGCTTGAGGGTGAAGGAATTTCTGGAATAGAGGTTGTCACAATCAATATTACAGATTGGGATCAGGCCCACCTTTACGTTTTGCATAACATTTTCAACGTTGACCCATATGTTTAAACCCACAAAGAAATTCTTAGGCGCTTGAATCCTTCTAGGGCTGAAAAATGGATATCAGATACACATAATCGACAGTTTATAGGATGGTTTCAAGACCATATTTTTAAGCAGTTAGATGAAAATCCAGACTCAATTTTAGAATGACTTCAATGGCTAGCCGCAGGAGCTAGTGTGTACGTATTATCCTACAATGCTTATGCAGTTAATGGTTATACATTCTATACTAATGAATATGATGAAGACAGTACCATACAAAATAGTGGGGTTACACTTGTGGCTGAGGTGATGCATGTTTCCGTTGATAAGGACAAAAATCCAATTTATGCGAATATTTCATACTTTGGCATCATCAAACGAATATGGGAGTTGGATTATACAAAATTCAAAGTGTCGATTTTTCAATGAAAGTGGGTTGATAATAGGAGTGATGTTAAAATAGATGAATTAGGATTCGTGAAAGTTGATTTCAGTAAGGAAGGGTAGAAAGATGAACCATCTATAATGGCATCACAGGAAGTACAAGTATTTTATGTTCCAGACCCCGCAAACCGAAATTGGTCAATTGTTCTGTTATCGACCAAAACAACTAAAGGGTCATATGAAAGTTCAATAGAGGTTGACCCTTTTATAGGGAATTCAAAATCATTTCGTAGCAGTCCCAATGTAGATGGCATTTTGTATGTCATAGGAGACCACAATGAAGGGATTTACATAGTCGATAGAGGAGTCAAATCTCTTCAGTCTTTAAAGAAAAAAAAAGAGAGTACAATAATCAGGTTATTTGTTTATTGTAAAATACATTGTGTTACGCTATGTTATTATCTGTTCACTACTATTTTTATGTAATCTAAATTAAATATTAAACCACTTATGCAGATAACGACTTCTGTACCTACTGATGTGCCCAATCCTGAGGCACAAAAGGTCTCTCAACCAGTAGCTGGTGGTCCCACTGCAGAGCAACAACAGGTTTCTCAACCAGATGCTGGTGGTCCCAGTGCAAAGCAACAATAGTTTTCTCAACCTATTGTTGCTGGTCCCAGTTCTGAGGTACAATAGGTTTCTCAACCTGTTGCTGTTGGTCCCATTGCTGATTCTAGCACTCTGGGGGAAGATATTGATGTTAATTCTGAGGAAAAGGTAGAAAATGAAACCCTGAAAGCGCAAAAAAAACAAGATCATCGTATTTTGATAGTTTTAGCCAAAATTCTTAAGGCAAAAGAAAAAGGCATCAAATTTGAGGTGGGATGGAATAAGAGAGGCCAATATGTTAACCCTAACAGAGCCATCTTTAGTAGCTACATTGGAATGGTCACTCGGCAACGCGTGCCGATTGATGTATAGTCGTGGCACCATGTTGTCACTGGGCTGAAGACACTAATGTGGGAAAAGATTACGTTAACATTATGATATCATTTTTTATTTTAATAAAATAAAATAAAATACCAAAACATTGGCTTACTCTTCATCATCCATTATAGAGTGCATTTATAGTAGATGCCTCACACAAGGAATATGTATTAAGAGTTTCAGGAAAGATTCATAGAGGTTTCCACAAAATTTTAACAAAATATCATCTTAAATATGCATAAGAGAAAATCAAGTCGCACCCACCTCCTCTTTACGTGCACTTGATATCCCAAGGAGCGTGGGATGCGTTTAGAAATCGTCGTGGGGAGCAGACTTTTCAGGTACATTGTGTGGGGTAATATGTTGTTTGATGTTTTCATGTATTCGTCACTCTGATTGATAGTTTTTTATTTATGAAATAGCTAATGAGTGCTAAAAATAAAAAAAATCACAACAAAACCAGCGTACCCTTACCATAAAGCAAGGATGGGGTATGTTGAACTTGAGAAAAAATTGGTACGTCTTTTAAATATACCCTACTACTAGTATGTGACATAAAACAACACCATAACCATATTTCTCTGTTTATATGAAGATTGATGAACCAAAATCGAAATCCATATCCATCCCACACCCTGTTCTATGGAAGGATGCTCATGTAAATAAATAGGGTATACTGATAGATGAAAACACACAAAAAGTGTGGGAAACATGTGTAAGTATGACATAATATAAATTTGATTTTCTTTAAATTGCTATTGCATTACAATAACTACTTATTTTTCTATATTTTCTATCAGACATAGTCACAAGAATCAATAACAACCGCACCAGATGCAGACATACTTGAAGCAACCAGAACAGTATGGTTGTGTCAGAGGTGTGGGTTTTGGGGTGACACCCTGAACATATTTTCAAAAACAAAAATAAGCGGAGGATCAAAATGAAAAAATGGAAAAGATGCAAGAACAATTATCTATTTTTCAAGAAGAATTAAAATACCAGAGAGAGATGATATCAAAATTTATGGGGGAGAGGCAAAGAGAAGAAACAACTCAACAACAACCCATGTGTGACGATTCCGCCCCACCCCCCCCCCCACCAGCTTTGAGGCGAGCCATTCCCCTAAAAAACCTAACTAAGATGAGGTAATCAATGTTTTAAAATTTGTTTCTATGAAATTTGATTTACATAGACACTGATACCTTTCCTGTACTAATATTACACAGGGTGAAAATAAATTTTATTTATATTTATAAACTCCCACCTATCGCCTTGTTGCGAGGGCTACGATGTTCAATACGCAAAACGACATGCTACACAACAGACAGCTTCCAAAAGATAATCTTAGAGTGTCAATTAACGTAGCTAATGAGCCGAGTGTCGAGCTACCTGTTCCAAATGACGATGATGACATTCATACGGTTGAACAAGCTGTTGGAACATTCATCGCATGGTCGACAGTTCTTGTAAAAAAACATGTTGACAAAAAGGTATCCATTTCCAATTTATTTTTCAAGATAGACCTTTAACATTTAATTAAAAAAGGTCTAAACCGATGAATGTTAGTATAGAATGACAAAGACTGTGGGATGAAACGAAATATCAACTCAAAACTATCTCAAGGATCAACCAACTGATTGAAATGATCTACTGAGAGCACCTTCACCCCGCCCGTTCTATATCCACGGTTAATATCATTGTAGGCTCATGTGGATACAAAGTTGAAAGACAGAAATACTCACACAGTTGATTTCGAAAAAGATATGTATGGAGAGGAAACATCAGATTTCATTAGTTCTAAAAATGTAAATTAACTCCTGAAGTATAAATGGATAGGCGCCTCAGTTATAAATGTATACATGAGGTATGTTTTCATGATTTGATTTTACAAAATCTGATATACTCTGATAATTATGACTAAATACATTTTATATTTTTTACAGACATATATATGAAAAACAATTGAAGGGATTTCCCCATGAACAAAAATTTGGACTCGTTAGTCCTCACATCACCTCTTCAAAAGACGAAATAGATTCTGATAAAGAGGTTGCAATAATTTCATCCCTACTCAAATCGTTTGAAAACAAAATTACGGATGACAGACTCTTTTTAATACCAACGATGCAGGGGTAAAACTCTACAATTTAATCATATCAACTATATTTTCATTTCTTTATTTACTTATTCCTTTTTGTATTTTTAGGAACCATTGAATGCTAATTGCAGTCAATTTGGATACTCCAAAGATTTATTTTATGGATTCAATGCATGGATATCCAACAAACTGACTACGCATGATGGCGTTTGTTAATTTGTAATACACTAGATGCATCATTTTAAAACTAAACATCTAGTTATATAATTTATGTTATATTTTAATGAGGATTCTGTTATGATAGGGCGGTGCATCAATATCGTCTAATGCATGGAATGAATCCAGGGCCTAAGGATAAAAACGCCTACAAGATCTACAACTGGAAAAGTATCCCGGTATATATAATAACATTGCACTATCCAAACACGTATCAAAAAAAATTACTTATTGTTTTCGATGTTTTTGTAGTGTCCAAAACAAACAAATGGAAAGGACTGTGGGTATTATGTTTGTAAATTTGTGAAAGAAATCGTATTTCATCAACAAACTAGCATCCCTGATGAGGTATTTTCGAAAATAATTACGAGTTCATTTAAAATATTTATTAATCCTTTGTGTATTTATATGTTTTTAGTACTACCATGACTGTCACAAAAACTCATATTCAGAAGATGATATAGATGTGTTTAGAAATGAATGGGCAACATACCTGATGGAAGATTGTAAAAAAATAGGATAAAGGTGAATTCCTACTACTTATGTTATCTATATATGATCATTGATTATCCTCTAAACTTCTTTCGTGAATATCCTTGGATGATGAAGAAATGACATATTAGAGTAGATCAAGATAGAATGAACACAATGACTTCCTTCAATCATTAGCACGCATGATTTTTGATGAAAAATGATCCAATATTCAAGTAGGAATCTTAAATTTTATGTTTACACCCTTGTTGATTAAATAGTTTGAGAAGATCGATCCCTTCGATGGATATGTACCAATTGTTGATTGAGAATGCTTTGATGTATTGAAATCTTAATTTATTACTCAATGTTTTCTATCCCCAGATTCATATTATTGATCTTTGAACAAATCAATATTGAATTAAGGCATGATGGTGTGCAGTGCATATGGGTTGAACGAAGAAACCACTGAGGATCAACAAAATCCATTTTCCAACAAATGATGGATGGAAACAACAAATATGGTCTGTATCCACCATTTTCAGTTAGATATAGGGCCTAAATATAAATATTTCTGAAATTAAATTATAGGTGTCATATTCAACATGCAGAGATAGTATTTGAGCACATGTGTACCACTTGGTTCATTTTCTTCATGTTGTTCCTCTAGGCATTAAAAATCCACCTTTTCCTATAAATATTTATCCCCCCTCATAATCATCATTACCCTGAAATTTCTCCTTCCAACCTCCATTTTTTGGAGCCCTTAATCACTATGAATTCAATAAAAAAATAAATCCCCCTAACCTCAACGAAGAACCTAAACATCACAAAGATCCTCCCTGTGATCCCCCTATATTTGTGAGCCCCTCGTCCTTGCAACCTTCTATGATTGTACGTAGTGATTTTCTAGTCCCTTTTATGGTGTTCCTTGTTTCGTTTCTATACCTAGTACTTCATCTCATAGTTAGACATTTGAGGGAGGATATTATTAAAGTAAGTAAAACGGGTGAGAAGTGAGTCCCCCATGTCCAAGCTTCCAGATGAAAAACTTCCAAGCACCATCGTCCTTAGAAAATATTGTTAAACTTTATCCTCACCCCATGCAATGCACATGGGGTGTCGCACATCAAGTATTTCCCATGCCCACTAATATCCATGGTAGTGAGATCTTCCTTACCCTCTCAGTAGATAATGACACCCTCCTCACATAGAATAATATCCTATTTGGGAATCACCCCTAGAGTAATCCCCAATCTCCATCTTCGTGGGTTACTTCTACATGTAATCCCCACACCATCCCTCACTGACACAACATTCATGAAACAATAATTTGTTCTACTACGTCCTCTTGTTTATCACACCAAGCATTAATCATGTGGTCTTTGAGGTTAATAGTTTCTGTGACACCCTTATTCTGGGCATCCATCATGGATTAATCCCTATCATCCAACACCCAGGCTGCTAAACATGCGTAATCCTCAAATCACCTAACTACGTAGGTTTTGATCCCTATATTCTAAATAGGTGTTTATGAAGCCTCCCAAAGGTTTAATTACAACCATTGGTAAACCATGGTTCCCTCCTCCAAGGGGTTCACGTCCTGGATATCTGTATCCATCATCATCCATTCCCATTCTCTCATTTCCCTTGAGCCACTATATCTCAGGAGGATTATGACCCACTCGAAGGTCACATATCTGTCGGGTCCAAATGTGTGGCTAACCATGCATAATCATCAACCACATGTACCATTTTTATTGGGTGGATAACCATGCATAAGCCCCAAATTCCCCTATAATAACTACGTAGACATTGATTCCTAGCCAACTAGGGTGCGTCGGATGCCCCTCAAGGTTCAAGCCCAACAATTTCAGCTTCACTTCGATTCTATCTCATCCATTCCATTCCACTTTAATAATTCCCCCATTTCCATCCTAATTTTACTCAGGCCACCACATCCTAGTAGGATCACGCCATTCACATGGTCCATCTTAGCACGTATGTCCTATTCATCCCATTGCTACCCTTGGAATAACCTGGGAATCTAACAATGCATAAGCCCCAAAAAACCCATACTCATCCAACCAAGAGTATTTCTAGTGTGAAGGGAAGCTAACCATGGGTAATACCCACACCATACCTCTTTTAAATATATGGGTTTTGATCCTTGTATTCTAAATAAGGTACGTAGGAAGCCTCCATGAGGTTAAATCCCAACCAATGGTAAACCATGGTGACCCCCTCACTGGGGTACACCTTCGCTTATTTCCCCTCCTATTTTTCCCTTAGTGGGTTCTAGATAAGTCTTCAAAATGAGAAACCTTACCTTTATGGGATTCACCACACTTGGTTCAGACCTCATTGGGCATTTTTTATCCATATATCAGTTAAACTTTCTAGGTGCTCCCTCCTAGAGATGTACCTACCTGATCCACCTTTATAAGTGTTTTGATCCACCCATTACATCTCTGTAAAACATTAAATCATGACCCTATATCCTTGTGGGATGTTAAACTCATGGAATACCACAAGTTAAACATGGGTTTCCATTTCGTTGAGAATCCCTTTGACGACGATGAATACATGTGACCAATGTTCTAGTGTGCATACATTCCACTGATTCCCAATGTGAATACTTTCCTAACCGAAGTATTATGCCCTGGAATGACCCTTTGGAATGTATTGATATAACATCTGATTAGTACATTGGTACACTTCCAATGTGGAATTATGGAATTCCATAATAACAAAAAAAATTATCAAAAAAGGTACAATATACCAGTTCTAATAGGTGTTTCAGACATGTATTGGGGCTAGAGGAATGTCATTGGGTTTTGGGAAGATATCAAGGATGATTTGGGTAGTCACTCTATTGAAATGTAGTAGCATTAGGCTACTCATAGTGTGAAAGGGTAATTCACAACATGAATTCATTTAATAGGGTGATAATGGTCGTGAATGGGGAAAAGGGGTCAAGTAAGGGTTTGGACCCAAAATATAGTGATGTCACCACTTGGTTCATTTCACGTAACATGATTTAAAACTTATTTTTATGTGGGTGATGGGTTTATAAATTACAAACCTCCTCAGGTTTCTTTGTTTGGGCACCAAGTTCTTAGGGGGTGGCCAAACCCCATTCCCCTCTTTCCTTCCCCTTAGACCTGAGTGGATTATAGGTTGTTCGTCATTTCGAATCAATGTGGTATATTCTCCTACATCTTCCTTGCTTCTCTAACTTCTTTCTCAAAGATTTGAATTCAGTTTTTAGGGTTATAGGTGTAATTATTATACCATAGTATGGATAAATCATTGTTTTTCATGGGACTTTTATATATGACTCTTAAAGCATGTCTCAAAATTTCATAAACTAGTAATCAATCATTATTTTATGCAGATTATATTTTGTGGAATATTTATTTATGGGTTTTCAAAAATTTAGGCTTAATTTGTCATAAATTTAGTAATATAGATTGGGGATTTATTTTTTTCTAAGCTTAGGGGTGTGTCAGGAGTGGATCGCACCTAGTTTCTCAGCATTCTGGCTTTGTTGGATTACACGATGAGTTTGGATCCTATTATACCATGCTGTATTTTTGGTTAAAATTAACTAATTATTTAATTTAATGTTTTTGGACATTAATACATGTGATCATGGACTCAGTTATGGTTGTTATGAACTGAAGATAGTTTATTGGACTTCTGGTTGAGGTAAGTGCATTGACCTAATTGTGTCTCTTGGTTAATTGGTTATTTTATGTTTTGTGCCTCACTAGTATAATTCCATTTAGCAACCCCTTTCTTTAACACATATTATTAGATTGTTTTTAACATAAACATACATTAATTACAACCTAAATATCTTGAGGCCTAGTTTCTTTGTCTATTTTTCTACCTAGAAGAGATCAACAACAGCAACCTATCATCCTCCCTCTGGTCGCCTTCTCTTTTATAGTTCCTGAAGGTCTCTCTTATACATTAAAAATATAATTTTTTATATCCTCATTAGGTTAGGTAGTTTTTATGTCCTATAAGAAGATTGGAAAGGTTTCTCTCCTTCAGAACCTCTTATGGTTGGTCTACAATCAGTTGTTGAAAGACCTCTTCCTTCTATAAGGGGTAGGCCTTACAAAAGGCATAAATGGAGTCATTTTCTAGCTGGGTATCCCAATCGAGTATATTTAAAAGAAAGAGTCTCTTATAGAGGGAAATATCAATATAAGTACGAGATTTATATCTGATTCCATAACTATTTGTTTACCAGAGGAGGTATTTCCCCTCTGATCCCAACTGAGCTCCCCAATACCTCCATCTCATGCCACTAGTCAGGAATAAAGTGAGGTGAATCTTGTATGTGTGCTAAGTGATTCCCTTTCTATTATCTAGGTATCTGTCTATGGAGGTCTTTCCCTACCCACCGATCTGAGTACTGAAACGATTGTGTAAGATTCCCCGTGCTTCTTTCTCTATGCTATCTTTTATAGGCATTCATTAGTGCATTTCCTTTGTAGGACTTCTCCCCTAGTATCCACCACTCTTTTTATACAATCTCTTTTGGAATAGAATCTATTTTTGAATCTAATAGGATGTACATATCCCAAGATTAGCTAAAATAATGATGAAGCTGTCTTCTATGTATAACTAGAGTGATTCATCTTCTACTATCTAGGCATCCCGGTAGTTTGCTAGCAATCTGAGTAAATAAGGGTCCTGTTTCATGAGTGTTTTTCATTTCTTATATGGAATAACATGAGCACATATATCTTGAGAATGTTCTTGGGTCCCCTATGTGTCATCATAGCCTGAAATCCTCATGAAATTCCCCACAATCCACAAACCATCCCACAAATATTTACCTACCTAGGTCATCACATCACAATGGGGAAGGAACTCTCGCTCTATAGTCATCTCTCCTAGACCTATGAACTAATGAAAATAAATGTTGTAACATGTAACAATTGACATTTTATTAATGTATTCATTCATATTAATGTTTAATTTATTTCATTATTTTATTACTAACATAATATTTGTTTTCTTATGTAGGTGAAATCTTTTTCCGGAGTTCGAATTCTTTGTTCGGAAACCGCCGCCATGGACGACAATTTTTTAGAGCAGATGGATGCAAAAAGGATGGAACATCATTTTTTTTAATTGTGTTGGATAATTGAAATTGTAACCAAATTAAACATTGCTTGAAATTTATATAGCATTGTGTTGGTTTGTATTCATGATTTCAAGTAAATGTATGTAGCATTTTTGTTCTTCTGTGATTTGTGTGTGGGTGTGGTTTGTGCTATGTACAGGTGTTGTTTGTGCTATGTGCAGGTGTTTTAATGTGTGCAAGTTCTATGCAAGTTCTGTGCAGGTTTTGGTTTTGCATAGGATCTTTGACCTTTATCAGCGCTAGTTAAGCATTGATAAATGGATAATATATCAGCGCTATTTTGAGCACTGATAAAGGTAGTTTGTATCAGCGCTCAAAATAGCGCTGATAAAGGTAGTTTTTATCAGTACTGTTTTTAGTGCAGATATATTACACATTTATCAGCGCTAAAAATAGCACTGATAAAGACTGCCTTTATCAGCGCTTGCATATCACTAATAAAGGAGAACTTTTATCAGTGCTTTTTTTAGCACTGATAAAGGTGACCCTTTATCAGCGCTAGTTTTAGCGTTGATAAATGGGAACCCCCCCCCCCCACCTTTCTCTTCGTCGAGATTAAAAGCGCTTTTTTAGCGCAGTTAAAGGTGGTTTTTAGCGCTATTATAAGCCATATTTGTAGTAGTGTGTGTGTAGTGGGAGGTTGGGGGCTATAGGGGGGTGTGTAGTGGGAGTTGGGGGTGTAGGGTGGTGGATTTTCAGGGTGGGGGCTATAAGGGGTGAGGGGGGATATGCAGTGTGGGGGTGGGGGCTTCAGGGGGGAGGTGGGGGAGGGGGTTGTAGGGTGGGAGGGGTTGTACGGGGGCTGTGTGGGGTGGGGCTGCAGAGGGGAGGGGGGAGGGGGGCTACTGGGGGTTGCATAGTGGGAGGGGGGCTATCTATAGGGGTTGTGAAGTGGGAGGGGGTGCGGGGGGGGGGGGGGGGGGTTGGCTGTAGGGAGGGTTGTGTAGTTAGGGGTGGGGGCAGGGGGTGGCTGTGCAGTGGGAGTTGGGGGTTGTAGAGGGGGTTTTGAGAGTGAGGGGGGTTGTGCAGTGGGAGGGGGGTTGGCTGTAGGGGTGTTTTGTAGTGTGGGGGTGGATATGTAGGGTGGGTGGCTATAGGGGGTGAGGGGGTAGTGCAGTGTGGGGGTGGGGGCTATAGGGGGAGGTGGTGGGAAGGGGGATACAGGGGGGTTATGTAGTGGGAGGGGGGTTACACACCACTAGTCATGGCCTTCTATGCCAAACACCTTCTCCATACCCATGGTCAACCTCATCTCTATATTGTATATTCTACATAGGTCTCCACCCACAAAGAGTGGTCAACACCACCTCAATGGGTTGTATCCTATGTGCACATGAACTGGATGACTATATTGGCTAACCCCAGTGAGAGGCATCCAAAACATTCTAGGCTACACCTTTGGAAAACCTCTGTCACCACTTGTGAACCACTTTTCCCAACAAAAAATGGTCAAAACCATCTAACTCATCATGAAAAACCATGTCACCTCACTTGTAGTGATTAACATCACGCATAGTCACATGGGAATTTCCCAACACATACCCATAGAACCATCTTAGTGATCACATCATGAAACAATTTTGATACCCAATATCATCATGCCAAACTAACAATAGAGTCCTAAATTGCAACTACCATTCCATAATTGGCTCCACCATACCATTTCACACATGAGACTACCATCTAGTATTTTCATAATGACCATAAAAATCTTAAGAAGATCATAAATTTCCCCACCTAGATCATCCCTCTCACACCTATTTTCCACACTTAACATAACATACATATAAATTTAGGAGAAATATATGTAGCTCCTTCATTATAATCATATATGCCTAATCATAGAAGACTGAACTCTAATTCGATTTCAAATAGGAAGAATCGAAAAGGAATATGAAAATATAAAAATAGGGCATAATATTCATAAATACTTCAACACATCAAGAAAGTGAGATAAATAATAAAATATTGGATGTATAACATTATCCTTTCTCTAAGATACTTCCTAATTCTAATGATTCCATGATCTAAAAGGAGAATAGGGACATCCCGCACTCGAGACTCAGAATGAAGGAGAAAGAGGAGTATCTCAGCCGAATGGCCAACCATAAAACCCCATTTTAATATCAAAATAAAGAACCTTTTTCTATCTCCAAGAACTATTCATAGTGTGAACTGTATATTCATTCTATGGGTTATCAAGACCCCCCACCTCTTTATAACTATTTCATTCCATGGAACATAGTGTCACACTGTGGATGGATATAGACCATAAAGAATCTCCCAAACCTCTTCCTTGTACACTCCCAACCCTCAAATCTTTTAAATCCATGAAAAATACATATGCATTGTTATATCCCAAACATATAATAGCTCATCCCTATGCTATTATGGCTATACACAGACCAAAACTCTCCTACATCTCAAGTGTCGAATCTTCATTGTCCCAAAATTTGATATTACATTTAATGTAGATGTATCATTCCCACATGCCTAGAATACCCCAACTACTTAATATAATTTATGGATCCCTTATGTGGGAACTCCCCCCATAGTAATTACCTACCTCATCACTTCCCGACCCAAGGTCTCAATATCTTGGTGGTTCAACACCAACCATCATCCCATAACACCCATATTATAACCATCATACGCCATCATTTCCCATATCCTATCATATTCTCATTTCATAATCACAACATACATGATTCCCATAAAATACCACGTCAATCTCAATGATCATACAAGTCCTGCATTACTCTTGATGTCCATATATTAACCACACTTTGTTAATTTAGTCATCACACATATCCCTCATGCACTAATTTCCATAATAAAAAACTAAAAACCACAATCACATTCTCAAAATGTAACTCTAACTATCATGGTATCTCTAAAAGGTGAGTGGCCTCCCACCATCATGAGATGTTTGCACCAAATAAATTGAAATGGGTAAGTTGGAAGAGTGGTTGTCAAGTGAAGATTGAAATGAAGAAAACAATGTTGTGGTACATGCCATAATTGGAAGAGTTCTATTTTTATGTGCTATTACAGGTGTTTTTTCATGCTGTTTTAAGTGTTGTTTGCAGGTGTGTTTGCAAGTGTATTCAATGGAGGGGATGGGTGGTTGTTGTGCTGTTTTTTGGAAATACACTATACCAATGGTTTTGAACAGTTGTTAAAGTGTCTTTCCGGGTTAGTATTACCAATAGTTTTAATAAACTGTTGGTAATACTATATGCCAATGGTTTCTAAACCATTGGTAAAATGTATATACTAATAGTTTATCAACTGTTGGTATAAATATATACCAATGGTTGATGTAAAACTATTGGTATACTGAAACTTACACTTCCATATACCAACGGTTTGAGAATAATGGTTGGTATAGGCCTTTCCCAATGTCTTACTAACCCACAGTTTGAAAAACCGTTGGTATATATTATACCAATGGTTTGAAACTGTTGGTAAAGGCTGTATTTCGATTTATTTCAATTTGACACACAATGTGACCAGTATGACTCCAAGTGCATCTTTTTATTTAAAATTGACATCAATTTTAGTAAAAAATACAACTGACCTATTCAAAACTAAGAAAACGCATTCATATTGTTTAGATACTTTATGGAAACAATCCATAAGTCATTTGAGACCTATAAAAAATATTCTCACCTCAATCTGACGCAGGGTGTAACCGATATGACTCCAAGTGCATCTTTTTGTTTAAAATTGACATCAATTTTAGTAAAAATAAATACTAACCTACTAAAAACCAAGAAAACATATTCGAATTGTTTTGATACTTTATAAAAATGATTCATAAGTCATTTTTGACGTGTAGGTTTCAACTTCATCTCAATTCGACGCACGGTGTGACTGATATGACTCTAAGTGTATTTTTTTTATTTTAAATTGACATGAATTTTAGAAAAAGGAACAAGTGACTTTTTGGAAACTGAGAAAACGCATTCAGATTATTTTGATACTTTAGGAAAATGATCCATGATTCATTTGTGATGTGTAGGAATCACCCTCACTTTAATTCAATGCATTGTGTGATCGTTAGGACTCCAAGTTTGTTTTTTAATTAAAAATTGACATCAAATTTAGTAAAAAGAATAATTGAACTACTCAAAACTAATAAAATGAATTCATATTGTTTTGATACTTTAAAATGGTAATCTATAAGTCATTTGATAAGTGTGGTAATTAGTCATACGTCAATTTGACACATGGTGTGACTGGTATGACTCCAAGTGAATATTTTTATTTAAAGTTGGCTTTTTATTGATTATTTTCATATTAATGTTTAATTTATTTTTTTATAATATTACTAACATAATATTAGTTTTATTATATATGTGGATTCTTTTTCTTGGGTTGAGTTGATTTGTTCAGCGATAGATACCATGGGTAGACCTTTTTGAGTGGGGATCATGGCTGTCAACTAGTGATGATAAATGAGACCCCCCCCCTGTAACAGTGCTGAGATTAATAGTGATTTTTTAGCGTTGTTAAATGCCTTTCCATATGGTGTTAAGGGACATATATGTAGTAGTTATGGTATTTCAAACCATGTGACAAACATTTTCCACCCTCTGTCCAAGAGGGGTACAGGTTGCACTGTTACTTAGAGATCCTGCATGGTTTGGAAAATCGTACGATGATCATGTAAAATAGATCTCTCCTTGCCCTCACTATTATTACTCCCTCCATGCATGATTTATTCAAACTGTGCACCCTTCCTCCAGGAAAACACAGTTAGGATGCACAGCTACTGCTAACCGTGTGCCAATAGTTCAACATGAATTGGATGACCTTGTTCTCCCTTCTTTCGTATCCCAAAACCCCAAAACACCTCTGAGCCTCTGTGTAGACTTGAAAAACATTTCATAAACCAACTTTAATGTATTTAAATGAGAAAAAACAATAAAAAATAGAGTAAAATTAAAATTCCACATACTTGTTTCATTATTTGTGGTGCCAAACCAGTTGAATCAGCCTCTTTGAAAGTTTATATTTTCACAGAATCATCACACCCAGTTAATATTTGAGTAAAGGTTGTGCCAGGTTATGATCCCTCAAACTCTTGAATATGATAAGGGATGGTCAATTCGAAGTGAATATTTTATTGGTTCTCTACAAAAGCAACATGGTATTCCAAGACGCTAGCTTATGGCCCTTCCATAAAGATCTGAGACTACAGACATTCCGTAAAGTTGAGTTTAGTGGTACATTTATTCTTTTACCTTTCAAATGATATATCATTGGTTACATTACATTACCATGAGATAGGAGATGAAGAAGATGTGTATGGTTATTGGAATTTCATGATCCTTCTAAACCACGGGCACCCACGACCCTCCTGTTGGGGCACGGAGCCCATCACCGCAGTGGAAGTAGTTGTTGCAGAAACACACAAGAGGAGAAGATTTCACCCGAAGGCCTTTTATCACCCGAAGGCATTTTATCACCTGAAGGAATTTTACACAGCACCCGAAGGATTTTTAACAACACCCGAAGGCCTTTTACAACTCACCCAAAGGATTTCTCTCTCGACACACTGACATTCATGAACATAACATTTTGATGTACTTCCGATCATCGCAACCGTGACACGCCACTTGATCTCCACAACCAAGAGGACTTTCGATACATGGCATCTTCATAAATCTCTTTGCACGTCATCTTCAACGATTCTCTCTCCATCGTCTCATGTCATCTTTGATGCCTTCAATCATCACCACCAACACACCATCATTGACATGATCACCATCTTCATCACACCGGTTACCGCAAACATGGCAACCCCTTCATCATTCTCCCTTGCACCAGCTACATCTTGTCGACTCTTCTATTTCAAAACATGGTATCGCATCCTCTTATATAGACACCCAGCCCATATCTACAATTAATGCAGTTAACATTCATTATTCCATCAATTAATATTAGGAATAATTCTTTATTAATGTTGATAGAAAATCCTCCATTAATGTTGAGAAAATTCCTCCATTAATAATTTTATCTCTCTTCATTATTTAAATTTTAAATAAATAGATCCCAAAACCTCCTGCTAAGGTAGAGAGAGCAGCAACGACAATGCCGGAGAGTAAAAAAAATGAACTGGTGAGGTCTGAGTCAATCACAGCTTTCATCCCAGCCCTCCTGAACCTTTCCCAAGCTTGCGTGGATGCCTGGGAAAACCCTATTTCCTGAACCTCAACGTGAAAAAATCCCCACCGGTTCCCATACATCACTAGCCTCAAAGATTCCCCCCACAGCAGTTCACACATGAGGACAGGAACTCATTTCTATCCCCTACAACCAAACTCACCGCCCTCTCCGATCCTCGAAGGGGCCCCAGAAGGGGAACCAGTACTGAACCGATGCAAATTTGCCTCATCGAATACCCGATCACATTCTTGAACCTCTCCTCCAATGTGCTGGACCACACACCGTAGGTGAAGTGCATGTATTTGACACCGGATATCGTGACACTTATGATGTTACTGATCAGGTGGAGGGTCTACATGAGGCTTATCAGGATGACCAGGATGAAAACGATGTAGAATGTGGTCGCGGTGGATGTGGCTCCCCCGATCCCTGATGCCATGAAACAAGAGTAGAGGATGGTGATCCCCATTGACATAGCTGAAATTATAGTGGTATTCTTCACGTGTTCCAACCGATGACTCACCCAGCAGGCATAGAGGTATTTCATGACTGAAAAAATGATCACCCCAATAGCAATGGCTGAGGCGAAGGGGGTCTCAACTTGGAGGAGGAGCGCGGCGAGCCCTTAGGTGAGCAGAGGGATGAGCCATAAAGTTAAGGTCAAGGCCTTTGAAGGGATGCGGAAGTTGAACCACTTCCATGTGATGGATGCTGCTCTAGTGCATGATAGGGAAGCTGGGATGTGTGGGTGCCAGATTTTGATTTCAATGTCGTGGAGGATGGCTCGGACCAGGAGAACGATTATGAGGATAATGATCAAGATGAAATGAATATAGAATGTAACCTAAAGCAGTCACATGGTGAGTGTGTTTTGGTTCTCTGACCACAAAGAGAGGGAAAATATAGGGAGAAATTAGCCTTTGTTTCACCAAGAACAAGGAATTTAAAAAACTCCCTCTCTACACTTCTCTCTCACACACATGGAGCTCTCCTGGTTCTCTTTGGATACAATGTAGCTCTCTTGGCTTGAATTGGTGATGAAGAAGGAAGATCCCTTGGCTCTCCTTAAATAGCCATGGTGGGAGGTGTCATGTTTGACACAACTCTCACTAATCCTCCACCTACCATGGACTTCTCCCATGGCTTCCAAAAACAGAGACTGCATGTGCAGCAGCCTTGTTTGAAGTCCTTGGTTGGTGAGGTAGGTGCACCATCCACCTACCATGTAGCTGGACAATTCCAAAAATTCTCCCCCTCCATCTGCAATCCACTGGAGTATATACAAAGGTATAGCTTCTCTCGAGAAACTACCTTTTTCACCATATCTATCAGGTTCTCCTTCGTGTGGATCTTCACAAGTCGCAACAGCTGTTGATCCATCACTTCACATATCCAATGATAGCGAATGTCGATGTGCTTCGTCCGGGAATGGTACATGGAGTTATTGCTCAAGTCCAAAGCACTTTGACTATCGCAATGAACCTTTTACTCCTTCTGGCCGAATCTGAGCTCTTGAAGAAAACGCTTTAGCCACAACATCTCCTTGACAGCTTCTGAAGCAGCAATGTACTCTGCTTTCATCGTGGATAAAGCGACGCACTTCTACAACCTTGACTGCCATGATACATCTCCTCCTATAAAAGTATAGATGTATCCTGATGTAGACTTACTGCTATTAGGATATCTAGCCATATCTTCATCTGTATAGCCCTCCAAGATAGGTTCATCTCCCCCATATAACAAACATAACTTTGAAGTACCTTTAAGATACCTCAAAATCCACTTGACTGCATCCCAGTGCTGCTTCTTGGGATTGGAGAGAAATTGGCTCATGATTGCCACTGCATGGGCAATGTCAGGTCTCATACTCACCATAGTGTACATCAAGCTTCCAACTGCTGAGGAATATGGAATCATCTTCATCGCCACAACTTCTTCCTTGGACGACGGGCATGAACTCTTTCTCAATTTCAAATGACTGGGAAGAGGAATGCTCATTGGTTTGGCTTTGTCCATGTTGAAACATTTCAGAATCCATTCAACATACTTCTCCTGAGATAGCCATAACAGTTTCCTCTTTCTATCACGAATGATCTGCATCCCCAAAATTTGTTGATCTGCTCCCAAGTCTTTCATATCAAAAGACTTGGATAACTCCTTCTTCAACTGGATAATCTTCACTGCATCCTTCCCAAAGATCAACATGTCATCAACATAAAGTAGAAGGGAAACAAAGTTAACATCCTGAAATCTCTGGATGTAGAAACACTGGTCTGCCTGTGTCCGCTTGTAGCCATGACTCACCATGAATGAGTTAAACTTCTTGTACCACTTCATGGGTGCCTGTTTTAGTCCATACAAGCTCTTCTTCAATTTTAAGATGAGGTTTTCTTGTCCAGAAACCTAAAATCCTTCAGGATTCTTCATATAGATCTCCTCAGAGAGGTCACCATGAAGAAAATTTGTCTTCACATCCATCTGTTCAAGCTCTAAGTCCAAGCTAGCCACTAATATGAAAATGACTCAGATTGAATCCATATTCATCACGGGTGAAAAAATATCATCAAAGTCGAATCCTTTCTTCTGAAGGAATCCCTTGACAACTAACCAAGCTTTGTTCTTGACCTCCCCTTCGCTTCCATCCTTCTTCAGCATGAACACCCATTTGTTCGTTAGTGCCTTCTTACCTTTGGGTAATTCCACCAAATCGTATATTTGGTTCTTCATCAAAGACTCCATCTCATCCTCCATTACATGCAGCCACTTGAGTTTTTCGGGATGAGACACTACTTCTTGGTACCTTTATGGCTCCCCCTCATCAGTCAGCAGTAGGTAATCTGACTCTGAATATTTTGTTGACAGAATCCTTCCTCGTGAAGATCTTTGAACCTCTGAAATATTAGGTTTGGGAGGCATAACATCACCTAGATCCTGTGATGGTTTTTCAAATTCTTATGGAGAGGATTGAGTCTCCCCCTACTCAATATCCTCCTCTACAGCCTCCTGGTCTGCTACCAATGAGTCTTATTGCACCTCCTCCTCTTCAATGATAGGTGGTGATGGTATAGGTGTTGGATCATGAATTGAGTCCTTGACACTTTCCCTTCAAGTCATTCTAGGATTTTTAATTTCCTCGATCGTCTGGTTCTCATGGAAGATGACATCTCTACTTATGATCACCTTCTTCTCCTTCGGGTCCCAAAGCTTGTATCTAAACTCCTCATCTCCATAGCCGGTGAAGATGCATAGAGTAGATCTCCTGTCAAGCTTCTTCCTGAGCTCCTTGGATACATGTTCAAATGCCAAACATCCAAATACTCGTAAATGAGAGTAAGAGGGATGTTTACCAGACCATCTCCTCTATGGAATCTCAAAATTCAGTGGGACTGGCAGTGATCGATTGACGAGGTAGCAGACAACCTGAACAGCTTCTCCCTAGAATGGCTTAGGGAGCTTTGCCAAAATCATCATGCTTCTGACCTTCTCCATGATGGTTTTGTTCATCCTTTCTGCAACTCCATTGTGTTTTAGGGTGCGAGGGACCGTCCTCTCATGTCGGATGCCTTGACTCCTGCAATAGGCATCAAAATCCCTAGATGTGTACTCTCCTCTGTTTTCTGAACGAAGACACTTCAACTTCCTTCCAGTTTCATGCTCCACCATGGCATGGAACATCTTGAAGTATTCCAGTACTTGGTCCTTCATTCATAATAAGAACACACACACCCTTTGAGATGCATCATCAATAAAGGATAGAAAATATTTTTTACCTCCGAGTGTATCCACCTCCACGGGTCCACATACATCAGAGTGCACCAGATCCAGCAAATCTGATCTCTGTGATGAAGTAGTATTGAATGAGACTCTATGCTAATTCCCATACAAGCAGTATTTACAAGGATCAAGTGATGCATCCTTGTCAATACTGATGTAATTCTTCTTCGTTAGGGTAGATAACCCTTTTTCACTCATGGGGTTGAACCTTCTATGCCACATATTAGATGACGTCTCTCTTTCCATCGTGTTGAGGCTATCTGCACATATCTTTACATGAGTTTTGTACAACGTACCACATATGTTTCCTCGAGCGATGATGATGGATCCTTTTGTCATCTTCCATGCTCTGTTGCTGAAGATGTTGTCATAGCCTTCTCAATAAAAGACTATACCTAATAACAGGTTGAGCTGAATGCTTTAAACATGTCGAACATCCTTTAGGGTGATTGTGTATCCAACATTCTTCTTGACTTGGATATCACCCATGCCAACAATATATGCCGAACTGGTATTCCCCATCTTGACTTTACCAAAGTCACCAGTTTGATAAGTCAAGAAATACTCACGATGTGGCGTGACGTGGTATGATGATGCAGTATCGACCACCCATTCTATGTCTTGGCTTGATGTATGAAAGCATGCCTCTTCTTCATCTTTGGAGTAAATAATAACTTCTCTGGTGACGATCACATGAGCATCTTCATTTCTTCTTTGTTGGTTGCTACTTTGACCCTTTTCTTGTAAAAACTTTCAGTAGTTCTTCTTTATGTGTCCCTCCATACCACAATGGTAGCATTTCTATGTTGGCCTCCTGCCATCTGTGGACCTTCCTCTTTTCTTTCTTCGACCTCTGGTTCCTACCCCATGACATCCTCCTTGCTATCTCCCTCTCTTCTCCAGAATGAGAGCTTGCGTCTGGTTGAAACTCGCATCCTTCCTTCGGGCTTCCTCGTTGAACAGTGCATCCTTTTCCATTGCCATGGTAAGTTTTCCTCAAGGTGTCGAGTTTCTGAGTGAGACGACAAGCATATCCCAACTATCGGGAAGTGTGCATAGTAAGTGGTTTGCCTGATCTTCATCATTTAGAGTCTTACCGGTAGCCAAAAACTGGTTCACCTGGATTTGGAACTCACTAGTGTGTCCAGCTATAGAGTTTCCACTTTGTAGTCGAAGATTCATCAACCACTTCAACAAGAGGATCTTGTTTTGAGCGGTCTTTGACTAGTACGTATTTTCCAACTTTGTCCAAAGTTCATACGCACCAGTCTCTTGAGAAACATGGTGGTAAAC
Organism: Viscum album; assembly: GCA_963277665.1. Lineage (NCBI taxonomy): Eukaryota > Viridiplantae > Streptophyta > Magnoliopsida > Santalales > Viscaceae > Viscum > Viscum album. The sequence goes on from OY728122.1 coordinate 1,716,227,348, forward strand.
TTTGTGATCGATCCATTGGCGGATTTGGCCAATCGTCTTCTTGTTCAGCTTCTTCCACTCTGCTTCTTTTGTGGCATCAGGGTTGACTCCGTCATTCTAAATGGGGTCAAAAAGATCCTTATCATTGAGAAGATCTTCCATTCAAGACTTACAAATGGAGTAGTTATAAGAATTCAACATGATCATCCCTCCCGTAGATGATCCCACCATTGGATTTCAATTCAGTTAAAAATTGGTGAAAAATCTGGAAACATGGAGCTCACTGTTCCGTCCAAAACAGTTGAAAATGGTGGAATCGATTACTGGATCGTCGAAATCGGATACTGATTGATCAAGTTATGATCAAAATAATATCAACGGATGATATCGTCTGATGACAAGGTGATGATGTGTTGATGAAGTGGATCGCTCGAGTAGCTACCGAAAACCCGCCAGAAAAGTCGTTGGTGCCAAAACAGTACCTTCTTCTCCGACAAGGGGGTACTGTAGCACCTGAAGTTTTACCAAACTTTGACCGGCCCTAGGAAGCTCGTTTTAGCTCCGTTTTCGATGTCGTTTGCGCCGTTGGAATCATCTCGACACAGGATTTTAAAATATACCTTCAAAAAATGATTTTGGGCAACTTAAATTTTCCGGTCACCGGAAAAATTTCTACCGCCTGCCGCCGTTTTATCAGAACCTCCCTATGATACCACTTGTTGTGGTTCGCTGAACATGAAGATAGGAAAAATAGAGGGAGAAATCAGCTGTTGTTTCACCAAGAACTAATCATTTACAAAACTCCCTCTCTACACTTCTCTTTCACACACATGGAGCTCTCCCAGCTCTCTTTGGATACAATGTAGCTCTCTTGGCTCGAATTGGTGATAAAGAAGAAAGATCCCTTGGCTCTCCTTAAATAGCCATGGTGGGAGGTGTCAATTTTGACACAACTCCCACCAATCCTCCACCTACCATGGACTGCTCCCATGGCTGCCAAAAACAAAGACTGCATGTGCAACAGCCTTGTTTGAAGTCCTTGGTTGGTGAGGTAGGTGCACCAGCCACCTACCATGCAGCTGGACAATTCCAACAGAGTGAAGGCCATACCTCCGGCTGGGGGCTGCTCGTGTCCTGTCTCTCCATTAGATGAGGATAGAAGTGGTGAATCCATGGAGGGAGAACGGAGGGACATCGGCTCTGACGAAGCTTCTGGATTTCCAGTGAGAATTATTTTTTCTTTTTTTTTCTTACTTTTCTTTATACACTGATCCTCCACTTCACTCCAAGTGTTTCCAGATCTTCATTTTCCGCTTGGCTAAATCATCTCGGTAGAGCAGTTAGGCTCAACCTGCATTTCTATTTTTCTGACATGGCACCATGTCATTGTTGCGGTGTTTTCACATGTCTCTCGTACTCTGTTAACTGATGCTAGTTTGTGTAAGGATGGATTTTCCCTACATGTTGAATTTTAATGATAGTTTTTATGTATATAAACATTTTAAGCTGAAGAGCGATACGTTTAATGAATTGTTATATATATATATTGAATATTTTCTATAATGACTAGTATTTTCTCATTTTCATTTTGAAAATGAAACAACACAGTATCCAGGAATGCAACATTAAAAAACAGTTCTAAAGAAACTAAAATCCAAAGGGATATCAAGAAGATCATCGAAATCAAACAACACAGTAGCCATGATCCCTCTGATACAACTTGTTGTGGTATGTTGGGGCAGTGGAACAAAATCCAGCAGTGCAAACAAGCCAAACAACCACAAATTAAACAAGGACCGACCTGGATCTGTGATTTTGATATCACAGGAACCAAAACAAAATGGGAAGCGCTAAAATAGTAAAGGAGCACAAGGATTTAACGTGCTTTGTCCCCTTAGGGAACCTACTGCACATCAAGAACACCACCCCACGCACACGATTTTATTAATTGATCAAAAACCAACACCAGATAACAAGCGTACAATAAGGAGACAGCAGAACAAAGGTAATAGATGAGGAAATACTCACAGCACTGGACCCACTATGGTCCGGTTGTGCAGATATCTTAAAGTAATGGATCTGGAGTCGTGGAGAACCTGAGAATCTTAAATTTGAAACTACTTGGTCGAAGAACACTGATCTTGAGCTGCTTCAGCTGGAAACAACAAGATCTGGAGTTGCACGGTCAGAAAAATCCCAGATCTGGAGTGGCATGGTAGGAAACCTTCAGTCCTAAGCCGCTAGGGCCAGAAAGCACCGGATCTGAATCGGCACAATTAGAAGACTCCATGATCTAGACTCCTACGGTGAGAGAAGCCAGATCCCTTCCTGTGGTAAATTCAAGTTCCAGCGGTGCGAGGGAACTTCTCCCGCAACGATCAAACCCTTCTAATGATGAGAGAGGAAGGAGATTTCCAGATCTCCACCAAGTGCGTAGCACCACAAAAACCAGTAATGAAGGAGATTTCTCAACAATGATGGAATCCTGATTTTTTCATATCTGTTCACTGCGGTGAAAATGAGGCGACGTTGAAGTGATGAATACCCTCTGCCAGATAAAATCTCCTAACTGCACAATCACAGGGAGGCTGCCATGAAACCCTCACCTCCAGCGGTATCCCAAACCACCTAACAGCTGAGGCAGAGAGAGCTTTCCACCAGGACCTCCGCTGAACAGAATCCCCCACATGGATGGAGGGTTGGGATGATTTGGGCGGCTATGATATTTAACGGCCAGGAATGAAGGAAACCTAAAAATAAATGGGATTGTCAGCATGTAAACAATTGAGCATAAAATTATAAATGAATATCATGTTAAATAAACGGACAATTTTAATATTAAAAAAACAAAAATTAAAAAACTAATTTCACAAAAAATGATTTATGTATCATTTTTAAAAAGTATTAAGACAATCCAAGAATTTTTACTTGGTTTTCAGTGAGTGGTGCGTGTTTCAAACTAAAATGTCCCTTTTAAATAAAAACACACACTTTCAATCATACCGACTACACCATGTGTCAGATTGATGCGCAGCTGATTTATTTACATTAAAAACTATTTATGGACTTTATTCCTAAATTTTAAAGAAAATTTGTGTGTGTTTTCTCTATTTTGAGTATGTGATGTAATTTTTAAACCAAAATGTCACTTTTAAATAAAAGTATGTACTTTCAGTCATATTGGCCACATTGTGTGTCAGATTGACATGTAACTGTTTCTCACACATCAAAAATGTCTTATAGATCATTTTATTAAAGAATCAAGACAATATGAGTGTATTTTATTGGTTTTAAAAGAGTGACACGTTTTGAACAAAAATGTTGCTTTTAAAACCGAAAACATGCACTTTCAGTCATACAGAGTAGATTGTGTGTCTGAATGATGTGCAACAGATTCCTAAATGTCAAAAATGACTTTTGGATTGGTTTATTAATATATCAAAACAATCTAAGTGAATTTTCTCAGTTTTTAGTATGTGACGCATGTTTTGAACTAAATGGTCAACTTTAAACTAAAAATTGACACTTTGGGTTATACCAGGTACACTGTGTGTCAGATTAACATGCGACTGATTTTAATATGTCACAAATGACTTATGGATCATTTTACTAAAATATCAAGGCAATATCATTGTGTTCTCATTGTTTTTAGAAAGTGACACATGTTTTTAACTAAAACACTTCGAGTCATACTTAGTATATTGTGTCTCAGATAAACCTGTGGTTGATTCCAACATGTCAAAAAGGACGTATGGATTTTTTTTCTAAAATATCAAGAAAATATGGATATTTTTACTCTATTTTTAGGGTTTGACATGTGTTTTTAAGTAAAATGTGATTTTAAAACCAAAAACATGCACTTCAAATCATACTTGGGGCACCTTATGTCAGATTGAAATTTGGTTGATTTCTACATGTCATAAATGACATATGGATAGTTGGCTTAAAGTATCAAGACCATACAAGTATATTTACCTGGTTTTCAATGAGTAATACATGTTTTGAACTAAAATTTCACTTTTAAACTAAAAACATGAACTTAGAATCATATCAAGCACATGGTTTTTCAGATTGACATGCAGTTAATTCCTATATGTCACTAATTATTTAGGGACTATTTACCTAATGCATCATGGAAATACAAGTGTTTTTTCTTGATTTTAAATGACATACATGTTTTTTGAACTAAAATGAAACTTTTAAATTAAAACATTCACTATCAATCATACCAGCCACACCATGTGCCAGATTAATGTGTTGGGGATTTCTATACATAAAAAATGATTTATGGATCATTTTTCTAAAGTATAAAGATAATATGAATGTGTTTTCTCTATTTTGAGTATGTGATGCATGTTTTGAACTAAAACATCACCTGTAAATAAAAATAATCACTTTCAGTCATACAGTCAAATAGTGTGTTAGATTGATATGAGGTTGATTACTACACCTCACAAATGAATTATGGATTATTATCCATAAGTATCGAGAAAATATGAGCATTGTTTCTAGGTTTTCAGTTATTGACTCAAATTTTTAACTAAAATGTTAATTTTAATACAAAAACACACAATTTTAGTCATACTAGGTAGATTGTGTGTTCAGTTTACATTTGGTCAATTCCTATATGTTGTAAATGAATTATGGATCGATTTTCTGAAGTATCAAGACAATCCGAGTATGATTTCTTTTTTTAGTATGTGATGCTTGTTTTGGACTAAATGGGAAATTTTAACATGAAAACATGCACTTTGAGTTATACCAAGCACACTATGTGCCGAATTAACATGTGGTTGATTATTACATGGAACAAATGACTTATGGATCATTTTTCTAAAATATAAAGATAATTCAAGTGTGTTTTCTATGTTTTTATTGAGTGATAAACATTTTTAACAAAAATTTCATTTTTAAACTGAAAACATGCACTTTGAGTCTTACCAAATACACTGTGTGCTAGGTTAACATGTGGTCGATTCCTACATTCCACAACTGAACTATGGACCATTTTCCAAAAATATAAATAAAATCCAAGTGTTTTTACTACATTTTCAGTGAGTGAAACATGTTTTTAAAAAAATGTCATTTTTAAACACGAAACATTTACATAGAGCCATACCGGGTACACTGTGTGTCACATTGACGTGTGGTTTATTCTTACATGTCACAAATTATGTATGGATAATTTTACTAAATTTTCAGGACTACCCAAGTGTGTTTTACTAGTTTTCAATGAGTGAAACACATTTTGAACTAAAATGTTTCTTTTAAACTAAAAACATACAATTCGAGTCACATCAGGAAAACAATGTGTTGAATTAACATGTGGTTGATTCCTATATGTCACAAATATTTTTTGAATCATTTTCTTAATGTATTAAGACAATATGAGTGTGTTTGATCAATTTTCAGTGAGTGATGCATTTCTTGAATTATAATGTTAATTTTAAATAAAATCACACACTTTTAATCATACCAATCACACCGTGTGTCGAATTAACGTGCGATTAATTTATACACATCACAAATAACTTATGGATCATTTTCCTAAAGTATCAAGATAATATGTGTGTGTTTGGTCTTCTTTTAGTCATTGGTGCATATTTTGAATGAAAATGTTACTTTTAAACAGAAAACATAAACTTTTATTCATACCTAATACATTGTATACTAGATTGACATGGGAATGATTCTTTCTATCACCAATGAATTATAAATAATTTTCCTAAAGTATCAAGATAATCCAAGAATTTTGAGCCACTTTTAAACTAAAAATTCACACTAATAAACATAAACAAATCAAATGAAGAAAAAATATATCAATAAATAGAAAAAACAACACCTTAGTGCATCATATTAGTCAAATCCATTGTAAAGAAATTATTTTTCTCCAAGAATTTTGTTCTCTTCGTAGAGAAAAAAATGGTTGGAGAAAACTGAATTCTCAACGAGGTTGCCTCTTCATAATCTCTATCAAAATTAAATAAATAAGTATTAGATAAAAATGATAAGAAAATTAACTAGAAAATAAGTATTTAAAATTATTATGAAATCAACTAAATTATTTGTAATAAATCACCTCTTCTTGATGTCTGTAAAAATTCTGACACCAGGTATTCTTCCCACTCATTTCTAAAAAAATCCATTTCATCTTTTGAATGTGTGGATCGTAGATAGTCTTGAAAGTATTGAAAAAAATATAAATAAACAAAATATTAATAAATATTTTAAATTAAATTTTAGTTATCATCAAAAATACCTATTTGGGGTTGCTAGTTCATTGATGGAATATGTTATCTTTCATTATTTTTTAAACCTGATAAACATTAATACTTTTTATTATTTTTTTGATCAATGTAGAATCGTTTATAAAAATAAGAAATTGGTTTTGATATATGTTTTGGTAGTGAAATATTATTATATATTCCCTAATACATATCCAGTAGTACATATTGATAGGCTTATTGTTCTCATGGACTATCCTCATACCCTGTTTTTTACAATATTTAAATACCATCATATCAAAATAAAAGTTTCATTAAAAAATGACATAAAACATATAACTTGATATTTATTTGTAAAATTTTGAATTTACTGTACTAAAATTTGATAAGGGTCGTCATGTGTCGTCGATTTTTGGTATTTCACACTTTGAATTCATCAATAAAATATTCAGAGTACCCAAATTGATTATAATGGGAAACCAATTTTTCTTAAAATAGGAGTAAGTAATAAAGGAAATAAAAATATATTTTATATGATTAGATTATATAGTTTTACCCTTACATTGTGGTTTTTATTAGGTTTACGTCATCTAAAAGTTTCTTGTCAAATTTTGTATCCAATTTCTCTATTATTATTGAAATTTCCTTTTTTTCTAATAAACATTTTTGTGTAGAATTGACATGAGGAGTAATGAGTCTAATTTTTTTCACAGGTGTTTCCTTTCTTATAGAACTGATATATACACCTGTAAAAATACTAATTATATTCAACTATAATTAACATATTAGATCAACTATTTGATAAAGATATTTTGAAAACTCACCTCATGTATACATTTACAACTGAGGCATGCAATCATCCATGCTTGAGGATTTCAACTACATTCTCAAGAAAAATATAGTGTGTAATGGGATCTGAAAACATTTATTCTTGAAATTAAATGAATAATATATTATTATCTTTGAATTTTGTATCGATATAAACTTTAAATACTATTAAATGTGGCAGTTGAATAGGTAGGGTAAAGGTAATCTTCGATGGTTTTTTTAATTTATTGGTTGATTCTTTTGATTATTTTGATATTAATTTCTATTTCCCTACACTTTTCCCCATTTATAATAACATTCCTCAGTTTCACCCATTTTTCATTAATTATTAAATGTTTTTCATAAAAAAATAAATTAGAAATGTTGTATAACATTATTGACATGTATTTTTACAAGATTAGACAACCATTCTATCAAAGTTCCAATATCAAGTTTGATCATGTGAACATCTAGATAATCAAGTAGAACATGTAGCTTAGTGGTCTAATCATGAGCTATGTGAATCCCTAATCTCACATGATCTTTTTGAAGTTGTTTTTTGCATATAATATATCTTTAGATTTTGTACACTACACCCCTCACAATAAGGTGATGAGTGGGTTATGATAGATATAAATCACAATCAATTTCACTATGTAGAATATGTAACACCTCAAACTTCCACGATACGCTTCTCTTTCAATAATGCAATAGCTTGCATTGTACGCAAGTTCGAGATTCTAACACACCGCGATCAATCAAAGTAGCCATTATGAATAGTAATACCCCACTTTTGAAATTAAATAAATATTATATTTCAAAATGGACTTCATTTTTGTATTCTTAATATCGAAATTATCCTAAGTTGAATTTTTTGTAATTTTCTGAGAAATTCCAATTTTTTATGAATAGTGAAAAATACTTAAAAACAACTTTTTTAATAAAAATAAATTATATTACTAAATTATACTATTGAGTGTTTTTAAAGAATAATTATAATATATTTTTACCATTTTATCCAATGGTGGTCATTAGAATTAATTTAACTTTGAAATTGGACATAAACAATTGTCAATCATTTGATATATATTGTTTCTTAAAGAAACACTATTTGTTGTGACAGTGGGAATTAATTATAAAATTAATTAATTCAACTTATATGTTTGGAATTTTTTAAAATAGATATCATTTTTGAATTCATAATATCAATTATAGCTTAGGGTGAATTTTTTGCATTGTTCTGAAAAACTTCAATTTTTGATGAATAGTGAAACCACTAAGTGATAGTTAAAAACTGATTTTTCGTTTAAATGAAACATTACCATTTCTATGATTTGATTTTCAAAAATCCGACATACATGGTTGTCATTAGGAAGTAAAATGTGGTTCAATGGGATTAAAATAATTTTTTGGTGAATAGTAACTTTTTTAAGTTTAATTAATCGCGATTAAAGGTAATTAGTGAAATTTAAGGTAAAAATGATATTATAAAAATATGAAAATACCTTTACACTTGTCCTAACCTTATTGGATGAGTCATGGCAGACCAATACAATCAATGGGTCAACATGGGGACCCCATGGAGCCACTTGGTTAAGAAAATGACATTAATAACTTTTTATTTAAAGTAAAAATAAAATTGTCACAAACATGTGTTGTTTTACTAAAACAATTATTATTTAGGGTTATATAAGTTCAATTTTCGACTATAAATATTCATTGGAAATATAAAAATATTTCCTACATCATGGTAATTTTTTTATAATTTTTAGACATTAAATAAATTAAATTATTTATGACACCATGATGATGCAAGGATTACCTCATTAATTAATGATTTAAATAAAATGAAAAGATAATGTAAAATCTAAGACATAAACTTGTCAAAAACCTATTGGATGAGTATATTTAGAACCATTATCACCTTATCCTCGAAATATATAATTTTTGGACCTTTGAAATCCTAAAATCACTTCATAATAATGTAACATTTCATGACTTTCCAAGAGTGCCCCTCCTCTCCTCTTATAAAAGGCCCCCACCACTACAACCTTATTCACACCTTCCAAGACATTTGGCTCGGACAAACTCTACCCAAATACTCTCTAAACTTCCCTATATTACTCCAAGAATCCTCACTTTGGGCAGAAGTCTTCCCAAGGAATCCTTTGGCTCAAATCAAAAAGAGTTACCCGATTTCAAGGTAATGTCTTCTCTTATGTTCTTTTGTTTTATTTTTCTTCTCCAACACCTTAAAATCTTTTTATTACTTTATTTTGTAACGAAACCAGTATATAAAATATAATATTATGTTTTTATTAGAATTATTTGATTTAAACTTACACACACCTCCGTCTAATGGTTAAAGAACATACTGTTTCTGTGGGTGGCGAAATATTGCCTCACGAAATGATGATTGTTCAATCTTCTTTTAACACCTATCATGGTGGCCATTATGATGAAACTATTTCTATATATGATATATATTATGTTTATTTTTTCCTTATTCTTCTGTATTTTTCATTTATATCATAACTTTATGATTCCCATTATGGGTAAACGCGATAATTTCATTTTAGGAAGTGCGGACTACCACCCCCTCAAAGTGATTTGAATCGTTAATGCCATATGTGGGACATGTAAAGGATGGATTAAATGATATTATATATTATATTATACTGTAATTATAATAAACCTTTATATCATTATGATTTCATTCCATTAAATACGAAATAGAAATGAAATTAGCATTCATGCATACGTACGGCTTACCGTCTCCATGAACGGTGCATTTCATTTCTTACCTCTAAATGTTATGTAATATTATGAATGAATGTATATACTGGATATATATGATATATATGATATCTAAATCATGAATATAATTCTGAATATAATGGATATTTTACCACATGAACAACTTGTAATTATAAGAAGTTTATTTTTGACACAAGTACCAAAGATCGACAAAACGACCGTTATTAACATAAATAATTACATAATGTTCATAACATGGTAATAAGTGATATAAAAGGAATAATAAACTTGAAAAATGTTCTTAAGAAATTATAAATTAACTCTAGTTTATTATTCATGAGGTTAAAGAAAGGTCGAGTCAAGTCGGACACGAGGTAAGGGAACTTCTTAACCCAATTTCCATTCTTTGGGTTAATCTCCTACTTTCAAATTATGTAATGATATTATTATGTATTATCTTGTATTTATACTTTATTTATGTTTAAATATAGTTAATACACATAATAGATCTACTTTATTTAAAAAATGATCTTTGTAAGGGACTTTGTCTCAATCTCATTTCATTGAGGCATATTTTGTTTTATACACAACTTTCCTTTATACGGTGTATAAACCCCTTTGACTTTTACTTTTATTAAAAAGGAATATTTTTATACAAAGTGTTTTTACTAAATGAAAAATGGAATGTTTTGTCTTACGTATGCGGTGACAATGACTTCTCTGCCTCCGTAACCATTATTTGAGTTTCAGCTTCCTCTACAAGCCATAACTTTTTTTAAAATGAAAAATAAATACCAAGTTTTAGTTTTCTTTTATTTTGGTATTAAAAATGGTTTTGATAAAGTTTTTATTATATCAATGTGTTGTATTGATATCTTTTTATTGGAATGTGGAAATTTTATGTTTTATTTATGCATTTTTTATGTGATACGATTATGTTATGCTTTATGATATGTTTAAACCTGTTCATATGAGGAATGAATTGAACCTAATAAGTGACGGGTGGAGCCTGCTATAGCTCCTCGATGAATCAGTAGGTCTCATGAGACAAACTAGTGTCTTGGCACAAGGCCTTGAAAAAATCTTATTTGTAGTCTTGGTACGAGGCCTTGGCTACATGGTTATGATAGTCTGGCATTATGCATTCCATCATTATGAAAGTGGTTATTGATATTTCATGTGATTATTCGACTAGTAGAATATCCATGTGAATAAGTAAATGGAATTATTTCATTTTATTTTTTCCATATTATGATGAAATTCAAGTTTAAAATTCTTTTGTTTTAGTTATACATTGCCTTAAATGTTAATGTTTATTTATGAAATCTTCCGCTATATTGTTATCCTTACTGAGCATCTGAGCTCACCCCTTCCAATGTTTTAATTTTTCTAGGATGTGAAGAAGTATATTATGAATGACCTGCAGGGATAGTATGAGGGGATATGAAGACAAGATGTTGTTGTAGTTTTGTTTTACTTTATGATGTAATGAAAGACTTATGAATGTATCTAGTGTTTTCAAGGCTACTAAACTAATCAGTCTTTCGAGACTTGATCTTTTGTGATCATGTCAATGTTACGCAATAATGCACCGACTCTAGGTAGCTGGGGTCGGGGCGTTATAGTTGGTATCAGAGGTAGTTTAGTATTAACCTTGGAAGCTAGATTTAGATAAACTCTGATTAGAGCACATATCCCAAAGATAGAATTTGAGGATTAGTATAGAATAACTTCCTAGAATTTTGGTATTATAGATATTTTTGTGAGTTTTCCGAGCAATACATCCCTATCTGGATACGAGCAGGTAGAGGCGGCTCTGGCACAGATGTACCTAGGGGTAAAACCCGAAAACACCGCTTTGAGCTAGACTCGAACGGGAACTGGTGCATGATAACGGGTCTTGCTGCACTCTTGGTTACGACACTCCTAGGGGATATGCTTAGGATTATTATCATTTTCTTTACAAACCATTATAAAGGGTTTATGAGTATATACTTCCTCAAGGAAAAATTTTGTATGATTATGGATTATATCCATAAACTGTTCAATTTATGTTAAGTGTTTTACAAGTATGGAATTATGTATTTTGATTCATAAACTAATCTAGTTTATGCCATTGTTTAGAAATGGCGTCTAGTGGAAGGAATGGAAATCGTGTCAATGCACGCACTCCATGTAGGGATTTCTATCCTACTCAAGATAATTATAATGGAGTTGGTGATACAACTGGTGCTGATCAGCTTATCACCATACTGGGACAACTCACTCAGGCTATGAATAGTAACCTTACTCGTATGGAGAACCCTGATCCGCAACGTGGAGGATCAATGTTAGACCGCTTCATGAGGCAACAACCACCAACATTAAATGGAAGTAAAAATCCATTAGTATCTGAGCAATGGATAAATTACTTAGAGAAAATATTCCATGCCTTAGGGAGTAGTGAAAGGGAAAAGGTTGTCATGGCAGTTTACCACCTCACTGGAGATGCTGATCAATGGTGGTCATTGATTCAAAATACAAAGGAAGATGAAGAAGTATCAAGTATGGAATGGAGAGAGTTCAAAGAGATTTTCTTAGAAAAAATAATTTCCTCGTGACCATTGAGCAGATATAGAAAGGAAATTTCTGAGTCTGAGATAAAAGGAGGATGAGAATGTCACAAATTATGAGGCCAACTTTACAAGGTTAGCGAGGTATGCTACAGATTATATACATAACCCAAGAATTAATATTGATTGTTTATTTTATGGGTTAAAACCTTTTCTCCGTCTAGCATTATTATCACAATCTTTCTCAACATACGAAGATATAGTCTCGTGTGCTATCAAGATAGAAAAGGAATTCTCTAAGTCTTATGACAACAAAGTAAAGCAAGAGAAGAAGAGAATGGTGGAACAAGAGACAGATAAAGGTAAAAAGGGAAAGAAGTATTTTCTATTATGTGATAATTGTGGGAAGAATCACCCTGGTACATGCCTAAAAGGAATGGGAGTTTGTTATAAATGTGGAGAAAAAGGTCACTAGGATCATTATTGCAAGGGAAAGAAAGAGGCTATCAATGTTGAATGCTACAATTGTAGGTAAATGGGATATTATGAAAATGAATGTCCTAAGCGTCAGGGAAACTTACCTTAGAAAAGGTCAAGGGATCAAGTACAATCTTATGTTGTTACTACAGTTGAAATGTAATAATTAATGTATTGGTGCTTTTGGACTCAAGGATTATATTCTGGTTATAAGAATAATGTGATATATATAAGGATTGTACTATAGTACTTGTTGTTTTCATTAAGGTTTTAATATGATGAAGGTAATCATATTTTTAGTATGTGACAATAAGAGAAACTTTACTTTGTTTGGGGAATCTGATGTTACAATTGATTTTGGAATTTAGAGACCTTTTAAAAAAAGTCTGGACATAGGTATTTTGGATAACTATAAATGTTGGAATGGATTAATTTGAACCTTGGATAGTATTGTTTAAGGTTAAAACATTTCTGAAGATTATTTTTGGAATATTATAATATTATAGTTTTAGGAAAAGGAAAACCTGCAGGTTGGGGGATAACCCATCGCGTCGGACAAAGCTGCAGGAATCGAACCCACAACCATAGTGTGAAAGGCCTTTATTACCTACCATTAGCCTACAGGAAGTCCCTAGTTATTAAAAAATAGTTTTCCTAATCTAAATGGTATGTGGTAATATTTTGGAACCTTATACAATTAGGATAAATAGAATATTTTTGAGTTCTGTTACCATTTAGAGTGAAAGATGGGTTTGTGGTAAAAATTTATTAAATAATGAAATTCCACATGACAAGTAAGTATATTTCCTTATGTTCTTAGTAAATATCTTAAATAAATTCCTCAACTTTATGAAAGGTACTTAAAACAAAAACGTTGCCGGTAAAATTTTCCAACTGGGGATTCAATGACCGTTTAACCAATCACAAGTTTGTGATTTTCTTGTGGTTAACTTTCTCCTAATTCTGTTTTCTACAACTCTCCATCAGACCTTGCTGGTTTTTTTTCCTCCATATCCATATTTTCATAGAATCCTAGTATGGGCTATCTCGGGTGACCTTTGTACTCCTCTTTCTTTCTTTTAAAGTTATATTTTTATTAGACTTATTTCCGATGTGGGTTTTCCACCAAGGTATTTTCTATTTTCAAACTTTTATTTTCAATGAAAATTTTCAAATTGCGAGGACGCAATTTATTGAAGTATGGGAGAATGTAACACCCCAAGCTTCCATGATACGCTTCTCTTTCAATAATGCAATAGTTTGCATTGTACGCAAGTTCGAGATTCTAACACACTGTGACCAATCAAAGTAGCTGTTATGAATAGTAATACCCACCTTTTGAAATAAAATAAATTTTATATTTCAAAATGGACTTCATTTTTGTATTCAGAATATCGAAATTATCCTAAGTTGAATTTTTTTTAATTTTCTGAAAACTTCCAATTTTTTATGAATAGTGAAAAATACATAAAAACAACTTTTTTAATCAAAATAAATTATATTGATAAATTATACTATTTAATGGTTTTAAAGTATAATTATAATATATTTTTACCATTTTATCCAATGGTGGTTATTATAATTAATTTTACTTTGAAATTGGACATAAACAATTGTCAATCATTTGATATATATTGTTTCTTAAAAAAACACTATTTGTTGTGACAGCAGGAATTAATAATAAAATTAATTAATGGAACTTATATGTTTGTAATTTTCTAAAATAGACATCATTTTTGAATTCAGAATATCAATTGTAGCTTAGGGTAAATTTTTGACATTGTTCTGAAAAACTTCAATTTTTGATGAATAGTGACACCACTAAGTGATAGTTAAAAACTGATTTTTCATTTAAATGAAACATTACCACTTCTGTGATTTGATTTTCAAAAATCTGACATACATGGTTGTCATTAGGAAGTAAAATTTGGTTCAATGGGATTAAAATAATTTTTTGGTGAATAGTAACTTTTAAGTTTATTTAATCGCGATTAAAGGTAATTAGTGAAATTTAAGGTAAAAATGATATTATAAAAATATGAAAATACCTTTACACTTGTCCTACCCTTATTGGATGAGTCATGGACGACCAATAAAATCCATGGGTCAACTTGGGGACCCCATGGAGCTACTTGGGTAAGAAAATGACATTAATAACTTTTTATTTAAAGTAAAAATAAAATTGTCACAAACATGTGTTGTTTTACTAAAACAATTATTATTTGGGATTATATAAGTTAATTTTTCAACTATAAATATTCATTGGAAATCTAAAAATATTTCCTACATCATGGTAATTGTTTTATAATTTTTATACATTAAATAAATTAAATTATTTATGACACCATGATGATGCAGGGATTACCTCATTAATTAATGATTTAAATAAAATGAAAAGATAATGTAAAATCTAAGACTTACACTTGTCAAAAACCTATTGGATGAGTATATTTAGAACCCTTATCACCTTATCCTAGAAATATATAATTTTGGGACCTTTGAAATCTGAAAATCACTTCATAATAATGTAACATTTCATGACTTTCCAAGAGTACACCTCCTCTCCTCTTATAAAAGGCCCCCACCACTACCGCCTTATTCACACATTCCAATCCATTTGGCTCAGAAAACCTCTTCCAAAATACTCTCTCAACTTCTCTCTCTTACTCCTAGAAGCCTCAATTTGGGCAGAAGTCTTCCCAAGGAAGCTTTTGGCTCAAATCAAAAAGAGTTACCCGGTTTTAAGGTAATGTCTTCTCTTATGTTCTTTTGTTTTATTTTGCTTCTACAACCCCTTAAAATATTTTTATTACTTTATTTTGTAACAACACCAGTATATACAATATAATAGGATTTTTTTTATGAGAAGTATTTGATTTACACTTACACACACCTCCATATAATGGTTAATGAACATACTGTTTATGTGGGTGGTGAAATATTGCCTCACGAAGTGATGATTGTTCAATCTTCTTTTAACACCTCTCATGGTGGTAATTATGATAACACTATTTCTATATATGATATATATTATGTTTATTTTTTCCTTATGCTTCTTTATTTTTCATTTATGTCATAACTTTATGATTCCCATTATGGGTAAACGCGGTAATTTCATTTTAGGAAGTGCGGACTACCGCCCCCTCAAAGTGATTTGAATCGTTAATGCCATATGTGGGACATGTAAAGGATGGAGTAAATGATATTATATATTTTATTATAATGGAATTATAATACACCTTTATATCATTATGATTTCATTCCATTAAATATGAAATATAAATGAAAGTAGCGTTCATGCGTACGTATGGCTTACCGTCTCCATGAAAGGTGCATTTCATTTCTTACCTCTAAATGTTATGTAATATTATGAATGAATGTATATACTGGATATATATGATATATATGATATCTACATAATGAATATAATTCTGGATATAATGGATATTTTATCACATGAACAACTTGTTATTATAAGAAGTTTATTTTTGACACAAGTACCAAAGATCGACAAAACGACCGTTATTAACATAAATAATTAAATAATGTTCATAACATGGTAATAAGTGATATAAAAGGAATAATAAACTTTAAAAAGGTTCTTAAGAAATTATAAATTAACTCTAGTTTATTATTCATGAGGTTAAATAACGGTCGAGTCAAGTCAGACACGAGGTAAGGGAACTTCTTAACCTAATTTCCATTCTTTGGGTTAATCTCCTACTTTCAAATTATGTCATGATATTATTATTTATTAACTTGTATTTATACTTTCTTTATGTGTAAATATAGTGAATACACATAATAGATCTAATTTATTTTAAAAATTATCTTTGCAAGGGACTTCGTCTCAATCTCATTTCATTGAGGCATATTTTGTTTTATACACAACTTTTCTTTATACAGTGTATAAACCCCTTTGACTTTGACTTTTATTCAAAAGGAATATTTTTATACAAAGCATTTTTACTAAACGACAAATGGAATGTTTTGTCTTACGTATGTGCCGACAATGAATTCTATGCCGCTGTGACCATTATTTGAGTTTTGGTTTCCTCTAAAAGCCATAACTTTTTTAAAAATGAAAAATAAATACCAAGTTTTAGTTTTCTTTTATTTTGGTATTGAAAATGGTTTTGATAAAGTTTTTATTATATCAATGTGTTGTATTGATATCTTGTGATTGGAATGTGGAAATTTTATGTTTTATTTATGCATGTTTTATGTGATACAATTATGTTATGCTTTATGATATGTTTAAACCTGCTCATATGAGGAATGCATTGGACTTAATAAGTGACGGGTGGAGCCCGCTATAGCTCCTCGATGCATCGGTAGGTCTCATGAGACAAACTAGTGTCTTGGCATGAGGCCTTGACAAAATCTTATTTTTAGTCTTGGCACGAGGCCTTGGCTACCTGGTTATGATAGTCTGGCATTATGCATTCCATCATTATGAAAGTGGTTATTGATATTGCATATGATTATTCGACTAGTAGAATATCCATGTGAATAAGTAAATGGAATTATTTCATTTTATTGTTTCCATATTATGCTGATACAACATAATGTATTTTTTTCCTCATTCATAACCATTGTGATAAGTTACAATTTACTAATATAACTATCCATGTACCATGAGTTATACTTTTTACACCAAAAGGATTTACTCCATATGTATATAGTGCAAGAAAATGGTTTCCCATCTCATTTACAAATTTAGGATATTCGTGATCAATTTATTTTCCACTATGGATAATCTATTGGGTGAAAAAGTTTCGCATCTTTATTTAGTATATTTGTATATGACATTAATTTCGTTATAGTTTACTCACTTCCATATAGCTTCCTAAAACTCGGAATGATTGGAATGTACAATACAACATTTAAAAGACTTGATTCATCTTTCTTGTATCAAGATGCACCACACTTTGGTCATTTTTTAATTGATTCATGGTCCTTGAGAAACAATATAATTTCATTTTGACATACATGTATTCTTTTAGAGTTCATACCCATTGAACATAACAATTTTTTAGAGTCATATGTTTGACAAGGAAGCTCATTATCATGACCTATCATTTAAGAGAAAAAGTAGTTCATTTAAGACGATATATCTCCATCCGATGCTAGATTTTACTTTATATAGATTAATTATGGATGAAAATGTAATGTATTCAGTATGAACAATATAAAATGGTGAATTTTTACAACTATTTAACTTCTAAGATAGTTTTGGAAAATTTTGAGGTTTATCTTCAACTGTCATTTCCATTTCCTCAATATGTTCTTCGTCATTATTTACACTTATAATAAAATCTTTAATAAATTATTCATAATCATTAATACTTAAAATAATATTATATGATTCATAAAATATAGTTTTATCCCTGTCACAATTTTATACCAATCACTAGAAATATTCAGTTCTTCCCTCTATCAGATACCAACAGAAAAGACCCGACCTTAAAAATCATATAATCTAGTGTCTTTAGACAATTATTTACTTTCATTCATTACAAAAGATCTTTTATGTTAATATATTTATAGAATTATTTTATAAATATTAAATAAAAATCATATTTTACAAATTGTACACTTCTGATCAGTATCCATTTTTCCAAAATATAAATCCATTAAAATAAAACAAGATTCCTTTTCATGTAAGATCTTCATGAATTTGAACATGATTTCTTTTTTTCCCTTATTGTAACACCCCAACCATATTTACCCCGAGTCGGTGCATTATAACATAAAATTTTCATGATCACAAGGGATCAAATCCCAAAATACCAGTCAATTTAGTATCCTTATAAGTACTAGATACATTCATAAGTTTTACATTAAATCATGAAATAAAAACATCAACAACATTTTGTCCCCTTTTGAAAACTCTTATATCCTTAGCCTATCCCTATATGTCAACCATAAAATAAATCTTCACATCCTGGGAAAAATAAAACATAGAAAGGGGTGAGCTCAGATTCTTAGTAAGAATAACAGTATAGCGGAAACTTTCATAAAGAAGCATAAACATTTAAGGCAATGTATAAGACTAAAACAAAAGACATTTAAACTTGAACTTTAGCATAATATGGCAAAGATAAAATCAAATAATTCCATTTAATTATTCACATGGATACTCTACTAATCTAATAATCACATGCAATATCAATAGGCACTTTCATAATGATGGAATGCATAATTTCAAACTTCATAACCACATAGTCAAGGCCTTATTCCAAGACTACTAATAATATTTTTTCAATGACTTGTGGAAAGACACTAGTTTTTCTAATGATACCTATTGATGTATCAAGGAGCTATATAGGGCTCCACCCATCACTTACTAAGTCCAATGCATTCCTCATATGAAAAGGTTTAAACATAACATAAACATTCATATTAAAACTAGTATATGAAATGTCAATAATTTATCCATAAACCATGAATGGTGTAAAAATAACACATACATATTCAAAAATATCACAATAACTTCAATACAATATGGAAGTTTTGTATCATAATAAATCAACTTCAAATATTCTTAAAATCCATCGAAGGATGTTCACATAGATGAAATCAAAACGTTTTTATAGAAATATCTCTTTCTATTTTGAAATAATTTAAAAGTCATATAATTATAAAAGAAAACATTTATTTTGAAAATATTATTATAATATTGTATGTGAATATTTTATGGTGTTTTAATGGCGTAAAATAGCCACACCCGCCGTATAAGTTAAAAAACATTCTTACCTTAATTTTGTTGAAAAGGTCACAAAGTACCTTGTTTAGAAAACGACAGAAAGATTCCTTTCAAAACATATAAGGTTAAATAAGGGTATAAATTAATTTAAAACATTTTCTTTTAAATAGTAAAAATGTTTAATAATGCATTTTTAATAAACATGGATGTTGATGATAAAGAGGTCCCAGTAGATACTTACGTAAAAACAACCTCGGATAATAAAGAGATTATGAAATTAACCCTTACCTTGTACTTTTACTTGGTCGAGGGTAGGTTAACCTCCTATATAATGGTGAAATAATTGTTATTAAATTATAAAAGAACCATATATATTAATATGATATCATATATGTTCTTCTAATATTTCTTTGTTAATGATATTTCAGTAGTATCATTGTTTCGAGTGTTAACTGATTCGTTTTCCTTTATATGATTTGTTACGTAAGTAATGTTTGTTATGGATAGGATGTATCTTATTAATATTCAGAATGATATTAAGTCTTTAAACATTATTTTTTAATCATAAAATGAAAATTAGTCTTCAATGGATACGATGTGGAATGAATCCCATCATGTTCACGGAGATAGTAATCCGTACGTACACACGAACGACAATATCATTCTTTTGATATTAAAATTGTATATAATTGGATGGTATATAATATATAAAGAATCATTATAATTTTATATTTATTATTTAAATCATTTATACTCATTATTATACCCATCCAAATGATGAAGTGTTTGAATAACAAACTACACCACGACGTGGAGACGGTAATCTGTACGTACACATGTATGGTGACTTTTTCATTTATAGGATGGATAGAATAATTAATATGGTTGTACCATTTTTATAATAATATCACAATATATATAATATACAGGAGTTATTATTTTATAATGGAAACAACAAATAAAGAGGGAGTGGAAAAAGAAAAGAACTTGAAAGAGGTGATGAAATATTTACCTCTTCTTCGGGTTCTTCCTTTTGATTTGATAAAAAGGGCTTCTTAGGTGGACTTTCTGACTAAAGGAAGGCCTCTAGGATGCAGGAAAGAAATTTGGGAGGATATTTGGGATGGGTTTTGATGAGACAAATGGCTTTGAATATGTTAATTTGAGAGAAGGGGAAGTGCCCTTTTATAAGAGAGGTGGGGGTCACTTTAAGAAAAGTTTGAAATATTATTTTATAATAAAATCATTTTCGTTTTCTAGTAGCTAAAAACTGAATTATTTAAATTATAAGGTGGGTATGGGTCAAATAAATCTCAAACAATAGGTTTTTTATAGTTTTAGTTCTTCATATTAACCTTATCTTTTAGATTTAACTCTTAGTTAAATAGTTTGTCATTTACCATGTCTCTTTGTATTTTTATATTATATGGTTAATAAACTTACTATAACATGCCAAGAGAACCCCATGTGATTCATTATTAATATATATAAGATTATCTAAGTCTTTTTGATGAACCTTATATTTTTACGAATATTATATCAATTAATAATATAATATTTGTTTTAAAAACTCAATTATGTCAATTTTAACACTATTTGGTATTTTATTTTTTTTAAATTCATAATAGCATTATTATTTCAAAAAAAAATCATTTAATCAGACCTAACATTTCATATTAACCTATAAAATTAGTTTAATTCATTAAAAGTATCAAATTATATTTATATGGATATTTATAATATCAATTATTTTAATATTTCATTATTAAGGTAATTATTGCGTCATCATTGTGTCATAAATAAATTAAATTATTTAATGTCTAAAAATTATAAATAAAATATCATTATGTAGGAAATATTTTTAGAATTATAATTAATATTTATAGTCAAATTTATATTATGTATAACCCTATATTAAAAATGGATTAGTTATTAAACTTTTAATTTAACTCTTTTAACTCTTCTTTAAATAAAATAATAATA
Organism: Viscum album; assembly: GCA_963277665.1. NCBI lineage: Eukaryota > Viridiplantae > Streptophyta > Magnoliopsida > Santalales > Viscaceae > Viscum > Viscum album. Next base: position 1,716,248,836 of record OY728122.1, read on the forward strand.
AATGTCCTAATCTAATACAAGTGGACCTAAAGGATCATATTTTATTCCTAAGGTTGTTTTTGGTCGAATTAAACTTATCCAATAGAATTATAACATGTGTTAGGGTAATAATAATATCATTTTTACCCTTAATTACCCTATTTACTTCTAATCATTGTAAATAAAAGTAAAAAGTTAATATTCACCATAAATTATTTTCATCTTATTGAACCAAATTTTTCTTATTTATATCAACCGTGTCTCTCTGATTTTTTAAATTCAACTCATAGAAGCGGTAAAATTAAGTTTTATGCGAATTTGCAAATCCTCCTCGAAGGTGGGTAAAAGACGGTGAAAAGTTAAATAAAATTTTATATATATAATATTATTAAAAAATAACTCCAATTAATTAAATTTAACATATAAAGGTATTATGTATCTATTTTTACCTAAAATAAATTTAAATAAAATAATTAATTATTTAAATAAAAAGTCAGTTTTAAATAATAACATTGTGTTTTTCACTATTCATTAAAAATTGAATGTTTTCAGAAAAATACCAAAAATTCACCCTAAGCTAATTTCGATATTCCGAATCCAAAAATGAAGTCCATTTTGAAAGATAAAATTTATAAAATTTTAAAAAGTGGGTATTACAATTCATAACGGCTAGTTTGATTGGTCGCAGTGTGTTAGAATCTCAAAGTTGCGTACAATGCAAGTTATTGCATTATTCAAAGGGAAACATGTCATGGAAGCTTGGGGTTTTACATTCTTCCCTCATTCAAATAATTTAGTCCTCGAAATTTCTATAATACTACCACACAAAAAGATTATGGTGGTTGTTAATCATAATTTCCTCTGGTTCCCATGTTGCCTCTTTTATCTTAAGGTTTCTCCATAGAACTTTCACCAGACAAGTCGTCCATTTTCTCAACACTTGTTCTCTGGTACCAAGAATCTTAACAGGATCTTCACAATAAGACAGATCAGGTTCCAGTTCAATTTCCTCATAGGTGAGTACATGTGTTGGGTCAGGCATGTATTTTCTCAATAGTGATACATGGAACACTTCGTGAACTTTGGAGAGACTTAGCGGCATTGCCAAACGGTAAGCTACAACCCCAATTCGTTCTATAATTTTGAAAGGCCCGATGTAACTGGGACTCAATTTACTCTTCTTACTGAAACGTATAACACCCTTCCATGGATATACCTTCAAGAAAACATGGTCTCCTACTTGAAATTCCAAATCATTACTTCAGTTATTGGCATAGCACTTTTGCCTACTTTGGGTTGATTTGATGTGGGTTTGAATAACCTTCACCTTTCCCATTGTTTCCTCAACAAGTTCTGGGCCTACGAGTTTTCTTTCACCAACATCGTCCCAACAAGTTGGCGTGCGACATCTATTTCCATATAACGCTTCATATGGTGCCATCTGAATACTTGAATGAAAACTATTGTTATAAGAAAATTCTACCAAAGGTAAATATTGATCCCACATACCTTGAAAGTCAAGTGAGCTGGATCTCAACATGTCTTCTAAGGTTTTAATAGTCCATTATGATTGTCCATCAGTTCGAGGGTGGTAGGTAGTGCTCAAATGAAGTTCAGTATCCAGGGCTTTTTGAAGACTTTTCCAGAATCTTGATGTAAAAAAGTGATCACGATTAGAAACAATTAATAGGGTTGCTCCATAAAGTATTACAACTTCATTAATATATATTCTTGATAGATGTTCAAGTGGTAAATCTTCTCTTATAGCAAGAAAATGTGCTGACCTGGTAAGATGATCAACAATGACTCATATTGCATCATTCCTTCTAGGAGTCTTTGGTAGCCCCATGACAAAGTCTATCGTAATATTATCCCATTTCCACTCAGGTATGGGAAGAGGTTGCATGACTCCTCCAGGTTGTTGCCTTCCAACTTTCACTTGTTGAAAAACCATACATCTTGAAACAAAATCAAAAATCTTCCTCTTCATGTTGTCCCACCAAATATGTTCTTTCAAATCTCTATACATATTAGTACTACCAGGGTGTATAGAGAAATTGGACCTATGAGCATCATCTAACAATTCCCTTTTCAGATCAAGTATATCGGGAACACAAAGTCTCTTCCCAAATTTCAAAATCTCATCTTCATATATGAAGTCGATCAATCTCCCATCATTCACAGCTTTAATTTTCTTTTGAAACTCCTCATCATCAACCTGATAACTTTTTATCCTTTCAATTAAAGATGGTTTGGAAACCATTTGAAAAATTATTTATGTGTCACCTTCCATGATTATTCCCATATCCATGAAAATATGATCCCTTTAACTCTAATCTTGTTCAAAACTCCATGATCCTTTATGCTCAAAGCATCTGCCACCTTATTTTCCTTCCCAAGGTGGTAGTGTATTGTGCAATAATAATCCTTGAGTAGTTCAAGCCATATCCTTTTCCTCATGTTGATTTCTTTCTGTGAGAAAATATACTTCAATCTCTTGTGATCAATATATATCTCACATTTTTCACCATTGAGATAATGTCACCATATCTTCAAAGAAAAGATTACAGCTGCTAACTCAAGATCATGAGTATGATATTTTTTCTCATGAATTTTTAGTTTTCATGATGCATATTCAATAACCCTATCGTTCTGCATAAGGAAACAACCAAGTATTTTCTTTGATGCATCACTATAAATAACAAACTCATCATTCCCTGATGGTAGAGTCAAGATAGGAGAATTGACTAATCTTCTCTTAAATTATTCAAAACATTATTCACATTCTTTTGTCCAAACAAATTTAACCCCTTTACATGTGGGCTTGGTTAATGGGTTAGCCAATCGGGAAAAATTATAGACGAAACACCGATAATAACCTACTAAACCAATAAAACTGTGTACCTCAGTTATACTCATTGGTGCTAGACATTCTTGGATTTCTCTTGTCTTAGAAGGATCAATAGAGATTCTATCCATAGAGACAATATGTAAAAGAAAAGAAATCTCCTGAAGCCAGAATTCACACTTGCTAAACTTCCTGTATAATTCATTTCTTCTGAGGGTTTTCAGAATTGTGCGCAAGTGATTTTCATGATCTTCATAGATTTTGGAGTATACCAGGATATCATTAATAAATACCAATAAAAATTCATCAATATATTCCTTGAAAACTTTATTCATTAGATCCATGAAAACAAAGGGTTCATTAGTCAATCCAAAAGGCATTACTGTAAACTCATAATGCTCGTACCTGGTTAGAAATGTTGTTTTTGGAATTTCTTCCTTCTTCACACATAATTGATGATATCTAGATCGAAGTTCAATATTTGAAAAATATTGAGCTCCATGAATTTGGTCGAATAAATCATCAATGCGGGGTAGGGGATACTTGTTCTCTATTGTTATAGCATTTATCTCTCTGTAGTCAATGCACAACCTCATAGATCTGTCTTTCTTCTTAACAAAAAGGACAGGGTCTCCCCATGGAGAAACACTAGGGAGAATAAATAACTTATTACTCAATTCCTCTAGTTGTTTCTTTAGTTCCACTAATTCCAAAGTGGTCATTCTATAAGGGGTCTTCGATATGAGCCTTGAACCAGGAATTAAATCAATGGAAAACTCAATTTCTCATTCTGGAGGATGTCCAGGTAAATCTTCTAGAAACACATCAACATATTCTTGCACAATAGGTATGTCCTCTATTAGAACATTATTTTCCTCACCCATAGTTATTTCATTCTATTCCTCCCCAATAATTGAATTTATTTGAGCTATTGGGGGTGGATCTATATAAGAATCAGATGGTGACATTTCTAATATAAAGATAAGGTAATCCTTATCATCATCAAAAATTATAACCTCCTTCTTCTTAAAATAAATTTTCGCATCATGGTCTGAAACCCAATCCATACCGAGGATTATATCAAATTCAATCATGGGTATGACTATGAGATCAACAGATAAAGAACATTTATATGCCCTAATGGGAATTGATTCACAAAACTTTGTTGCGATGATACTTCCCTTAGGAGTTTTGACTGAAAAAATCTCTTATTAAGTCAATTTGAAAATATCTAATTTTCTTAGAAAATTGGGAAGATACACTACAAAATATTTCACTTTTTTCAACAGGAGCATATCTGTTGGTAAAAGTGCTTTTCCTATTGGTAAAATGTTTTACCAACATATATGTCTTTGTCACTAAACTAGTGGTAAAAACTCTGTCGCTAAATGTTTTTGTGACATATAAAATAGTTCTGTTGCAATTATAATAATACCAATAGATAATATATATGTTGTTTAAAGTGTTTAACAATAGGATCTGGTGACAAATTTATCTGTTGGTAATAATATTACTATTATATAATAATTTTTTATAAATTACATTTACATAAAAATTATAAATTTTTATTTTTAGTAAACTTTCAAATTTTATTTATTAATTTATCATTTATAATAAAAATGTTTTAATTATTAAATAGAGCACTATTTTAATACATGTTCAAAACTAGACAAAAAATAATTATATAAATAATTAAATTCATTACAAGCAGAACCTATTGGATCCCCACTAGAAAAAATCATGGACAACCCTTTCCACCACCACCACCCACACACAATTCGGTGACACAATTCTAGAGCTCGACCACCCTACCCATGCCCCCCCCCACCATGTTGGATCCCCCAAACAGGATCAACCACCACAGCAACTCCATCCCAACATCGCTAGTGACTCCCACACCAACCCATCCATGCCAGGTCGGACATCATCCATGCCATATCTAGTCTATTTCAGCTCTTACAACTCTAGCCCCATCCAAGCCAGATCCAGCTCTAGCCAATCCATTCCAACACCGGTCTATGCCATCTCCAGCTCCAGCTCCAGCCCCATTCATATCAGCTCGAGTCTATGCACAAACATATGAGAAAACAGATGAGGAAATGGCTCATATAGATTTGAGGGACGTACACAAAAAAGTGACAGAAATAGATTACACCATAAGGATAACATTAGTACCTTCACAACAAGGAATAAAAATTTGTGTTGAACTTCTTGAAATTGTGTTGAAATTACTTTTTACTTTTCAACTAAGTTAGTACCTAAACAATAAGGAAATAAACATTTAAATACAACCTTTTATTGAACAAATAAATCATTAAAAAAAGTATAGTAACATAAAATGAAACCAAAAAACAAACAAAAAATACAAGAATAAAGGGAAAAAACTAGAATAAAATAAAATACAAGAAGGAAAATTTGGTGTAGGAAAAAAGGGGAAAAATAGAATAAAGCAACATGGGGAAAAATATGTAAGCAGGACAATATCTTAAAAATCCAGGAAAAATATGGTTTAGAAAATAAATACAGAATTAAAAGTATGACAGAGGGACAATAATAAACAATATAAAATCATTAGAAGAAAAAAAACAAAGCAATGGAAGGTCGTATTTCATTTGTGATTGGGTGTAGTTTGGAGGGTAGAGGCAAAAGAGGGGAATGAGTAGTGACTCCAGAATTGTTAAAGCTACTACTGTATAGAAGTTTTCAATTGTGAAAAAAACAAATAATGAAACCCTTAAGGAACAGGTCAGCTGACTCAAAATGAAAACCTCAAGAGCACAACATACATAGGTCCCCATCAATCAAGTTGTTTAATATTTTTCATGGGAAGATACTAGAGGGTTCCACCTAGATTATAGGGAACTAAATTTAATTCCCCTCTATTCTAAATATAATGAACAACCTCATATACCCCCCAAGGTGACCATCTTCCTCTACTACTACTTTGTTCTCCTGAATCCTATTATTATCAAGATTGTTTTACTTACTCAGTTTTATTCTATCCTGCTGTTTTATCTTCTAATTTCCATGCTAATTCCATCAACCAAATTTATAAAAGATAAAAAGAAAATAGTTAATTATTTTTAATGTAATGTGTACAAATAATGTGACTACATCAAAACTATGAATAAATTAACGGTATAAAAAACTCATTAGAATATCAAACCATTATACAAAGAAACCTTCATAAAACAATTAAGGACATTCAAAAAAACTAAAATTTCATGGGTTTAGGAAGAATCTTTCTGGTTAGATTCTACAAGATACATGGGCTAGCCACCCTCAAATAAAATGATAAGTACCTGTACACCGTGCCATTGAAATTCCAAAAAATAGCCTGAGAATCAAGGAAAAGAAACGAAGACTTGAAATGATGGGTCACAACACTAATTAGTACACGAAACTAGATGATCCCTTTGAAACAAGTAATTTTGTGCCATGGGCTAGACCATGTGGGCCTGGCCTTCGATGCTCATGCTCTCCCTGCAATGAAAATTCCATATTTCACAAACAGTACATAGATTCTATATTTCACACACACTAAGAAACACACCTAGTTTCTACTTATATTGCACACATGGATGAGGCATAGATTGCATAAATAAACAAGGAATCAATATATTGTTAGTGATAACACTAAAAAAGATTCCAGATTTCAATATAAGGAATTATAAAGAGGTGAGGGGAATTATTATGTTAGTAAGAACACTAATACAGTAATGACACATCAATATATTACCTTAAACATGCAGTCCTAACTACTCCACACATTCCATGAACAGCTACGGATGAAGTAACACCTTATGGCTCTTCATGATACACATTATCAAGGCATCAACAGAATACTACATGTCTATGTCAACATATTTGAAAAAATTATTCTTTTCATCGACAAGAGTTAGGGGAATCTGTATGTAAAAACACAAGCAAAAACGACACAATTCCTATATTATTATAAATACCAGGCACATTGAAAATATTTTTAATAAAACAATAAATTTTTATAATGCATGTCAATGTGAATGATCATGTTGTAATGCTTAGACTAGTGAAGAGTTGCATTGGTACAAAATTTACTAGCCAATTCAGGGATCTCATATCAGATTTAGCACTTGAGGTTATGACAACAGTTGGTGTGGACCTTCATCAAGATTTTCAAGAGCATGAAATTATATATATAAAGGTTGAAAAAATTTGTCTGCCAATTCTTGGATTTAAATATCCTTAAAAGAATAATTTTCAACAAAGACTTTGTTACCCCTAAAAAATGATAAAAAACTTTGTTACCCATAAAAATATGAGAAAAGGGTTGTGAACCCCTGCATCTTTCTTCTTGATTTTCCTCTCAAGTACAAGAGTTTAAAGAACCAAACAAATGTAGAGTTGGTGATAGAAGATTCTTTGAGTGTATGATAAATGAAAAGTGCATTGAGAATCTTGACATACAGATCGAAATGTTCAAACCTGATTTCACTATAAATGAGAGAGGTTTGAGTGATTTTTCATGCCATTACTTAAGAAAATATCAAGTGAGTGCCCTCATATGGTTGAGAAAAGAAGATGACAAGGTAGTGAAATCTTGTGGAAATGTTTTTTTTAAATAGATACAGTGAACATTAGAAATCCTATGTGGGAACAAAAGATGGTATTTTTTAGGTCAAGTGGATTAGTGACCAGTTTTTTCTTTCATCATGGAGCGTTCGGAGTCAAAATCTTTCACGATTCTTCCAATGGGTGTTATAAAGGATCTTTTAAATAAATTTTAAAGGAATTTTCATGTTTTTATACCTTAGAAAGAAACATTATCAATAATCCAAAGTTAAAACCGGGTGGTAGTGCTACTAGGATTACCATGTATTCCACTTTGAAGTAGAAGAGATCGTCTATTGAAGGCATTGAGAAGTGGACTTACGAAGCTGCTGCTATTTCTTTTGAGGCATTACCCAGAACCCTAGAACAAAAAAGTGGTATTAATGTGATTAGTACAATGAATTAACTACAAGTAAACATGCAAAAGGTGAAAATGCATGGATTGGAAAACACAAGCGTACGAGTGTCAGTACAGGTGTCATTGCTAACATGAAAGAACACAAGATATGGGATTCTTATAACATGAAGGTGCAAAAGACATGAGATGCTTGCAAAGAAAAAGATGTTAAAAAATAGATGTAAAATAAAAATTATATTCTAGACCTGAATAATGCAGTGCTTACCAGGCTAGTGCAGTGAATAATATCCTTAATGTTTCTAATTCTAGGAAACCATAACACTATGATAGAATCATCAAAAACACCATGAAGAACATTATATAGGACAACCTCTATCATACTTTCATTCCTTTTATCAAAAGTAAATCATACTAACTCTCCTATAGCATCTATGCTATTTCAATGACCACCTCCGATGAACTGTACATAAAACCCCTAATCACAAAAAAACACTCTCACAAATGAGATAAAAATATCCAACAACAAAATAACTAAAAAATAAAAATAGAACTAGAGAACAAAAGTGTTCCCATAATAATATTCTCATAAAACATTTATAGAGAACAAGATTTCATAATCCCCAATACCCAACCACAAAGTACCATAATTAACGAGCATTCAAAATCACAACTGAACCAAAAATAAAGGAATGAACATGAATAAAACCTTGACAACCAAAAACGAAATTGGAATGAAACAAAAAAGTAAGAAACATAACAATAGGAATTGCTATTAAGATTCCCATTTTCTATGACAACTAGAGGAGATCCAACTTCTTTTATATTAATAGAATGTTGAACACATGTTCCTCACAATTCACTGACCTTCCAGAGACAAAAAATCCATCCCAGAATCACTTCTATCTTCAATTTTTAGTGTATTCTTTTTCAGTAAAAAAAACATGTGAACCAGAAAAAAACAAAAGAGGGAATTGACCTATCCAAATCATCTAGTTTAACAGCCATTTGAGAGAGAAAAAACCTCCAACAAACACCAGCTCTATCACATCCACCTGCCAAATACATAGCGTGAAATAGAAGAATAGCAATGGCTTGACCATCGTTCACTGCCAGGGAGCTTGAGCATGAAGAAGCATACCGTGCTCATTGGATTAAGATCGACAGACCAAAACTACCATGGGCTTGGAGGGACGTCTTCAAGACCTATCTAGACCGCCATAGATGAAACCTAAATCCACCGTTAATGACAGGGGGTCGAAGCTAGTTGAAGCATAAATCAACATACCAGGAAGGGAAATAGAGAAAGGGAAGATAAAATCCAGCTGAGGGTCGATCCAAAATGAGTGGGAATAAACCATAAAAATAAAACACCAACAGAAACCTAAACAACACCGAAATCACCATACAAGACAGACCTTGTACAGTATCACATTGAAGAAGAAGAACACGTCCTGGAAGGCGAATGAAGAGAAAATCGTGGAAGAAGTGGAAATCCATGAGAGGGAGATCATTTACTGGGGAGAACGATGATGAACTGGGTTTTTTCATGTAGGAATAGATTTCTGGTGTGGAGGCAGCGAGCAAAAAATAACTGGGGAGAATGGAGGTATATGGAAGGCATGAGGATTGGGGGATGCAAGGGTGACGGGAGGCGGGGTGGGGCAGTGGGAGGCAACGCGGTGTGGCGGGAGGCAAGGTGGAGCGGCGGGGCAAGGGTTCAGTGAAGACATGAGGATTGGGGGATTAGGGTTGTGTGTTGTTTTAATAAAAATCATTTTAATGTTTATTAAATAAATAATATTTAAAAATATAAAAACTGTTAATATTTACAGAAAATTTAATAAACAGTATTGAAAAATATAAAAACATATAATATTTCAAGAAAGTAGAAAAATGAAATCAATTATGATATGTTTTTAATAAAACCCTAGGAATAAAAATTACTTTGGTCATAAAAATAATATATATATACACACACTAGGTTTTTATTAATTTATTATTGATAAAATATTTTTTTGTTATTTTATGGTTTATTATAACATTTTTTATTGACAGAAAAATATTTGTCAGTAACAGTAATTATTAATAACAGATTCATGTGTTAGTAAAAAAAATTGGTATTATCATGCCAAAGCAATAGATTCAACTATTGGTAAATTATATGTTAGTATTGAACAACCAATAACAATAGATATATTTATTGGTAAAAGTAAGTGTTGGAATTAAAAATTAATACCAATAAAACATAATATCTGTTGGAAATTCTAATTTTTACCAATAGATATATTATTTGTCAATAAATTTTTGTTGGTATAAGCCATTTTATTTGTAGTGATATGAAACAATACGATGATCCATAATAAAATAAAGCATTGGCTAAACTTGAGGAAACCATTAAATTACCTACCACCACATCTTTCAGAGCTTCAACCTCAACATTAGTGATAGCATAAGCTTGGCCTTGATCCCTTTTCCTTTTCTGAGGTAAGTTTCCTTGGTGCTTAGTACATTCATTTTCATAATTCCTCCTTTATCTATAATTGTAGCATTCAACATTGACAGCCTATTTCTTCCCCTTGCAATCATGATCTTGGTGTCCTTTTTCACCAAACTTGTAATAGAATCAAATTCCCTTCAAGAAAGTACCGGGGTGTTTCCTCCCACATTTACCATAGGATGGATATTCAACTTTTCCCTTCTTCCCCTTATTTCCATTTCCAAAGTGTTCAACATATCTCTTTTTCTCCTTCTTTTCTTTAAAGTTGTAAGACTTAGAGAATTATTTTTCTATCTTGACGGAATATGAGACAATATCTTAGTATGATGATACGTATTGTGAGACTAATTCTTGACTAAGAAATGGTTTTAAACCATCAAAGAATTGATCAATCTTACTCCTTGGGTTATGTATATAATCTGTTTCATGTCTTGCTAACCTTGTAAAGTTAACCTCATATTTTGCAACATTTTTATCCTCCTTTTTCCTCAGACTCAGAAATTTCCTTTCCATATCCGCTCGATGGTCATGAGGAAAGTATTTTTCTATAAAAATATCTTTAAAATCCCTCCATTCCATATTTGATACTTCATCGTCTTCCTTCGTATTTTGAATCAACGACCACCATTGATCTGCATCTCCCGTGAGGTGATAAACTGCCATGGAAACTTTTTCCCTTTCGCTACTCCCCAAAGCATGAAATATTTTCTCTAAGGAATTTATCCATTGCTCAACTACCAATGGATTTCTACTCCCATGGAATATTGGTGGTTTTTTCCTCATGAAGTGGTCTAACATTGATCCTCCATGCTGTGGATCAGGGTGCTCCATACGGGTAAGGTTATTATTCATAACCTGAATGAGTTGTCCTAGTATAGTGAGAAGCTGATCAGAACCAGTTGCTTCCCCAGATCCACTATAATTATCTTGAGTAGGAGGGATATCCCTACATATATTATTTGTGTTGATATGGTTTCCATTCCTTTCACTAGGTGCCATTTCTAAACAATGTCATACACTAGATTAGTTTATGAATCACAATACATAATTCCAATCTTGTAAAACAGTTTATGGATATAATCCATAATCATAAAAAAAAAATTCTTTGAGGAAGTATATACTCATAAACCCTTCATAATGGTTTGTAAATAAAATTAGAATTATCCTAAGCATATCCCCCAGGAGTGTCGTAACCAAGAGTGCAGCAAGGCCCGTTGTCATGCGCCAGTTCCCATTCAAGTCTAGCTCAAAGCAGTGTTTTCGGGTTTTACCCTTAGGTACATCTATGCCAGATCTATCTTTACCTACTCATATCCAGATAGGGATGTATTTTTTGGAAAAATCACAAAATCTCTATAGTAAAAAAATTCTAGGAAGTTCTTCTATACTAATCCTCAAAATCTATCTTAGGGTAATATTCTCTAATTAGAGTTTTATAAATCTAGTTTCCAAGGTTTGTACAAAAATTCCTCTGATACCAAATGTAATGCCCTAAACCTAATTACCCAGAGTTAGTGCATTATTATATAACATTGGAATGATCGCAGGGGATCAAATCCCAAAAGACCGATCAGTTTAGTAGCCTTGGAAGTACTAGATATATTCATAAGTTTTACATTAAATAATGAAATAAAAACATCAAAAACATTTTGTCCCCTTTTTAACACACTTATGTCCTTAGCCTATCCCTACAGGTCAACTATAAAATAATTCTTCACATCTTGGGAAAAATAAAACATAGAAAGGGTTGAGCTCAGATGCTCAGTAAGGATAACAATATAGCAGAAACATTCATAAATAAGCATAAACATTTAAGGAAATGTATAAGACTAAAACAAAATCCTTTTGAACTTGAACTTAATCATAATATGGAATAGATAAAATCAAATAATTTCATTTACTTATTCACATGAATATTATACTAGTCGAATAATCACATGCAATATCAATAGCCACTTTCATAATGATGGAATGCTTAAGTCCAGACTTCATAACCACATAGTCAAGGCCTTGTGCCAAGACTACTAATAAGATTTTGTCAAAGCCTTGTTCCAAGAGACTATTTTGTCTCACGATACCTACCGATGCATCGAGGAGCTATAGTGGGATCCACCTGTCACTTACTAACTCCAATGCATTCCACATATGAAAAGGTTTAAACATAACATAAACATTCGTATTAAAACTAGCATACGAAATGTCAATAATTTATCCATAAACCATGAATGGTGTAAAAATAACACATACACATTCAAACATATCAAAATACATTCAATACAATATGGATGTTTTGTATCATAATAAATCAACTTCAAATAATCTTAAAATCCATCAAAGGATGTTGACATAGATGAAATCAAAACTTTTTTTAGAGAAATATCTCTTTCAATTTTGAAATAATTTAAAAGTCATATAATTATAAAAGAAAAAATTTATTTTGAAAATATTCCTATAATATTGTATGGGAAGCTTTGATGATGTTATAATGGTGGAAAATATCCACACCTGCCGTATAAGTTAAAAAACATTCTTACCTTAATTTTGTCGAAAAGTTCACAAAGTACCTTGTTTGGAAAACGATGGAAAGATTCCTTTCAAAACATATAAGGTCAAATAAGGGTATAAATGACTTTAAAACATTGTCTAATAAATAGTAAAAATGTTTTGGAATACATTTTTAAGAAACATGGATGTGGATGATAAAGAGGTCCCAGTAGATACTTACGTAAAAACAACCTTGGATAATAAAGAGATTGTGAAATTAACTCTTACCTTGTACTTTTCCATGGTTGAGGGTAGGTTAAAATCATTTATAATGGTGAAATAATTGTTATTAAATTATAAAAGAACCATATATATTAATATGATATCATATATGATCTTCTAATATTACTTTGTTAATGATATTTCAGTAGTATCATCGTTTTGGGTGTTAACTGATTTGTTTTCCTTTATATGCTTTGTTACGTAAGTAATGTTTGTTATGGATAGGTTGTATATTATTCAAATTCAGAATTATATTAAGTCTTTAAACATTATTTTTTTAATCATCAAATGAAAATTAGTCTTTAATGGATACAATGGGGAATGAATCTCATCACGTTCGTGGAGATGGTAATTTGTACGTACGCACGACTAACAATATCATTCTTTTGATATTAAAATCGTATATAATTGGATGGTATATCATATATACAGAATCATTATAATGTTATATTTATTATTTACATAATTTATACTCATCATTATACCCATCAAAATGATGAAGTATTTGAATAACAAACTACACCACGACTTGGAGACGGTAATCCGTACGTACGCACGTATGGTGACTTTGTCATTTATAGGATGGATAGAATAATGAATATAGTTGTAACATTTTTATAATAACATCACAGTATATAGAATATACTAGAGTTATTATTTTAGAATCTAAATAACAAAGAAAGATGAAGTGGAAGAAGAAAAGAACTTGAAAGAGCGGATTAAATATTTACTTCTTCTTCGGGTTCTTCCTTTTAATTTGATCAAAATTGCTCCTTAGGTTGGCTTTATGACAAAATGAATGCCTCTAGGATTAAGGGTGGAAAGTTGGGAGGATATTTGGGTAGGGTTTGGCCGATTCAAATGTCTTCGAAGGTGTGAATTTGAGAGAAGGGGAAGTGCCCTTTTAGAAGATAGGTGAGGGTCACTTTAGGAAAAGCTTGAAATATTATTTTATAATAAAATAATTTTGGTTTATAATGGCTTAAAAATGAATTATTTAAAGGTTAAGGTGGTTATGGGTGGAAAAACATTCAACCAATAGGTTTTTTATAGGTTTAGTTCATCATATTAACTTTATCTTTTAGATTTAACTCTTAGTTAAATAGTTTGTCATTTACCATTTCTCTTTTATTTTTATATTATATGGTTAATAAACTTACTATAACATGCCAAGAAAACCCCATGTGGTTCATTATTAATATATATATCCTTATATAAGTCCTTTGGCCGAAACTTAGATTTTTAGGAATATTATATAAATTAATAATATAATATTTGTTTTAAAAACTCAATTATGTCAATTTTGACACTATTTGGTATTTTGTTTTTGTTAAATTTATAACAGCGTTATTACTTCGAAAAAAATTCATTTAATCAACCCTAACATATCATATTAACCCATAAAATTAGTTGAATTCATTAAAAGTCTCAAATTATATTTATAATATCAATTATTTTAATATTTCATTATTAAGGTAATTATTGCGTCATCATTGTGTCATAAATAAATTAAATTATATAATTTCTAAAAATTATAAATAAAATATCATTATGTAGGAAATATTTTTATCTTTCTAATTAATATTTATAGTCTAGTTTATATTATGTATAACCCTATATTAACAATGGTTTAGTTATTAAACTTTGAATTTAACTCTTTTAACTCTTTAAATAAAATAATAATAAATGTCCTAATCTAATCCAAGTGGACCTAAAGGATCATATTTTATTCCTAAGGTTTTTTTTGGTTGAATTTCAGTTATCCAGTAGAATTAGGACATGTTTTAGGGTTATAATAATATCATTTTTACCCTTAATTACCCCATTTACTTTTTACCGTAGTAAATAAAAGTAAAAAGTTATTATTCACCAAAAATTATTTTTATCTTATTGAACCACATTTTTCTTACTGATACCAAACTTTTCTCTTGGATTTTTGAAATTCCACTCACAGAAGTGGTAAAATTAAGTTTTATGTGAATTTTCAAATGCTCCTAGGAGGTGGGTAAAAGACGGTGAAAAGTTCAATAAAATTTTATATATCTAATATTATTAAAAAATTACTCCAATGAATTACATTGAACATATATAGGTATTATGTATCTATTTTGACCTAAAATAAATTTAAATAAAAAGTCGGTTTTAAATAATAACGTTGTGTTTTTCATTATTCATAAAAAATTGAAAGTTTTCAGAAAAATACCAAAAATTCACCCTAAGATAATTTCAATATTCCTAATCCAAAAATGAAGTCCATTTTGAAAGATAAAATTTATAAAATTTTAAAAAGTGGGTATTACTATTCATAACGGTTAGTTTGATTGGTCTCGGTGTGTTAGAATCTCAAAGTTGCATACAATGCAAGCTATTGCATCATTCGAAGGGAAACGTACCGTGGAAGTTTGGGGTGTTACACTTACCCATCCTTAAACACAATGATTTTTTAAAATATATTATGAGAACAAAAATATCAGTAAGGGACATAAAAAGAAAGAAATACATCATTATTCCATGAATACTTATAAAAATTTAACTTTTTCAAAACAAACATTTTTTTACCCAAGAAATCAACTTCCCTACCCAAATATTTTGATAAAACATTTTATAAGAAATCAAAACGAAAAAATAAAACTCATAAAGGTTTGTTTGAAATAATAAAAAAATTAGAATAACTTTCTCATAGAGCTATACTTTCCATCCATACAAAGTAGCATATACTTTCCTTTACCTTGTGAAATCATAATATTTCCATAAAAACCCATTGAAAGCATAGATAAATCATGAAGGTAACTTGAGTAATCATATTAATTACACATGTAATAATTATCATGGTTATACTTTGAGTAAAAAGAACTTTTAGACTTGAAATAGCCATCACGGTTATACTTACAATACCCATCATAGTATACTCCCATGATCTCTTACAAGAAACATAATCAGTTAACTATGTCCCTTTACCCAATGCATTGGAGAGCTATAACGGGCACACCCATTATAAATTTATAACAAAACCACACATCCTCATAAACATTTCCTATGAACCATAGAAGAATACATATAATCTTGAATCATAAAAACATTATTTTCAATAAATAAGAAAACAGTTTTGGATATTGATTTATCCACCTCCTTTAAATACCATTTTTTAAAACTAAAATTACTTGAAAAAAGGGAAGGAGGTTTTTTATTTTAATAAAAGTTGAATGATTATAAATAAATATAAATATAATAAAATGATTACAGTGGTGGGAAAATATGTTGTCACCGTGTATGTTAAAATAGAACATTCTTTTTATCTTTTTGTAAAGAACATTAAAAAATTACATAAAATTATTCCTTTTGAAAAACTTTGAAATGAAGTAAAAAGAGACATAAAATTAAATTTATAATTATTTTATGTACATATACATCCATATATAACTTCAAAAACATTCATATGCAAGAAAAAAAATGTTTTATGGGAAAATTTAAAAGATGATTTTTAAAATAAATCCTCTTACCACGAGTTCGAATCGTCGCATACATTCATTATCTTCCTAAATAATAAACTTAGGATAATTATTTAGTTAATTAAGAACCTTTTTAAAGTTTATTATTACTTTTATCTCACTTATTACAATGTTATAACAATTTCTTAATCATTTAAGTTCACATCTTATATTTTGACGATATTCGGTTCATAAGTCCAAAATGAATTCAATAGGTTGACTATGGTCAAAGTAGTCATTATTACATCATATATAGAATAATAATCCTGAAATAATTATAACTTTTATACATAAATTACACTTTCAAAACCAATCAATAAATGTGTTTATGAAAAATGAACTATGTTACAATCATAGAGACGGTAGGTTGTATGTATGCATGAGTAATGTTTCCAATTTTCAACGATAATTATGGAAAGAAGGTAAGTATTATTTTATCTTTAAAGAAGAACAATTATATCATAAATTTCATATTAATTATCTAAATATAATTATATATAATATCTATTTTATGCGGTGATGAAAAATGAATAACATTTCTTCTTGGAGGTGGTAGTCCACATGTACGCACGAACAATGTTATCGATATTTAGTGAATGGAAAGATAAGAAATTAGATGATATATTATCTTCTTATAATGATAAAGATATCATTAATATTAAATATTAATATTAATTCCATCATTATAACCATCCGTGAGAGACAGTAATGGAATTTTGTTTTCATTATTTCATGAGGTGGTAGTCCGATGTACACACGAACAATGGATTCCTTTCCCATTTGATGGATCTTGGAGATGGATATAGGTTATTCCAATAAAAAATAATATATCAATATATGTATTATTTTGGTTTTTTTATTTTACCATGGTTTAAGAAGATTTTAAGGAGATAGAAGAAGAAACAAAACTAAAACATGAGGTTAAAAACTATACCTCTTCTTTGGTAAATCTCCTTTGCATAACTCCTTAAGACCTAAAAGATTGGTATTATGCCCAAAATAAGGACTCTTTAATGTGAGGAGGGATTTTAGTAATGTATTTGGGTATATATTGTCCAAATAAATGGGTTTTTGATTATGAATAGAATAAGATATGTCCTTTTATAAAAGAGGGGAGGAGAACTCTAGGAATTACTCAAAATATTAAATTAATATAAATTTAATTTCAATTAAAAATGGATCCAAACTGATTTATTTTTAATGTTAGATGATTATGGATTGGAATCCTCTCATAAAACAAAAATTATACATGTTTTGACAATTTATTACCCTTGTATTATGGTTTTAATACATTGTTAACCCTTTTCAGACTTACCATGATAATAAGGGTTTTTACACTTTAAGGGTCAATATCATTACTTTAAATTGGAAAAAATCCCATAAATGGGCCATGGGTAATATTATAAACCATATACTAAATCGAAGTAATAAAATCTAGTTTGTTTTATGCTATAGTCATTTTTATTCCTACGATCACCTCTAGATATCTTCATCTGCTTCCACTTTTGTGTTAGCAACTACTAAATCAACATTCATACTGAAGATAGATTTAGCAGTAGAAAAAGAGGAAGCAAATCTCATTGATCTCTCTCTACCTAGCTCACCTTCAAACCCTTTAAAACCAATGAATATAAATCATTGTTTGAGAAGTTAAAGATTTATTTAAAGGCAAAATTATATGCTAGATGCAATAAATAAAAATCATTTTCATCTGTACTCAAGTTTTATTATTTGAAAGCATGGAATGGATGGAGTGATGCTAGTTTTACTAAACTACTTTCTCTCTTGAATGATATGATCCCAAAAGATAATTAGCTCCATATCTGAATATACAATTCCAAAATAATGCTACATTTGATGGGTATGATCTCTAAAAGATTACATGAATTCCTAAATGACTGTATACAGTATCTTAAGTACCAAAAATCACTTTATGAATTCCCAAAGTGTGGTTATTCTCAATACCAGAAAGATAAATTGGATCCTACAAAAGTTTTATAGTACTTTCCAATCATGATAAGGTTTATTCACCTATATGGAATTGAGGAGACTATATGGAAATTGATGAGTCACGTAGATACAAGAAATAAATATGAGAAACTTTTTCACCTGATAGAATCTCCTCAATGGAAGAAAATCGATCATGAGTATCTTGAATTTGGAAACAATTTGAGAAACCATCATGTTTTTTTATCTATAGATGGAGTGAATCATTTTGGTTTTCAAAGAAGCACTCACAGTACATGGCCGGTTATGTTGGTAAATTATAATTTTCCACCATGGTTATGCAAGAAATGAAAATACATCATGTTATCTATACATATATCAAGAATAAAAAAACTGGGTAATGATATTGATGTTTATTTTTCTCCATCGATCTAGGATTTGAAATTATTGTTGGATTCATGTGTTACATTGTATGGTGCTTTTAGGAATGATGATTTCACATTCATATCCATCTTGTATGGGATGATAAATGACTTTCCTACTTATGAAAAGTTTTCAGGATATAGAATTTAAGGAACTCAAGGGTTTCCCATTTTCAAACAAGGTACATAGTCGATTTGGTTGAAAAATTCAACGAGGACATTGTTTCTAGGACATCGTGGATTTATACCCCAATGACATAAATACCAATCTTGGAAAACATCATTTAATGGGATTTTAGAAGAACGTAAAACACCATCTCCACTAATAGGTGATCAAATTTTTGAGAAAGTAAAATATATGGACACTAATTTTGGTAAACCTTTTTTGAAAAACCTTACAAAACTGGTTGGAAAGTAGGTAAATTTTTTTGAATTACCATTCTGGAATTTTTTGTACATTAGAAATTTTCTTGATTTTATGCTTGTTTAAAAAAATATATGTGATAGTATAATTATCACGTTACTAAATGCACTTGAAAAAATAAAGGATGGAATTAAGTTTAGGTTGGATATGGTTGACATGGGAATATACGAAGAATTTGAGAGAGTGAACAGTGATAAATGAAAATTTATTCCTCCAGCTACTTACACACATTCTAGGTAGGAGAGATATTAGTTTTTTAACTTCTTGAATGATGTAAAGGTTCCAGAGGGGTATACATAGAATATCAAGAATATCATGTCAATGAATTATTTAAAGTTAATGGTTCTGAAATCACATGGCTTCCATGTTTTTATACAAGACCTAATTATTGTATATTTACATTACATTTTTTTCAAGAATTTTCATCATACATTAACCAAGATCTATTTCTCTTTAAAATCTATATGTAGTAAAGTTATAGACCCAGTGAAATTTCTGACTATAGAAAGGGAAATTTCCATTATATTATGTGAATTGGAAATATTCTTTCTACCATAATTCTTTGATATGATGGTTCACTTGATGGTTCACCTAGTGAAATAGATTCGATTATGTGGTCTTGTACACTATAGATGGATGTACCCCATTGAACGGTATATGAATATTTTGAAAGGGTATATTAAAAATCAAAGTCGGCCAAAGGGTTGCATTGTGGAGAGATATATTTTTGAGGAAGCTGTTGAATTCTGTACTGACTACCTGTCTGATGTGGAAAGAATTAGTTTACCGAAATCTCATCACACTGGGAGTCTTGCAAGTGAAGTAATGTAAAGACCCGTAAAATTCAAGGGAAATTTTTTCTTAATTTTCTTTAGAATTTTACAAGAGCGCGGTTTCTGACGGCACCTGATTCCGAGGCCCGGAGTGCCCGGAATTAATTTCCGAAGTTTGGCTCGGGTACGTTCAGTGAACGAACGAGCGGGAATTCCTAACTTTTGATCCGGTGCTCGGAATTGAAATCTGAGGGCACCGATGAAACCGCAGCACCGGTAATTGCTTAAGAGGACTTTTCCCGAAGGTGCGTTTGCTGAGGAGGAGTTGTTTAAAAAAAAGGGGAGTTAAATGTGAAGTAATAAAATTGTGTTACAATTTTATTTCTTATTCTAAGTTGTTAACCTATGTGTGGAAGTTGGGTGGGACCTACTTGTTGTTAACTACCCTTGAGAGAATAAATGTGGGGTGGGGCCCACACGAGCCCAACCCCTCACCTTCCCTAACTCCTCTAAACCCCCCACTTAAGATGTGTAACTCATCTTAACCTTTAAACTTCCCATTAATTGGGTGACTTTCCCTCTCCTCACTTTAATCATGCCAACACACTAATCCAATTAATGGAATTAAGTTTTTGAATTTTGAACTCATAGAATGACTTAATAAAATAAGAATAGCTTATTTTATTTTTGGGGGTTAGTTTGGTTGTGTTGAGGTTTGGAGGAGAGAGCTCTAAGTCTCTTGAAGAACTTCATCTTCTCCGGCGAAGAACGTCTTCATCCTCAACGAAGAACGACAACACTTCTTCAAGGATCATCGACTCGGCGACCCGGTATCTTCGGACCCCTTCTTCCTCCTCGGACCTTCTTCGTCGGCAAACGAAGATCCGCCAACGTCGTGTCTCTTCATGCATAACACTTCGTCAACGGATTTGACGAACGACGACCGCGACGCCCGACCTCCGCGACGCCGTCTTCCGCGGGACGTAGACGATTCTTCGAATCTTAAACCCGAGGTAGGGGTTGTTGATTTCATTTTGGTTTCCTTATTCCTTTCTTGCTCGTGGATCGCATGTCTACGTGAGGCATTTAAATATTTTATTTAAGTGTTATAATTAACGCGAGGGGGGGCCGGACCGCACGAACACGGCCGAACCCCCCCCCCCTCCATCGTTCTTGTTTAATTATTTTTGCGGAGGAAAGCAAGTGGCATGGTGCCGTCGCACCACGCGGATGAACGTGCAAATATCTTACGCGATGCCGTCGCGCGCACCTTGGAAGAAACAACAAGAACACGACGCCGTCGCGACGCGTTGAATGAATATCAAAGCACGGCGAAGGGGCGCGGTGTCGTCGCACCGCGCCGGATGACGAACGCCGCGGCCGGTTCCGGGCCGCGGCGGGACGAGAAGACCGCGGCCGGTTCCGGGCCGCGGCGGGACGAGAAGACCGCGGCCGGTTCCGGGCCGCGGCGGGACGAGGAGACCGCGGCCGGTTCCGGGCCGCGGCGGAAGGGAAGACCGGCGGCCGGGCCGCCGGCGTCGGAAGCCGAAGAAGGGGACCGGAAATTCCGGTCCCGTTTGAGAAAACCGGCCGGCCAGCTGGCCGGCCGGATGTCTTAAAAACCGGGGGAATTAATCCCCCGGTCATCCCATTAAAACCCCCCTCTTAATGAGGGGGGCGGTTCTTGAGGGAAGGGGGCAGCCGCCCCCTTGGTTCGGCGCCAGCAGGCCCCCCCACGTGAGGGGGGGGCGGTTTTAAAAGAACCGGCGCGGCACATAGGCCGCGCCACTTTGAAGAACCGCGGGGCTTAGCCCCCGCGTGCGCCGCCACCTCGCGGCGCCAGGCCGCCGCGGCCCGCCGCGCCGCCCCGGGGGGGGGGGGGGGGGGGGGTCGGGCCGGGTCGGCCCAGACCCGGACCCCCCATTTCGAACCAGATTTGGTTTTTGGCTCATAACTTGAGCCTCGGACCTCCGATTGACGAACCGTCAGCGGCAACGCGATCCTTGGATCGAGACGGTCGTTTCGGTATATCGCACTCAAGGTTTCGGTAAACTTTGAGTTCGGCCGGGTTGGTTCGTTCACGAAACCAACCGGGCCTTCGGAGCGGAAACGCTCATATCTTGAGCTACGAACGTCCGATTGACGCGCCGTCAGTCGCGTTGGGTTCCTCTTAGTGAGACGGATCTTTTGGCATACTCCGCCCGAGGTTTGGACGCAGGTGGAGTACGGTCGGGTTGGTTTTGCCTTAAAAACCAACCGGGCCCCGGAGACGAAAATGCCAATAACTCTCAGACCGGGCGTCCGATCGACGCGCCGTCTGTTGCGTTGAGTTCCTGTTGACGATACGGAACTTTTGGATACATCAACTTCGGTCTTCGTGACAGTTGATGTATCAGCCTCTCGACTCGTGGAGCGGACCCTCCGTACGAGCTTGCTGTGTGCGGGAACCCTAGTGCTGGCTGCGACTACTACTACTGCTGCGACTGCTACTGTGACAGCGACGACGACAGTACAGAGATCCTGTGTGGATTCGACGATGACAGTACAGAGATCCTGTGTGGATTCGACGACGACGACTACAGCACTCAGCGATCCTACGTGGATCAGTGCTACAGGTCCTGTGTGGGCCCGATCCTGTGTGGGTCCTTGCGCTCAACGGTTCTGTGTGAGCCAGCGCCTACAGGTTCTGTGTGAGCCCGATCCTGTGTGGGTCTTCTGCGGGGGTTAGTTACCTATCGATCCTTCGTGGGTCCGACGACTTAGATGGATCAGTGATCATCTTTATCGTCCTTGAAGAAGTATACCTGTGTGAGCTGAATCCTGTTGCTTTCCTGTGTGGATTGTGTTGTGCAATCCTGTGTGGATTATGTTTTGCTTTCCTTTGTGGAATACGTATACTTTCCTGCGTGGACTGAGTTGTACTTGGGCTCGGAGGTTGGAGCGTATTTGAATTGATGACTTAGGTATATGTATGGGCATATACCTAAGCAGTGTCGGTTGTTACTTCGTGATTGTACTTTTCTTCGTGGTTTATCCTTTGTGGATTTGAGAGACCTTCAGGGGTCTCGGGGTCCCTACTGAGTAGCTTATACTCACCCCTGCACGGGCTTTTCCCGCACTACGTTGTGTTGGTTGCAGACGACGGACAGCGTTGACCTTAGCCGAGGCTTGCACAGTGGGACGGTACCCGGAGGTGGACCACTGGGCGGGACGTGGTCGGAGCGGACGGCGGGACCCGTGGAGCAGAGGAGCTATCTGTACCCACCCTTCAGGTGGGATTTCCAGTGGACAGCTCGGAGTAGCGGCTTTTACTTTTCAGTTGCTGTTTTTCCCTTTTCGAGTTGTACTTTACTTTCAGTTTGGGTTTGTATTCTGGCCCATTTACTTTTCCGCACTTTCAGTCGTACTCTGCTTGTTTAGTGTTTACTTCCGCTTGTTTACTCTGTGGTGTGTGTTTACTTTTCAAAGGCAATGCCTTCCCTTTTTACCGGGATTTACGCCTTGGTGCTAGTCGCCAGCCCCTGGCCTATGGAAGGCGGGCTTGGGGTAGTCACGGCTCGGACCCCGAGGGCGGGTCGTGACAAATTGGTATCAGAGGAGTTCGGTTCTACCGTGAACTCTGATCTTTTCTTTGTGAAGCAATAATGTTTAGCGTATTGAGTGTGGTTATCAGTCCAGGGAGTCCAGTGTTGGTGCGGCGGCCGATGTATCCGTACACCAGGACCCTGACTTCTGATTTCCGACTTAATGCACGAAAACATTGATTGCGTGTGTGTTTCAAAGTTTTCTTTGTGATTACTTATATCAGCTCACCAGGTATACTGTTCTAACCGTGGCGCACCTGTTTCCTTTTCAGGATGGCCCCACGACGGCAGCCAGCTAGGGTTCCGAGAGTTGAGTGTGACGACAGCCCACCGAGCGACGAGGCTTCGGTGCAGGGCCCTTTTCCAGTAGTGGCACCGGCAGTAGCTTTACCCGCCGATCCCCCGATGCTTCCAGCAGCAGCCGCTGACGATGCACGTCGCCTCAGCGCACTGCATGAGTTTCAGCGCCAGCGTCCGCCCAGGTTTCGCGGGGAGACGGATCCCCAGGCAGCAGAGGACTGGCTGGAGGCAGTAGTTCGAGTGTTTAGGCTAGTGAGGACACCAGCAGACCTCATGGTGATCCTCGCTGCGAGCCTACTACACGCAGCAGCAGGACGATGGTGGAGCTTGATGCTCCAGGTGCACGATGAGGCATCCTTGCTCTGGACGGACTTCGAGAGCCTCTTCCGCTCTGGGTTCGTCCTAGCCACCCTCCGAGCGGTACGCATCCAGGAGCTTCTACAGCTGCGGCAGGGCAGCATGACGGTCGCCCAGTACTCGGCGAGATTTACCGATCTCTCGCGCTACTCGACCGACATGGTACGGGACCCATTCTTCCGGGCCCGGACCTTCGAGCAGGGTTTGAGACACGAGATCAGGGCATCGCTGATCTCCCTCAGCATACCGACTCAGACAGGAGTACTGGAGCGGGCTCTTCTGATCGAGAGCTTCCTTGCTGAGTCTACACCAGCACAGAGACCCACCGCAGGGCGGCACGTGGCAGAGTCATCTGCAGCAGGCAGTCGACGGATGACTCAGGGGTCCAGGCAGACCAGACCTTCAGGCAGACGACCTCAGGGCACTGGCTCAGCAGTGCGGGGCACACAGCGCGGAGCCAGTCTTACGAGAGGCAGACAGTGCTACTCGTGCGGCGGGCAGGGCCACATGGCTCGCGACTGCCCGACCCGTCGTGCCGAGGAGCAGCAGTCAGTTGATGGACCACCGAGGCAGAGGCAGAGGGTCGACCGTGGCGGTCCGCAGGGAGGAGGCGGACGAGGCAGAGGAGCTGGACGAGCAGCCGGTGGTGGACGACGCATTGAGGCTCTACCACCACCACCACCAGGAGGTCCACCCCGACCACAGGGAGCTGGCGGGCAGCGACAGGCACAGCTCCAGGCAGCAGAGGCCTACGACCACGGCGCACCTGAGATGATTCGAGGTACTATCTGTGTCTATTCCACCCTTGCTGCAGTTCTTATAGACACAGGAGCGAGTCACTCTTTCATAGCCGCTGCCCTTGTTCGGAGCTCAGAGATTCCGACAGAGCCGTTGGCTCGATCCTTACGGCTAGAAACTCCTACGGGAGCAGACTCGACGATTACGCACTGGTGCCGGCAGTGTGAGCTTACTCTAGGAGGCGAGAGCTTCGGCTGGGATCTTCTTGTAGCAGCGTCGAGGCCTTACGACGTCATCTTGGGAATGGATTGGCTGTCTACGGTCCATGCACAGATTGACTGTTTTAGGCGCAAGGTGCGATGTGTACGCACCGACGGGAGCAGGTTCACCTTCACCGGCGAGAAGGGAGCCTTAGCAGCACAGGATGGACTTCCGCGGAGGAGAGGACAGCCCATCACTCATCAGTTGGCTAGCCTTATCCTTGGAGCAGTTGACGTGCGGAGTCCTGGTTTTCCTGCAGTGGTGGATCAGTTTGCGGACGTTTTTCCTGACGATGTTCCAGGGCTACCTCCTCGCAGAGAGGTAGACTTTTATATTGACTTGTACCCCGGAACAGCCCCGATATCCACTCCAGCATATCGGATGGCCCCCGCCGAGCTTCGAGAGCTACGGGTATAGTTGGAGGACTTGCAGGGCAAGGGGTTCATCCGACCCAGTGTTTCACCCTGGGCTTCCCCAATATTGTTCGCCAAGAAGGCGGACGGGAGCTTGCGACTTTGTGTTGACTATCATCGCCTGAACCAGGTGACAGTGAGGAACAAGTATCCGCTACCGAGGATTGATGACCTCTTTGATCAGCTCAAGGGAGCACGGTGGTTCTCGAAGATAGACCTCAGGTCAGGCTATCATCAGCTCAGAGTCAGAGACGAGGATGTGCAGAAGACGGCCTTCAGATGTCGGTATGGCCACTATGAGTTCTTGGTTATGCCTTTCGGTGTAACCAATGCTCCAGCAGTGTTCATGGCTCTCATGAACAGGATCTTTCAGCCATACCTCGATCGGTTTGTTGTGGTCTTCATCGACGACATTCTGATTTACTCTACGACAGAGGAGGAGCACGCCTATCACTTGCGAGTTGTTCTTGACACACTCCGAGAGCACCAGCTTTATGGTAAGCTCTCGAAGTGCCAGTTCTGGATACGTGAGGTCCACTTTTTGGGACATGTTATCTCTGAGGCGGGAGTTGCAGTGGATCCCGCGAAGATTGAGGCTGTGTTAGCATGGGAGCCACCCAGGAGCGTGACTGAGGTTCGGAGTTTCTTGGGACTAGCTGGATACTATCGGAGATTTGTGCCGAACTTCTCCAGAGTTGCGGCATCACTCACAGCTTTGAAGAAGAAGGGGAAACCCTTCGTGTGGTCAGACAGTTGTCAGCAGAGCTTCCAGGAGCTGAGACAGAGATTGACTAGCGCACCTATCTTGAGGTTGCCTGAGGAGGGAGTAGGGTACGTAGTCTACTGCGATGCATCAGGGACCGGACTCGGATGTGTTCTGATGCAGGAGCGGGCAGTGATCGCCTATGGATCACGACATTTGAGACCGCATGAGAAGAACTACGCTACCCATGACCTGGAGTTAGCAGCAGTGGTCTTCGCTCTGAAGACATGGCGACACTATCTGATGGGCGAGCGCTTTACAGTCTTTTCCGATCATCAGAGTCTCAGGTATATCTTCTCGCAGAAGGACCTGAACCTGAGACAGCGACGATGGCTCGAGTTCCTCCAGGACTATGACTTTGAGATAGTCTATACTCCTGGGAAGGGGAACGTAGTAGCCGATACCCTCAGCAGGAGGACGGGCATTCAGCTACTTGAGGAGGCAACGGAACAGCTAGCCTCTTTGCAGATATCCTTCGTGGATAGAGATGGAGCAGCCTTTCTTCAGTCTCTCACAGTCACTCCTCCACTACTGCAGCGAGTCAGGGAGGCACAGCATGGGGACGCTGACTGTGAGACACGGCGTGCACAGATATCCTCGGGACAGGCACCTGATGGTTTCTCCCTTGGAGCAGAGCACGACATCCTTTTCAGAGGACGTACCATGGTACCAGTCGCATTGCGAGAGGAAGTGCTGAGAGAGTTTCACACTTCTCCTTTGGCGGTACATCCTGGAGTGGCGAAGATGTACCAGGACCTCAGACGACAGCATTGGTGGCCGGGCATGAAGAAGGCAGTAGCAGAGTTCGTTTCTCGATGCCTCACCTGTCAGCAGGTGAAGGCAGAGCATCAGGTACCAGCAGGCTTGGTACAACCCTTGGAGGTTCCGGAGTGGAAGTGGGACGGCATATCGATGGACTTTGTGACTAGACTTCCACGCACTTCCAGAGGTCACGACTCCATCTGGGTGATTGTTGACCGACTCACCAAGTCGGCACACTTCTTACCCATCAGAGAGCAGGGCTCAGTAGAGAGCTTGGGACGTCTCTACGTTCAGGAGATTGTGCGGCTCCACGGCGTGCCATCATCTATCGTCTCCGATCGAGATGCCCGCTTTACTTCCCGGCTTTGGAAGGGGTTACAGGAAGCGTTCGGTACGCAGCTACGTCTTAGCACAGCTTTTCACCCTCAGACGGATGGTCAGACGGAGAGGACCATTCAGACTCTCGAGGACATGCTCCACGCACGTGTCCTTGACTTTGGTCGTAGCTGGGAGGACCACCTACCCTTGGTGGAGTTCGCGTACAACAACAGCTACCACTCCACCATCGGGATGGCACCGTACGAGGCGTTGTACGGCCGACCTTGTAGATCTCTTTTGTGCTAGACAGACCCCGGAGAGTCAGCACTGGTGGGACCGGAGATGGTCCAGGCCACGACAGAGAAGGTCCAGGTCATCCAGGAGCGGATGAGGACAGCTCAGAGCCGGCAGAAGTCATACGCTGACAGGAGGCGGAGGCCACTGGAGTTCGAGGATGGCGACCACGTCTTCTTGCGGGTCTCACCTCGACGTGGTATTCGGAGATTTGGTCGAGGCGGCAAGTTATCTCCGCGCTTCATCGGACCCGTCCAGATTCTCAGCAGGATTGGCGGGGTGGCTTATCTCCTGGCTCTACCACCTCAGTTGCACCGGGTGCACGACGTCTTCCACGTATCCCAGCTGAGGAGATACGTGCACGACCCGACGCACATCATTGACCATGGGGAGCTTGACGTTGACGATGGGGCGACTTTTACGGAGGTCCCGGTGGAGATAGAGGATCGACAGGAGCGGGTCCTGCGTGGGCGATCGATTCCTCTTGTGCACATCAGATGGCAGCACGGGAATCTCCAGGAGAGCACATGGGAGCGGGAGGCTCAGATGCGTGCTCAGTACCCTCATTTGTTTCCCTAGTTTTTGTTGTATCTTTACGGGGACGTAAAGCCCTGAGGTGGGAGTAATGTAAAGACCCGTAAAATTCAAGGGAAATTTTTTCTTAATTTTCTTTAGAATTTTACAAGAGCGCGGTTTCTGACGGCACCTGATTCCGAGGCCCGGAGTGCCCGGAATTAATTTCCGAAGTTTGGCTCGGGTACGTTCAGTGAACGAACGAGCGGGAATTCCTAACTTTTGATCCGGTGCTCGGAATTGAAATCTGAGGGCACCGATGAAACCGCAGCACCGGTAATTGCTTAAGAGGACTTTTCCCGAAGGTGCGTTTGCTGAGGAGGAGTTGTTTAAAAAAAAGGGGAGTTAAATGTGAAGTAATAAAATTGTGTTACAATTTTATTTCTTATTCTAAGTTGTTAACCTATGTGTGGAAGTTGGGTGGGACCTACTTGTTGTTAACTACCCTTGAGAGAATAAAGGTGGGGTGGGGCCCACACGAGCCCAACCCCTCACCTTCCCTAACTCCTCTAAACCCCCCACTTAAGATGTGTAACTCATCTTAACCTTTAAACTTCCCATTAATTGGGTGACTTTCCCTCTCCTCACTTTAATCATGCCAACACACTAATCCAATTAATGGAATTAAGTTTTTGAATTTTGAACTCATAGAATGACTTAATAAAATAAGAATAGCTTATTTTATTTTTGGGGGTTAGTTTGGTTGTGTTGAGGTTTGGAGGAGAGAGCTCTAAGTCTCTTGAAGAACTTCATCTTCTCCGGCGAAGAACGTCTTCATCCTCAACGAAGAACGACAACACTTCGTCAAGGATCATCGACTCGGCGACCCGGTATCTTCGGACCCCTTCTTCCTCCTCGGACCTTCTTCGTCGGCAAACGAAGATCCGCCAACGTCGTGTCTCTTCGGGCATAACACTTCGTCAACGGATTTGACGAACGACGACCGCGACGCCCGACCTCCGCGACTCCGTCTTCCGCGGGACGTAGACGATTCTTCGAATCTTAAACCCGAGGTAGGGGTTGTTGATTTCATTTTGGTTTCCTTATTCCTTTCTTGCTCGTGGATCGCATGTCTACGTGAGGCATTTAAATATTTTATTTAAGTGTTATAATTAACGCGAGGGGGGGGCCGGACCGCACGAACACGGCCGAACCCCCCCCCCCCCCTCCATCGTTCTTGTTTAATTATTTTTGCGGAGGAAAGCAAGTGGCGTGGTGCCGTCGCACCACGCGGATGAACGTGCAAATATCTTACGCGATGCCGTCGCGCGCACCTTGGAAGAAACAACAAGAACACGACGCCGTCGCGACGCGTTGAATGAATATCAAAGCACGGCGAAGGGGCGCGGTGCCGTCGCACCGCGCCGGATGACGAACGCCGCGGCCGGTTCCGGGCCGCGGCGGGACGAGAAGACCGCGGCCGGTTCCGGGCCGCGGCGGGACGAGAAGACCGCGGCCGGTTCCGGGCCGCGGCGGGACGAGGAGACCGCGGCCGGTTCCGGGCCGCGGCGGAAGGGAAGACCGGCGGCCGGGCCGCCGGCGTCGGAAGCCGAAGAAGGGGACCGGAAATTCCGGTCCCGTTTGAGAAACCGGCCGGCCAGCTGGCCGGCCGGATGTCTTAAAAACCGGGGGAATTAATCCCCCGGTCATCCCATTAAAACCCCCCTCTTAATGAGGGGGGCGGTTCTTGAGGGAAGGGGGCAGCCGCCCCCTTGGTTCGGCGCCAGCAGGCCCCCCCACGTGAGGGGGGGGCGGTTTTAAAAGAACCGGCGCGGCACATAGGCCGCGCCACTTTGAAGAACCGCGGGGCTTAGCCCCCGCGTGCGCCGCCACCTCGCGGCGCCAGGCCGCCGCGGCCCGCCGCGCCGCCGCGCCGCCGCGCCGCCGCCCGCTGCCGCCGCCCGCCGCCGCCGCCCGCCGCCGCCGCCCCGGGGGGGGGGGGGGGGGGGTCGGGCCCATTTCGAACCAGATTTGGTTTTTGGCTCATAACTTGAGCCTCGGACCTCCGATCGACGAACCGTCAGCGGAAACGCGATCCTTGGATCGAGACGGTCGTTTCGGTATATCGCACTCAAGGTTTCGGTAAACTTTGAGTTCGGCCGGGTTGGTTCGTTCACGAAACCAACCGGGCCTTCGGAGCGGAAACGCTCATATCTTGAGCTACGAACGTCCGATTGACGCGCCGTCAGTCGCGTTGTGTTCCTCTTAGTGAGACGGATCTTTTGGCATACTCCGCCCGAGGTTTGGACGTAGGTGGAGTACGGTCGGGTTGGTTTTGCCTTAAAAACCAACCGGGCCCCGGAGACGAAAATGCCAATAACTCTCAGACCGGGCGTCCGATCGACGCGTCGTCTGTTGCGTTGAGTTCCTGTTGACGATAAGGAACTTTTGGATACATCAACTTCGGTCTTCGTGACAGTTGATGTATCAGCCTCTCGACTCGTGGAGCGGACCCTCCGTACGAGCTTGCTGTGTGCGGGAACCCTAGTGCTGGCTGCGACTACTACTACTGCTGCGACTGCTACTGTGACAGCGACGACGACAGTACAGAGATCCTGTGTGGATTCGACGATGACAGTACAGAGATCCTGTGTGGATTCGACGACGACGACTACAGCACTCAGCGATCCTACGTGGATTAGTGCTACAGGTCCTGTGTGGGCCCGATCCTGTGTGGGTCCTTGCGCTCAGCGGTTCTGTGTGAGCCAGCGCCTACAGGTTCTGTGTGAGCCCGATCCTGTGTGGGTCTTCTGCGGGGGTTAGTTACCTATCGATCCTTCGTGGGTCCGACGACTTAGATGGATCAGTGATCATCTTTATCGTCCTTGAAGAAGTATACCTGTGTGAGCTGAATCCTGTTGCTTTCCTGTGTGGATTGTGTTGTGCAATCCTGTGTGGATTATGTTTTGCTTTCCTTTGTGGAATACGTATACTTTCCTGCGTGGACTGAGTTGTACTTGGGCTCGGAGGTTGGAGCGTATTTGAATTGATGACTTAGGTATATGTATGGGCATATACCTAAGCAGTGTCGGTTGTTACTTCGTGATTGTACTTTTCTTCGTGGTTTATCCTTTGTGGATTTGAGAGACCTTCAGGGGTCTCGGGGTCCCTACTGAGTAGCTTATACTCACCCCTGCACGGGCTTTGCCCGCACTACGTTGTGTTGGTTGCAGACGACGGACAGCGTTGACCTTAGCTGAGGCTTGCACAGCGGGACGGTACCCGGGGGTGGACCACTGGGCGGGACGTGCTCGGAGCGGACGGCGGGACCCGTGGAGCAGAGGAGCTATCTGTACCCACCCTTCAGGTGGGATTTCCAGTGGACAGCTCGGAGTAGCGACTTTTACTTTTCAGTTGCTGTTTTTCCCTTTTCGAGTTGTACTTTACTTTCAGTTTGGGTTTGTATTCTGGCCCATTTACTTTTCTGCACTTTCAGTCGTACTCTGCTTGTTTAGTGTTTACTTCCGCTTGTTTACTCTGTGGTGTGTGTTTACTTTTCAAAGGCAATGCCTTCCCTTTTTACCGGGATTTACGCCTTGGTGCTAGTCGCCAGCCCCTGGCCTATGGAAGGCGGGCTTGGGGTAGTCACGGCTCGGACCCCGAGGGCGGGTCGTGACAAGTAATTTCTCGAAGAGATGTTATCACAATAAATATTATATATTAGGATCATTCCTACCTTTATGTTTTGCATTAAATTTTGGAGGTTTCCCCATATGTTGAAACTCACAAAAAAAATCTTAGGCATTTTAATCTATAAAAAGATAAAATATGGATATCAAATACACGTAATCAACAGTTTATAGGATGATTTCAGGACCATATTTTCAAAGCTTCAAATGAAAATCCAGATTTAATTTCAAAATGTCTTCGATGGCTGGCCATAGGACCATGTTTTTATGTATTATATTACAATGGTTATGTAATAAATAGTTATACATTCTACACAAATAAACATGATGAAGACAGTACCATAAAAAATAGTGGAGTTACATTTGTGGATAAAGCGATGCATGTTTCAGGTACTAAGGAAAGAAATACAATTTATGTGAATATTTCATACTTTGGAATCATTAAAAAAATATGGTAGTTGGATTAAAAAACATTCCAATTTCTTATTTTTCAATTCAAGTGGGTTTATAATAGGAATGATGTTAAAATAGATGAATTGAGATTCGTGAAAGTTGGTTTTAGTAAGGAAAAGTTGAAATAAGAAGCTTTTATAATGTCCTCACAGGAATTACAAGTATTTTATGTTCCAGATCCAACAAATCGAATGTGGTCAATTGTTATGTTATCAATAAAAACCACTGAAGGGTCAGATGAATATTCAATTGAGGATGAACCTTTCATTGGGATGTCACAATCATTTTTCAGTGGTCCCAATGTTGATGGGTTTTTTTATGTTATAGGAGACCAAAATTAAGGGATTTGGATACTTGATATAGGGTTCAAATCCCTTCTGCCTTTAAGAAAGAGAGTTCGATAATTAGGTTTTTTTGGAAAATATATTATGTTACCTCTTGTTATTATTTGTTTTCTGCAGTATTTATGTAATCTAAATTAAATGTTAAACCACTTCTACAGATAATTATTTCTATAGGTACTGGTGCTCTTAATCCTGAGGAACAACAAGTCTCTCAACCTGATTTTTCTCCCAATATAGAGGAAAAAACCTTATATACGTGATGGTGCTCCCAATTCTAAGGAACAACATGTTTCTCAACATGTTGCTTCTCCCAGTGTAGAGGTACAATGACCTTATGCACATGTTGATGCTACTAATTCAGATGAACAATATATTGAAGACGTTTAATCTAAATAAATGGTATGAGGATAAGGAATGCTGATGCGGAAAAAATAGTATTGTTGTAGATTTATGGTGCAAGAAAAAACATTTAGGTGAAAAGAAAATACATCAAATTCAAGGTCAGATAGAATGCATGGGGCTAGTATGTTAACCCCAACATGGCCATGTTTTGTAGTTTCATTATACTAATCACTCAACAATGATTGATGATTGATGTAGATTCATGGAACCATGTTGTTCCCACACTTAAGGTACTAATGTGGAAAGAGATAATGGTAAAATTAATATATAATATCTTTATTTTAATAAAAAATAAAATAAAGAAAAATTGAATTACTCTTCATCATCACTTGCATAAAAAATTTATAATAGATGATACCCTCAAGAAGTATGTATTAATCCTTTCTGGAAAGATTCACATAGTTTTTCACATAATTATAATGATATTTCATCTTAAATATGTTGACGGAAAAATAAACCTGCACCCACCACTTATGTATGCACACCTGATAACCCAAGAAGTGATTGGTGTGTTTACTAGTCATCGTGCGGAAGTGTCTTTTCAGGTATATTGTGGATGGTAATACATTTTTTGATAATACATGTATTCATCACTATGATTGAGAATTTTTTATTTATGAAATGACAACTAAGTTATGAAAATAAAGAATTGACATAAAAACCAATGTGCACCTACTGTAAAGCAAGGATAAGGTATGCTTCACTTGAAAAAAAGATTGGTATGTATTTTAAATTTACCATAATACTTTTATGTTACATGAAACAATAGTATAATTATATTCCTCTATTTATATTCAAGTTGATGAATCTAAATCCAATGACACTTCCATCCCATGTCATGTGCTAAGGAAGGTGGCACATGTAAATAAATATGAGATACTAATAGATGAAAACACACAAAAAGTGTAAGAAACAAGTGTAATTATGACATTAAAAATTGATTTAAATTTATATTATATAAAAATTATTACTTATTTTCCTATATTTTCTATATAACATTGTCACAGGAATCATCAACACCTGTACCAGATGAACACCTACTATCGATGGCCTTGAAATGGCCAGAACAGTATGGCCACATCAGAGGTGCGGGTTTTGGGGTGACACACTGAACATATTTTGAGAAAAAAGTAATAGGTAGATAATGATAAAGAAATGACAGAGTTAAAAGAAATATTAAATACCATTGAAGAAAATTTTCATTAGAATACTGAGTTGATAACATCTTTTATGGGGGGAAGCAAAGATAAGAAACAACTCAAGAACAATAATTGCAGGAAGATCCTTCCCCATATCTCACCAACTTTGAGGCAAGACATTCCCCTCAAAGAGTTTTCTTAGTTGAGGTAATAAATATTCTAATAATTGTTTAAATAAAATGTGAATAAGATAGAAACTGATACCTTTCCTGTAATAATACACTACAGGGTGAAAATGAATTTGATTTATATCTATCAATAGCCACCCATCTCCCAGTAGAAATGGTTGTGGTGTTCAATATCCAAGATGATAGGATACACAACATACCACTTCCAACAGGTCATGTGAGAGTAGTGATTAGCGTAATTCATGATAAGAGCGATGAGCTACCTGTTCCACTTGATGACGAAGATATTCATACAGTCAACCAAGATTTTGTAATATTCATTTCATGGTCATTAAATATTGAAAAAACACATGTCAATAAGGAGGTATTCATTTCCAATTTATTTTTCATGCTAAACCTTTAACAATTAATTAAAATAGTCTGAATTGATGAATTTTATTACTGATGGACAAAGGTAAGGGGGTGAAACAAAATTTTGACTCAAAATCATATAAAGTATTAACCAAATGATTGAAAAAATCTTCCAAAACCACATTTACCCTACTCATTAAATATTTGCATTTATTAAAATTGAAGGTTCATATAGATATAAAGTAATAAAATGGTAGTAGTCACTTAGTTGATTTTCATGAAAACGTGCATGAAGAGGAAGGTAGAGACTAAATTTCTTTTGAGATTGTAAATTAAATCGAAAACTATGAATGGCTAAGAGCCTCAGTTGTAAATGTATAAATGAGGTATTTTTTTAGAAAAGTGAGTGCTAAGGCTCTTGAATTAATATGAAATCAAATTACACTAAACTAAATGAAGGTAGTTTACATTGATCACGAGCAAGAAGAAGAAGCAAGTCAGATGCACATTTCTCAGATATTTGTCTTCTTCTTAAATGATTCATTTATTTGAAAGGTCGTCCATAATGTAGTTATATTCTTTAAAAGTGTGACTAATAATGTAGTTCAAAATAGAGAGTCACTCAAGACATTTTATCCACTTGATTATGAGTTTCCAGGAAAGATGTGTTTGTCACATTCTTATGGCTTGATAAATGGCCATTGAGTCACATTCCGACCAAATGTTGTTTGAGTTCCTTTGATAAACATTTTCCACAGCTTTGATGACCCCAAAAATTTAATCTTCTAAAGCGGTTACATGCTCACACGGTCTATAAATACAATCAACCACTTCCCCATTATGATTATTGAAGACCACCCCAAACCCAGCTAGTCCTGGGTTTCCCTATGATGCCCCATCCTTGTTTCATTTAGTCCATACAAGGAAAGTTGTGGACCAAAAAACTTCCATCATGCCTTAGGGATTATGGAAGATTCCTCTAATGCTTATTTTTTTGAGGACCATGAAGTCCTGCACTGAGGTTTCTCAACGTCCTTTGATTATACTACTTGTGGCCTACATAGCCCTATAGATGGAGGTGATGGTAAAAGATTTCAAAAATTGTCCCTTGCTATGAATGGAGTTGTTTCGGGATCTCTAAATGCAGTGA
The DNA here is from genome assembly GCA_963277665.1 of Viscum album. Taxonomy (NCBI): domain Eukaryota; kingdom Viridiplantae; phylum Streptophyta; class Magnoliopsida; order Santalales; family Viscaceae; genus Viscum; species Viscum album. The sequence continues at coordinate 1,716,284,947 of OY728122.1, forward strand.
AGAGTTTCAGCACAGGCAGCTCTAAGTAATGCAGTGAGCTGCTCGGATAAATGAGTGCTAAGGGTGAGTTTTAAAAAGTTCAGAAGTGAACCTATTTGTGGAGGCTGGATTTCAAATGTGCCAAGAACCATATCCCACAGTGAGGAAGCATTTTTTCAGCATAAGTCTCCATAGAAATTCTTCCAACAGTGCTAGATTGAATAGATGCATATTTTTGATACCTAGGCCACCTATCATTTGAGATAGGCATCACTGACTCCAGTTTGTGTTAATGATCTTTCTCTCCATCAAACTACCACTCCAAAAAAATCATCATCATTGAGTTGATTTTCTTAATGATTGAATTAGAAAATATATAAACCATAAAGGAGATGGAAATCTTTGAGGTGACCGCATGTTTGAGAAGGAAAATATGTCCAGCGATTGATAGGGACTTGCCTTTCCAAGTGGAAAGTGTCCTTATTATTTGAATTAAGGAATTTGAGAAATGTGAGTGGTGGGGATTTCCATAGAACAATGAAACCTCAATGTAAATAAAAGGGATAAATCCCTACTTTATTCCCAAATCATGAATGAGACAAGCTTTCCTTGAGACTGTAATATTCTTTCCAAAATAAATGAAATATTTCCTCCAGCTAATTTCATGTCCTGAGACATTCTCACAGTGGGAAAGTTCTTTTTTGAGATGCTCGACATTCCTCTTTTCACCCTGTGTAAAAATGACAATATCATCAGAAAAAACAAGTGAGATGGAGTTGAGATAGCCCTAGACACTTTGATTATTGATATTTCCCCCATCTCCACCATACTGAGGATAAGTCTTCTCAAGTAGTCTTTGGAAATCACAAAGATAATGGCCGAAAGAGGATCCCCCTGCTGCACCCCCTAGAGTAGGTGAAGTATTCATCTAGTGATCCATTAAAAAGAATTGATATGTGGGAAGATTCAAGAAGTTCTTTGATCCAATGATGAACTTCACAAAAAAACCAAATCAATGAAGAATCTGGTAGATGAAGCCCCAATACATTGTGACAAAGTCCTTCCTGATGTCAAGTTTGATAGCAACATTTCTTCCCCTAGTGGTTTTCCTAAGGAGATTAATGCATTCCAAAGTAGTATCCAGATATTCTTGGATGTTTCTTCCTTTAATAAGGCCAAACTGGTTCCATGATATGATTTTTCCCACAACTCCAGTAATCTTGTTGGCCATGATTTTTGTAATTATTTGTTGTATTTTATTAACCAGGGAAACTAGTCTGAATTGGCTTATCTCACTTTCATTATACACCTTGGGAATAAGAGAAATGAATTGTGCATTGGAACATGTTTTGATCCTTTCACCTCTGAAAAAGTTCTTTAAAATAATGCACACGTCATCCTGAATGTTACCCTAAAACCTTTGGAAAAAACAGTTTTTGAACCCATTAGGTCCTAGATAACTATCTTTTTTGAGACCAAAAACCACTTCTTTAATTTAAAAGTCCATCATAATGGATGTAAGATCCTAGTTATTCTCTTCATTAATCAAGTTGGGGATTATTTCTTCTCACATTAGTTCATTCCTTGGTGGCCCATTAAATAGATTCAGATAAAAGGAGAGAAAATGACTTGAAATCTCATGTCTATCATCAAGAATTCTATGTCTATCCTTGAGAAGTGAAAGTGGTATAATCACTCTCCTCACCCTTTGAAGGGCATTGAAGAACTTAGTATTTATGTCACCTTCATTATGCCACCTGACTTTGAATATGTCTTTCATGATGTTGTATCTGATATTCATGAGATTTTTCAGCCTTTTAGATCATTCAGCCTCTTGTTCATCGCATTAGTGAAGTGTGACTTCGTGGTATATTCTTGGATGTTTATGCAGGTAGTTTTGAATGCCCTCAATTTTAGTATCCAGGGTGCTGAATTTTTCCTTGCTCCATTCCCTAAGTTTAATCTTGTGCATTTTCAGTTTGGAGACACATGTCATAGGGATGCCCTCAAATGAAGCCAAGGCTAAAATCTCTTGCACAATCTGGAGACATTCTGGAAGAGAGGCCCAAGAATTATTGAACCAGAAAGGTATTGGTTGTCTCTTTTCATTTGAGAGCAAAATTTTCAAGATAGGGTGGTGATCAGAATTATTCTTATCAAGTGTTGTGTAGGAAATATATTTCTAGGAATCAAGCATAACATTATTCAGAGAGGCCCTATAAATTATACTAGCCCTCATACTCGATAGATGTCTCCTATACCAAGTTAAGTTATTGCTAATTAGATTGATTTCAACTAATCTTGATTCCTCAATACATTCTATAATTTCCCAAGTAGATGTATTATTTGTCACTGGCCCAATTTTCTCATCTGCATGTAATATAGCATAAGTCACCTGTGATAATCCAAAAATGTATCATGGTGTTGGCTAGCTGATGAATTTTCCCCCAAATAGATCTCCTATCCACATAGTTTCTACAAGAATACACAATAGAGTGGTACATTTTCTTCTCATCCTCTATGAAACTGGATGTAATAATTTGATCATCTTCATCAATAAATTCTAGAGAATCAATACTACTATGAATCATCATCCATAGCCTATCATGATTTGAAGAACCTCGATTGGTGCCAAGAAAAGAGTGTCCCAGACTGCTAAAAGTGTTTCCCAAACTTTTGGAATTTTTCTTGGGTTCATAAATTCCAAGAATTTTAGGTTTAAACCATCCTGAAAGGAGCTTGAAAGAACATTTCGTGTTAGGGTTGGAAAGGGCCTAACAGTTCCAAAAAATGATCTTCATAATGGTTCAAGCTTAGAGGTATGACCTCCTATTTTTCCTAAATTTATTTTGGATTTCCAGGGTGTCCCTACCTTTAAGGAAGATGTAGCAACCTATATCTCTATCCTATTTTCACTGGTCTTCCACTAATTGTAGTCTATTAGTGTCTCATTTTCAGCCTCATGTTTGGTGTTTTCCTCACTTTTGTAAGTCTCCTTGACCTGGGAACCATTGTTCTCAAGACTCCCTATATCTTTTATAGTTTACTTTAGCTCCTCTAAGTCAGGGAAATGTAAAACCAACATCACATTCATCTTAGATGCAATAGATTCCAAAAGGAACTCTTCAACATGTTTTTAAAGTGTTTTTATGAAAACATCAGCAGAAAAATCCAAAATTCGAGATTGATTATTCTTAATAGAAATTTTTTTGTCATCATTAATAGAACATGTGGCATTAATCTCAGAACTAGCAGCCTGCCTTTCCTCTTCCTCTACCTGATCTTCCAAAGAAGGACCTACCTTTTTTCCATGTTGGAGGTCCCTGCATGCAAGATAGTGTTCTTTCCTTTCTCATTAAGCATCATCTCTTCCTTCCTTCCCCTTGTAACCTCCCTCCATACTAAAGTGGTAGGGGAAGGTTTAACCAATTTCTTGACAACCCGACATGCTTGAAATTCATGTACTACCATCTTACAATGCTTGTATAATTTTAGTAGATTCTCAAATTTATATATGATCTTTATATGTTGATCTTTAGTATCCAAAAAAATAATTTTAAGGGGTTATAATTCCATGTTGATCTCGATCATCACCCTTTCATAGAGGCCAATGTCTATGTTGAGAGAATGATGATCAATTTTCAGTGGGGTACCAATTCCTAAGGCAAGATCATTGAGAATATTTGGATTCCAGTAGACCCTTGGAAATCTATGGATTTTAGTCCATAACTGAGCCATAGAATGTCACTGGTTAAAAGGATTAAAGTTCACATCCCACTCTAATAACCAGAATAATCTTGGATTTAGGCTTAGATTTCCTATCCTCCATGAATTATCTAGCTTTTCTTTTCTTTCAAAGATTATATGATAATACCATTTTCCAATCAGTATGAGGCGCCACCTTGAGAAGACACAAATTTTCGAGATTCTGGATTTCAAATATGAGAAAGACCAGGGCTTTGTACATTTTTTATAAGAGGTTCACCCTAGCACTGAGAAGTGGAAAAGGTACATCCTCTGCCTAAGAGCCTCTGGATCCACTGTCACTGCTAGTGATCCATATCCTAACCACTTGAGAACTGGTGGTTTTCCAAAATCATAGGCACCATTTGGAGAGTCGGCAAGTGCCTCTGCAAAGAATATGGTATTGCCAGATGTAGGGTAGGCTGAATCTTCCTCCTTTCTACTAATTGGAGAGGTGAATGATCTCTCCTACTCCAGATTGAAAGAATCCATTAGCAAACGTGATCTTAGTATGAAGTAGGTTCATCATCATCAGGGCTCAACAAGGTTCCTCTTTCTCTCGCCATCATATATCATATAAATGAGGTATGTTTTCATTATTTAATTTTACAAAAAACTGATATATTATATTAATTAAGACTAAATACATTTCATATTTTTTCAGGCATATATATCAACACCAATCGAAGGGATTTCCCCATGAAAAAAAAAATTGGACTCGTTAGTCCTCACATCACCTCTATAGAACAAATAAAAAAAGAATCCAGAAAAATAGATGAAATAGTGATAGTCCTAGCCAAATCGTTTGAAAGAAAACTTATGGATGACCGACTCTTCTTAATACCAATGATGTAGGGGTAAAACTATAAAATTAAATCATATCAAATATATTTTCATTTAATTCATTAATTATTCCTTTTTTTAAGAAACATTGGGTGCTCATTATGGTCAATTTGGATACTCCAAAGATTTATTACCTAGATTCATTACATGGATACCCAATAAACTGACCACACATGATGATGTTTTTCAATTTATAATACACTAAATACAACTTTTTAGAACAAAAATTCAAGCTATATATTTTATATTATGTTTTAATGTGAAATTTATTATGATAGGGTGATACATAAATATTGCAAAAATCATGGCATGAGGACAGGAATTGCAAACAAGGACCCCGATAATTTTTACAACTAAACTAGTATCACAATATATATAGTAATATTTCACTATCCAAACACATATCAAAACAAATTACTTATTTTTCTCAATTTTTCTGTAGTGTTGAAAATAAACAAATGGAAAATATTGTGGTTATTATGTTTGTAAATTTATGATAGAGATCATATTCCATAAAAAACCAGCATCCCAACGAGATATTTTCAAATGTAATTATTATTTTATTTAAAATATTTATTAATCCTCTATGTATTAATATTTTTACAGTACTACTATAACTATAAAAAACAATCTTATTCACAAGATGATATATAATTTCTTACAAATAAATGGATAGCATACTTGGTCAAAGGACGTACACAAATAACATGAAAATATGACTTCCATAGAAGTAATGCATTGTTTCAAATTTATGTTTAATTTATTTCATTTTAGTATTACTCACATTATAAGTTTTTCATATACAAGTGGATTCATTTTTTCGAGTTGGGGGGGTTTGTTTGAAGTTTCTCATGCTCATGAGAGATTGGACTTCGAGGCTGCAACTCAGAGTTCAATGAAAAGGTAAAAATTTTTTAATATACTATGTTTTCCTCATAATATTATCTATTCTCTACTGAATTAACATAATATAAATAAAAAATTTGACTACTCATGTAGACAATTTCTTCTCCCTCAAAACCTTTTCACCCCTACAGTATTGGAATTTATAACTTTCCTTCAAAGGCAATGGAGGGAATGTGAAGAAAAGTGATAAATGTCAACACTACAGGGGGATTATTTTTTTCGAGTTGGGGAGATTTGTTTGAAGCTTCTCATGATCATTTGAGACTGTAACTGAGATAATAAAAACAAGAAAATGGGTTAAGAATGTATACTAATAGAATGAATATCTGACTTACATAGAAGTAATGGATTGTTTCATATTTAAGTTTAATTTATTTCTTTTTAGGATTACTCACATAAGAATTGTTTCCTTATACAGTTGAATTTAATTGTTCATGTTGGGCTGGTTTGTTCGAAGCTAATCATGCTCATGATAGATTGGATTTTTAGGCTGAAAATGAGATATTGACAATAAGGAAATGGGTCAAGAATGTATATAACCATCATGAAAAGTTAAATTCCTAGTACTTATTTAATTAATTTTTTCATCATTTTATCTACTATTTGTAAGTTATTTTCTCTATAATTTTTATCTAATACTTATTTAGTTGTTTTTACAAATATTTTGGTAAGCCATATTTTTCTTTCAACTATCTACAACAAGCCACAAAAGATATAACATTCTCCTTTCTTCAAATGTAACAACACTTTCCATTGATTTTCTCTACCGACCTGTTGACACTGTATATTGAGTCGATGTTCTTAGCTGAAAAAACTTTCTCATTATTGAAAACCATAATAGTAGAGGAAACTTTTTTCCCATTTTGGTGACTTATCGTGGTATAATGGGTAGAATTTCTTCCTCTACTCTTCTAGTTTTCAACAATGAGAAATGATTTTCAGAATAAAACATCGACTCGGTATGAAGTGTTAGAATTTTAAAAAATAAAGGCAATGGTAATCATGGTAACATTAGTTGTTAGGATTTTTGGAGACTTTAAGAAATGTAGGGATCAACAGAACCTCAATTCGACATACGGTGTGGCCAATAGGACTTCAGGTGTGTATTTTTTATTTAAAATTGAGATCAATTTTAGTAAAATAGACAAATGACATACTCAAAACAGAACAAAAACTTTCATATTATTTTTATACATTAGTAAAATGACCCATAAGTCATTTATGATGTGTAGAAATCAACCATATCGAAATATGATGCATGGTGTGACCAGTATGACTCAAAGTGTCTCTTATCAGTTTAAAATCAACATTTTAGTTCAAAATATGTCACTCAATGGAAAAAAAGGAATTGCGTTCTGATTTTCATGGTAATTTAAGACATATATTCATAAATAATTTTAGACATTCAGGAATCTGAATCATATCAAACCGATACACGATGTGAACAGTATGAGTAAAAGTGTTTGTTTCCAGTTTTAAATTACATTTTAGTAAAAAAGACAAGTGACGGAGTAAAAACTTGTAGAAAACTTTAGTATTGTTTTGATACTTTAGGAAACCAATACATGAGTCATTTAGGATGTGTATTAATCACCCACACCTTAATCTGATGTACGGTGTGATCGGTATGACTCTAAGTGCATCTTTTTATTTAAAGTTGCCATCAATTTTGGTAAAAAGGTAAACCGGCCTACTCAAAACTAATAAAATGCATTCCAATGGTTTTTATACTTTAGGGAAATGATACATAATTCCTTTAAGATGTGTAGGAATAATTTACACCACAATCTAATGCACATTGTGACTGGTATGACTCCAAGTGGATCTTTTTATTTAAAATTGACATCAATTTTAGTAAAAAGGACCATTGTCCTACTCAAAACTAAGAAAATGCATTCAGGTTATTTTGATACTTTAGAAAAATAATAAATAAGTTATTTGAGACCTATAGGAATCATCTGAACCTCAATTCGATGAAAGATGTGACTGGTATGACTCCAAGTGCGTGTTTTTATTTAAAATTGACATCAATTTTCGTAAAAAGAACTTATCACGAACTGAATCTAATCGCCATCAAAACCAGAACCAAAAATATCCCATGGAAAGGGCCTAAGTGAGTTCCTTATCCCCATGGGTTGGAAAAAGTTATTGAGTATCTTAAATATTGGTTTTGGAATGATTTACCATATTTTAAAATCATTTAACAACCAAAAACAATCAATAAACTAAATCTAAGAATTACCAACCAAACAAGCCTTAAAAAAATTCATAACTGAATACATGAGTTTAAACTTGACGTAAGAGGTCCAAAAATATATAAAAGTAGAAGAAAATATCCCACATAACACCACATGACAAGGGGTAATCACCCACGAGCCGCCTCCACAACACCTTACTATGGAAGAAAACAAACATCCCGAACTGCCATCACCTAAGGCCTTGCCCTTACCTATGTCAAACATGATCAAGTTTACTTACACCCAAAGGGTGTAATTAGGGCATGAGATTAATCACAATAGGATACCACCAAAATGATTCCATATAGTAATCATTACAAGATAAAAAGCATGCATGTTTTAATAAACAAAAAATGGTGGCAACAATTTCTAAAGAACGAAACTTTTAAAAGTAAATAATTTTCAAAGGGTAATTTCAAATAATGAACACATCTGAAAAAAAACATGTAATATACTATATTTTCTAGAAAAAACACCACAATCAAATGATAAATTCCAAATAATCAACAAGAACTAATCCCGAGAACACCCTTGGGTACTAGTTAGTTTAGTGCCCCATATACCTCGTATCTCGGTGTAAAGTAACCATAAAAATATATTTTCTCATGCATGATCCACTAATTGGGAACATACCTAAAACCTAGTAGTCCCCAATCATCATAATTATAGTTTTTTAGTGTTATCAATGTCAAACTTGTTAAGTGAAATAGGGATAAAACCACTTCAGATCACTAGCATACTAGTACACGTCTGCCCACCTAGATACCCAAGTTTACTCCTTTGTGATCAAACAATTTCCACATGTTACCAAATTCCATTTTCACATAAAAACATCAGTTCTAGTCATACACCTTCAAAACAGTATCTACACATGGAATTCACATGTAAAACACCCATTTTCACACAAAAATGGCACTTGAAAATCAATTTCTTAACAAATTCCACTAAAAATAATTTTTGAAGCAAGAACAATGAAGGAAGAGTATTCTAAAAATAGAAATCAAGAAATGCTAACTCATCTAGTATTTCTTACACATGTAATCACCTACCATATATATCAAAACCCTCAAATCCTTATGCAGTACTTCAACTGCACCACCACTACACTAAAAGGGAGTGAAAATGAACCTAAAACCACAATATTGGACAAAGAAACTGAAAAAAAAAACCCTAGGTATTAATACATTTCTTCTGGACATTTGTAACTTCAAGGAGGGTAGAAACCCTATGGAAATGGAAGAAACAAGCGAGTAATTCACTTACTTGAGAATATTTGGAGAAATTTCCCCAAATACACCAACATTTGAATCTCCAAATAGCCAAAATTTATAGGTAGGATTTAATAAGGCTAATTAGGTATAGTGGGGACTGAAATGGGGGGGAAAGAGTAAAAAATAAATTATTTATGGAAGAAACAAATTACCTTCTTAAATATGGATGATTTGAGAAACCTTGAGAAATTTCACCCTAATCCATGATGAATATGATCTCCAAATAGGAAAAATGGAACCTGGGGGTGCACCTAGGATTTTTGGGCTCAAGTGAGAGGTGTAATCACCAAACATTATTAAAAAATTAATGATATGGGAAAGAAATAATTTTTTTAAAAAAAAAATGGGCTCATGGGTTGGACTAATATCTGAATAAATCAACCAAATACACCATGATAATGAGTTTCTAAGGAGTACCAATGGATATTGTGGTTTCAATAGGTCAGGGTAGTCCATTTGGGAAGTGGAATGGGTGAAAATTGTTAGAAAATTAAGTATTTATAGAAGAAACAAATTTTGTTTTTAAACATGTAAATGGGCTCATAGTTTGGCCCAAATCATGATGTAACCACCCCTTTCTCTAAAAAAAATGGGAAACCCCAAAAAATAATAGAAATTAAATAAAATATGACTTTAAAATAATTCATGGATGTGACAATTCTCCCCACCATAAAAACTTCCCTCCCTCGGAAATTCAGCTTAAAGCCTGATCAGATAAGAGAAACAGAAACTACTCTTTGACCCAAGACTTTTGCTCCCATGTCTCATGATCATTAGTATCATGCTTCCATGGTAATCAAACCATATTAATATTCTTCCCTCGATGAACTTTTTCGTGTATTTCCATAATTCGCATTGTCCACTCAAACACCGATAAATTGGGCTCTATCTCTAGTTCTTCCCAATTCAGCACATGGGACGGATCCTAGTTGTAATTTTTAAATTGGGAGATGTGGAAGACATCATGAATAGATGAAATCTGAGAAGTAAAAACCAACCTATATACCACCTTTACAATATGCTCAATGATTTCAAAAGTTCTGACATACCGTGGGGTCAACTTCCCTTACTTTCCCAAATGACGATGGCTCAGACAAGGGGCCACTTTCAAGAATACCCAGTCACCCAGATAAAACTATAGGTTTTGATGCCTATGGTCAGCATTAGATTTATGGTGACTCTAAGATTTCAAATACCTGAACAACTTGACCTTCTCAGACGTCTCATGAATAAGGCTTGGCCCTAATAGTGAAGTCTCGCCTACCTCAGCCCAACACAGGGGGGGACTGACAAGGCTGACCATGGAGCACATAAAAAGGAGCCATTCAAATCAAGGATTGGTAACTGTTATTATAAGAAAATTAAACCAATCCCAAATGTCTATCCATAGAACCCACAAAGTCCAAGACACATTCACGAATCCTGTCATCCAGAATCTGATTTGTCTGCTCTGTTTGATCATCCGTTTGAGGATGGTATATCGTTTTCATCTTAATCTATGACCCCAAGACCTTCTGAAGGCCTTCCCAAAACCAATATGTCAAACTGGGGTCTCTATCTGATACAACTACTAATGGAACACCATGAATCCTTAAAACCTATTGAAGATACAAACAACCCAACTCATCTACTTTAGTTGTATCTTTGATCAGAATGAAGTGAGATGATTTGGTAAGACGATCAATCACTACCCATATGACATTCTTACCCTGAGTTGTATGAGGAAATAAATAATTAAGTCCATGGAGACCTCACCCCACTTCCAAGTAGGAATGGGTAATGGATATATAAAACCGGATGGCCTTTGTTGCTCTTCTTTCACCTGCTAACATATGTAGCATATCAACAAGAAGTTAGCTATGTCTTGTCTTATACCTGGCCACCAGAACTACCGACACACATAATAATACATCTTGGTGTCACCAGGATGGAAATACCACTAAGACTGGTGGTTATCCTACACCACTGCCTTCCGTAGAGATGACAGAACTACTGATCAGACCTTGAAGCATAAGATGACCTCAGGAGATGACCAACAATCATAAGAGGTCTCCCCACAATGAAGAAACTGCCTCGACCACTAAAAAATCTAATCATTGGGTTGTTATCACTGAATCAACTATAAGATAGAAAGAGTCAACTAAATTCTTGCCAAGAACGCACCTCCACTATACTCCTTGGTCTCCCCATCCATTTGAGAAAAGAGCCCCATCAGAGTCCACTCATTACTAGACTTCCTCAAGGATTGTACTTGTACATTTCTACTCAAAGAATCCACCACCACATTTCCCTTACCTGGGGTATAGAAAATGTCAAATTCGAACCCCTACAAGTACTCGATCCAGAGGTTCTACCTTAGATTGAGATCCTTCAATGAGAATAGGTAGGCCAAGCTTTTGTGATTAGAGTATACCACAAACTTCTCCCCAAATAGGTAGTGACACAAAGTCTTCAAATAATGAATCATAGCTACTAACTCCAATATGTGGGTTGGATAATTCTTTTCATGTGGTTGGAGTGGGAAAGAACCATACGCCACCACGTGATCACCCTGCATAAGCACACACCCAAGACCCATACCTGAAGCGTTACAATACACCACATACCCCTTTCCAACCTCTATAAAAATTAGCACGGGGTGGTAGTAAACTGACACTGCAGTTCCTCGGAGTATTCCTGACACTCTGGGCCCCATACAAACTCCACCCCTTTTCAGTTGAGCGCGGTCATGGGTGAAGCAAGCCAAGAGAAATCTCTAAAAAACTACCTATAGTAACTAGCCAGACTGAGGAAACTCCTGATCTCGAACACATTCTTCACCTGATCCCATGAAATAACCACACTGATCTTATTAGGGTCCACTAAAACCCCCTACTCTAAGATTACATGACCCAAAAACTTTACCTACCAAATCCATAAAGTGAGCTTGGAAAACTTTTCATAATGAAGATTCTCTCACAAGGTGCCCAACATGATTCACAAATGATGTTCGTGTTCCTCCTTAGATCCATAGTAAACTAGGACATCATCCCTGAATACCACAATGAAGAATCAAGATACCAATAGAACACCCTGTTCATGAGTTCCATAAAGACCGTTAGAGCATTGGTCAATCCTAAGGGCATGACCAAGTACTCAAAGTGGTCGTACCTAGTTCAAGAGGTTGTCTTTAGGATATCTACCTCTTCCACCCAGAGTTGATGGTAACCCTAATGCAAGTATATTTTATAAATCCACTTTTCCCCCCCTTCAACTGATAAAACAAGTCATCTATTCAAGGAAAAGGATATTTTTTCTTGACAGTTACCTTGTTCAACTTCTGGTGATTAATACACAAATGGAGGGATCCATCGGCCTTCTTCCCTCAATGAAATTTTTCTTGGGAGTCCATAATTCTCATTGGACACTCAAACACTAATAAATCAGGTTGTATCTCCAGTTCTTCCCAATCCCAAATGGATATCCCAATAACCCCCAAATTCCAAGACACATGCACAAAGCATGTCCTCAAGAATCTGATTCATCTACTTTGTCTGATCATCCGTTTGAGGGTGGTATATCATTATCATCTTAATCTATAACCCCAAGTCCTTCAGAAGGCCTTCCCAAAACCATGATGTGAAACATGGGTCTCTATCAGAGACAACTACTAATGGAAAACCATGAATCCTTACAACCTCTTGAAGATACAAATGGGACAACCATCTACTTTAGTTGTATCTCTGATCATAATGAAGTGAGATGATTTGGTCAGATGATCAATCACTACCCATATGGAATTCTTACCCTAAGGTGTATGAGGCAATCCATAATGAAGTCCATGGAGACCTCACCCCACTTCCAAGTTGTAATGGGTAATGGATAGATAAAACCAGAGGGCCTTTGTTGCTCTGCTTTCACCTGCGGACATATGTAGCATATTGACATGAAGTCAGCTATGTATTGTCTCATACTTGGCCACCAGAACTACCGACACACATCATAATACATCTTGGTGGAACTAGGATGGAAATCCGACTGAGACTAGTGGCTATCCTACATCACCGCCTTCCGTAGAGACGACAGAACTACTTATCGGACCTTGAAGCATAAGATGCCCTCAGGAGATGATGACCAATCAGAAGACATCTCCCCACCATGAAGAAACTGACTCGACCACTAAAAAATCTAATCACTAGGATTTTATCACTAAATCAAATATAAGAGAGAAGTACTCAACTAAATTCTTTCCAAGAACGCACCTCCACTATGCTCTATGGTCTCCACATGCATCTAAGCAAAGAGACCCATCAGAGTCCACTCATTACTTGACTTCCTCAAGGATTGTACTTTTAATTTTCTACTCAAAGCATCCAACACCACATTTACCATGCCTGGGGTATAGAAAATGTCAAAGTTGAACCCCTTCAAGTACTAGATCCAATGATGCTACCTCAGATTGTGATCCTTCGGTGAGAATATGTAGTCCAAGCTTTTGTAATTAGAGTAGACCACAAACTTCTCCCCAAAGAGGCAGTGACACCAAGTCTTCAAATCATGTATCGTAGTTTCTAACTCCAATATGTGGGTTGTATAATTCTTTTCATGTGGTTGGAGTTGGTGAGAACCATACTCCACCATGTGATCACCCTACATAAGCACACACCCAAGACCCATACCTGAAGCATCACAATACACCACATACCCCTTTCCAGCCTCTGGAAAAATTAGCACGGGGGGTGGTAGTCAACTACCACTTTGGTTCTTCAAAGGATTCCTGAGACTCTGGGCCCCATACAAACTTCACCCCTTTTTAGGTGAGCACGGTCATGGGAAAAGAAAGCTGAGAGAAATCCTGAACAAACCGCCTATAGTAACCAGCTAGGCCAAGGAAACTCCTGATCTTGAACATGTTCTTCACCTACCCCCATTAAATAACTACACTGATCTTATTGGGGTCCACTAAAACCCCCTAATATGAGATAACATGACCCAAAAACTTCACCAACCTAATCCATAAATTGAACTTGGACAACTTTTCATAAAGGTGATGCTCTCGCAAGGTGCCAAACATGATCTATAAATGATTTTTGTGTTCCTCCTTAGATCTAGAGTAAAATAGGATGTAATCCATGAATACCATGGTGAAATAATCCAGATATAGGTGGAACACCCTATTCATGATTTCCATGAAGACAGTTGGAGCATTGGTCAATCCAAAGGGCATGACCAAGTACTAAAAGTGGTCGTACCTACTTCAGAAGGTTGTCTTTGGGATATCTGCCTCTTTCACCCTAAGTTGATGGTAACCCGAATTCATGTCTATTTTATAAAACCACTTTTCCCACTTCAATTGATCAAACAAGTCATCTATTCAGTGAAAAAGATATTTTTTCTTGACGGTTACCTTGTTCAGATTGCGGTAATTAATACACAACCGGAGGGATCTGTCGGCCTTCTTTGCCAAAAAATAAAAGTGTCCCAAAGAGAGATGCTCGGATGAATGAATAATTTTGATTATAAATTGTAAAAATGTATATTTAACACCTTCATGTTGGTGGGGACCATACGATATGAGAGAAGAGATATTAGATGCGTTCCTGGTGCAAAATCAATCAATAACTCCATGTCCCGCTCTGGAGGCAAGCCTAAAAAATCATCTGGGAATACCATCGGGAGGTCATCCACTACATGAGGTAGTCCACCTTCAGAAGCATGACCATAATCCTATAGAGAGAGAAACGATAACGGGAAGACAATATTCCCCAACTATGGGTGTGGAGGTCCTGTGTGACCCGACCAAGGATCCCAATTCCCAAGGAAAACCTGACGACTCCCATCAGGTGCCATGAAACTGACCTACTACCTATAGCAATCGATTATACTTAAAAGTGTATCGTCTATTCCATTCCAAGTATCACATAAAATAGATCCATATCTAAGATCAGGAGGTCCCACTCCATCTCAACACTTGACACGGAAAGTGTACACGATGGGCACCTGAGACCCTGCTCCTTCTTTCCCAACGACGTCACCAACTCCATCACAAAAGACAAAATCTCGGTTGGAAAATTCATCATGTTTAGAAAATAGGAATATATGAATGAAACAGAGAAACCCATATCAAAAAGAGAATCATCTATAGAATATTCAATCAAAACGATTACTCGAATAGTCAACGGTCCCACCCCTAATCCCATTGGTGGTTGATCCACCGTATTAAGATGAATAATATCTTCCTGAGAACGACTGCTTTCCTGTGACTATACCCTGAATTGTCTCTTCCCAGATGAAGATCCAACCCTACCAACACAGCCACTAAACCGAGATCACATCATTCCAGATGGCTCTGATTGAACTGGCACCCCTATGGGTGCCACAGATCCTACCCCACTCTGGAGTGGACATGCCATCCTGCAAAGGCGCCGCAAGTGTCCCATACCTCTAGACTAATAACAAGACTTTTAAAGATATCTTCATGTTGGTCAGATGTTCCCTATCCTCCCACACTAGTGGCACACAACAAACCTCACATCAGAAGCCAACGAAGAAAACTTTCAGGAAGGTTGGCCTGAGCTTCCACCTCCCTTCTTCCCCTACTCCTCTCGCTTCCTTTTCTTCTCATAAGAATTGCCACTACCCATTACTGATATTGTCCCATAGAAACCATCCCTCCCCTTGTGGTTTATATCCACCATGCAAGATCTATCAATAACTTCAGCATATGTTTTTAGCTTTAACAGGAAGACCTGGGAATTGATCTATGGCCGCAAACCCCTCTCAAACTTCTGGGCCTTCATCTTCTCGTTGGAGACTATTTCCGAAGCATGTCGTACCAACTCAAAAAATGGTTGGAATACCCCATCATTGAAATATCCCCCTGAAAAAGTTCCATAAACTCTCTAGATTGAGCATATGCCAAAACTTTAGGGCAGTACTGCTCATTGAAGATAACCTTGAAGTCCTTCCAGCTCATCTACTGATGCTTCAAAGCTTGAAGCACTAATTCCCACCACCTAAGGATGGGTCCCTCTAACAAGAAAGAGGCACATATACCCTTAATATACTCAGGTGTGTTCAATAACTCAAACATGTACTTGATCTATTCAAGCCACTACTTTGCTTCCTGGTGTTCTGTGCTACCTCAGAAAGTATAAGGCTTTTTTATCAGAAACTCATGGGATTTGTCCTTCATAGGACCGTTCTTGTATTATCTAACAAGATCTAGAATATGAGATGATCCCTATCCTAAATATTGGACAGCCTACACCGCAACCTCTTCTATCCTCTGATCAAGTGGTGAGGGATAACTCTCTTCAGCTTCCTCTTGTGGGTGCATGGGAATTTTTCAGGGAGGCATGTTGCTACAAAAGGCAGCAGTCATTAGAGAAAAAATAAGTACAACAGTTATGAAAATTTTCATCAATAAAATCAAATATAAATTATCCAAACACATTACAATAATAAAATAAACAACTACTTCACCACCACCCAATGTCCATGTGCAGTCTGCAGCCCACACGTCTCACCAGGAAGTGAAGTCAAACAAACAATTTCAATGATCCATGGTGACTCAAGGTCTTTCACAAGAGGTGAAGTCTAGGAACCCTACTCACAACCAAAACTCTAATCCCCAATAGTCCTATCACCTTTCTATCCTGACTCATCCCAAAATAATAATATAACACAAAAACATTGGCCTCCTCTGATACCATTTTGTCACAAACTGAATCTGGTCACCATCAAAACCAGCACCAAACCTAGCCCATGGTAAGGAACAAAGTGTTTTCCCTATCCCCAAGGGTGGGAACAATTTAATGGGTAACTTAAATATTGGTTTGGGAATGATTTACCCAAGTTTATAATCATTTAACAACCCAAAACAATCAATAAACTCAATCTGAAAACTACCAACCAAACAAGCCTTAAATAAAATTCAGAACTGAATGCATGAGTTTAGACATGAAACAAGAGGTCCAAAAATATATAAAATTAGTAGAAAAATATCCCAAGGAACACCATGTGACAAGGGGTTCTCACCCACGAGCCGTCTCCACAACACCTCACCATGGAAGAAAACTAACAGCCCGAACCGCCATCACCAAAGGCCTTGCCCTTACTTGTGTAAAACATGATCAAGTCCACTTACACCCCAAGGTTTTAAATAGAGTGTGAGCCTAATCCCAATAGGATACCACCAAAATTATTCCATATAGTAAGCATTACAAGATAAAAATCATGAAAGTTTTAATAAACAAGAAATGGTGGCAATAATTTCTATAGAATGAAACTTTTAAAAGTAAATAGTTTTCAAAGGGTAATTTCAAAGAATGAAAAAAATTTAACAAAACATGTATGCTACTATATTTTCCAGAAAAAAAAACACCACAATAAAATGATAAATTACAAATAATCAACGAGCACAAATCTTGAGAACACCCCTAGGAACTAGTTAGTTTTGGGCCCCATGTACCTTGTATCTCGGTGTAAAGTAACCATAAAAATATTCATTCTCATGCATGATCCAATATTAGGGAAAATTATCATAACATATTGGTCCCTAATCATCATCATTATAGTTTTCTTAGTGTTTTAAATTTCAAAATTTCTAAGTGGAACAGGGAAAAAATCACTCCGGATCACTAACGTACTAGTACATGTCCACCCACTTAGATACCCGGGTTTCCCCATTTATGCTTAAACAATTTCCACATGTTACCAAATGACATTTGCATATAAAAACATCAATTCTGGTCAAACACATTCAAAACATTAGCTACACATTCTTTACACCATTTATATAACTCAATAAACTATTTAGAATTTCCATAAAACAATTTCATGGAATATAACCAAACATTGCAAATAAAATCCATCTAAAAGAACTCTTTGAAAACCAAATGCACACCAAAATTAATCCAATCCAGAATTGTCAGTAGAAAACATTTTAATAAAACCCTTACATAAATTATAAAACAACTCCAAATAGTACAACATGGAATGCACATTTGAAACATCCATTTTCACACAAAAATGGAACTTAAAAAATCAATTTCTTAACAAATTCAACCAAAAATAAATTTTTAAGCAAGAACAATAAAGTATAAGTATGATAAAAATATAAATAAAGAAATTATAACTCATCTAGTAGTGCTTACACATGGAATCACCTACCATATATATCAAAACCCTCAAATCCTTGTTCAGAACTTCAACCATACCACCGCCATCCTAAAAGGGAGTGAAAATGAACCTAAAACCACAATATTGGACCAAGAAACTCAAAAAAAAACCCTAGGTATGAATCTCTAGCTTTTGGACTTTTGTAACTTCAAAAGGGAGGGGAGAAACCCTAAGGAAATGGAAGAAACAAGATAGGAATTCACTTACTTGATAAAATTTGTATAAATATACACAAATACATCAATATTTGAATCTCCAAGCATCAAAAAATGATAGGGAGGTTTTAATAAGGCTAAGGAGGCCGAGTGGGGACTGAAATGGGGGAAAAGAGTAAAAAATGAATGATTTATGAAATAAAAAAATTACCTTCTCAAATCTGGATGAGTTGAGAAACCTTGAGAAATTTCCCCCTAATCTGAGATGAATATGAGCTCTAAATAGGAAAAATGGAACATGGGGGTGCATCTAGGGTTTTTGGTCTTGACTAAAAGGTGGAATCACCAAAAATATATTAAAAATTAATGAGATATGAAAGAAATAACTTTTTTTAAACAGGGAATGGGATCATGGGTTGGACCAATTCCTGAATAAATCACCCCAATCCACCATGATAATGAGTTACTAAGGGCTCTAAATGGATATTGTGGTTTAAATAGGTTAGGGGTGTCCAAGTGGGAAGTTTAATGGGTGAAAAATGTTAAAAAAGAAGGATTTATAAAAGAAACAAATTTTAATTTTAAACCTAGAAATGGGCTCATGGTTTGGCCCAAATCAAGATGAAACCACCCTTTTCTCCAAAAATACATGGGAAACCCCCACAATCAAAGAAATAATAGAAATTACATGAAAAATAACTTTAAAAAATTCATGGATGTGACATGAAAACTGACCTACTCAAAACTAATAAAATGCATTCAGATTATTTTGATACTTTAGGAAAACAATCCATAAGTTATTCTTAATGTGTATGAATAAAATCCACCTCAATTCGACACACGGTGTGACTGATATGACTCCAAGTTTGTCTTTTTAGTTTAAATTGACATTAATTTTAGCAAAAATAACAAGTGACATACTTAAAACCAAGGAAATTCATTCAAATTATTTTGATACTTTTATACAATAATTCATTAGTCATTTGGGACATATAGGAATAAGTCACTCCTCACACTAATAGAAATCACTCCTATACCAATTATTTGTTGAAAACCATTGGTATAGAAATTTTTAGAGTGTATTTTCCCAATGGTTTTTCAAACGGTTGGGATAGGCCCAGGTAGAGACACTTTTACCAACGGTTACAGATAACTGTTAGGATGGGTGAGAGTTTTAATCTTATTCCAATGGTTCATTGAAACCATTGGGATAGTTTTGATAAAATTTCCCAACAGTTTTAAAAAAACCTTTGGGAAAAAATGCCACAAATGAAGCTCCCAATTACAATCCTGATCTGCCCACATTGTTCCCTGAATGAGAGCTCCCATTGTTCCAGCAAGCGAACCCTTCTTCCCAACAACCAATTTTTTGTTCTTCCACATCAAATATATAAGTTATAACTGAGTTTTATGTTCTAACTCCATTTATTCCATTTTTCATTCATATTTCTTTGAAGACAAGGTTGTTTTTGGTTTTTGGTTTTGATTATCCCTAAACGACAGCTCCCCTATTCTTTGCCAACCCTTCTTCCCAACTAGTGATCCATCCTTCATTAAATTAAGTTTTTATTCTTCCAATTAAAATTTATGATAACACAGTGTTGCATAATTACCTTAACATAACATGTGATTCCTCCAGTAGAATATCTATTCAAATGATGATTCCTCCAATTCATAAATTCGTATCTATGGAATGTTATACTCTTACATAGAGTTCATGTGAGCATCATTCCATATTAGTATAACATATTTCCATTTAGATCTTCCTCAAATGGTTTGGAGGTATTCATGATCTATTCCTTGTGTCTCTACTCTGGAGGTACATGCCTTGTCTTGCACATGTGAATGACTGTGATAAAATTGAGTTGGGTCTTATCACATTATTCAAGGAGTGTTGGATACATATATCAGACCACATAAAGAAAGTGTAGCGAGGGAATATGTTTCCACATGCCAAAGTCCTATTGTAGGATGGTTGGGTTGAAGAGGGGACTTGGGGCATGATTCAGATGTTTGTACATTGTAACTTGAGTTATTCAACAAAGAAAACTAAAGACACTACATGGGGATGAGAAGCCATTAAAGAGAGAGAATTTTGAAATCCTTGACTTTAAAGGTATTTTTTAGGATATTATGTGTCATCTATTTTATTCTCCCTTGGAAGTGTATCTTATAGATAAAGGGGTCTTGTAGTTAATTCATAGAGGATAACAGTTGAGTGGGGTTCATGGTTGTGAAAACAAGGCCACTAGATATCTAGTGGGGTGCACTAAAAATATACTAGTGCTAGTAGTGGGACTTGAAATTTTACATATCTCAAGAATCATCCAGTGTCCACGTAAGAATGATAGCATTCTTCCTTGGCTCACTGGCCTCCTGGTGGTTCCTTGATGAATTTTTCATTCATAATTCTTTCATAATTTTTATATAATTTGATTATTGGAATAACTATCATAGTAATCTGACCCCATTACAACCAAAACCTCCCAAAAAGATATCCTTTGGGGATCTAGGCTTCCTCATCATCTCATATTGTTTTTTTGAAGACTATATAGATTTTTTGGAAATTTCAAGGTATGATATATATATATTATAATTATTATTATTTTTCTTCCTCTAAACATGATCATAAATTAAATATATGTTGGAAAAATATATAAATATACACCATATCTAATGAAGTATTCATGATTGATTAATATATCATTGTTGGATCATGAGAATTGGTGACATCTCTAAGTAAGATCCAATAAATTCCATTAAAAAAGAATATATTTTGGTAATTTGATGTGCATTACATATCTGGGAATGATATCCTCCTTGAACCCCAATTCTAGAGACTCTATTATGTCGTATTGGGACTTTTTCTAGTGAACATTGTTTTTTGGGAATGATCTGATTGTAAACCTTTGGTGTATCATGTAAATTTGAACCAAAATTCTGAATCTATGAATTCCATAAAATATTAGGCTCTTTTATAAAGTTTCTTGAAATGATGGTCTTGAGTATATTTGACTAGTATATAAAACCTCACATGAAATAGTTTTTTTGGCATGTATGGTTATCCTGTGAGACATTTTCTTGGTATTTATTTTTTGTTCATTACTATGCCACACCTTAGAGATGGATATTTCATAGATGGAGGAATATTCAATAAATCATTTTTTTCATTAATATATTGTGCCTTACTTGTGTATTATTTCATAAATTGAAAATTAGTTATTAGGATATATTTCTCATTTATTTGTTATACCTTACATGTATATTTTTACATAGCTAGCGGTACCGTATTTTCAGTGATCATATTTATTGATGACCATATCTAACTTATTATTCCCCTTAAAATGGGGTGTTTCTTGACGTGACTCAAAAAGCATGGCTCTAGATATAGGAAGGATAGTTCCAGATCATGGAATGTAATTATACCATGGGTGGTGAGTGTCATATTCCATTGAAGAGGGTCTATATTCTAAAATGATATACCAATGGAAAACATCCTTACTTATGTGTAGAGTTCTATTTATTTACATATGCTAAGAATTTGTGCCATCAAAGGAGAGAAAGTAGCCATGGGTTATGGGTATGGAATTCCCATCAAGGTGGGCATGGTGATGTTACTTAAAGGTGGAACTTATATTGTTCTTAAATGCAAATAGATTCACATATCATGATCTATTTCATGTGGTTACTGACCAATAGTGGTACCACAAAATATTATTGCAACATAGTTAGTGCATGATCCATTTATATATGATATGTTATTTTCTATTATATGAATTTACCTTTTCATATTGTAATACAAAACTATATATGTTCACTTGTTTTATGGATGCATTGGTGGTTTCATACTAGGTTTATACGAACACCCTATAATTGATTCTTAGTTATCATTTTCTAATTACTTCCACATTTATTTTAAAATTAAGGAAATGAAAACTATTGAAGAGATGTGATGAAAAAGGATGACAGACAAGAATCGCTGCATGGCTAAGATGGGAATTCCTACACTAGTGCCTTTTGTGAGTATTTTATTTCAAATATATATATTTAAATAACATATAATGTTAGGTCATTAATTTTTTTAAATGTTTTTGCAGGATCCACCACTGAGGCGACTGTTACTTGATGTGTAGCCTAGTAGTGGTCCCAGTACTCAGGCTAGTTGTACGAGGGAGGGTGGTATGATAGATAGTCGGTCTAGTCGGCATACCCAATTAGACCCTGCTCCTCCCACTGATGTACTATATATACCACATTCCAATCACGGTGTTTCATTAGGGATACACAGGATATTTATTCCTCCAATGTTTTCACCACCCTTTTCATCTGAGCCTATTCACCCTTCTATACCATATCCGATGATGATTCCCACTTCTCCTTCATATCATGAATTTGTCCAACCATCCATGCCATCTTATTTTACTTCTACTTCCTTCTCTTCGTGCATCTATATTCCATCTTCTTCGACTCCTTCTATGCCACAGTCTATCCCTATAGAGCATATACTGGGACCCACTCCACCTGTATAGGGTGTTCCTTTAGTTTTTGCAGATCCAACGATGCCCATTGATCAGACTGTCAAAGGTATATTTATAGAACCCTAAAAAATTTCTATACCATTATTTATTTTTATTATAACATGTATTGATATAATATTTTTTTTCTTTCATAATAGATACATCTACTGATTAGAGGTGGGGGCAGGGGCGTACATGCATGTGTGCAGTGTGGAACCACCACATGCTATTGATTATGGACTACAACGAAGACAATCAAATGATTGAAAAAATAGGGCAACAATGTCGGAGTTTTTTGGCGACCCTTTCTAAATACTCTGACATCATTCCCATCATCCCGCTCTCATGGATATAGTTTCCAAATTAAGTCAAGGATAATGCTTGGGCATAGAAATGGGTATAAAAATCTATTGTATTTAATTTAATATATTATTTTTATATTTATATGAATTAATATTTTGGTGTCAACTTTGGTTTAATTTCCACGATGGTGAGGGTGTAGGGCCAGCACGTCTAAAGGAGTTAGGTGAGATTTGGAGAGCCTATAAGCATGAGTTGTATATTGTCTAGTGTGATACAATTGGAATAGAGTTAGAGGTGGTACCTATTGTAAATGATTGTCCAATAGAACATTATTAACAAATGATTACTCATTGGATGACTATCAAGTTTAAGGTATTAATCAGATTTGAGGAATTTAAATTAAAATTTTCATGTTTTGCATTAATATTATCTTTTGTATTATTGAATTTTATTTAGGAATCATCCAGAAAAAATAAAAAAACATTGATGATAAAAAATACCTCCACACATTGGGTCGTACTACTATGTGAGATTATGAGAGGAATCAGGTACAACACTTTATAATTTTTCTTTAGGACTTTCACTTTATATTGTTTCCATCATAATTTATTTGATTTCTAAATTTTCATATAATTTTAGTTATAAAATTCATTATTGGTAACCTCTTTTTAATTATGCTTTCCTACGTTCAATGTCATTGTAGCGACAAGAATTGAATATTGAAGGACGTGTGCCTTAAGCAAAACTTTTTTGCTCGAGTGGAAGGAAAAAAGATCGAAGTGCGGTTAACAAACCGACACAGTAGCAGATTGTAAGTTTTACTTTATTGATTTAAAATTTTAATATTTATTTTTTAACTTAATAATCTATTTATATATGTAACAATCTACTTTAGAGGCCCATGATACCCAGGAACCAGATAATTTTGGGTCAAATGATCACTTACATCAGGTGTTGGGAGATGAACACACTAGTAGAGTACTCTGCTGAACTAGGAAGAGTATAGTCTCGATGAGGTGTTGACCCTATTTAGGTACTAGTTTTAGTGCCATTGAGTTCAAACAAGTAAAGGCACAGGAAGAATAGGATGAAAAAAGGGCCACACTTGTGGAAGAACAGTCTTCTAGGGAAAACACTGAATTTATGATACTGATGAAAGTTTTATGTCCAGCAGTTTCACTAGATGTCAGCACAACTTGTGATGAATATATGTCAATGATACATTCAATATATAGTACAACAGGTGGTAGTTCTTATGGTGGTTGAGACTAGGTCGTTTCTGTCAATGACGGTGGTCAGGAAGAGGCTGGGGATGAGTATGATGTCGAGACCGAGGCCAAGGATGAGGTTAAGGCTGAGGGAGAGGCAGTGGTCGAGGCTGAGAGAGAGGTAGAGGCTGAGGCAGAGGACAAGGGTGAGGATGGGGCCTAGGGTGATTCCAAGGATGATTCCAAGAATGAGGCTTGGTATGAGGTTGAGGATGAGGTAAAGGATGAGGATGGGGGATGGGATGAGGATGAGGATGAGGATGATGATGAGAGTGGTGATAGTGACGGTGATAGTAATGAGGGACAAATTGATCTGTTACATTTTTTACTGATATTACTAACATTTTATGTTTGTTGATTTCCTATGACTCAATATACGTGTGATCAAGTAGGTCACATTATGCTTGACTCCGGTAGCCTAAATACTATATAGTTCTAATCACAACACCTTTTACCAATGTATTTTCATCTGTTTTGATGGTGCATGCTTTTAGTTTATACCCCCTCCCCTTTTTGTTCATAGTTAGAAGAATGTTAATGGATGAATCAACACTCCTTATTTTGGGATTTCTATAAGACTAAATGTGGAATTCTTTCCTTTAGTAATATTTAAAATTTTATGATTTTTTGTGAACTATATGTTTCTTTGTGGATTTAGTAGATGTGTTCTGTTTAGGTGTTCTATTGAGACCCTTTTGATTAGATGCATGGTTCATGTCTTATAATGATATTTTTTTGATGTCCTACTATATATATCCACCATGCTAGTGATTTCATAAATGGTTGGAAGACTTATTATGGGTCTCCATTTGATAATTTATTTTTTCAAGCAATGGGAGGGGGGATGTGCAGTGGTAGGGGTTTGGCTATGGGGGGACTGTGCAATGGGAGGGTGTTGTAGGGGGGTGGGTTGAGTTGTGGGATTTGGGGGGTGTGCAGTGGGAGGTGGGGGCTATAGGGGATGTGGAGTGGGAGTGGGGGGGGTTGTGCAGTGGGCGGGGGGTTGACTGTAGGGGGGTTGTGCAATGGGGGGTAGTAGGGAGTGGTTGTGTAGGTTGGGGCTGCAAGGGGTGAGGGGGGTTATGCAGTGTGGGGGTGGGGGCAGTAGGGGAGCTGGGGGAGGGGAGTTATAGGGTGGGAGGGGGACTGTAGGGGGGCTGTGGGGGTGGGGGATGTAGGGGGAGGGGGTCTACAGGGGGTTTCACAGTGGGAGGGGGTGTTGGATGGATATATGGGATGTGCAATGGGATGGGGTTGTGGGGGGTGTAGTGGGAGGGAGGTTGGATGTAGGGAGGGCTGTGTAGTGGGGGGTGAAGTGGGAGGTGTGGGGGGGCTATTGAGGGGGTTGTGAGAGTTGGGGGGGCTCTGTAGTGGGAGGGGGGTTGGCTATAGGGGGTTGTGTAGCGTGGGGGTGTTGTAGGTGGGTGGATATGTATGATGGTGTGGCTGTAGGGGGTGAGGGGGGTTGTGCAGTGTGGGGGGTGGGGGTGTAGGGGGAGGTGGTGGTAGGGGGGATATAGGGGGCTGTATAATGGGAGGGGGGATCAGACACCACTAGTCATGGCCATCTATGCCAAACACCTTCTCCATAACCATGGTCAACCTCATCTCAATGTCGTATAATCTACGGAGGTCTCCACCCACAAAGAGTTGTCAACACCACCTCAATGGGTTGTATCCTATGTGCACATGAACTGGATGACTATATTGGCGAACCACAGTGAGAGGCATCTAAAAACTCTTAGGCTGCACCTTTGGAAAACCTCTATCACCACCTGTGAACCACTTTTCCCAACAAAAAATGGTCAAAACCATCTACCTCATCCTGAAAAACCATGTCACCTCACTTGTAGTGATTAACATCACCCATAGTCACATGATCCTTTCCCAACACATACCCATAAAACCATCTTAATGACCACATCATGAAACAATTTCCATACCCAATATCATCATTCCAAACTAAAAATAGAGTCATAAATCACACCTACCATTCAATAATTGGCTCCACCATACCATTTCCCACATGAGACTACCTTCTAGTATTTTCCTAATGACCATAAAAATCTTAAGAAGATCATAAATGGTCTCATCTAGATCATCCCTCTCACACCTATTTACCACACTTCACATAACACACATATAAATTTAGGAGAAATCTATGCAGCTCCTTCTTATAATCATATATGCCTAATCATAGAAGAATTAACTCTAATTAAATTTCAAATAGGAAGAATCAAAAAGGTATAAAATATAAAAATAGGTCATAATATTCAAAAATACTTCAACACCTCAAGAAAATGAGATAAATAATAGAATACTGGATGTATAACACTAGATGTTCTCTAAGATACTTCCTAATTCTAATGATTCCAAGATCTAAAAGGAAAAGAGTGACATCCTACACTTGGGACTCAGAATGAAGGATAAAGAGGAGTATCTCATCCAAATGGGCAACCATAAAACCCCATTTTAATATCAAAATAAAGAACCTTTTTCTAACTCCTAGAACTATTCACAGTGTGAACTGTATATTCATTCCATGGGTTATCAAGACCCCCACATCTTTATAACTATTTCATTCCATGGAACATAGTGTCACACTGTGAATGGATATATACCAGCATAAATCTCCCAAACCTCTTCCTTTTAAACTCCCAACCCTCAAATCTTTTAAATCCCTGAAAAATACATATTCCTTGTTATATCCTAAACATATAATATTTCATCCCTATGCTATTTTGGTTATACATAGACCAAAACTCTTCTCCGTATCAAGTTTCAGATCTTCATTGTCCCAAAATTTGATATGACATTGAATGTAGATGTATCATTCCCACATGCCTAGAATACCCCAAATAATTAATATAATTAATGGATCCCTTATGTGGGAACTCCCCCCATAGGAATTACCTACCTCATCACTTCCTGACCCAAGGTCTCAATATCCTAGTGGTTCAACACCAACCATAATCCCATAAAACCCATATTAGAACCATCATACACCATCATTTCCCAAATCCCATCATATTCTCATTTCATAATCACACCATACATGATGCCCATAAAATACTACATCAAACTCAATGCTTATAAAAGTCCTAAATCAGTCTTGATGGCCATATATTAACCAAAATTTGTTAATTCGCTTATCACACATACCCCTCATGCACTAATTTCCATAATAAAAAACTAAAAACTATAGTCACATGCTCAAAATGTAACTCTAACTATCATGGGATCTCTGAAAGGTGAGTGGCCTCTCACCATTATGAGATGTATGCACCAAAGAAATTGAAATGGATTAGTTGGAAGAGTGGTTGTCAAGTGAAGATTTAAATGGAGAAAACTATTTTGTGGTAAATGAAATTATTGGAAGAGTCTTCTATTTTTATGTGCTTTGACAGGTGTTTTTTTATGTTGTTCTAATTATTGTTTGCAGGTGTGTTTGCAGGTGTGTTTGCAGGTGTATTTAATGGAGGGGATGGGTAGCTGCTATGCTATTTTTTTGGAAATACACTATACCAATAGTTTTGAACCGTTGGTATAAATATATACCAATGGTTGATGTAAAAATGTTGGTATACTGAAACTTACACTGCCATATACCAATGGTTTGAGAATAACCGTTGGTATAGGCCTTTCCCAATGCCTTACTAACCCACAGTTTTCAAAACCGTTGGTATATGAGCTCTCATGTAGAAAATATCTTCTCCCTCAAAACCTTTTCACCCATACAGTGTTGGAATTTATCACTTTTCTTCAAAGGAAGTGGAGGGAACATGAAGGAAAGTGATAAATGGAAACACTATAGATGGATTATTTTGTTCAAGTTGAGGTGATTTGTTTGAAGCTACTCATGCTCATTCAAGACTGCAATTGAGATAATAAAATGGGTCAAGAATGTATACAAATAGCATAAATATGTGACTTACATAGAAGTAATAGATTGTTTCATAATTTTGTTTAATTTTTTTTAATATTACTCACATAAGAATTGTTTTCTTATACATGTGGATTGCATTGTTCATGTTGTGGTTGTTTGTTCAAAGTTTCTCATGCTCATGAATGATTGCACTTTGAGGATGAAACTGATATAATGAAAACAAGGAAATGGGTCAAGAATGTATATAACCATCATGAAAAGGGGAATTCATAGTACTTATTTAATTAATTTTTCATCATTTTATATACTATTTGTAATTTATTTTCCCTATAATTTTTATCAAATACTTATTTAGTTGTTTTCAAAAATCTTTTGGGAAGACATATTTTGATTTCAACTATCTACAACAAGCCACAAAAGATATAACATGTTCCTTTCTTCCAATGTAACAACATTTTCCATTTATTTTCTTTGTCAACATGTTGACACTACATATTGAGTCGATGTTCTTATCTGAAAAAACTTTCTCATTATTGAAAACTAGAAGACTAAAGGAAACTCTTTTTCCTATTATGGTGACTTATTGTGATATAATGGGTAGAAGATCTTACTCTACTCTTTTGGTTTTCAACAATGACAAAGGTTTTTTATCTTAGAACATAGACTCAATATTCATTGTTGGAAGTTTGATAAATAAAGAAAATGGTAATCAAGAAAACATTGGTATTTAGGATTTTTTGAGACTTTAAGACACGTAGGGATCAACAGAACCTCAATAAGACAAACGGTGTGGCCAATATGACTTCAGGTACGTCTTTTTATTTAAAATTGACATCAATTTTAGTAAAATAGACAACTGACATACTTAAAACGAAAAAAAACACTTTCATATTGTTTTATACTTTATAAAAATAATCCATAAATCATTTATGATGTGTAGAAATCAACCATACCATAATATGATGCATGGTGTGACTGGTATGAATCAAAGTGTCTCTTATCAGTTTAAAATCATCATTGCAGTTCAAAATATGTCACTCAATGAAAACTGAGAAAATGTGTTCTGATATTATTAGTAATTTAGGACATAGATTCATAAATCATTTTTGATTTTTAGGAATCAGACTCATGTCAAACTGATACACGATGTGACCGGTATGAGTCAGAGTGCGTGTTTGGAGTTTTAAATTACATTTTAGTAAAAAAGGCAAGTGACGAAGTAAAAAATAAGAAAAAAAAATTATTGTTTTTATACTTTAGTAAAAAAATCCATTAGTCATTTGGGATGTGTAGGAATCACCCGTAGCTCAATCTTATGTACAGTGTGATCAGTATGACTCCAAGTGCGTCTTTTTATTTAAACTTGACGTCAATTTTCGTAAAAAGGTAAACCGACCTACTCAAAACTAATAAAATGAATTCCTATTGTTTTTATACTTTAGGTAAATGATCTATAAGTCATTTTAGATGTGTAGGAATAATCCACACCTCAATCTGATGCACGGTGTGACCGAAATGACTCAAAGTGCATCTTTTTATTTAAAATTGACATCAATTTTAGTGAAAAGGAAAAATGTCCAACTCAAAACTGAGAAAACACATTCTTGTTATTTTGATACTTTAGGAAAATGATCCATAAGTTATTTGAGACCTGTAGGAATCATCTAAACCTCAATATAATGCATGGTGTGACCGTTATGACTCCAAGAGTGTCTTTTTATTTAAAATTGACATCAATTTTAGTAAAAAGGACATGTCACGAACCAAATCAGGTCACCATCAAAACTAGCACCAAACCCAGACCATGGCAAGGAATGAAGGGTGTTATCTATCACCACATTCTAGTAAAAGTTCTCAGGTATCGAAAATATTGGTTTGGGAACAATTTACCCAAGTTTAGAATCATTTAAAAACCAAAAAAATCAATAAACTAAATCTGAAAATTACTAACCAAACAAGCCTTAAATAAAATTCAGAACCTAATAAATGAGTTTAAACATGACAAAAGAGGTCCAAAAATATATAAAAGTAGCATAAAAACATCACACTTAACACCACATGACAAGGGGTTATCACCGACAAGCCGTCTCCACAACACCTCACCATGAAAGAAAACTAATAGCCCAAACCGCCATCACCCAAGGCCTTGCCCTTACCCGTGTCAAACATGATCAAGTCCACTCACACCCAAAGGGTGTCAGTGGAGTGTGATATTAATCCCAATATGATACCACCCAAATTATTCTATATAGTAAGCATTACATGATAAAAATCATGAAAGTTTTAATAAACAAGAAATGGTCGCAACAATTTCTAAAGAATGAAACTTTTAAAAGTAAATAGTTTTCAAATGGTAATTTCAAAGAGTGAACACACCTCAAAAAAACATGTAAGCTATTTTATTTTATATAAAAACACACCAAAATACAATGATAAATTCCAAATAATCAACAAGAACTAATACCCCAAACACCCCTAGGCACTAGTTAGTTTTGGGCCCCATGTACCTCATATCTCAGTATGAAGTAACCATAATAATATATGTTCTCATGCACGAGCCACTAGTAGGGAACATACCCAAAACCTATTGGTCCCAAATAATCATTATTAAAGTTTTTTTAGTGTTTTCAATGTAAAAATTTCTAAGTGAAACAGGGAAAAAACCACTCTAGATCACTAGCATACTAGTACACGTCTGCCCACCTAGATACCCAGGTTTCCCCCTTTGTGATCAAACAATTTCCACATGTTACTAAATGCCATTTTCACATAAAAACATCAGTTCTGGTTATAAAACTTCAAAATAGTATCTATACATGTTTTTCACCATTTATATAACTCAACAAACCATTTATAATTTCCATAAAACAGTTTTAAGGAATATAAACAAAACATTGCACATAAAATACATCTAAAAGCCCTCTTTGAAAACCAAATGCACACCAACATTACACCAAACCAAAATTGGTAGCAGATAAACATTTTAATAAAACCCTTCCATGAATTATAAAACAAATCCAAATGGTACAACATGGAATGCACATGTAAAACACCCATTTTCACACAAAAATGGCACTTAAAAATCAATTGCTTAACAATTTCCACCAAAAATAATTTTTAAAGAAAATGCAATGAATTATGAGTATGCTAAAAATATAAATCAACCAAGGATAACTCGTCTAGTAGTTCTTACACATGGAATCACCTACCATATATATCAAAACCCAAAAATCCTTGTGTGGAACATCAACTGCCCCACCGCCGCACGAAAAGGGAGTGAAAACAAACCTAAAACCACAATATTGGACCAAGAAACTCAAAAAAAACCCTAGGTATTAATCCCTAGATTCTATAAATTTTTCAATTAAATAAGGAGGGGAGATACCCTAAGGAAATGGAAGAAACAATAGAGGAATTCACTTACTTGAGAAACTTTGAAGAAATCTCCCCAAATACACCAATAGTTGAATATCCAAGCAACCAAAATTGATAGGGAGGTTAGAATAAGGCTGAGGAGGCTGAGTGGGGATTTAAATGGGGGGAAAAGAGAAAAAAATGAATGATTTATGAAAAAAACAAATTACCTTCTCAAATATGGACAATTTGAGAAACCTTGAGAAATTTCACCATAATCTGTGATGAATAGGAGCTCCAAATAGGAAAAATGGAACATGGGGTGTGTTTAGGGTTTTTGGGCTTGAGTGATAGGTAGAAAAACCAACAAATATTAAAAAATTAATGATATATAAAAGAAATAATTTT